>OZ037915.1:687300-1273704 GCA_964035575.1 Rhynchopus sp. YZ270_cl-10
CACAAAAATTCACCCTGAAATACGAAAAAATGGTGAAACCCCGGTTCATAGTGTGTTTTGGGTGGGAATAAGCAAATGATAGTCAGAAAACCCGTGATTTGGTGGTGATTCCCAAAGTGCACTCAGGTGTACAAAAGTTTTCGATTCTTGCTTATTTTGACAGATTTGACATCAAATATGTCCAAATATAAAAAGTTTTTTGCAAAAATGAATAGAACCCTACCTAGTCGGTTTTCACTAAGGAAAAAGCGCCCGAATCCGCCCGAAATCTGCATTTCGGGCGTTTTCGGGCAAATTCGGGCGCACAAAATCGCCCGAAATCCGCCCCTAATCCGCCCGAAATCACCCGAAATGCCCGAAATATATTTCGGGCGGTCCAAGTAGGTGGGGCCGACGTTGAAAATTGGACAATTTTATGACCTCTTAAATTTCGGAAAATATGAGCCCGGTCACTAATAGGCGGCCCATTTTCGGTCAAAAATTGTCCCCAAAATCCGGAGTGTATTATTGACCTTTGTGGGCGACGACTGTCCTGTGTGAGGTTAACCTACAGGTTAATTCCATTATGGCGGTGGTTGTTTTGCATCTCTCACACATGATGGATCGACGCACTGGTGAGTCCTTGGCGGTTACTTCGTCTCCTTTCGTCTTATCCGCCTTTTTGGTGGGGATTATCAAAGAAGTCAGCTAGAGAATTGTTGGTTCTCTCGGGGAGTGGGTGTGGGCAGAGATTTTGACAACGGGACCAGAAAACCATGTTTTTGGGCTCATCAAAATTCAATTTCCCCCTTCAGTTACCCTTATTTATCGCTCCCTCATTCACGGTTTTTTTACTTCCTGGGAATAAAGTGACCAGCTGGGCCAACTGTGGCACCGTAGTTAACGGGATCAAAACGATATGCCGGGGCACGCCTTATGCCCGAAGGTGAACTGTCTGGCTCCTTGTTTTTAAACACCGGTTAAATATGCATTGCGCTCTAATCAGACTCTAATTAGAGCATTCGGCAGTACAGTACAGTACAGTACAGTACAGTACAGTACAGTACAGTACAGTACAGTACAGTACAGTACAGTACAGTACAGTACAGTACAGTACAGTACAGTACAGTACAGTACAGTACAGTACAGTACAGTACAGTACAGTACAGTACAGTACAGTACAGTACAGTACAGTACAGTACAGTACAGTACAGTACAGTACAGTACAGTACAGTACAGTACAGTACAGTACAGTACAGTACAGTACAGTACAGTACAGTACAGTACAGTACAGTACAGTACAGTACAGTACAGTACAGTACAGTACAGTACAGTACAGTACAGTACAGTACAGTACAGTACAGTAGTCCTGTCGGGTGGTGTACCATTTTTTTCCCCAGAGCAACTTAGGTGTAATTGTGGTTAATTGTGTGTACGTGTGTTTGATAACTAGTGGGGGTAATTCTTGCTCAGAATATGGCCCCAACGTGTACGTGTGTGTACTTGTGCTGAAAGTGTGCTGAAATTGTGCCTAATATAGGCATAGTTCAGGTGAGTATGGTGCTAGTTGTGCCCAGCTGTGTTTTGAGTAAAACGGTACAAAAAACAGGGAAAAAAGTGGTAGTGCCACTGGTACAAAACTTTTCTAGCGAAGCCACAGTACGCAACATTTCGGGTAGAGCTGTGGGCTACCGCTCGTAATTTTTAGCTGCGTCGCAGGCGCACGGTACGCTACTTTCTTGAGAGTTGCGAACATGTTGAAAAAAAAAAAAGGCAACAAACGAACACGCCGCGGACTTCCGTCGTCCTCCTCCGCACAGGGGGTGGGGTGGTACGGCCAGCTTGACCCAGGCTAGCTAGCCCTCTGCACAGCACACTTTACCTGACCAGTCCTGCAAAAAACCCTGGAAAAAAACACCCCCCTTTTTTTCCCTCCAATTCACAACTCTTCACAACTGTTCACAACTCTTCACAAATCTTCACAACATCTGTGTTTTTTTTATCCAAATTTTCATTTCAATTCACAACTCTTCACAACTATTCACAACTCTTCACAACTCTTCACAATTCTTCACAAAAAAATGGCCAAAAATTATGTTGTGAAAATTTGTGAAAACTTGTGAAAACTTGTGAAGATTGGTGAAGATTGGTGAAAATTTGTATTTTCCGATACCCCGGAACACACCACACAACATAATTTTGGCCATATTTTTGTGAAGAATTGTGAAAAGTTGTGAAGAGTTGTGAATTGAAATGAAAATTTGGATGAAAAAACACAGATGTTGTGAAGAGTTGTGATTTGGAGAGAAAAATACTGGGCGTACTAAAGGAAAAATAAAATAATATATATTATTTATCGTGAATTTATTTTCCAGTATTTCACGCACAGGTGGAAACAGCCCGAGGGGAAGCATTTTTTCCCGAGGGCGAAGCCCGAGGGGAAAAATGCTTCCCCGAGGGCTGTTTCCACCTGTAAGTGAAATACTGGTATAAATTCACGAAAATATATTATTTTATCTCCAAATGAGACCATGAATTTCACAACCCGTTTTCACGTACAAAGAGAAGAAGGTGGGGTGGTTCTTTTTATGATGATTTTTTTTTTCAGTTTTTTTATGTGGAACTCTTAGCGCTGGACAGCGCCTTGATCCAGAACTGGTGCAGCGGGTTTGTGGCGCTTACGCGGCTGTACTTCTGATGAAGATGAGGAAGACAATGACGATGAGTCATTTGTGTTCGTGTCGGACTCACTCTCCACAGGTGCCCTCGTACGTTTTTGAGGTGTCATTTGAGATTTTGGAAGAAAATTGGGGGGGAAAACGGTGTGTATCCTTGGTTTGTGTGCTACAGAAAATTAACTTAAAAATGCGTTTGAGACCCCTAGAATGGCTCAAAATGCCTCTTTTCTGGCTTTAATTGCAAAATTGGGCCTCCAAAGGCCTCCAAAAAATTTTTCGAGAGTTCAGTTCTACGATTTTCGACCGTGAATTTATTTTTTCTGAGCGTGAATTTATTTTTCTGAGCGTGAATTTATTTTTCTGAGCGTGAATTTATTTTTTGAGCGTGAAACATACAAGTAAAACGGACGTCACGGAAATGAAAAAAAAATGCTCGACCCACTGCCGTCGTTGCCGTGAAAAATAAAAAAAAACGGCCGTGAAAAAAAAGCGCCCTTTTTATGTACAAAAATTTCACGGCCGTTAAAAAAAAACAACGGCCGTGAAATTTTTGTACAAGTCTTTGAAGGAACACACAGTGAAGTACGAGAAAAGGCGCCACTCAAGAACCATCCCACCTGATTTTTACCCCGCGGATAGGCGCGGATAGGAATGTACAGACCAAACCCCACCCATTTCCCCCTATATTCCCACACCCACCTGATTTTTACCCCTGAAGAAAAGGAGGGTAGGGCAGGAGAGGACCGGTTAAGTGATATCGCACAGAAAACTGCGCTGGGTACTGGGTACTCCTTGTAGGGTTTTGTTGCCTTTTGGCACATGTATTGTGTCCACTGTGTGTTGTGTTCACTGCTCTGAAGGTGCTGGCTCTCATCTACCTGATGGGGTAAGTGACACAGCATCTGACGCGCCATCTGTAATCTTCTGGTTTCAACACTGCCTTTCAGTTCTGCATACTGAATTCGCAGCGTCCTGAGCGTCTCACAACCTCTTAGTAGTCTTTGCCCGAGAAGAACACCGCAAATGGTTCAACACAGATGAGGTTCGTCTCACAGTATTGAGGTGTGCTCCACAACGGAAAGCCCATCAAATATGAGAAGAGTACTTTGCTCAAGAACCGGTTACAAGTGCTGAAACACGAGAAATATGCTACTCTGAAGAACCGGGAGCACGTACACGTGCTCAGAAATGCCACACGCTCCAACTACAATTCACAGTAGGGTGAAAATGTGGGCGGGCAGCGGGAGACCAGCGCAGTGAGGAGAGCCAGGAGCGCAGCAGGGCACGCAGGTGATGGTTTGGATAAGTCCATTTCCTGTGAGAGTGGAATCCGGTCGAAGTCATAGTGGGGACGGAACAAAGGTTGCAGCTGAGCTGTTCTCCAGGCGTGAGTGGCAGATTGTTGATACGTTTTATTTTTCCTTCCTTCAAAACTTCACACAACGCTTTTTTGGTCTTTGGGAGACACACAAGGTGCCAGGTTCTATGATAAGCACGGAACCACCCTGCACCTGTTTGTCATATTGTTTCCCGTGCAATACATGGAGAAACGTTTCGTACTCGAAACTAGGGCACATTGCATTGTATAAAGACCTCCGAGGCACCCCAAAAACTTCTCCAGGCGTGACTGGCAGATTGTTGATACGGAGGCTGTTGTTCAGAGACAATCGGTGTATGAGGATGCTCCCCATCAGACGCTGGAGGTAGCATCAATACTGTCCTTCAGGGCAGTAGGGATAACTCCACAGTTCGACACACAGTTAGGCCACGGCGACCTGTCAGCAGTTGTGACGGAGTGGAAACTAGGATCTGAGCGTATAGCATCGCAGGCAGGGCAGGACCACCATAAGTGCTCATTCGTGTCGTCAGCTTCCCGATCGCAGTGGGGCCGACTTTTTTTTGCACTTGTTATGTTGCTTTTACCCCCCAAGAATGACTTGGGAGGGATGGGAAAGGGGGTTGGCCCTGTCTACGAACGAAAAAGAAGAAACAAGCAAAAAGCGTGGAAATATTTCACGGCCGTGATCAATGCAAAATTTCACGGCCGTTAAATTTTTCAGAATTTCTTCACGGCCGTGACCTCCCCGACAAAAAAAAAATTTTCCCGTCGTGACGGCCGTTATACTTGTATGGTGAAATACCGGAAAATAAATTCACGCCCCTCCTTCACGATTTTGTGAAGGGGCGTGAAATTCATGGTCTCAAGCGGGGATAAAACCCAGAATTTCATGTTCTCGGTCCCACTTAGGAACTTCCCTGTGCATGGCACTAGCTTTTTTATTTTTTTTGGAAATCTCAGGGACTGCGCTGCCCTGGACCCGAATTAGCGACACCCTGGGCAGGGATTCTTCGCTCCTTCTTCGGGAGTGAATTTTGAAGAAGATTTTTTTTCCCCTTCAGAAAAGTACATTCCGAGCTTTCTCCCCACACAAGCGGTCGTCGTCGCGCGCTCCTCCCTGACAAAGTTGGAAGAGGTGTGAAAATTCACCGGAAAATGGGGAAACCAGGGCCTGACGCTAAATTTTGGGTTTTTCTGAAATCGTGGGTGGCTCAAAAAAGATTTCCCGCGCCCGTTTTTTGATTTCACGTAACAGTCCACATTGGGGTGTCTTTCCGCGAGCGAAGCGAGCGGAGAAAAAATTGAGGGTACTTCCCGCCCCTTCTTCGAACATCTTCGTCAGCAACTTTGCGGACGTTTTGCGGACGTGGGGCTGGTAGAGGGAGCAGCGCTGTTCGACACACGCCGTGAAGCCAACACCGACGAAGACAGCCGTTTGCACTTCGCAGAACCGCGGGTACTGCGGATCACAGGAGAGCCCGACCGCAACTTTCCTGCAAGGTGGAGCGCCAGCAAGCCGTGTGAAGCAGGAGCTCCCGCAGCTTCTCGTCTACCTGCGGTCACGCGCTGCGCGGTCAACATGCACGCAGGAATTTTCGTTCAAGGACGGACTGTACTACGCCACAACTCTGCGCGACTCGTTTCCCGACGCCGTGGACGTGATGACGCTGATCGCCGCACTACCTCTGGGGACTGCAGAGGTTGAGCGGGTCTTCTCCCGGCTCAAGAGGACGCTGACGTCTGAGCGCAATTTGCTCTCAGACGAGCACCTCGAAGCGTTGATTCGCGTGCAGTGTTCTGGTCCGGAGACACTGAGTGTCAAAGAGCTGAATGACACTTGCGACTTCTTCGCACACATGGTGCCCAACAGGAGGGTGAAGTTCGCGTGACCACGCTTACTCGTGTACAGTGCCTCGTACTCGCGTGTCATCGGGGGTGAAAATTTTTTTTTGAGAAAAAACCAACCTGACCCCCCCCCAAATTTGAAATCGGGATTCCTGGATAAGACACTGAACTAATTGCTAAGAAAAAAAACGGGGTGTGCTGTGGAAAACTCCGCGCGATTTTCGAAACCACCATAGCATCCTGGCGATTTTCTGGAGGTGCTGATGTGACGATGCCTGGTGCGATCGACGACGTGTTGTCTGTGCATTCTGTGCTCCTTCCGCACTGCTCCGATGACGACGACGATGCGTGGGAGCCTGTGGACGACTACGAGCTGGAACATGCCGAGCCCGCCCGAGCGAATGGTTATCGAGCCTGCCGAGACTACGTCCAATAACGCGATCGATCAGACGGTGCTGGACGAAGAGAACAGCCTCACTGTTTGAAAGTTTCAGATGCAGGCATCCCAGTGGGTCCAGCAGCGTACGAAGAGCGTTTTAGCCTACCTGCAGAAGAGCAGAATGCTGGGCGTGTTGTAGATTATTTATTTTTCAGGGTGGAGTTCCACAGCGCACCCCGTTTTTTTTCCGATAGCAATTACTTGTTTTTGTTTTCTTTATCTATGTGGATCCCCAGTGAACCGTTAGGGACCCCGCTCTGCCGTGGCAGTTGTGGATAGCGTTGTCATGTTTGTCTGTAGCACACAAAGTAAGAAGAGAGCCTCTAGGTCTCATTGGCGTCTGTTTCTCAAGAGTTTGGTTGTTGTTCTACTCTTGTGGGTTGCCGTTTAACGGAAGCGCCTCCCCATTTACCACGTATATCGCGGGGAATATACAGGCTGCACAGATCTCCCCCAAGCCTCCAAGAAGGAACATCACGCAACCCTCCAAGGGTAGGTGGTGTGGAAGCAAGCACATCAACAATCTTTGGGAAAACCACACATTTTCAATCAATCTTTCAGATTTATCCTCCGCCCTACACACAAATAGAAGCTTATTAAAAGAATTCAGACGAACCGGGATCATTGTCGTGAGTCCTTTGAGGTAAGGCCGGTTGGGAGGTTCTCTTCCCATTTTGCGGTGGGAGAGAGAGAGAGAGAAGCTAGAATGGAGTACAATCCCTGAGTCGCTAATCCGGGTGAATAATTGGGTTGGGACATTAAAAATGGATCCGAAGAAAAATACATTGGGGGGTTGCGTTGCGTTTCACTTTTTTTTTGTTCTCCAAGCAAATGAAGTGTCTTCCACTGAGTGGCCGGGGGGCGGGGGGGTTTGTTGGGGGGGTAAGGGGACACATAGCATGCGTGAGTTTGCTACCGGGTGACCAACTACGTCACACCAGAAACACCAGTGCAATTTTTTTGACAGCAGCCCTTGTTGTTTTTTTTTTTTTTGAAAAAGAAAAGTTGGGTAAAAAATATGGGCCTGAGTCGGGACCGAATAGGGAGAGGCTAAGAAGAAAGAGAGGTTGAAAAGTGCAAAATGGCTCACCGTTCATAGGCGGACGCAGGGCACTGGAAGAAAAAAAAAAATGTCACAGCAAAAAAGGGCTAAGACTGGTCAACTACTAGACGTGTGCCGTATCCCTCAAGAGTGTGGCAGAGATAGGACAAGTTAGGAAACTCTCTCTGGTCTGAACACCTTTTTTTTAGAGAAATGAAAAAAAAAAGTGCTGAAATGCACAATCGAACAAAAAGAGAAAAAATTGAAATATTAATGGTGTCTCTCTCGTGCACACATCTCTTTTAAAAAAAAAAAACAAAAAAAAACGGAAACTCCTTCTTTTTTTTTGAAACAAACTGTTCCCAAGTCGCTTCAATTGAAGTGTCCGATGCCCCCCCCCAAAAAAAAAGGGAAAATTGCTAGATTTTTTTTTGTAATACAGTATGGTTTTTTTTGTACACAACTTATTTCGCATGCGTCCGTATCTTGCCGAAAGAAGAGCACAGAAGGTTGTGGCAAAAAAGAGTTCCCTTTTTAATTTTTGAAAACTTGGTTGTATTAGTGTAGCCACCCTAGACATAGTGTGCAGACGAACATTTTTGGTTCGTCGACGAACAAAATGTTCGTCGGTTTTGTTCGTCGATGTTCGTCGACGAACATCGACGAACAGGTCCCTGCCACAAGGGCAACCCACGACGAACAACGACGAACATTTTGTTCGTCTGCACACTATGCCTAGAGTGTGCTCCACTATACAACTATATATTTTTTTTCTGTGATATATTGCAGGACAGAGAACAGCTTCCACTCTGAGTTGCCAAAGCTCCGCTTTTCCCCTCCCCAATATCGTTCACGTACTATCCTTGGATCGCGGTTGCACAAAAAAAGAAAAAGAAATTATTCAAACAGACACATAGGCCAGACAGGAGATAAAAAAATATATGTGGATCTCATCCTCGGGTGTCTACACTATAAAAATAAAAATGAAAAAAGGGTTGGTGAATGATCCTAAGCCTATTAGTAACCTTAGTCACCAAAGAAAGGAGGTTCTCTGTGCAAAGTGCAAAAAATAAATAACTATTTATTCAACGCCTTTTACTGGGTTTTTGATTTTAGTCGACCTTTGGCGTCACAATCGGTTTCGAACACAAGGTTTTTGTGTATGACGAACAGAAGCCTTGTGTTTCGTCACATCGAACAAAAAGATTAGTGCGAAACGTGCATAAAAAATAAAAAAAAGAGAAGTCGAAAGTGCAAACGCCTCACCGTTTTTCGGCGGACACAGACACTAACTAACAAAAAAGGTGAGAGAGGAAGATCTTCCATGAAAAATGAAATTAAAATAAAGGGAATAGTCAGATTTAACACTGCCCTGGACGCGTCTACAAGGAAGTACCAACTTGGAACTGTTACGAACAAGAGGAATCCAACTGGTTACTTACCCCACCCTATTTTGAATAAGTTCAGATTTTCCCCAACCTAAAAAACTTTTTTTAGGGCAACTCTGAACTTTTTTCAAAATAGGGTAGGGTAAATCTGACTATTCCCCTAAAATAAATTTTCTTTTCGAAATGTGCAACAGTAGATGAGACTACACAAATAAAGTGGCTCGACATTGTTGTCAAAACTCCGAGGAAATGAAAAAAGAGTGGGGGGGCTATTTTGCACGATGAATCGAACGCCTTCACGTTGTTCACCTATGAAGAAAATAGGTGTGGGTTCGTTACAAAAGTATCCTATATCGAAGCACCCGCTGGTTTTAGCCGTTTAACAAAATAACCGCATCCTTGTCAGAAGACGAGGATTGCAGGGGGTTTTTTTTTGCTGGCTATTTGTATACGCGAACACCACTGAACCACTACACAGCTTTTTTGACTATGGTTTTGTTTGTAAAGTGTGTAATAAATATTCTGTGGTGATATTTTTATTACTGCTCCCACTGACTACCCGGCAGAGGAAACCTCTTTGAGGCCAAAAAAAAACTACGAATTTCGCTTCTATTTTTGATGTCTCGTGATATTAACTACGCATTTAGCCCTCTCGCGGCAGTGTACCTTGTGTACATGCAACAAAAAGGGGTGTGTGATCAAAAGTAGGCTTAATAGTAGCTGTGGGTAACCGGGATTGTGTGACATAACCCACACCCAGTACCTACACACACATATAGGTGCGCGAAACGTTGGGGACACTCTCTCGCCACTCAGCTAAAATTTCTGTGACAAAAAGCCGCCTACTTTTTTTCATGGCACACCCTTTTTGTACGAGGAAATCCGCAAACAAATGCGGTGTTCGTCTATATCCCCACAGGCATATCCCCACAGGAGGAATATATCTCGTATTGCATTTCCAAAAAAAAAAAGCACACTGCACACTAACCCAGGGTGCGTCGCATTTTCAAAAATTTATTTTCTCCTCATTTATTTTACTCCCCTTTTGCACTTTGGTCCCTCCATTTATAAAATCTGTTGTTTCATCTGCCTATCTTCCCGATAAACAGACTGTGTCTATCCCTATCCTTTACAAAAGGTGTATCAATCTAAAGCGCTTCTGTGGTTTCTGCACGAAAAAAAAACGCTTTTCTAGTTTATGTGGACTTTATGAGAACTGAGTTGATCACTGGGGTGGAGAAGGACAACATCAAATCTCAGATACAGTGTGTTTAGGTACAGGGTTTGCAGGGGTGGTTTTCTCGCTGTCTACCTCTGTGAGAGCACGCTATATCTTCATATTGTGTGCCAACATTTTCTCCTCCCATGCAAAACAATGCAGAAACGTTGAAGATGAAAAGACACATGAACGTTCCTTCGAAAAAAAAAAAAAATTGAAATATGAGTGTGCCTGCCTCTCGTAGACACACATACATATCTTTATCACATTCCGAAATATCTTATCGTGCTTCGAAAGGACGTAAGGGGAGCACTGCTTTCTCTGTGGGTTATCGAAAACCCAAAAAGGGATGTTGTATTAGCTTGGTGTCATGCGGTGCGTGAAAATTGAACGACGGTTGTAGCCTGGTCCGGGTGTGCTCAATAGACCGGGCGTGAGGAGGAAAAGGCAGATTGCGGGGGGGGAAATGGGGTAGAACTTAAGGGTTTTTGCTGAGACATTGAATTTAATTGTTGGTGTGGCTGAATCCAAAAAAAAAGGGGGGTTTGTCAAAAAGGATGCGTTTTTTGGCTTTTTCCAGCCACACCATTTGGAAGGTAGGTGCATAAGGCGAAAAGGCTTGCTCTCTATTTTAAACAAAGAAAAAAGTGACCTTGACACATCCGCGGGTTATCGAACCCCCCGGAGTGTTTCATTTGGAAGTTGCTGACAGGGAAAGCTGTAATCATTTCCTCATCCTGACTGGAAAGGGGTGATAACATTAAAGACTCAAAAAAAAAAAAAAGCCATGTGTCCTGGAACACAATACTGGGCGTAAAAAAATGTTGGTCCTGCAACAAAAACAAGAGAGAACGGCTGGTAAGATGATCCCTTTTGAAGGGATAGTCACCTAAACGAAAGACAAAAAAAATCAAAATGATGGAAGATGTCAACAAAACAAACAATCAAAAAACGCATCTGAAGACGCATCCAATACTCCAGCTTCCATAGTATACCATACTGCCCTAAACACTCTGAGAACCAACACGCCATGTTGTGCCCAGAAAAAAGAGATGGTGTGATCACCCAAACGGATTCTCCGTGGTTCTCCCGAAGGTGCTCCGCAAATCTTAATATAGCCCCTAGCAGTTCTCCGTGGTTCCCCCGTGGGTTGTCCGTACCCTCTGAATCACACCAAGAGATTAAGAAAAGTTTATAAGATCTCTGTGCATGGCCACCTGAACAAAAATGTTAGTCTTCAATACACAAACTTTACATACCATAGGAATGCCACCCCGATCAGTGAAATGAAAAGCAAAACACAGAATAGGGTAGGGTGGGCGAGTTCCAAATCGTCAGAACTGGGGGGGTGCTTGCTCTGAAGAGTAAGTCAACCATATCCCTGTCCTAAAACAGCTACCCTTACAACAAACTGAACGCAACGAAAATGAACATAACTTTGACAAAAAATGAAAAACGCAAAAAGAGAAATTTGAGAAAAAAAATATAACTGTATCGCCCAATGACAAGAGGTTTTGGGGTATCATGGCTGCATGCATTGAGAACAAAAACAAAAAGAATATGAAAAACATGAAATGAAAGCTTAAATAATGAAGTACACCGAAGACAAAAAAGCATCAACTGAGGTTTTTGCTTCATTTAAACAAAGAGTCGCGTACAAAAAAAGGGGGGCAGGGTAATGGTGGCAGTATTGTGATGGGAGCCCATTGGAATACGCAAAAGACATCAAAAGACATCAAAGTGAAGTTGATAGTGCAAACGCCTCTTCATCAAAGACATCAAAAGACATCACAATACAAGTGTATTGTGATGTATTTTTGGTGCTCCTGACGACCCCATTTTGCGTACTGGTTGCGCACTTTGTGCACACAAAAAAAAAAATTACAGGAATGCCCTGTATTGCGTAGTTGTTGCGTACTTGGTATTTTTTATTTCTGGAGCACCAATTTTGATGTATTTTGCGTATTCCAATGGACTCCCATCACAATACTGTCATTAAAGGCGGGGATAGGTTCTGCAGGGAATGTAGGCACATCCGACTGACCCACGTACGATGCCAGCCATCCGGATGAAAGCACAAAAAAAAAAGTTGAAATACAAAAGCCCTCTCGTGAACAGTGTACCTTGGTACAATGACCGGATTTACCGGGACACCCAACCATGCAGCCCTACAATCCATTTCGTGGTTTACATCATGATAAAGAAAGAAAAAAAGAAGAATAAACTAAGACAGGCTGGTATGATGAACTAAACCACTGTGGTCAGTCACCAAAAAAGATTTTTTTTTTTTTTGAGGGGGTGTGAAAATACATCAGTCGATGTAGTTTGTGATACAATGGGAGGCCGCTTTGGATGGGAAAAGCAGGATTTTTGGTTCTTTCAATTTTTCTACTTTATTTTTTCGTTTTTTTGGGTGCTATTGAAACTCAAAATGTTACAAAAATAAAGTCTTTACAATGACTGGAAAAAAAAAAACTAAAATAAAACCGTCGAAAGTGCAAACGCCTCACCAGACACCGGTGGGCGCAGGCACGAGAGAAAATACAAAGTATATTTGTGAAGTCTTTGACCTTGGGAGATCACTAGGTATGCTCAAAAGACCTCTACAAAAATAAAAAGAGAACTTGAAAACAAAAACAAAATACTGGAAAAAAAAAATGGTAGGAAAATTACACAAAATCTTCCGGGAGAGGTTTTTTTTTTTCCTTTTTTTTCCAGAAAAAGACCCCCACATCCCACCCCCCACCCCCAACCTTTTATATAACCTGGTTTTAAACAAAACAAAGTTCCCTTTTTTGAATGAAAAAAATTGAACCCAATACAATACAACCCACGCAATGTTCCACTCTTAGCACGAATTGCCTTCGGGAAACTGATATCAACACACACACACACTACCCCTGGGGCCATATTCTGCGCAAGAAATACCCCTATTAGTTATCAAACACACACAACCATAGGCCATATTCCGACGGGATAACTCACACCTGCTCTCAAATACACACACACACAAAATACCACACCACACTTTTTCCACTTTATTGAAATAAAACGGTTTTATATACTGACATAGGTCAAATTCCGCTTGCCCACAATGTCATTCGCAGCTTCGAGCAGCTCATTGACGTCGGTACCTGAACAGGCGGCCGCGTGTTGGAGAACTGCAATGGCGTTGTGCTTGTTGATTGGCGACCCTGGCTGGTCATATGGGAGGGGAGAGATGGAGGGGGAGTTCTGCGGGGAGAAGTGCGGGGATTGGTTCGGGGATGCGGAAATTGCTGGAATCCAGGGCGGTCTTGTCCGTGCAGGGCTCTGCTCCACTGGGTAACTATGCCCTGGAGGCGGCGTCCATGTATTCTCCCCTGTCAACGGGTTATACCAATAGGGCCTGCCATCTGCGGATTTGCTGTAATGGATCTCCCACGGCTGTTCTTCCCTTTGCGGTGATCGAGACGGCCCCTGCCAATGGCCCGGTACATAGCGAGGGCTGGGTTGGATTGGTCCAGGCAAGCCCAATGAGAGGCCGGACCTGGGGGAGGGTCGTCTTTGGATGGAACCGGCGATCCGAGTGTCGACCGGGCGGAATGGAGTGTCCTGCACGTCGAGGAGGTTGTTGTGCTGCAGGTCGGCAATGCCGTTTGGGTCGTCGCTGTCATAGGACATCCCTGGTGAGCCTGCGCCATACTGCGTCGTCGGGTCTGCCTGGGGTGCTGCCTGAGGGGAAGGTGCAGGACTGTTTCTGGGTGAGTTTTTGACAGTGTCAACAATATCCTGCATCGCCTGGCGAGCCCCAGGTTTTGTTCCAGTTTTGCGCTGTGAGTTGAGGTCCGTAGGGTCAATGACAAGATTTAATTGACCATTTCCTGGTCTGGTAACGTGAAGTTTCTTTAAAGAGTCGACAAAGCCTTCGAGTGTAGAAGGTTGGTTTTGCGGGTCGGTGATCCATTGTACCAGAAGCGTGCTTTCCATTCTGTCCTTCGTGCGGAAGAGGAGCTGACCGCGGTCGTAGTTAACGTGGACTTCGCCCATATTGGTCATGGAGATGATGCGCTTGACGGTGTTCTCTTGAGGGTTGATAATGCACACCATCAGAGGTGTGAGGACAATGCCATGACGCTTTTTCCCGCCTCCGTCGTTGTTAATCTGAGAGAGAAGAAGAAAGGATTGTTGAGTAATAAGCAGTGTGAATCACGATAAAAAACTTTCTCAAAAAAAAAAAAGAGGCAATCTGGGGAGGGAGGAAAAATTGACGTGAAGTTACAAAAGTAACAAAGGTGGACCCTCCCAACCATGCAGTCCCACAATCCATTTTGTAGAGATATCAAGGATATTGTAGGCCCTAAAAAAAAGTTGATAAGTCACGTTATCACATCTGTGGTCTTGCAGGGCTTTGTGGTGTTATCACAAAGGGTTTGTTGTGATAAAATGGAATATTAAATTCTAGAATTTCAGACACGATGCCACCTGGTGTTATAGAGGGGCGGGGGAATATATGATGGTCTTATATGAGGTGCGGAGCGCCTTCAGGGGATCATACCTTATCTACCTGACCGAATCCATAGATGGTGCTGCCAGCCTCACTAATTTTACGCAGTGCAGGGGGGACCGGGTTCAAAGGCTTTGGCGCAGCGCCTTCAGGGGAAGCCATAACACCGGGAGCGGGCAAGGATGCGGTTAGAGGTAAGACGCTGGCTCTTTACCTACCCACCGGCTGTGTCCAAACTCGTTGGGATTTTGTGTGTGTGTGTGTGTTTTTCCCCTTTTTTGATATTGTGTAGTTCTGTGGGTTGTGTCTTTTGTTGAAAAAAAATAGTGGAGTATTAGCAACAGGAAAAATGACCCCCTCTTTTTTGTTCTTTTGAAATCTTGGATTGTATTGAACTCTATCGTATTGTGTTGCATTTTGACAAGCCTTTCCAAAGGTTTGTTTTATTGCATCAAAGTCACTTTCGTGACAGCCACGGATATACAAATATCTAGTTTGTATAAAAGCCTTGGGAAGGGAGTGAAAGTTTGTTTGCTTTTTGTTTTTTTTTTGAAAACTTGGTTGTATTAGTGTAGACACCCGAGGATGAACTACACTACGTTTTTTATTTATTTTTGCTACTCTGTTTGTTTTGTATTGTATTTCATTGTAGTACCTTGTAAGTTAAGAGGTGCGCTTGGGGGGAGGGGAGGGACACGGGTGGGAATTGTAAATTTTCTCATGAGAGATAGAGATAGGGGGAAAGCTGAAAGGATGAGGGGGGAGCAGCGACGAGTCCTCACGATCATGACATGACAAGTGCATGTTACAAGCACAATAACAAGCACAAAAAAACATTTTGCATAACTGCTTATCAAAGTGTGCTTGTCATATCATGACAGGTGTCGTCGTGCCTTCAGCTAGTCTGACATCTCGCTTTTCACCACCGTTTTTGTCGCAGAAGACAAAAAAAAAAAGAGAAAGTGCAAACGCCTCACCGTTCAATCGGCGGACGTAGGGCACAAAGTGAAAGGGAAATATTTAAAGAATCGGCAAAAAAAAAGCACTTCAAAAATAAAAAAAATAACCTGAGCTGAAACAATACTTAGCAAAGAAAAACGTTACTCGAAGGAAAGAACAAATAGAATCTGACTTCAGGATATGTCACAATATGAATAAAAAGGAAAAATAGAAACGTAACACTCATCACACGGTAAAACCCATGGGAGAGGAGGTTGTGGTGAAAACGCACACACCTCGACCTGTTTGGGTGAGGAGTGGCTCTGCAGCGCGGTTCGTCTCTAGAACCGCAAAAGTGTGCTCAAAAATGCTTTGTTTCTATTTCCTCCTTCATGAGGTGACAAAAGAAAGAAGAAACGACTTTTTTTTTCGTTTATCGCTCCGCAAATTTGTTGTGTTTTTCGCTGTATAAGTGCGAGATGCGTTAAAACAAATACTGAAAAATGAAAAACAATTTGCAAGACACGCACCTTCCGTCGATTCTATTTCCTCTTTGCCAATGCTTTGGTGTATAATTGCAAAAAGAGAGAGAAAAAAAGATAGGGCAAAAAAAAAAAAAAATGGTCGAAGTTGAAATCACGGACATCACACAGCATTTTAAACAAGGATTTTTCTTCGTTTATAATCTGCTTTCTTTGAAAACTTGGTTGTATTAGTGTAGGGCTCCCCAGGATGACCTCCACCTTTTTTACGTTATTTTTGTGCACTGTAAAAAAAAACATGATAATTGCAAAAAGAGGTCAAGATATTACAAAAGAAAAATCAACTATTTTCGTTCTGTTTGCGGTTTGTGCGTTAGTTTTTGTTTTTGGTGTGCTGGGGTCGTCGGCCACACCAGTTTTTTTTTTGTTTTTTTTGATAAATTATTAGGAGTAGTGTAGTTGCCCTCGGTTGTGTTACCACAGTTGGGAAATCTCTCTCCACTTTTCAATCTTCACTTCTTTTTTTGGTTGCTTTTTTTAAATTTTTTTTTTGATGATCTGTTGAAATGAGAATCACTAGTGACACGCAAGCAATCTGTATTCTATCCATTCGATATGTTTTGCTTACTTGCTACTAGCCCCCCGAGGCTTTTGTTGGGTAGCAACAACCAACCCACCAAAACGTTGGGTTAGCGTTTTTCACTCCATTCACTTTTGGTAATATGGTGTGGACCTTTTTAAAAAAGGTTTACAAGATGACTCCTAGCATTGCAGGCATCCTTCACAACCAAACCTATTGTGCATTTTTGTGCAAATTCTTTTTCTACAGCAACGCAACACTACTCCAGTTGCTTTTTTCCCTTTCTCTTCTTTTTGAAAAAGAGGTCATGGAAAAAAAAAAAAAAAGAAAAGTTTATAAGATGAACCTAAGCCTCTCGTGCTAAGTCACCTTAGAAAAAAAAATGATGAGGAGGGACAAGTGTCTTGACAAAAAAGTGAAGTTGATAGTGCAAACGCCTCTGGGACGCAGGCACTGACACTCCGCGGTCTTTACAAAAAAAAAAAAAAACCCCCCCCCTCCTGACGAGCTCTTTCCAACTGTGTTTGTACGGTGTTTCTCGGTTTTCGATATCCTCACAATAAAATGAAATGAAGAAAAATGTATCGACGAAAAATCACGGTTTTGTCAGTGAAACAAGACAACGGTTCTGTACACAAAAACGTTGCTAAAAAGAGAACGAAAAAAAAAAAAATCAACAACAAAATAAAGAAGTACATAAGATGGGAAGACGGCTCTAAGCGAGCACATCCACATTGACCTCCCAAAAAAGTGTGACAAAATATTTGAGGCATCCGGAAAACTCCGGTCACATCGTAATAGTGGTATGGTTTGGTTTCCCCCCTCCCCCTTTCTCCCCCTCTTTTTGTGTCGACAATCGACTACTGCGTTTTTTGTTTTTCCCCTTTTTCTCCTTCTTTTTCTTTCTGTTGGCGTTGACAATCCACCCACAGATGGGGTCAGTGCTTATGGGATTCGTTTTCTTCTGGCTTCGTGGGGGGAAAATAAACGGTATGATGTAATATTGGGGACGGGGGGGGAAAAAAAAAAATCATGATAAAACTATAAGCCATGTTATGGGCAATTCCTGTGCGGAATACTGACCATTTTTGTATGTCATCTTGACCTCAGTTTTCCGGAAGGTATTTTGTGCTAATCAAAAACAAGGCCGCACTTGCAAAGTTTAGCCAAACAAACTCCCCCTGCCTCTTTCAAATGCCATGCCTGTGGTAATAGTATGACGACATTTTGTCTTCTATTCCAACTCAAAAAAATCACTACGTCTCTGACCATTAAACAGTTTGTGGCACTGAGGAAATGGCTAGGGTAGGTGTGTACTTTAGAATTGTGACTCATCATAACCCAACGGGAGGAAGGGGAGGAGCTCAAGCGATCCTTTGTGACCCCCCCTCCCAACTCGGTGAAGAGGATGTGGGCTCTCCTGGGTCCATCAATCATGCCAAAGGAATCTAATCTCAGCATTCCGGAGCTGCCCCATGCTTTTCATCCTCAGGTAAATCGTCATAGAACTTTAGGAGGTGACACACTCATGTAACCCAATGACATGATTTTCCCGGATGCTATTTTAACGTCCGACCCAGGACATATTTTTTTTTTTTTTGTGTGTTTGTGTGAAATAGGGGTAATTCTTGCGCAGAATATCCCATTTGTGTGTGTGAGTGAGTGTGTGTTTGTCTCCCACTGAAAGTGGAGTTGTGGTGATGTGGGGGAGGGGAAGGGGGAGAGAAATCTTTCTGTTTCCCATTTTTGTTTTTTTAAAAAAATCCATTGAGAAAAACAAGAAGTACACGATGCAGACACGAAAGAGAAGAAGGAGAGGGAGAAGGTTGAGAAGACTGCACCTGTCTCACTTATTTTCCTTCAGTCAATAGGTTGAGAGAGGTGAGCGAAGAGGCAGGGTGGGGGGTTTGTCGTTGCATGGCCGATGCTTTGTCTTTGCCTATTCTCTAATGTGAATAAAAGGAAAGCATGCGAGGGGTAATGAGTAAGGTATAAAAAGCAAAATGAAAGGGTGATTGAAAATGTGTGGTTTTCCCAAAAGATCGTTGATGTGTTGACGCTTCCACATACCCACCTCTACCCCTGGAGGGTTGGTGCGGTTGGTAAAGCGAACGACGTTGACACTTTCCGCTTACAAAAGTAGTGTGCGTAATATAAAAAAAAAAAATATCTGTGTTCGTTTGATAACTCAATGGGGTAAATTCTTGCGCAGAATATCAGCCCCATCTGTATGTGTGTGGGGTAGTATGGGCCACAAGGCTTGGGCTCTTGAGACCACGACCTTCCACAGAGAGAGGGGTTCTTTCTTTCCAAGGAAAAAAAAAAGGGTTAACTCCAGAATGTGCCATTACCATCGTTGGTGGAGTGGTCTTGATGTAAGATGTTTGACCCACAGCCAACGCTATGACATTTACACCATCAGGAAAAAAACCCCGTGTCACCTTTACAAACCTGAGCTCTGGATCCGCTCCCACCATAAGTCAGAACCGGGGTCCCGCGCTCATAACTAAGAACCCTGTCCACACCCCCTGAAAGGTGTGCTGTCTGTGCCCTCCCCCAAAGCGGCCAGGGATAGGGGAGGTGTTTACATAATGTGTCAACCCGCTCACTGAGTAAAAGAGGCACCAATCGGATCGCAAAGACCCGGCTAGCACACAAAGAACAACACCGCCAGGGAAGCAAATAAAAAAAAGTATTTCGACATATGCATTTCAATTGATAGCATAGGAGGGGGGAAAAATACTGATAACAGTAGTAGGGGTCTGCCCCGGTGAGGCAGCATCGGCAAAAAAAAAGAAGACAAATGAAATAAAAATAAAACAGACACCAAACACCGCCAACTGATCTTTATATAACATTCCTCAAGATAATGAGTGTTTTTTATTTTTCGTTGAACGCAGCCAAATAGGGCTTTTGTAGAAGCTGTTTGGTCGCAAAGTAATGATATTTTTCAGTTGTTATCAAAAGATCGTGACGTTTTGTTTGTGTCTTGGTTAATAATCACATGAAAGGAAAAGAAAAAACCCGCCAATTTTGAAAAGGAAATACTCTGAATAAAATATCTCAATACTCAAAGAATCACCCTCTCGGATATATATTTTTTTTTTGGAGCTAATTTTATCAGCGGGTCAAAAGCTCGCGCAGTATAAACAAACAAAATAATAATTTTTGGAAGTTATTAGTGCCAACCCCACTATGGACGCTTAGCAAAAGATAACCTCATCCCCAAACATATCAACACCCCATCGGCGCCCTCGGGAATTTTTTGTGAAAAACCCGTCCCTCGGGCACCGTTGAGTGCTGTTGGCCCTCGGGGAAAATGACATTTTTTTTTACCGGTAAAAAACAGCTATTTTTGGAAGTTATTAGTGCCAACCCCACTATGGACGCTTAGCAAAAGATAACCTCCCCCTCAAACACATCAACACCCCCCTCCTTCCCTCTTCCCCCTCCCCCATTTTTACAACTTTTTGTGGGCAATTTGAGACGGAAAAAAAATCATTGATAAAACGTGTAAAAAAACCTCCCCCTCTCCCTCCCACCAACCATTCCCCCTCCTGATCTCCCTTTCTTTGCTACCCCACTCCAACCGCTCTTTCTAAACTTGATAAATTATTGGTGTGGCTGAACCCAAAAAAAAGGGTATTATTTAGCAGTTTGTTAGCACTTTGTTAGCATGCATTTTTGGGGGGGTGGTGTATAAAAAAAAATTTTCCCCACGGGTGTTGGACAGGGTAGATCCTTATTTTCGCTAAAAACGCTAAAAATCCCAGATTTATTTTCGTTTTTTTCCTTTTTTTTTTCTCTCCCGTTTTTGAAATTTTCCGCGCAGGCCTGCCGCTAACGTTTTTGGGAAATCGTGGGGGTTGATGGTTTGTCCGCGAGCGAAGCGAGCGGGAAAATTGAGTGATGGTCTAAAAAAAAATCCAACAAGCAGGTTGGTACTGTACTGAGGCAGAATAGTGGTGTTTTTTTACACATATCAGCTGTCGTAGAACTAAACCCCAGGGGATAATATAGGTTTCGGGGGTTTTCGCTGAAACTCGGTCGAGCCCAACCCAGCTCGTTAGGGCCTCCGGCGGAATGTGAGAATTCCTCGGTTATCCTACTGCGGAGTTCGGCACTGTATTGATATTTGCACCAGGCACGCGCAGTGACCTCAGTATATTTACAAAAAGAAACGGCGGTCGTGGCACCCATGGCGAAGCCACGGTACGCAACATTTCTGAAAATGTTGCCATAAAACGGCACTGTCGTTGGTAATTATCAACAGTTACCGTAAATTTTACTTCCAAATTTTGCTGAAACGAAAGTTTCTGGCGAAGCCACGGTACGCAACAATTCAAAAAATTGCGCTCAAAATGCACATTTTTACTGCCAAACTAGTCATGGGAAGGGTGGGTTACAATCTTGCGCCGCAGGCACGGTACGCTACTTTTTTTTCCTTCGCATGCTTCCTTTTCCTTCGGCATTTGACCAATTAAATCGCGTTCTGGCTGTGACCCTTGTCGGACACTGCGCCCTCTGACAAGGGTAATACTTTCTAGAAACATTCTGAAAAAAAGTGGTAGTGCCAGGCATTAGCAAGAAAGTTTTCAAAATTAAATAGGTAGTGCCGATGCACCAGCAGTTTGGGTAGGCGAGACCGCATTGGGTGAACCTCCGCGAGCTCAGCGAGCGGAAATTTTTTTTCGCAGTTTTCAAAATCCCACCAAAAATTAAGTGGTGATTTTCGACAACAATACTGGGGCCCTATGGGTTTTTGGATTTTGGCCTAACAGTGTTGTGTTTCTGCCTTGGTCCGGTTGAAGTCTTTATTATTGGATCTCAAACTCCGTACAGGTGACTCATACCCGACCTTTAACACACACGCACTTCTTCGAAACCTCCACCCTCAGCACTAACCCTTTTACAATGGTCCGCTTTGCGGGTTTGTGGACATAGTAATTGTGTTCTTCAAAAATATGTTTTAAAATTGTCTTATGCAAGGTGACACTGAGAATTGACACTCATTGGTCCTTGTCTTATGAAGTGAAGACAAATATTAAAGGGGCACTGGCGGGCCGAAGGCCAGCCAAAAAACGGTAGCGAACTTTTACTTTTTTTCTTTTTGGTTTCCCCCTTATTTTGACTTTCCGGATCGATTGCGGACCGTGGTGGTGCCGCTCTGTGGCTGGAAATTAGTAGGTAACCAAAAAAATGGGCCAGCGAAAAAAGGAAAAAAAAAAAGGAAAAAAAAATAAAAAATCTCGAATCCTTATTTTCACTTTCGCTAAGGATCTACCCTGGTGTTGGAAAAAAAAATTTTTTTTTCGTTGGTGAGCTTTTTAACGCCGGCATTTGCATTTCCGGAATCCGTCCGGCCAGTGGTGGGGTCAATTCGCCGAAATGGACAAGTTCTCGTTTTTGGTCAATTTCCCCAGTATACACAGTATACACAGTATACACAGTATACACAGTATACACAGTATACACAGTATACACAGTATACACAGTATACACAGTATACACAGTATACACAGTATACACAGTATACACAGTATACACAGTATACACAGTATACACAGTATACACAGTATACACAGTATACACAGTATACACAGTATACACAGTATACACAGTATACACAGTATACACAGTATACACAGTATACACAGTATACACAGTATACACAGTATACACAGTATACACAGTATACACAGTATACACAGTATACACAGTATACACAGTATACACAGTATACACAGTATACACAGTATACACAGTATACACAGTATACACAGTATACACAGTATACACAGTATACACAGTATACACAGTATACACAGTATACACAGTATACACAGTATATACAGCATACACAGTATACACAGTATACACAGTATACACAGCATACTCAGCATACTCAGCATACTCAGCATACACAGCATACACAGTATACACAGTATACACAGTATACACAGTATACACAGTATACACAGTATACACAGTATACACAGTATACACAGTATACACAGTATACACAGTATACACAGTATACACAGTATACACAGCATACTCAGCATACTCAGCATACACAGCATACACAGTATACACAGTATACACAGTATACACAGTATACACAGTATACACAGTATACACAGTATACACAGTATACACAGTATACACAGTATACACAGTATACACAGTATACACAGTATACACAGTATACACAGCATACTCAGCATACTCAGCATACACAGTATACACAGTATACACAGTATACACAGTATACACAGCATACTCAGCATACTCAGCATACACAGCATACACAGTATACACAGTATACACAGTATACACAGTATACACAGTATACACAGTATACACAGTATACACAGTATACACAGTATACACAGTATACACAGCATACTCAGCATACTCAGGGGGAAAACTCACTTTGTGGGCGCCGCAGGCGCACGGTACGCGTTTTTCGTGATTTTTTTCCAGCCCCGTTCTGTGCGTTCTTTTGACTCAGCGAGTCGATTGCGTTCAACGGTGGGGTCACACATGGGTATGCAAGAGTGGAGGCACGCCAACAGGGGGAGTGGAAAAACCAAGGTAAAAAAATGTTTTTATACACCACCCCTAAAAAAAGGGTATTATTTAGCAGTTTGTTAGCAGTTCTTTAGCAGTGAAATTTGCTGGTTTCAGCCACACCAATTATACAAAAAAAAAACTCCAAATATTTCACTCTCCCCAGGAGAAAGGGACGGTTTGCTCGAAGACATGGACGTCATCTATGAAGCCATATACCCCTGGGTGCAGCTCGTCTGCCGCAAGAAGGTTTTCAGTGAGAGACGCAGGCAGCGCGATACCGGTCGGCGGACGGTAAAGAAAGGACTTTCCCTCTTTTACTGTCGCATCACAGAGGGTCCAGCTTTGTTTGACTGTCGTTCCACAGACTGCGAAAAAGCGTTGGGTGCGGGAGCCGACTTCACCATGTTGTATGTCTCCTGTAGCGAGACCTACCCCGCGTAGAATTTCTGGTGTGTGTTTCATGCGATGTGCAAAACGGATGGCGTTCTCTGCGTGGGCATGTACCGAACGGAAGATATTCCATCCTACGCACACCCGCCCCCCCAACAACGACACCAACGTACCTCCACTCTGGTCCAAGACCGCCTTAAGTGACGTCAAATGAGAGTTCATCTTTTGCAGCATTTCTCCAGAAATCGCACCGAGATTCACATCGATCACTCCAAAGGTTGCCGTTTTGGTGGGTTGTTGTGGAGAGACTGTAAGACTGACCAGGCTTGACCCAGACTCAACCCGGAGCACATCATTGGTAATATCATTTTTGGGTTGCATTTCCAACGGCGCCCACCGTCTATCTGCAAGCGATCTTGGCCAAATACTGCAGGTGTTAAGAGGTTCAACCACCCCCTTTAAGGATAAAGGATTCGCCTCGCCTGCCACCGCGATCGCCTCAAAATCGTCAGACCAGAGAGACGCAGGGAGCGCTACTGCACCGGGTACACATACCCCCTCTAGCCGTGCTGCAACGTTGACGGTGTGCCCAAAATAGTCCATTCTTCCGTTCAAAGGGTTTTGCTCCACCGTAACTGGACCACTGTTTACTCCAATCCGAACGGTTAATCCACCCCAAAGGTGTCCCTGTTGCGCGCAGATCGGTACTGTATCGAGCCCTGCGGGCCATTCTACCTCGTTCAATTCCTCTTGAACCTTTAAGGCAAATGATACCCCCGCTGCGAGCGTTTCAAAGGCCACCATGAAGGCGTCACCAAGCGACTTCACTTCGTACCCACCAAACTCCTCCATTATATGACGAATGATGCGGTCATGGATGCGTAGCGCTTTCCGCATCGCTTCTGGTGCTTGTTGCCAGATTAGGGTTGAAGCGCGGATGTCAGTAAACACAACAGTAACCTCTCCGGTCGTTCCACCAGGAGGAGGGACAAAGGTGCGGGAAACGCTGTTGCCTTGGAGGTCGGGCATCTCGAATAAGGCTCCAGGGAGGTAGGGTTTGTAGGTACGAAGGTTGGCCTCCATTTGCTGGAGGGTGGCTTCCATCATTTCGGGCAGTGCGAGGTCGCCTTTGCAGGATGCCAGCCGTTCTGCGACAGCATCGACGTCGTAACGAGAGAGCAGTTGGGTGATTTCCTGCACAGTGTTGATCGTACGTTGCATCGCATCCTGTTCGCGGACAACTTCATTCGCAAAACCTCGCGTCGCAATAAAATCCATCACAAAGACCAACACCGCAGCAATCTCGCTAGCCATCGCATCCTCCAACCCCCTCGCGCAAGGTAAATCCGTACAGTCAGACTTCTCATTAAGAATATCCCTCCTAACGGATTGAGAAGGAGTGATAAACGGAATGTCATAAATCCCAATCCGATAAGCATCCTCAAAAATGGTGGTAAAAATCCATAACAGCCCGCAAACCACTACACTGAGAACACAACTGTTCCCTACACGCATTATTAGGAGAAAGTCAACAACGAGAACAAGAAATGGCCAAGCGATGGTCCCGGTACTCCGTCCGTTTAGGTCTGAGATGACGCAGGTTATGACGTTAACGGCGGCAAGAACTTTGAGTTCGTTGTTGGTGATTTCATGAAGCGAGACGATCCGCAAGATGACATACGTCTGGGTCGGCAGAAGGAGGCAAACAATCAGCACTGCCCCTTCCCTTGTTTCCTCATTCCGCAGTGCGACACTTGCGTAGAAGAGAAGAAACATCAGAAACATAGAAAACGCCACCAGCAACACCTTCCTCCGTTGCTTCTCTGCCCCCGCAATGGTGCCGTTCATCGATACTATCTTTTCCCAGCATTGCTGTAGTGAGTCCATTTTTGGAAAAAAGAAAAACACCCAATTAAAACACACTGATAATGACCCTTTGCGGGTATTGTGCCCGGGAAGGGGCGTCTCTGTGCGGGACCATTCTGTAGGGCGGGGTGTTGGGTGGTGAGAAGAGGGGGTGAGGGAAGTGGAGGTGGAGGGGTGGAGAGGCGTTGGAGAGGAACAACAACTGGCATGTGAACCGTAGGTACGTATGGCCATAAGGCTCAAACCCTCGGAACAACAAGGCTCCTCGAAGTGTTACGCCCGCCAGTCCATTCGGACTCGTATAGACCCGGTTGGAGACACGGAGTCTGGATGTGAACTTGGAAGGTGGCCGTTCGCCGAAGATAGACTTGGCCCGATAAATTCATGTGTCCTGAAATATTTCACACTATATCTCTAGACTGGGTTCTGGCTTTAGAGACGTTCAACCATATTCCAATTTTTTTTGACGACATAACAACAATACGGAACAAACATCCCCTCTACGGGCGGTTGTATACAAATGGCAGGAACGCTACGCTATGCTGTAGGCATTTAAAAAAACCCCCCTTACATTTTTCTTTTTGATAAAAACGTGGGGGGAGGGATGGGGGAGTGCTATAAGAGGGAGGAAAAAAAACAACAAAAATACAACGAACAGTACAAACGGAACGACTAATGGATGGGAGGAATTGGAGGAAGGGGAAATAAGGGAATATTCACACGATGCAGGGGATGGGGGGGGAGGAGAAGAACTGCATGCATACATGGGAGGGTGAATGCAATATCCTTTTTAGGAACTGCACCGCACACCTCCCTGCTTTTCAAACACATTATTTGGACCATATACCACACATAAGGAAGTAACCAGAGAGAAAATACCACCAAATCTACCAAACACTCCAGGCGGTGGATTGAATGGGCTTTTTTTTTTTTGGAAAAACTTGGTTGTATTAGTGTAGCCACCCCACTATTATGCTCCACTATTTACGGGGTTTTTATGAAGCTTTTTTTTTTTTGATTAATTGATGACGCGGAGACACCTCAAAAATTTTTTTTTCGTGTGAAAAGAACTCCACGCGAGCCGTTCCTCACCTATCTCTCGTGGATACCGCTACTACGTACTACTCCCGCCTACACTGGCAACGAACTGGAATCATTGGATGATACTCAGGGTAGGTTAGATAGGTTTGGATCAGGCTTTCACTTTGCGTCAATTTTTTTTCCTGTATTTTTTTGTTTCCAATAGGTGAACAGCAGATGGTTTGAATGTCCGAGAGAGAAGGGGAGAAATTCTGGGGGGTTTTTTTTTGTCGACAATCACCTAAAATATCCAATCTTAGTGAAATAATTTAGGGTCTGTACGCAATATGGTTGAAGAAGGATTAGAGAAGCTTTTACTCTCTCAATTCTGCGTGGAATTGAAACGAAATCAAAACGAGCCACAAAAAAAGAAAAAAAAATCTTATAAGACGAACCTAAGCCTCTCGTGCAGAGTCACCTTGAGCCGCGAAAAAAAGGGGGAGGAAAAATTGTGAGATGAAAGGGGGGTTGGAAGCATGCGTTGAGAAGAGTATAATGAGAGAGAGTTGAGTGGATATGATATTTTTTTTTTTGGCTGTACAAAAAAAAGTAAACAAAAGAAAACTTTGATAATGTGGCTCTCGTGCATGCACATCTTTAAAACAAAACAACAACAACAACAACAAAAAACGAGAGGTGAAATAGCGTGCAGACACCTCTCAGTTGCAATATAGATGAGAAGGGGAGAAGGGGGGGAAACCCAAGCAATGCGATTTTTTTGAAATACAAAAGTGAAATACAAAGCCCTCTCGTGAACAGTTTACGTAAAAAGTGCAACATTAATCGCGCACTCATCTCTTGTAAGAACAAAAGCGAGTATTTATCGTTTGCAATACCAAATAAGGTGTAGACTTCTGTTTGGCGCAAACCTGATGAGTAAATTTATCAGGGGGGTGATGCTTTGTTGTTCCGAACATAAATCGTTGGTTTGATTTTTTGCTGTTGTTGATCACATTGCATAAAAGGGCGGGAAAAGTAAAAATCTTTTGCATGTCGTGTGTGGATAGAAAATACGAGAAGGGGTTTTTTCCAGTTTATGTTTGCTCATTTTCTTTCGGGTATTTATTTTTTGCAATTTTCTGATTTGGAACAACTGCATCACTACATGCGATCGATCGCCTCACAGGTTAACACAAGAGGTTCCTTCATGAAACAAAACTTGAAAGAGGAGGGCATCTCCCAAACCCTATACTCCTGACTACGTTCAGGCGTTACCCACTCTAAATTCGTTATCAAAGTACACACATCAGATGGGCTATATTCCGGATGCTGAATACCCTGGTGCCAGAAACTGTGCTATTATGCTTTTGTTTTTTCCCCCATTTTTGCGATATAAAAAAGAGGCAAATTTATTGTTGAGTCATCTTAAAAAAAATATGCGGATTGTATCAAAAGGGGAGAATGGGGGTGCCAATGCATACCCCTCACATGAAGCAAACCCTGCCACCAAACCAGCTGAGAGGAGAGACTCAAAGCAATCTTGCTTTCTGTCACCAGACCACGTTGGTATCGGAAGTGAAAAAAAGGGTTAAACTTCACTGAGGGGGATCTGAGAGAGAGAGAAAAAGAAGAGGAAAAAAAAAATTTTTTTTTTTTGAGAAAACGCTGAAGTTTTCACTCGGCAAGGATACCCACAGGCTGCGTTAAAAATAATTTTGTTTTTTTTCCAAATACATTGAGAATGGAAAACGTAGAATAAATGAAAGACAATGGAAAGAAGATGAATGTGCCCCCTAAAAGGTACGTACACACCACATCCTGGACAATGCTTCCTTTAGGAACTGCCCAACCAACTGCTTTCAACTCACAACACACACGTATGGTGGCCGTATTCCCAGGGGAATATCAACCACTGATTTGAAAACACACAGACATCTCAGAGAAGAGGTGTCGAAAGTGCACACATGGCCTCATCGTACATCAGTGGGGTGCTATCGAACCCCCAGAGAGGCACTTCATGGACTGATTTCCCCCGAAATTTGAAGTAATTTGGTGGTATTTAAACCCCCCAGATTCCCCCAAACTTCACCAAAAAATTCAGGAAATCAGGTGGGCATTTGCACAAAAGAAGAAAAAAACGAACATCGTGGACATACCAAATTCTGTTGTAGTCATGAGACAGTACACACACCCTCACCAATAGTTTCCACAGGGGGTGAGGGTTGTGCACACAGGACTCTGTAGATGTCAGGAGGATTGCTGTATAGAGGGAAAAAAAATTACTGTCAAGTAAACACCAAAAACGCAAAACAGGGTTATCAAAAGAGGGGTGATGTTGGGTGGGGAGTACCCTTGGCATGAGGGATTTTTTTTGTTGTTGTTGGTATCCCAAATTAGACCCAAAAAAGATAGAATTTTTGAAGAAATTTGAGTTCTAGACAGGAAGGTGTTCCTGGTTATGACTCATTCTCTTTGATGAAGAAGAAAAAGGCACAAAATATATTTTCAGGAAATTGAAAGAAACAGAAAAACAAAAAAAAGGGGGTTTAAAAGATTTGGCCTCATTACCGAAATCTCTCGTAAACCACCATTTAGTTTCCTTGAAAGAGCGATAAGCGGGTTTCTGAGCTTCTTCAACCTCAGAACAGAGCATTATAATAATAAAACGTGGTTTGTAGTCAGTCTGAGTCAGACTGATTCATCTCGCACCCCTCTCACCTCTCACACTCGAGAGGGGGTGTGAGATGAGTCCGATCCTCTCCCTGGACCAAAAATCAGTCTGACTCAGACTTGACTACAAAAACATGATAAAAAATAAAGAGCCAAAGAGAAACGTTTGCAAAGATGAACCTAAGCCTCTCTCTTTCGTGCATCTTGATCACAAAAGCGGTGCCTCTCAGTGATAGTTACGGTGTCAATAACTATCTTCACCCACACAGGAAAAACAGGAAACGAAACAGGGGGGAGAGTTTGTTAGTTGTGCGCTTCCACAAGATGAACCTAAGCCTCTCTCATGTTAGTGCATCTTGATCACAACAGTGGTGTCTCTCAGTGATAGTACCTTGTGCAAAGAGAATAAAAAAAAAAAAAACTGATAAAAAAAAAGTGTATCATTGTCATGTCATGGGTCATGTATACTATTTCAAAAGATGGAGTTTGCCCAGCAAACCCTCTTTCTTGCTTTTTTGGATAATCTGTTTGGTAGGGCTAGCTGACATTCAGACAAAAGTCATTCAACCATAATTTTTTTGGGAAAGGATGGGGAGTAAAAAAAAGTGAAGTTATTGACGCACCTCCGACTGACCCATGATGACAGCATGAAAGCACAAAGAGAACATGGAAATCCAAAAAAAACATTTCAAGCAACCACAAAGGGCAAACAACAACGCGGGGTACCGACAGATGAAGTAATACAAAAAAAAATCTAAAAAAAAATCGTGCTTCTCCTAAGACACCTGAAGGCAGAGTCGATGGTTCATTTGTTAATATCGGATACCCCCTGTTGTTTACAGTACAGTCGTCACCTTGCGGTGCACAACACTACCGTAGTAAGCACCTCTGGTTTGCATAGTCTTGTGTCCCCCATTTAAAAAAGAAAGGTTGGCCATAGATGGTGGGCCTCTTGTTGCTTCCCCACCTAGAACACCTTGATAAAAAGAATGATTAAGATATTATTTTCAATCGAAAGATGGAGTTTTGACAATTTTTGTCCAGCAAAAAAAGAAGAAACAAAAAATTGCAAGATGGATGTGCCTCTTGTGGACACACATCTTTGCCATCGATATCGCGATGGAACAATGTTTTGGGTTTGAAGATGGGCTGTCTCTTCATCACAAAAAAGGGTTGTAAAAAAAAAAACAAGAAAAAAACAAAGAAATAGTTGTGTGTGGGGAAAGGGGGGGAGAGTTTTTTTAATTTGCAATTTAAAATCCCTCTCGTGACAGTGTACTTTGTGTACATGACCGGCGGGGGCTTTTTGTTTGATTGAAAGTCACAGAGACTCAAAACCGCTAAAAAATCAAAGGACCCAAATCTCATTTTGCCCTGGATGCACCTAAAACCTTGCGGTTCTTAGTCATCCGAGGGAAGTGTCGTCTTGTCGTTCCCTCGCCCCTTTTCTTGTAGTTGTTTGATGCGTTTGAAGCTTCCGTACACACTATCTCTCACTGGTTTGAGTGAACGACGTTGACACTTTCCGCTCACAAAGTGTGCGTATAGAAAAGAAAAGGTAAATGAATATGTCTCACAGTACATACACATCTTTTCCTGCAAAGTTGTTATCGAGGGTGCTCACGCTCCAGTTGCGGAGAGCGTGCCCTTTTTCTTAAAAAAAAACAAAACAAAACAAACCATCGAACCTATTTTTGGGAGAGAGACGAATGTTGCGAGAGCGTTTGCCTTCGAGAGGACGCTAATGCCCCCCTTTGCAGTGACAAGCCAGGCAACAGATCTGAGGTTGGAAAATTGGTTCAAAATGGAGAAACATTAGGGCACGGTAATTTTTATTTTGGTAAGCGTCTGCGTGCGTACTTTTTTTTTGAGATTCCAGGGAAAAAAATTATGTAGAAAAAAAAATTATAAAGGGGGGCCTCAATAACTCAACTATGTATTTTAGGTAAAAAATGTACATTTTTCAGCGCAAATTGACCCCATCACAGCACACACAGACTCCCGAGAGCCGAAATCAAAAAAAATTTCACCCGATTTTTTGTGGGCAAAAATTGGTGGGAAAATATTTTTGGTACCTGTATTTCCCCCACTGTAATTTTCCCCTATAATTTTTTTTCACCACTCATAATTTTTTTTACTGCATAATTTTTTTTTGCGTGCGTGCGTACTTTTTTTTGAGAAGTGGTCTGACGCTTACCAAGAAAAAAAATTACCGTGCCCTTATCATTTTTTTTTTGGTTTTTTTTTTTTGAAAACTTAATTGTATTAGTGTAGACACCCGAGGATGAACTCCACTATATTTATTTTTTAAAAAAATGCCAGAATCGTGTTGTAAACATAGACAAAAAGATCCATTTATTTGTTTGGGATCGGTACACGCACATATTTTGCGATTTATTTGCGCTTTATTTTGCAAAATTGGGCTCAGACACATCATCGAATTAGGTGACGTCTCTCTTTGCCCAAAGGGTTCGTTCTTTTTGTTTCTTTTGATAATCTGTTTGGCCCAGTCAAAGCTGTACCACGCAGACAGCCCTATCCACATACACTTCTCAAGAATACAGCAAAGGTTGTTCAGCACGGACTCACCATTGGCAAATAAAAAATGTATGTACAACAAGATGGCTAGAAAAGCCTTAATGTGGGGTTTTTACAATATCGACAATCATCGATGTGATAAAAAGGGGGGGGAAAAAGGCTTCTAGTTGCACAGACACAAAAAGATGACTTGAAAAGAGACAAAATCCCGACATCCATTTCGAGGTTAACATCGCATGTGCCCTCCACCCGCTTGGATGAACGTGCAGACCACCTGTGCTCTTTCACGTATCCAAATCAAAGCAAACTTATAAGATGAAAGTGCCACTCATGGACTCTCATCTAAAAAGAGAAGTTGAAAGTGCAAAACGCCTCACCGTTCATCGACGCAGACACTGGAAAAAGGGAAAAAGAGAAAGCTTGTCAGATGCATGTGCCTCTCGTGCAACACACATCACAAAAAAAAGCATGTACATATGGGAAAAGCGATTTACAATTAAACGTTCCTTTGTTTTAATATCGACAAAAAAACCGCGGGGAATGGGGGAAAAGGGGGATCTGTACAAAAAAAATAGACGGATTTTTGTTTCTTCCTCTTCGTTCTTTTTTGTGTCGAGGGAGACTTAAAATATTTGGGGGAAAACGTTGAATGATTATTATTATTTTCTCTTTTTTTTGACGAATTTAACAAAGGGAGGGTAGAAGTGGAAGCACAGCGGACTAGTCATTTGGACTACTATAGTGGAACTACTAAGCATAACGACCTATGGTGTGTTCCGGGGTATCGAAAAATACAAAATTTCATTTCAATTCACAACTCTTCACAAATCTTCACAAAAAAACGTGTATGTGAAGAGTTGTGAAGATGTGTAAAATCCACCCCGGAACACACCAACCTACAATAGTTTAGATTCAATATACTTTCAGTTCACAGAATTGAAAGTATTTGAGAGGGTCAACACATACACCCTTTTCACCCTTTTCTTTCTTACAATAGTACAAATGAATATTGGTGACCAAAAAAAGACGCCAAAATTGCAAGAAAACCCCCAAAATCCGCCAATTTTTTTGATCGCCAAATTTCTTGTCCTACTGTAGTGTTAAACTAGTCGCGAAACAGTGGTCATTTGGAGCACTACTAGTAGTCCCTCTGACTAATCCACCGTGAGGGAGAAGGAGAGAGGAAGAAGCTTGAAAGATAACGAATAGGAAGCTGTTGACATCACGCAAAACAACCCTCAGAGGGATGCAGGCACAATATATGGGATAGTCCAATAATTTTTTTACAGAATGTGTGCGGGTAGAGATGAGGGGGGAAAAAAGTTGACTTAAAAAATACAGCCCTCTTGTGAACAGTGTACCTAAAAAAAAAGAGCTTTTCAAAATGACCCTAAGCCTCACTGCGTGTCGCCACCTCTAATCACGCATTTTTTTTACCTGCCATATCTTATAAAGAAGAGCTGACGGAGTAAGAGACTCAATGTTTATCGATTGCAAAAAGGAAACATAAAAAAAAGGGGAGGAAAGCTGATTGGGAAGACTTGGGTTGTGAAACTGTTGACAAAAAAAAAAAAACAAAAAGGGGGGGAAAGAGATTTATTAGAAATGAACCTACAGCCTCTCTGGTGCTTCGTCCACCCTTTGCTCATATAACAGGTGTGCATAGGCAGCATCAAGTGCTCCGAAAAAAGTGTCGCTTGTCGTTCCCTCACCCCCCCTTCTTGTAGTTGTTTGATGCGTTGACGCTTCCACACACACTAAAAATCACCTGTTGGGTGGTGGTGTTGCGGAGCACGGTTGGGTGAGTGAACGACATGACACTTTCCGCTCACAAAGTAGTGTGCGTACAAAAATATAGACCTCCGACTGACCGACGTACGATGCCAGCCCCGGATGAAAGCACAACCGGCAAACAACAGAAGATGTAAAAGGAAACCTAAGTAGACCTACCCGTAAGAGAACGAGGGCGGTACACAACCGCTCGCGGACCCCCTATTAAAAAAAAAAAGTGAAGTTGACAGTGCAAAAAAAAACGCTGCTGGGAAGCTGTTGATCACTGATGCTCCGTGTGGGTTGTCTTAACCTTGAGTGGTGGGGACGAAGTTGCTGACAGGGAAACTGTAAGCAGACACAACAAGAAATAGAATCTGACTTCAGGATATGAGTGAATAAAAAAAGAAAACAAAAACAAAAACATTTTTTTCATTTATCGCTCCGCAAAATATGTTGTGTTTTTTCGTATGAGATGGGGGGTGAGGTTGTGATATCAAATACTGAAAAATGAAAAACAATTTGCAAGACACGCACCTTCCGTCGATTCTATTTCCTCTTTGCCAATGCTTTGGTGTCTAAAAAGGGGAGGGTTGTAAATTGAGTGGTGGAATTAACTTATTTTTTCAAAAAAATAAAAAAAAAATTGTTGGAATAAAAGTGGGAGCTTTTGGTGCATCTATTTTTTTTTTCTCTGCTTCTAATTTAATTTATTTTATGCAACTCAAAAAATAGTAGGATCTTTTCCACAACACTCCGAGGCAGCCAGAACCTGATAATATCACACCATGCAAAAAAACTCCACTTTTTTCACTCTCAATTTTTTTTTTTTTGCTTTTATTTTTACATGGAAAACAAAAGATCTTAGTAAGGGGAATTTTTTTTTTGAGCGGGGTTTTGATATCTTCTTAGTTTTTTTTTTCCACTAAGATCTTAGTTTTTTTTTTTAAGATCTTAGTTTTTTTGTTAAGATCTTAGTTTTTTTTCCACTAAGATCTTAGTTTTTTTTGTTAAGATCTTAGTTTTTTTTATTACTGGGGGGGGGGCGAATAAGAGATGTGGCATCTCTTATTAGGCGAACGGACGAGCCAGAAATAAAAAAAAATTTTTGGGGGAAAAAAAGCAAAAAGACATTTTCGCCGGAGGCAAAAAAAATATTTTGACCACTTTTTTGCCAGACCGGGTAGACAGGGTAAAATTTCAAAAAAAAATTTCAAGATAAAACCCTGTCGCATGCAAAAAAAAAAAAAAAAAATACCCCCAAATCTCAACCTGATCTCTTATTCGGCCCTGATCTCTTATTCACCCCTGATCTCTTATTCGCCCCCCCCAGTAAGATCTTAGTTTTTTTTGTGAAAACTAAGATCTTAATAAAAAAAACTAAGATCTTTAAAAAAAAAAATCTAAGATCTTAAGAAAAAAACTAAGATCTTAACAAAAAACACTAAGATCTTACTTAATTAAAAAAAAACACTAAGATCGGTCATATCTTAATTAAGATCTTTTGTAATCCATGTTTTTAGATAATGATGATAAAAGTCGGGAGGGTTTTTAGGGAGGGAAAGATAGAAAAAAACAAATACTTTTTTTTAAAAGAAGCAAAAGGCAAAGATCTCTTGTATGGTGCTCCGGGAGGGGTCGATATTGACAGGTCGCTGACAGGGCGTTGACCGACTTCCGAAAGCACCATTGTCAAGGATATCTCTAAATCCGTCCCTTTTTGGCCAAATTCCGAAATCCCAATCCAAAAAATTCCCTGTTTTTTTGGTATAGTTTTTGGGCTGTTTTTTGACTTTTTTGTGGGGGGAAAAAAAAAAATTTCCCGACATGTCGTCAGGGCTCTCGCCGGGGTTCATTTGGGGTCCCGAGCTTTCCCCCCGTAAAAGCGGTCGCTGCGCGCGCTTCGCGCGCGCGACTCCCTACCAGTGCAGGGAGGCGTGGCGCTTTCTCCCCTCTGATGCACAAAAGGTGGGGAGGGGTGAACCACAATCCGTAGTGTGTCAGCCTTATCAGTAACCTCGGCACATTTATGAAAGAAACGGCAGTCAGCAATGGCTCCCAAAGGTTCCTGGCGAAGCCACGGTACGCAACATTTGAGATCTCCTCCGTCTTCCAACCCTCATAATTGAATGCGATTGACACGTCTTCTCCTTCTTCTTGTGCACAACCTCAAATGTCTCTGATGCTGGACGTTTGCCTGCAACTAACGTGAACATCCGCACCCACAACTACAGCAACCGCCTGCAGAGCCAGTTTTTTCCTCAAAAAACCGGGATTTTTTTTTTTTCCTTTTCCCCTTTTTTCGCTTTATTTGATCGCGTTGATCGATCGCATCCCACAGGCGAAACTCTCTGGGGGTGGGGTGGAGTAGAATGTACTTGAAATTGCTGCAGGGAAAAACAGGGAATTTTTTTCAGGGAATTTTTTTATTTTTCCGAAATCCCAATCCCAATCCAGAATTAGAAAAATCCCTGACCATTGTACAAAAAAAAAAAAAAAAAAACCATCTTCCTCATCGGGAAAATTTGATGAAAAAACAAGAGATGAGCTTTATTAACCTTCATCTATTCACCTTTGCATGATAATATTGTGAAATAGCACGTTGTGTGTGTTTTTTTTTTTTTTTCCTCCTGATTTCTTCACTATTTCAACAAACCGGCATTTACGGGGGATTTTTTTTTTTTGGAAAGGGAAGGGGGGGTGGGAAGCAAAAGTGAAAGTTACTATACACGAAAAGAACAAAAAATAAAGAAAAAACTTAAGATGAGCACGCCTCTTGTGCATACACATCTTTACCAACAGAATCCGCTGGGGGGACAACGCTGGGAAGGAAGAAAGAGAAAAATTATACAGTACACTTAGGGAAAGATAACCTTTTTTTTTCCCCTTCGAGAAAAATTCACAAAAACACACTAAAAATCAGACCACAATCGGAGAGATCCCACCTTGCCCAAAGTGCGTTCCCCCCATTGGACTGGCAGCATGCTCACCCTCAAACCCTCCTGGGCTTGCTGTGATATCCGCGAGACCGTCTCTTCTTCCTAATCTCCTGATGGGCACAAAGGGGCTTTCACGGACAGGGGTTGCAGGGTGACGACCTGTCAGGCTGCCTCCACCCATCGCTCTAAGAAGTCCGGCGCGAGGTTCATCGCCTTCAAAGATTGCTTGCGAGAGCTGGAAAGGGGCAGCGCTGTTCCGGGAGTCTGAAATAGGTGGGAGCGGACGGAGCGCCCCAGCAAAGACATGCTGGTGGGGTGCTGGAGGGGGTGGGATGAGGTTTCTCACAACCTCTCCACGTCTCGCGACGTTGACGACAGGGTCGTTCTGCACTCTGCTCCGTGGAGTGGATAGTTCATCTAAACGGCTGGACCCTCCGGAGGACCTGGGTGATCCACCCCCGACCCGAGATCCTGAGAGACTTCCGTGGCGGGACATCTGAGACACGCTGTTCTGCCTGCTCATCCCCCCCGAGGTGCTCCCAGAAGCTTCAAGGGAGGCTACAGAGGCAGCTAGCTGTGGGGTCTCGGAGTTGGTGTCGGCGACGAAGGTCTCCATCGCCTTGCTGACAGCTTCGCGAGGTTCGCGCTTGACGCCGGATTTTGCGTACTGCGCAACATCGGTTGTGACAGTAAACGCCTTCAGCTCAGACTTCACCCGAACCCGATAAAGCTTTGCCAAAGATTTGATAAAGTCCAGCGGATCCCTCGGCGCATTCCCCGGAGCGTTTGTCCACTGTAACAGAAGCGACGCCTCAAGGTCGTTCGCAGTGCTGATAAGCAACTGGCCGGTCTGGGGGTTGAGCAGAACAGTGTCGATGTCGGTGACCGGGATGACACGCTTGACATGCGCCTTGCCGGCTTTGGTGTGCATGAGGACCACGGTGATGGCGGTGAGCAGCACGTTGTTCTTCTCAGACCTGCCCTTCGAGGAGAGGTGTATCTGTTGTAAGGGGTTTTTGTATGATTATTATGGTTATGGGTTGCCTTGGGAGTAATATTTGGGGATGTGCGAAGATGAAGAAAAAAAAGAAAAGTTTATAAGATGATCCTCAGCCTCTCGTGCTTAGTCACCTTATCATATTCATTATCGCACAGCATCAGCTGCGCCGGCTTCCACAAGTTTGTTGAAAAAAATATTGGGTCTTTGTGCGCTCAAAAGCCGGGTGAAAAAAAAGTCGGAAAAAGTGTGAAACCGCGTTTAGTGTGAATCAAAAAGTGAATGAAACAGACAAACCACAAAAATCAGTTTTGTTTTCCTAAGGCGCTTCCAAATATTTTTTTTAGTACTGACAACTAAAAGACGTTTGTCATGATTTTTAAAAAAAAAACATAGGGGGTAGTTGCCCATACTTTAGCTACCTCTGCGAAAGCGTACGCTGCACCCCCTGTAGAAAACTTTGCGGGAACATCTACGCGGGCTGGAGCGGTGACATCATCGAACACGATGGGACGGTGTGTTTGGACCATCACGCCTTTTGTTATTGCCTTTCTGTTCTTGTCTTAGTCTCAGTGTCTGTTCGATGTAGGATAAAAGAAACCCTACTAGATTTTTCAAACAAACGCCTCTTGGGAGGGAGAAGAAGAGAACACAAAAAAAAAAAGATAAATAAAAATAGCTGTGTGGAGTTTTTTTGTGTATACGCTCTTTTAAAAGAAATTCGTCCTGGAGGGTGTTGGTGGGAGGGTGATTTACAAAAGAGAGAGAGAGAGAGAGAGAGAGGAAAAAAAAGGGGGTGATCATTTTTTTTTATACAAATTTTGGTTTTATGTATGCAGATAAGTTTCCTGCCAGATGGATGCGTTCAATTCTTTTTTGATTTGCCTTTTTATTTTTTGTAAAATTGTTGGAATAGCGCGTAGTTGCCACATGGGCAAGCTCCACATGTCCTTTTTGTTTGCAGCGTCTCACCTGATAATGTGACCCTCCCCGCCCCTCAGTAGAAGCGGATTTTAATTTGCAGAGAAAAATTCAGATGAACAGACACGAGAAAAGAGAAAAAAGGGAGGGATAAAAAAATTAGAGTTTCTGCTCCCGACCTAAAAGTCATACAGTATAGCATTGTCTATCGAAAGAAGTGGCGGGTAAACAAAATTACGTCGCCTTCTTTACAGCCAACGATGAAGCTCTCCGAGGAGGGGGAGTTTGAAAATGTTTTTTTTTGTTATAGCTTGTACTCTTTGTTTTTGCTATTTTGTGTTTGCGTTTGTTTAGCTTTTTTAGATGACGAGGAGGGGGGAAAAAAACGAAGAAGGGTTCAAAAAAGTGCGAACATCTCACCCTTCAATCGTCGGAATGCAGAAAAAAAATAAAAAGAGAAAAAAATAAAAAATGAATGAAGATTCCTAAACCTCAATTGTGCTTTTGGGGGAGGAGGCATCAATACAAAGCCCTTTCGTGACAATGTATGATTTTCATACCGGGTTGACCCTATGCAGTTCTACACCATTTCGAGGAGGGAAAAAAAAATGCATTTTATACAAAGAGAAACCCTTGTAAGATGAATGTGTCTCTCGTTGTGCATATTTAAATAGAGAAGAGAAGAGTAAAAGCTGTATGTACCCTCACTCCGTCCAAATACTACTCACCCGCCAAGAAAGAATAGATGAGACCAAAATCAACACCAAATGGGAAAGGGCGTGCCAGATGTATCTTAAAAAAGACGGGAGGGGGAAGGTACTACTCCACGCAATGGGACAGCAAAAAAACCCCCCAAAAAATGATTAACGCCGGCCTAGTCGAGCACATGCACAGGGCGGGGGGTTCGAAGTGTTCCGCATAACAAACGGATCCAAACTAGAACACACACCTATTTATACCCCAGCCATAAATGGCCACTATTATTTCGTAGCAGGGTCCCTATAAATCATGGCTCAGCTCGCCCACGGTTCGCGCATCCTTTGCCATCCACACAAAATTTAAAAAACCCCAAAAACAAAGGGGTTTTCTGAAAGCACCCCCTTTGTGTGAATAGATACAACCCTTCTCTAGTAACGCATGTTTTTGGGGGTTGTTGTGTTGTGTTTTGTTCTTTTGATTTGATGATATTAGTGTAGCTGCCACAAAAGCAGTTCTGTACTGTTATTTTTTAAACGCGGTGCTCTCATAATGCTCCAAAGGTAGAAAATCTTCTTCTTGGTACCTTTTTTCCTTTCTTCTTCTCTTTTTCGGGTGGCTGAAGAGGGGGATTCACACTTCTTGCGTACTTCTGCGGACTTTGTGCGTCCCCCCTTATTCAGCCACACCATCTTTTCTCTAAATTCTGGATTTTTTTTTTTGTTGGAACCTCGTGAGAGCCCTGTTTAAACGAGCTATTTTTTTGTGTTTTTTTTCTATATCGATTGTATCGCCAATCGATTAATCCCCCCCACCAAAGAGGTGGTTTTAAATGTGCCGAAATATTACCTAAAAAAAAAAAGGAGACACGAGATGGCACACTTCCTCCCTACACGACAGTGAAGTAAAATGATTTGACTTATGGGTTTACTTTGTAATTTTTACTGTAAGCCAACGGTGAAAAACCACAAGCAAAACCACATAGCAAATAATTTTCACTTCACTCTCGTGTAAAGAGTGTGGCAGATATGAGCTGTTTTGTTTTTGTCACCATCGCCATGAGTTTTTTTTTTGCTCTGCCTTATTCTTACATGAAGGAAATGAAATGAAGGAAAAAAACTAAGATTGAAAGTGGCAGAACACCTCGTGAAACGCTGACCATGCCTGGGTACGTCGTCGTATGTAAAATATTTTTAAAAAAATGAGCTGGGGTTTGTCGCATCTTGAAGAAAGAAAAAGTTTATAAGATGACCCTAAGCCTGCTCCGTCACCTTGACAAGAAAGGAGAGGGGAGAGAGAGAGAGAGAGAGAGAGAAAAGGGTTTCGTTCAGATGAACCCAATCCCCCCTTCTGCTGAATCATTTAAGCAACAAAATGGCAGTTTCTGACCCAGGAGGACACATCCATGACCGTGAGGATATATCCAAAAAATATGAAAGAAAACAGTTCGGTGTTTTGGGTGAAAACCTTTTAAAATGCACCCATTTTCTTCCATTTTGCAGATATTAAAAAAAAACAAGTAATTGCTATCGGAAAAAAAACCGGGTGTGCTGTGGAACTCCACTCTGAAAAAAATATAATCTACAACACGCCAGCATTCTGCTCTTCTGCAGGTATGCTAAAACTCTCTTCGTACGCTGGACCCACTGGGATGCCTGCATCTGAAACTTTTAAACAGTGGGGCTGTCCTCTTCGTCCAGCACCATCTGCTCGATCGCGTTATTGGACGTAGTCTCGGCAGGCTCGATAACCATTCGCTCGGGCGGGCTCGGCATGTTCCAGCTCGTAGTCGTCCACAGGCTCCCACGCATCATCGTCGTCATCAGAGCAGTGCGGAAGGAACACATAATGCACAGACGACAACACGTCGTCGATCGCACCAGGCATCGTCACATCAGCACCTCCAGAAAATCGCCAGGATGCTATGGTGGTTTCGAAAATCGCGCGGAGTTATCCACAGCACACCCCATTATTTTTCTTAGCAATTAGTTGTTCTTGTTATTATTGTTTTCCACACACCTTCCTTCAACCCTTGTAGGATCAGTTCGTATTTTTTTTCGCGAAAACATGAAATTTCACATTTCAAGAGAACAAAAAATTAAAAAGGGTTCGCCCCCTCAATGGGACGCCATAAACCATAATTCCTCAGTGTCAGCCGCATCATTTCAATGAAACCAAAAAGTGGCTTATTTGCATTTTTGGGCTCCGCCCGTGCAGCGGTGGGGTCATTTCGGAAAATTGGACAATTTTTTGACCACTTAAATTTTGAGAAATATGAGCCCGGTTCCTTATACGTGGGGCCCATTTTTGGCCAAAATTTTTCTCAAAATCGACGAAATTAAAATTAGACCCCTTACCCCCCCCCCCAGAATCATTTCAATACACTACCTGTATTGGTTGCTGACGCGTGTATACAGGAAGGTTGGGAAAAAAAACAGGAAAAAAAACCATTGCTATACACAACCAAAGAGAAATAACCTATTTGGGAGAAAAAGGGAAATGAAAATATTTCTTTTGTCAAATGACGTAAGCGTGTCTGCTTGGCCACTTTTTTTTTTCGGTTCAAAACAAAACAAAAAACAAAAAAAAAGCTGAAAGATGCATGCACCTCTGCACAGACATCAAACTAAAAAGTCGGGTACAGAAAGGGAAGCAAACCATGTATAACTAACTGCAAGGCATTCACAGTCCAAAAGGGGGATTGCGGGAAGAAGGGGGGAAGGTGATGAAAGGGATTTCTCACGATAAACAATTAAAAAACGGTGTTTCTCAAATTAGGACGTCTTTTTTCTGTAGTTTCGACAATCACCCCTATCCGGGTTCTGTACAAAACAAAGATCGCCTCGAAGGCTGAATGAATTTCAAAGGTATAGATAGATGCAGCTTCATCTTCAAAGAAATCTCATTTACCTTTTTGTCACATCGACAATCACTCACCTTAGGTAGGATCTGTTCTTCATGAAAGCGCAAAACGACTCACCCTAACCCAAACGGCGTCTATTTTTTCCTCTTTCAAATCAAAAAAAAGACACTTCAACCAATTTATCAGTTTTAACGCCTGGGTTGGGACGTAAAGGTCGCTTCATGAGGGGCGAGGAACTACCTCATCCTTAAATACACTGTACTTGATACACACACACCACACACATCTTTAAGTGAACTTTCGATGTACAACTATCTTTGGACAATGAAACACCAGAAAAAAAAAAATATGAACTTATAAATGAGGAAGAAACACGTGAAGGGGAATGTGGGGTTTTGGTTCTTGTTCTTTTTTTCCATTTATTTGTCGCAGTTTTTGGAGAGAAAAAATAAAAATAAAACCTAAACTTTTTTTTTTGTGACAGAATTGGTTAGCACAGTCGCAGCAGAAGAACGAATGGTAGTTCTTTCTTCCTTTATTAAAAAGAATAATGGTAACTCTGATATAAGCAAAAGGAAAAAAAAAAAAGGGCTCAATCACCCCCCTGTTGGAGGGCGATTGGACTACTGTATCGGAACTATTCCTCCTTTTTCAGATACGCTTTTTCAAAAAGAAAACCAAATTGTAAGTTGACCTCCTGTTTACACCTCTCTTCGTGCACAGCGGATAGTACAAAACGGTGTCAATTTTTTCCCCTTCAAATTCATAGAGCAATTGTTGACGCAGGCACCTCAACTGACCCACGTATGATGCCAGCCCCGGATGAAAGAACAAAGTACCCTAATCAAAAATGAAACACATTTCTCAGGTTTAAATGCGTTCTGTTCAGTTTTTAGTTCTATTTTGTTGTGTCGACAATCACCTGCTAATGCAGGATCTGTACTCAATGTCGCCCGAAGGCTATTGTACTTAAAAGATGTAGATGGAGGTCCTCAATCACTAAAAATCACTGGAAAGTCGCTATTTTTTATTTTATATGCCGTAATCCAAAATGTAGCCTTACTAATATTTTGGGAATACCAAAAAAGGGCGTGCTATTCAACGGTGGTTCCGCAAGCAAAAACCCGTAAACCCGGAGAAAAAAAACATTTGTGGTACACAAAAAAAAATGGTAATTGCAAGCCTCCGACGGACTCGGTACGATGCCAGCCCCGGATGAAAGCACAAAACAAAAAAAATTGGAGTTGGAAACTGCAATTTCACACCAACGCCAACGCAGATACTACAAACAAGAAAAAAGTTGACAGATGAATATGCCTCACAGTGCTTACGTGCACACACATCTTTAAAAAAAAAAAAAAGACAAAATATCAGAGCCAGGCAATACACGCCTAGTGTTCCAGCATGAAACAAAATGGTATGTGGACTGCCTGCTGCATCTCCCTCTACAGGGACTGCAAAAAAGAAATAGTAACTCTGATAGGTAAGTAAAAGGAAAAAAGGTTTTTTCGTTGATTGCTCAATTACTCTGTTTGAGGGGTGATTGGCGACCGTATCTGAGGAACTATTTCTCCTTTAAGCTACGCTTGTAGGAATAAAAAAAAAAAATGCTGAGAGAGGAATGGAAGGGATGGAGAAAAAGAACAAAGAGAGAGAGAGAGAAAAACTAGAGGGTGTGGTGCTCACACCTATTTTTTTGAAAAATTGAAAAATTGATGACGTGTAGACACTTCGCTTTTTTCTTGAGTGAACTCCACGCTTTTTTTTTGTGTTCACGATGGATTTTGTTGATGTGGAATAGTAGGGGGTTTTTTGCCATGCCTTTTTGGCCTTTGTGCCCCTCCCTTCCCCGGTGACTGCTCAAAAGCAGGTGTTACCGTTGTTACGCAACGAGCAAAAACTGTAACAAGTTACAAAAGTAACAAGGGGAAGAAAAAAAAAAGCCTTGTTACTTTGCTTGTTAGCAGGGTAACAAGGTCGTCACCAGCAGCCCCTCTGGAGGGCGCTATGGCAAAGAAAAAAAAGTTATTTCATATACCATCTATTCTACTGAAGAGAAGGTATAAATAGGGTGCACTAAATGTACCCAAACTTTTTTGTTACTACTTTGTGTGGATTGTTTGTTTCTGAATGAGAAAAAACGAAAAAAAAATTCAGGAAGATTGGAGATGACTGGGCCTGAGGGGCGGAAAGGCACAAAAAAAAAAAAAAAGAAACAATTTTTTAATGTGAACACCCTCGTAAACAGGCCAGGGGTTAAGTTAGGGCGGGTTTCTGGGTTTTCAAAACCCGGTTTTCGGGTTTTCGGGTTTTTCAAAAAAAAAAAAAAAAAAAAAAAAAAAAAAAAAAAATGGAATCTGAAAAAAAAAAAAAATCCAAATTTTTGGGTGGTGTAGGCTGGGAAGGTGGGGTAGGGGTGGGGGCGGAGCCCCTCCCACCCCACCCTCTAAGAAAAAAAAATCCTCCCGACCCAAACAAACCCCCCGTCAGAACTGGGAATTATTCATATGAAGAGGCAACAGGGATCTCTGGCGAACTTCGGGTTCAGTACTAGTGTTGCGAGAGTGCGGGTGAGGCAGGACGTGGGAACTGAGGTCGGTGAGGGGTACACCAGTCCTGTTCTTCAAATTTATGCTCCAAAATTGTTAGGACAAATCCAAAAACCCCCCCACTTTTTGGTGGGATTTTTGAACTTTGCCCCAAAAATTGCGAAAAAAAAATTTCGCTCGCTACGCTCGCGGAGGTGCACCTTAAAAATTTTCCCGCTCGCTGCGCTCGCGGAGGGAATGGGTTATTTTTCGCAAAATCCAGAAAACCCGAAAAAACCCAGAAAACCCGACTCAGCGAGAAAAAAAAAAAGCTAACTTAACCCCTGAAACAGGCGCAAAAAGAAAAAAAAAACGAGAGGGGTAGTTTTAGGAACATAACAACGCGTACACACGTTGTTGACAAAAATGGTTGTGGTGTGTTTGTTTGTTTTGTTTTGTTTTGTTTGCGAACAATAACCCCCCTCAGAGCGAGGTGGGTACTTTGTGTTCAAGATCGCCTGGGAAAAAAAAAGGGGGGTGACCCCAAGGTCTCTCCCAGCTACGTCACCCAAAGCAAAGGGGGGTGGCGGTGTGAGGGGATATGAGGTTGCTGATTGGATTGATGAAACGGAACGAATACAGAACTGAAAAAAAAGAAAAGAACAAAAAAAAAAAAAAGAGGCGGAGAAAAAAAAAACATAAAGGCAGATGCACAGAAGGCGCAAAACTCTTCCCTTTTCCCCTCCAAAAAAAAAAAAAAAACTTCCCCAATGAACCACATAAATACTGACAAAAAATACTCCCTTTTTTGTACACACAACGGCAGCTTTTTGTTACCCTTTTGTTAACCGTTTAAGCGAAGGGCAGTCCTCTCTTGACTTCTTTGATAAAAAAGACGGTCTTTTTTTTGAGGGACCTGTCTCCTCCTTTTTTTTTTTTTGCAATCTCAAATCTCGAATCTTTGTGTCGCCGTCGCCGTCTGCGCAGACGGGGTAGGGGTATAACGCTTCCGTGTGTTCAGCTGGTTCACCCCTGGTGGAGGGGGGAGCGGGGGGTTCTGCGGTGGATACACACCACCTAAACCGTTACCTTCTAAGGTCGCTGTTGATGGTGGAGGGGTACGACGTCTGTACCCGGGTTGGATTCTTCCGGGCGAGGTGATCTCTGCTTGCCGTGCAGATCCTTCCAATGGGTCAGGGGTCTGCAACACCGGTGATGCGTTGACATTGTTAATCCCAAACCGCGACCGTCTTGAAGGGGGCTGTCTGTTCACCATATTATTCATCACATTGATCTGCCCCTCCCCGGATGACGACAACCCCCCATCCCCAGCTGGGGGTGGTGCTGAGACTCTAGGTTTGCTTTGGTACCCTCTTCTTGGTGGAGGGGAGTTTCTCCGGGGGACCTCTCCGGAGACCATTGCGGGGCGGGAGTCCTCCTGCTTCATTTCGGAGGCGATTCTGAGTTTTTCGTGGGTGGACAGAGACATGCCCTCGGGGTCGTTGATGCGAGGTGGGTTGTATGCATCAGGCAGGTCCGGGTAGTCCGGTTTGCTTACCGCATAGAGAGGAAGACCTGGTGGGGAGGCGCTACGGAAGGATGAGGTGGGAGTCGGGATTTCCGGTCGTACGGCGACAGCGGAGCTCAGAGGTGCGGTCTTTATTTCCCCTGAAAAGACAGACGCGGCAAGCGGTTTGTGCCCCGTAGACCGTACAACATAAAGCTTTGCCAGAACACCAACAAACCCTTCAGGTCCATGGCTGTTCCCAGGGTCCATCTTCCATTCAACGTGAAGAGGGTTCTTAGGGTCCGAAAGAAGGCGGAAAATAACCTGTGCGCGGGTGGGGTTGACAACGACGTCCTCAATGTCTTGGATTTGGACAATCTTCTTGACAGTGCTTTTCTTGACGTCGACGAGGCAGATCATCAAGGGGTTGAGGATTAATGCGCCGTCGGCCTTGCCGGAGCCGGTGTTGTGGAGCTGTATGGGTGGTGTTGTTTCGGTTGAAAAATTCTTTTTTTTTCTACTGAATAGAAGGTATAATAAATAGGGTAGGGAGTTTGAGAAATTGAAACAATATGCCATTTGTCACTAATTTACTGCGTCTTTTTCCGCTATTTATAATCGCAGCTTTGAATTCATGCCACGAAGAAACATTATACAGACCACTGATGTACTATCGGTGTGTAGTGCATCAGTGGTCTGTATAATAGCTGATAGCTCTCCCACATTGATCAAAAGGGTATACCTTTTTCACCAGCGCGCACGCATACAGCGACTTGCATTCCTGGGGCAGTGAGTAGAGGAAGCTAGGTTTGCCCTCCAGCTTCTGCGGCGGGCCGTCGTCTGTGGTGAACTGCATAGCGTGTTGTGGCGAAGCTGAAGTGGTGCGGAGGGGGAAAGGTGGTCTTGGCCCTCTCTGCTTGTGTGTACAGGGGTGTTGTGACCTGGCTGGGTCTCTTATGGATATCGCCTGTGGATGGTTGAAGATGGTGTGTGTGTTTTTTTTTGTAGTTTCGACAACCACCCTATCCGAGGGGTTCTGTACACACAAAGTCGCCCCGAAAGGCTAATGAATTGCAAAGGTATAGTATGCAGATCATCCTCAACCCAAAGAAATCTTCGTTCGTCTGCACACTATGTCTAGGGGGGCGATTGTGGGCTGGTCGCAGGACACCACACTTTAGCTAAGAATTTTGTTTTTTAAAGCGGGTACACGACCTGCAGACAGAGGAAGTTGTGCAAGAGCTTTGTGGACAGAGGCATATACGTGAGATGTGCTTCCAGGCGGAGTGCTGGGGCATACAGCAAAATCAGGTCTCTGTTGAGGCAAAATTAGCACCTCTTGAAGAGGTGAGTCGAACGAACGAACGAACGACACATTCGGAAAGCCTTTTGATGAACCGATTCAAGAAAGGCCCTGCCAAATAGGAGAGGGTGAGACAAAGACGGTTTCTTTTTTTTCTTTTCTTCTTCTCCCCCACACCGTAACTAAGCGTCACGTTTTCTTCTATTGAAGAGATTTCGCCAAAAAAAAGACAAAACAAAACAAAAACAAAAAGAGCACGAATTTGCGAAGAAAAAACCCATATTCCCATCCAGGTGATCTCCCTGGAATTTTGAGGGAAATAAATGAAGAAGCTGGTGTGACCACCCAAACCGATTCTCCGAGGTTCTTCCGTGGTTCTTCCGTAGGTACTCCGGTAAGGGGGGTATACTTTTTTTTTGTTGTTTCCGGTTTTCGCCACCCGGGCGGGCTTCGAGACCTGACCACAGTATACACAGTATACACATTATACACAGTATACACAGTATACACAGTATACACAGTATACACAGTATACACAGTATACACAGTATACACAGTATACACAGTATACACAGTATACACAGTATACACAGTATACACAGTATACACAGTATACACAGTATACACAGTATACACAGTATACACAGTATACACAGTATACACCAGTACAGTACAGTACAGTACAGTACAGTACAGTACAGTACAGTACAGTACAGTACAGTACAGTACAGTACAGTACAGTACAGTACAGTACAGTACAGTACAGTACAGTACAGTACAGTACAGTACAGTACAGTACAGTACAGTACAGTACAGTACAGTACAGTACAGTACAGTACAGTACAGTACAGTACAGTACAGTACAGTACAGTACAGTACAGTACAGTACAGTACAGTACAGTACAGTACAGTACAGTACAGTACAGTACAGTACAGTACAGTACAGTACAGTACAGTACAGTACAGTACAGTACAGTACAGTACAGTACAGTACAGTACAGTACAGTACAGTACACACTATATACGGGCGGTTCATTTTTTTTTCGAGGGATTTTTTCCTCGCCGTTATTTTTTCGCGCGAAAATGCCATTTTTGGCACGTTTCAACCAATACAAACCCGTGGTGACCTCTCTCAGTCAAATTTGTGGTCATTTTCCCCTTGTGACAGAAACTGAGAACAACAAAAAAAAAGTATACCCCCTAGCAGTTCTCCGAGGTTCCTCCGTGGTTCTTCCGTGGGTTCTCCGTACCCCCTGAATCACACCAGAAGCGTTTTAGATTTGTTATATTAAATCCTCTCTGTGCTTTTGATCACCTTAAAAAAGATGTGGTAACTAAACAACTCACACCAAAATGTACTACTATTGGCTGTGGGCAGGTGAGAGAGAAACCACTAACCCCCCACTCCATGAAACGTTGGACATATGAGACACAACTCCTCTCTCCTGGGAAAGGAGGCGAAGTACGAAAAACGGCCTACCAAAAATCTTAATGAACACACTCGGTTGATTCTGAAAGACGGGGGGGGGGGGGGGGGGTAGGGAATATCGCGAACAGAAAAGGAGAAATTGAAAAGTTGGAAACTTCTCAATGACAGTGCACCATATTGCGTGACCAAGAACACCACGGTGGACCCTACCATTCCACTTTGAGGTTATCATCTAAATATGCCCTCCCGCTTCTTCTCATCAGTCAGATGAACGGATTATTGGAGATTATATTATTGAAGTTAGTCCTTGTGTGATGTAGGTTCTCGCTTGGGGGGAAAAGGTGGACATGATAAGGGTGGAACCCAAGCACTCAAAAGAAAGCTCGCCGTTCATCGGACAGGCAGGCGCTGCAGAAAAAATTGGGCACACAATGGACGTAAAGCCTTGTTTCGCCATCTCCTTTCGGGGGGGGGGGTTTTTTTTGATGTACCCCTCAACAAAGCTAGGGAAGGTAAAGAGATTCAAATAAGCTGCAGTAACAGAACGCATTGTAAGCTGAATACACACATTTTTATCCATAATGAAATTCAATGCAAAAAGAGAGAGTACATGGTCGTGATAATAAACTTATCATCATCGTTTTGATTTTGTTGTTGTGGGGAAAACACAATAAAAAAATGGTGTGGAAAGTGGAGAATTGCACCATGATGTACCAACACAAGTGGCAGCAACACTACCCAATTTTTTCAAAAAAAAAAAAAAAATCGTTTTGCGCAGGGCTCTCAAGATCCTCCACGAAGAAAGCAGAATTTTCGAAATGAGGAGGATTCATTTTTGCAAAAAAAACCCCCAAAAAAAAAATTTTCCCCCCGCAACAAGCGGTCGTCGCGCGCTTCGCGCGCGCCTCCCTGACAGCCACAGAGCGGAGAGGCGGGTCAATTTTGCGAGATAACAAAAAACGGAAATCTAATCCTTTCTCTTGCACCGTACGCTCCACGAATAGTAAAACCCATACGTCTTCCAGAAGCAGGGGCTGATGCAACGGCAGGTAATTTTTAAAAACGGCAAAAAAATTGCAGCTTTGGTCACGTTGCATTTTTTGGCTGCAAAATGCAAGGGTATCCAAAGACATTGCCAACTCTATTTTTTTGCGGAGCAAAAAAATAATATAAATGGCGCCGCAGGCGAAAAAAAATTGGGGTACGGTGTAAAAATGCTTCCTTTTACACCACAGAATCACTCAACGAACCCTTTTTTTGAGTAGCAAAAAATGAAAATGGCGCCGCAGGCAATTTTTTTTTAAGGTGCAGCCCTGGACGGTGCATACAGGCTCGGGAAAGTATTGGCTCCCTCGGGGGAGACAAAGTGACCCCCCACAAAAATACCCCTAGGAGGATAATCCTCCACCCGAGCCCTCCAAAAAAAAAAAAAAAATGGAGGAAATCCTCCACCAAAAAAGCCTGAAAAAAAAAAAAAAAAAAAGCCCCTGGAGGAAATATCCTCCCCTACGTGGAGGATCTTGAGAGCACTGGTTTTGCGGAACCTAGGGTATCAAAAGCGCAGGAAGGGGTAAAGTGGGGAAGTGGTGTTGAAAACACTAATCGAGCGATGAATGTGTTCTTCACCTGGGGGGAGGGAAAAGAAAAAAGAAAAAAAAATTGCAAGATGAATGTCTCTCTCACATATGTGAACATACAGTGCGGCGCAATATTACGGTGGCGCAATATTACGGGTGCGCAATATTACGGGGCGCATAATTATGGGTAAAAATTGGATTTACCCATAATTATGCGCCCCCGTAACAAAACTTTTTTTTTTTTTTTTTTGAAAAATTGTTAGAATAGTGTAGCCACCTGTGCAAGCTCCACTGTGCTCGTAAAAACCTCACAAGAAATATTGCGCGCCGTGGCGAACATTTCAACAATTGTGACATAAAAAGCAGGAGGCAACACGGTTGGGTGAAGTTATCAATGTTACATCGACGAGGAAAGCCCCCAGTTGCACTTCCTATGGCAGTGTGGCAGATCTCTTGCCCCAGCACCGGGAATCCTGCATGTGCCATCCGCCTTCACCATCAGGACGTCTGCTGAGAAGGAAGAGAAGGCGAACCGGAAGCTTCTACGGGAGGAATGCCAGTTTGCTGTCCTTGGAGGGTACCGGGCAAGCCACGAAGAGGCGCCGGTGTAGGAGTTGCGGTGGCAGAGGAGACAAGGTGGCAGAGTGTCAGGATGATGATCTGTACGTCTGGGAGGAGAGTGACATGTGTGAGGCCATCCACAATGGATTATAAAGAAAAAAAAAAATTCAAAAAAAAAAAGTTTTATTACGGGTGCGCAATATTACGGGGCGCATAATTATGGGTAAATATTGGAGTTACCCATAATTATGCGCCCCCGTAATATAGCGCCGCACTGTACTTCACAAAAGAAAATGTGTAATTTATATTTTTTTCCATCCTGCCAGGAGGAGGAATTTACCTCCCAAATTTGGCAAACAGAGAAAAAAAAAAAACGCGAAATCCGAAAAAGAAGGAAGGAGAGAAAAGGGTTTTGACAATCCGAAAGTCTCTCGTTTCGTCTTCACACCCTTTTTTTTAAAGACGCACCTCCTCCCCCATATCCCCTTTTCTCCACACTTCCACACAATTTTCATGAACACAACATTACACAACCTCACTGTTCACACCATACACACACAACAATAGTGGCCACCCTTATAGGGGAACCTACCATTTTTTGAGGGGAAACTATATAAATCACATCCTTTTTTCAGACTGCCACCTTTTTTAGTCCCGGCATTTCGGGTTTTACTGCTTTAGGGGGTGAACCTGGGTCAATGCTATTATTGCTCGCTGAGGCGCCCCCGGGGCTATTTATTGATGCGGTGGCGCTGGAGGACATGGTGCTCGAGAGAGGGGACGCAGGCGCTCCTGGGCGTTTCACAAACTTCCCAGAGGTGGGTGGAGCAGACCGGAGGTCCGAATTGCTTGAGACCGACGCGGCCAGTTCTTTGTTCCCTTCAGACCGTACAATGTACAGCTTGCTTACCACACCCACAAATCCGTCTGGGGAATGACTGTGCTTCTCCTTTCCATCAACCCAGTCGACCAGCAATGGGTCCTTCTCTCCGGTCAGCCGGAAAATGACCTGGGCCTTGAGAGGATTGACGACGACGTCCTCAATGTCTTTGAGGTACACTACACGTTTGACCTTGCCTTTCTTGGTGTCGATGAGACAGATCATGAGGGCGTTGAGGATCAGCGAGCATTCGGACCGCATGCCGAAGAGTCCTGCAATCTGAGAAAGGAATTAGGGGGGAGTTTTGAATGGGTTATTTTGATAAATTGGAGTAGTGTAGTTGCCTCGGTAGTGTTGCCCGACAGTTGTGCAATCTCTTTCTTTGTTTTAACCCTATAGCTGGCCAATAATTTCAAGCCACTTTTGAGTTTTGGTTTTTGGGACTCTCCAACCGGTAAAGCCACCTAAATTAGCAGGGTGTTGGGAGGTTTTAATAATTAGGGGGGAGTTTTGAACGGACATCATTGTTTCCACGATTTTCCCCCCCGCCATACCTTAACTTGGGCTGCGGCGTACAGCGTTTCGCCCACCTCCTTCGGAAGGGAGCCCAACGCTGCAGGGGTCTGCTTAAGCTTCTGCGGGGGGCCGTCATCAGGCGCGAACAGTGCCATAGTTTAGCCGGGTCTCCTTTTCTCTCAACGCGATTTAAAAAACAAAAAATCAACGCAAAAAAAGCACCCCTCCCTTAACACCCTTCGGCTCCCTCTTGGGGGGGAAGGGTGGTGGTAGTGATTTCCTGTCAAAAAGGGGGGTATTTTTTAGGAGGGTGTGATGTTGAAAAATCTAGAGTTTTTTTTCCCATTCTTTCTATTTACTGGAGGCGGTAAAATGGCAAAAGTATACCCACTTAGGTTCCGCGTCTGCACCTAAAAAAAAAAAAAGAAAAAAAAAAAAGGCAGGAGAAGTGGCTTCTGCTGATAAACCCCCTCCAGTACTTTCGTTCGAGTGTTAAAAAGAAAAGTTTGTAAGATGAACCTAAGCCTCTTTGTGCTTAGTCACCTTTTGGGTTCATGTGGGTTCGTAAAACATGGTTCGAAAAATGTCTGGACCTAGGATACACATTTCCCAATGGAAAAAATGATGAAGAAATGATACATGTCTTTTCCAGAGGCTTTTTTTTTTTTTTGGCATCCCCCCCATGTTGAACTCAACTCCTGCGAGCCATGCTTGTATTCTCTTTTTTCGGGGAAGGAGTAAAAGGAGGGGGTTTTGCAGTAACACTGCAAAAAAAAAAAAACAAAAAAAAAAAAAAGATCATCAGCAGTCCTTCTGCAATCAGTTACCTCTGGGCGTTCTGTGTACATAACGCGAGTTAGCGTCACTGCACAGCATCTGCCAATACTTGGAGGAGGGGGGAAAAAGGTAGAGTTGAAATACAAAGCCCTCTCGTGACAGTGTACCTTTGGTACAATGACCGGATGTACCGGGGTGAAAAAAGGGGTAAAAAAAGGGTTACGATGAACCTAAGCCCCTCATACCTAAGTCACCGAAAATGGTGCGTTTAGTGCAAAACGCTGTGACGGCTGGGAAAAAAATGCACCGTCTGTATAAAGGTTCTTGTCGCTCTGATAATGAATGATGAGGCGCTTCATGAAACACGCAAAGAAAATAATAGTTTTGTAAGATGAACCTAAGCCTCAAAGTGCGTAGCCACCTTGAAGAAAAATAAAGTGAGGGCTGCTCCTCTAGCTGACACCACCATGTCAATCCGGAAGCACAAGATAAAAATAAAGTGAAGTTACGTGCAGACACTTCTTAGATGCAGGCCACGTGTGAACGAAACAAACAAAAAAAAAACAAACAAAAATCTGAAAAAAACTATCACTGCCGCCCTCTGGGCCCACCGATATTGCGTTTTGTGAAATGACTGTGGGGTTGTACAACTACGCTGAGGTTGCATAGGGCGCAAAAACGCCAAAGCACCTCCCCCCATTACCCCCCAAAAAAGCGACTATTTTTCGAAAGAAAAAAAAACACTGTCTTTTAGACCTATTTATTGATATCATCCCCCGAGCCCCTTCCAAAAATGTAGAAATGTGGGTAAGAGTCCCTTTTGTGCATTTCCCATTACAATAACTGGAACAGTAAAAAAGAACAAGCACAATCAGTGCGTATAATAACGCCAAGCTGGTTTGCATTGTTGCATCGACAAAGTGGTTTCCCCCCCTTAGCTGCCCCCTTCTTCGCACTGTTCCAAACTTTACTGTTTGAACCAGTGTGTAGGTAGACTTAAAAGGACAGCTTTTCCCACGCTTCACACCCCCACCTTGCCCCACGTCTTTGCGCGAGAGAATCATCAACGCAAATGCTGGACGCCCATGCCCTCAAGGAACTTCCACGCCTCAGCCTTCTGTGTGACTGTTTGCTCTGGAGACCACTTCAGCTCGTCTGCCATCTGTTAAAAGGGGGTGTTTTGTGGATAATACATAACATGGGTTGCTATGTGCACTGTGAACCATTTGCCATACCATCTCAGCCACACGCGGTACACACGCTGCGGCAGCTTCTGCATCAAGGAAGGCCAGGCGTGTGCGTCTTGCAAGGATGTCTACAACCTATGAGAGAGGTGATGAGTTGATAAGCGTGACAAAGCATTGAACACATGAAAACAAAACCCCAGTCAAAACAAAGTTGACTTGAAGTCCAACGGCCCTCTCGTGAACAGTGTACCTTGGTACAATGACTGTCCCGGGTGGAACCCCAACCATGCAGTCCTACAATCGGACCACTCTCTTTTACACTCCCCTCTTCTTTTTGTTCCATACCGTCTCCGCGTACTCATGCTGACAGGCAAAGACCACCTCCGCCTCGAGCATGGGGTAGCGCGAGCACAGCTTGCGGTAGTTCAGTGCCTCTGTGTCGTTGTGCAGGGACATGCGTGTTGTCTCGAGGTTCTGCGCAATCTGTGCGATCTGCAGGGCACGTGTCCCGTAGTTGCTGACCAGGTGCTGCGAGACCTCCTTCGAGAAGTCGTACTCCTCGCGCAAGGTGATCACAATCTTCGCAAAGTCGCCGCCACACACCAGACCATCTCTGTCTGCACCAATCAGCTTCGAATCCAACGAACGGCACTCCCCCGCCTTTGCCTTCAACCCAGGGCTCTGCTCCAACGCATAGTCCAGCGCGTCCTCCGCCATCCTCCTGTACGTTGTCCACTTCCCCCCGCACACCGTCACCAACCCCCCGGTTAACTCCACAACGTGCTCCCTCGCAATTTCTTTTGTGTCCTTTGCGGCAGGGTTTTTAACGAGGGGACGCAGCCCTGCCCAGGTCGCACGGACCTGCTCTCTGTGCACAGGACGGTTGAGCACCGCATTTGATTCGCGAATAATAAATTCCACTTCGTTTTCGGTGGCAGAAGGGTGGTCGACCACTCCAGCAGGGTGGTCTGTGGTGCCGGCTATTGTCGAGCCTTCCCAAGGGAGGAAGTACAACACCCGCCCATCGCTGGTCATGCGAACAAACCCCATGGCCTCAGGGGACACATAGTCCGGCAAGATGAGATGCGCGCCCTGGCTGCTTACAATGATGTCTTCTGCATCGGGATCCGCCATTTTTCGAATTGAATCCGAAAACGGACCGGTCGCGTTGATCACCTGCTTGGCCTTAATATCAATCGAACGCCCAGTCAACATATCCGTCACCGTTGCCCCGCGAACACACTGATACGTTTCGTTCTTCGCCCCCATCTTCTGTTTTAACGCAAGCTTCTCCACTTTGGTATGATTTGCGACTACAGCACCATGCTGGCATGCTGTCAATGCGATGTTCAGGTTCATTCTTGCGTCATTCATTTGACCATCATAAATCACAAGACACCCCTTCAATGAATTCCCCTCTGAATCCGTTGAACTCAACGTCGGAAACCGATACTGCGCCTCCTCTCTCGTCATATAATGCGAAGAAGGCACCAACCGCCTCGACCCTGCCAACGCATCATACATTTTCCCCCCAAACCAGAGGACCGGAACTTCCCAGTATTTGTACATAGGGACCATCATCGGAAGGGGGCGGGTCATGAATGGCGCGGATTGGATCATATGTGCCCGTTCATATAAATCAGAGCGGACGACGTCATAGTTGCCGCGGTTGAAGGTAAGGTTGGTGAAGATGTCTGACAGCTCATTTGGCATTTTTTTCTGAAAGGTGAGAAGCAGATAGCGGATTCCACCGTGGATGAGCTTGGTCGACCGCGAGGACGTTCCGGCCGCAAAGTCGTCCTTCTCCACAACCGCAACCTTCAACCCCCTGAGGGAAGCATCCAGCGCAATGCCCGACCCTGTCGCACCTCCTCCAATGACAAGAAGATCGAAATCTGTGTTTTCAAGAGAGTTTAACTGTTCTGCCCTCGGTGGAGGCGCCCAAAGCTCAATTTGCGACCCATTTTCGCACGTTATAGGTGTCATTTTACCCCATTGCGTTTCAGGGGAAGAGCTGTCCACAGGACGGTACGAAGCGGAACGGAGTTGCTGTTTGTATACATCCGCCTGTTGTACGCGAAGACGATCACGTAGGGTATAACGAGAGAGAGTCCAACCACCAAACCCAGCTGCAGCAGCGATGGTGACTGCGCCAAAGGCTTGCCGCCCACGACCCATTCTGGATACCGAAATTGTTTTTTTTTTTTTGAGAAGAAAGAGGAAATGAGAAGGGGGACGGAAGGAGAAAAAAGGAGGATCAAGACCGCAGTCTTTTTGTCCCTGAATGAGGTGATGTTGGGGAGAGGAGAGGAGGGAAGGGGAGAAAAATGAAGCAAAAAATGAGCGGTAATTTGGTACAAAAACTCTGTGTGCAAAAAGAAGAAAAAAAAATACCACCCCCGATGGGCCCGTACAAAAAAAAAAAAAATCTACTCAAGAAATCAAGAGTTCTAGCACATAAAAGAGGACGAAAAAAAGGGTGCACATAGTACACCCTTCCTATATCTCTCAATTCTACAACACACCCTTTGAAAAAACTTCGTTGTAGTGTCATGGACACCCGAGGATGCTCTCCCACTATTTTACACACCGCTGTTGGCAATACCCATCCCTCTACACCCCCTTCCCATCAGAGCTGCCCCCCACGAGGCAGAAGTGTGGGAGGTGCCGACCTACCCCCTTGCGGGGGTGTGTGGTAGTTCTGTTGGCGTGGGCTTTGCGACAGAGGGGTGCCCCTTGGGGGTGAAGCCGTACGCTTTGGTGTCAACCCCATAGCTGCGTGCGCAGCCTCCAGCTGGATCTGCAGCTGTCTGACGTGCTGGGCCTGCGATTCAGACGTGCCCTTCAGGTACGCAACAACCCCCTCCCTCTCAGCTGCCGCTCTCTGCAACCCACCTACATGCGCCTGAAGCTCTGCAAGACGTAACGGAACAGAGGTGACCTCAGCCTGCAGCTCAGCTACCCGCTCTTCGAGCATCGCACGGCGTTCTCCTTCAGAACGGTCTTCGCGTATGCCCCGCAGCGCGCCTCGAGGGGGTGTGCCGAAGTCGTGTGTGTGCGCTCGGAGTTCTTGTCGTAGTGTGGCGACAGCTGCGTCCAGTCCACCTGGGGTGATGTCCTGTGCGCGGACGAAGTCAGCCTCGATATTGGTCATAAGCGAGCCTATCAAGGCCGCAAGCCCGCCAGTGTTGCTGCTGTTGTCGAAGAGGGCCACCTCGGCAACCACGTCGCGCATGCGTTGTAGCTGCCGTGTTGTGATGTCGAGCTTTTGTGTCACGCGGTTGAGGAGTTCAGAACGGAGCTCGTCGCCTACGTCGTCGCGAGTCTGATGGGTTGGGGAGATGAAGTGAAATGGTTTGACTTGAAATACATCTGGTGTGATTAGGGGGTGGGAGTAACCGTTGAGAGGGTGGGGTGAAAATAGAGAGGGAGGAGGGAGGAGGGGAAACACACCAGCTCGCGGTTGCTGAGGTACTTCAGCTGGTCGGCCATGGCGTCGGCTCGTTCGCGCTCCTGCGTGAGTTTGTGCTCGAGGAAGTCCTTTTCGTCCTCTAGGAAGGGGATCTCTGCTTCGCGACGTACCGTCTTGCCTGTGGGTGTTTTTTACATCATTTTGAGCCACAACTTCTTTTCCATACCCGCAGTGTGCTCCGTGAAGCGCAGACGTGTCTCCATATCCGCGACCTGGTCGCGATCTGTCTGCGCATGGTGCCAGGAGCGTTTGATCTCACGCTGTGCCTCCTCCAGCTCCTTCTTGAGGATGAGGCAGCGCTCGCACGTTGGGAGAATGACTTTGTGCTGAGCCTCGTCTTCGAGAGCCAGCTCCTCCTCGGGCACGATCGTGACAACGATGCTGGTGTCGAGGGCCCACCCCTTAGCCTTACTACGCCAGTCCATTGCATCAGGGTAGCGGCCGTTGTGCTTCGTGCGTGACATCGCCTTTTGGGGGTGGTGTGTTTTATAACAAAAAAGTCTCGAACGTTGAAATACAACAATTGTAAATGCAAACACTTGTAAATAAAAAAAAGGAGGAAAAAAATGAATAAAAAAGGAGCATACCCAGCCACGACTGTCCTTCATGACAGAGACCTTCCCAATCATCCACTGCTCCCTCTTGTCTAGGTAGATGCACTTCTCGCCCTCTGGCTGCGTCCAGTACGGCATGTCCCGCCATTTGTCCTCAGCAATGTAGTACACCCCAGCAGGTCCTTGCAGGTTCGGTGACTGCACTACCAGGGCACGGGGAGGGTCTGACATCACAGCGATTCCCTGGAGGGGGTGGAAAGGTGGGAGAGGAGGGAATGGAGGGTATGGGTATGGGTGTTCAAAAGGGAGAAAAAGAGAGAGAGAAAAAAGAGGGCTTTTTTATTTTGAGAAAAACGTCGCAGTGGTTTTTTTTTGAAAGAAAATCGTTTTTGTTGCTGAATTTTTTGGGAACAAAGAAAACAGCGATCTCAAGATCGGGGACATCTTGAAAAGATCGAAGAATTGAGGAAAAGGGAAAGGGGAAAGGAAAACACACACACCTGCGGGTGAGCGAGGTCAGGCGAGTCAGGCATGAACGATGAAGTTGGCGAACCGAACGAAGGGGGTGCCTGTGGAGAAAAAGAGGATCGTATTTTTTCCCCCTAATGGTAGAACAACAAAAAACCCCCTCTTCAGCAATCTAAGAATCTATAATTTTTTTCCCCACCTTCATTTCCCTCTCTCTTTCTCCTCATACCCTGCGCCGAGACGCCAAAGACGAGACCATGGACACCACTGATGGGGAACGTGGCTCTCCTCCTTGCTGCGGGAGTTGCGGCATGGTTGCATTCCCAATCGGACTTGGCTCCTGAGACGCCGACCGCACACTCTCCCCATCATGCTCCACAACCACATTGCTCAACGATGCACTCTTCGGCGTCGACAGCACCGACCGAATACGTTGCAACACGGACGGCTTCCGTTTCCTCTGCGCACTCTGCTCCGACCCTTGCGACTGCACGGACCCCCCAAGCACCGACTCATCCAGGATGATAGACTGGTCGTGCACCACATCATCTAAGGGCTGTACATGCTGAGGGGTAGATACCTCAGGAAGGGTCTGTTGCTGTGGAGGAGGTGGTGGTGGCGGCTGTGCGGCTAGTGTGCGGGCCTTTTCCTTTTCCTCTTCTTCTGCTTTGAGGGCCTCCTCCGCTGACCTCTCTTCCGCAAGGCGTGCTCGTTGTGCCTCCTTTTCTTTTTCCTCTGCGAGACGCAGTGATTCTGCTTCGTTTGCTAACCGTAGCTTCTCCTTCTCCTTCTCCTGCTCCTCCTTAAGAAGACGTGCTGCTTTCTCTTCTTCCGCCCTTTTTTCCTCCGCGAGACGTATCTTCTCCTCCTCCTTCTCTTTTTCAAGAAGGCGTGCCTTTTTCTCTTCCTCAAGCCGTTTCTCCTCCTGTTCCTTCTCAAGACGGATCTTTTCTTTTTCTTTTTCCGCTTCTTTTGCCTTCTCCTTTTCTTGCTCCTCTTTTGATTGTATCGGTGGGTATATGGAATCCTCTAGAATCGCCATATTCGTTGCCTCCCAGGTTTTTTCTGTGAATGGTGTGACCACTGCGGTGCCTTCGGCAGGGGGGAGTTTGTCGGTTGGGTAGTCAGGATTTCTCCATGGTGGGAGGTGTGCGGTGCGTTGTGCTTCAGGGGAGAGGGCGGTGTAGATGGGAGAGTAGGCAGGGTCGTCTCGCATGAGGATTGTGAAGATGTCGGATTGGTTAGGGTACTTTGCGAGGATGGCGTCGATGAAGGGTGCTTGATCCGGCTGCCTCACCGATAAATACTCCAGCAATGCGGCGCGTATCGGCTGTCCCTTATCCCCCATCTCCACATTCCACGTTGCACCCCGCAAATACTTTGCCCCATCATACTTTCGGAACAACTCCCCTTCATATTGTCTCCTCGCTGATTCTCCTTTAACCGCTACAACCGTTTCCGGTATGCGTCCAAGCGAGGTAGGGTTATGCTTTGAGAGAAACCGTTCTAACCAATTTGACCACATATCATTTTCGTCAGAAACCTTCTTTTTTGCCGCAGTGATAAAAGGGGAAGGATCCGGGAAGGTGTTGGCAAAGGAGAGGTCACCAGAGGATAGCGTGGAGTCGATGAGGGAGGTGAGGGAGAATTTCTTCGCTGCGGCGCCTGTCGGGGAGTCCGATTGGTCGTAGAGCTGCAGAAGCTGCAGGCGGGTTGCAAAGTAGTTTGTGTTGTATTGTTTATCCAATTCCGCGTATAGTGGAGTAAAGACGCCTCCGGTTGTCGGTGTTTCCAAAGGCTTTGTGACATTCGCTTTATGCCAGGTTTGTATAACCAAATCGCATTCCTCCGTCGGGCGTGGGTTGTATATCCTATAGAAATGATCCAAGGCAAGCCGTATATCCGCCCACCCCTGAGTAATAGGAAACGACCGCTCCAAATCTGGCAGCAACGCCAGCTCCTTGCCTCCATAAGACCTGAAAATGTCCTTCAAAGGGCCGAGCTCGGTCGGGGTTGTCCAGTCAAAGAATTTTTGTGCAAGGGCGCGTATGATCGGGAGGTGGGCTTCGCTGGACATGGTAGGGAGAGGGGGAGAGAGGGCTTATTGTATGTTCATGTGTGTGTGTGTGGTTTTTTGAGGGGAATAAAAGAGAACTGTTGGGTGGATGAAACCTCACAGTGCTTAGTGGCAACGAAAGGGGAAAGAAAAAGTTTTACAAAGATGAACCAAAAAAATATATGCGTGTGTGTATATGAAGTTCTCTGGGGGGAAATGGATGGTGGATGTGTGTTAGCTTCGCATGGTTGTATTACCGCTGCGGGTGGGTTGAAGAGATGGGAAACGGAGATAGGGCAGTTTGAAAATGTTTTTTGTATGTTTTGAAAGTGCTTTGTGCTCTGTTTAATTTTGCTTGATAGTTTTGTAGACGTGGAGTTGGAGAGATATGGAGATAGGGCAGTGAGAGAGGGTTTTATATTGAGGAAAAGATGTAGGAGGACAAGCGGAGAGGGGGTGGTGGTCAAGTTTGTGACTCAGTTGCAGAGTTGTTTTTCTTTCGTTGGCAATTTGTTTCAGGTGAGTGGGTTCTTGTATTTTGTGTTAACTTTTTTTTCCAGACCCACACACCTTCATAGGTTTAACGATAAAAAAAATTAAAAAAAGGGTAAATAGAATTTGGTTGTTAAAAGAGACTGAAGCAAGGCGACAAAAAAAAAAAGTTTATAAGATGATCCTAAGCCTCTCGTTGCTTAGTCACCTTTAAAAAAAGGCAAAATGGTGTGACAAAAATAATCGAAAAAGAATTGTGAGACGAAGGTGCCTCTCGTACGCACAAATTTGACTTGAAAATACAAAAGTCTACTCGTTACAGTGTACCTTGGTTACAATGACCGGTGCACCGTGGGGTGGACCCTCCAACCATGCAGTCCCAATCCATTTCGAGGTGGAGATCTGATAAAATGTAAAAAAAAAAGGGGGGAGGGGAAAAGTTGATGAAGGATGGGTAAGGTTCACGTACGCAGTCGCCCCTAAAAAGAGAAGTTGAAAGTGCAAACGCCTCACCGTACAGAGGCAAGACGCAGGGCACTGGTTCTCCGTGGGTTATAAAAGGCAAAAGAAATAACTGAAGAATGCAGGTGTCTTATGCGCGACACACAACTTTGAATACTAAGATGAACAGAAAGAGGTCAAGGGGGGGAAAAGCGCCGTTTCCCCCCTCCATATTCACATATGAAAAAGGGGATCAGACTGCATTAAAAATGACATAAAAAAAGCACACATTACCTGAAGTATGGCTGCTGAAACGGTGATATGAATGTAACGGCCTCGTGGTAACCATTTATTGGGTGGACCGTTGTTACATCATCAAAAAATTTAAAAAAAAGACAAAAAAATACATAATACCGATACCAAAAAAAACCCGCACGCACACACCCACACCCTCTCAGCTCACAACGCATCTCTGCCCTGCACCACCCGGACCTCCACCACCATCGCCTCCACCCCCACCTCTGCTTCTTCCTCCCCCGGCACCCTTCGCCTCAAAATGGAGTGACGTCCCTTCCGTCAGTGTGGTTGCAACAGACTCATCATCTGAGGACGACTCTGTATGCCCATAGAGTAGACCTTCACAGGCTAGGGCACGTTCCGCAATGTCCGCAGAGGTGACCCGTGTACCGTCCTCGAGGTCAACTGTGCTGCCATCTCCGGACATCACTGAGGCCAGCGCAGCGTAGGCTTCAGAACGCCTTGGGTTCAGCTCTATTGCTCGTTTGAAGAGGTCTGTGGAGGACATGATTGTTCCGTCCTCCAAGATAGTGGCAACTCCTTCGGGCAGTGTTGTCCCTAACATGCAGAAGGCGTCGTAGTAAAAGGGGTTTAATGCGACTGCACGTTTGATGAGCGCGATTTTTGTCATTTTTGTGTTATTCGGTGGAAGAAGAACAGCCGCACCATCCGCAAGCAATGCCGCAAGCCTTAAATACGGTTTCGCAAAATGCGGGTCAAGCGAGATAGCTTTGAGGAACAGCTCTGTGGGAAGCGTGGTGGAAAGACTGCGGGGTTGGTTTGCCGTTTCCCCGGTAAGGTGTTTACCGTATGTGTAGTAACAGTGCGCATCCTCTGGCGCAAGCAAAATTGCCTTTTCAAAAAGATCTTCTATCGCAAAGAGACGCCCATTATCTAACGTCACAGAGTATGTCAAGGCCTCCGAGGTTTCTAGCCATATGTTACAACGTGACCGTTCCCCTCGTTGCTCCCTCTTGCTTAATGTGGATGCAAGCTGGTAATACGGCTTCGCCATGAAAGGGTCTACTGCGATCGCTCGCTTCAACAAATCGACCTTTGACAAAGAGTTTTGGCGCAACGAAATGTAATCGGATTCCTCAGGAATGGTTGTGGCAAGGGAGCACAATGCCTCTGAAGAGTCGCGTGTTAGCTTCAAGCTTTGGAGTAAAAGATCTCTTCGTGACATTCGTTTTAACATTCCGGTTTCTCCAGGGAGGATCACATAGTCAGAGTTTTCTACTGCAGGTCGGGTCGAGCTTTTATCGTAAGTATTCAAACATTCTGATAAAACGTAAAATGCTTCCGCATTTCTGGGGTTAAGATGTACCGAAGCGACAAGAAGTTCTGTTCTGTTCAGGCGTTTTCCCCCATCCAACGCAACCCACCCCCCCTGAGGCAGCGACGCTGCCAACCGGAACAAACAATACGACTGCTCCTCGGGACGTACTGGAGGGTCGAATGTGTCAACCCCGTTTAGTATGGTTTTGTAGATCTGCTGTTTGCTTACGTACTCACCAGATTGGAGGCATGTTGCTCGGCCTCGGAAGGATGCTGCGAATGCAAGCAAATAAGAAACATTAGTCGGCTCGATGCACACTGCGCACGACATAAGCTGCGCTTTTGTCATAGAAACGCCATTGTGCACCAAGCTTCCCCCTAGGGGAAGGTCTCTGCTTAATGCTGCATAAAACACAGCATCGTTTTCGCCTACCTCTATTTCGCCAAGATCGATTTCTCTGCCAATCGGAGGAGGTGACGAAGCAGATGGGTCTGAAGGAGATTCAACTGAACACGATGATCCCAATGGCAGCTTTTTCCGAAGTCTCGAAAAGGTTTCGGAGAAGCTACTGCGACGGAGAGGTACAGAAGAAGAAGAATGCATCTCAGCTATTGGCTTGCACCCTAGGGTCGAGGCGTGGGTGGTACTGTGCATATTTTTATTTTTTAGTTTTTTTTTTTGGGGGGAAAGGGAGGGGAAAGAGAGAGAGAGAGAGAAGAGTATCAAAAACGATTTTTGTGTAAATAAAGAAAAGTGTGTGTAAATACTGTTGTGTATTTTTTGAGGTGGGGGAGATTTTTTTTTTTTGTATCGACAATCACGTTATGCCTACTGGTATAACGATCTGTACACTCAATGTCGGCCGAAGCCTATGTACTTTTTTTTGATAATGTGCGGACTCTGAGGGGAAAAAAAAAAGTGGAGATTGCACAAACTGTGGCAACACAACCGAGGCAACTATACTACTCTAACAATTTATCAAAAAAAAAAGTGGGGGGTCGTTATTTTCTTTGTGTTACACCCCCTTCTTTGGGTTAAAATTGAGGGTAATAATTGAGTGATGAAAGATGAACAGGACTCTGTAAAAAATAGCAAAAAAAATCCCGCATTTATTTCAGACGGAATCACCACTGGGAATTGGCGCACAAAAATGACACATACAATAGCACAGCGCTAACCCGGCAAGGAAGACGGCACTTTAAAAATAAAAGAAAAGTTTATAAGATGATCCCAAGCCTCTCGTGCTTAGTCACCTTACTGACGGCACTTTAAAAATAAAAAATAAAAATAAAAAGATCTGATAGCTGAGGAGGCCTCACGAAACGAAACAAAATATAAAAAAAAACGAGAAAAAAAATAGAAAACAGAAAACACACGCTCACACGGATGACCTACATTTTCTCCCGAAACTATGCTGTCCTGACGACCTTCAATGGGAAGAGAATTTTTTTTTTTTTTGTAAGATGAAACCTTGCTAATCATCTTGAACATAAGAAAAAGGAATAGTTATTGATGCAGTCACTCCACGTACGATGCCAGCCATACGGATGAAAGCACAACAAAAAAAAGGGGGTGTCGTGCAGATTTTTGTCAAAGAGAACTAATTATCGTTGGAAGAAGAAAAAACTATGTACAAGGTTTCTACAGATTTGCACCACTCATGGCAGAAAGGGCGTGTGGTCGCTTACAACTTTTTTTGTGGGAAAAGAGAGACACAAAGAACATGGAACGTTCACGACGCATTTTAAAAAAGTAAAATTATTGGTGTGATCACCCAAACGGATTCTCCGTGGTTCCCCCGAAGGTGCTCCGCAAATCTTAATATACCGTAAAAATATTTATTCTGGGCCGGAACAAAACTGGAACACCCCAAAAAATCGTCGATTGTTCCAGTTTTGTTCCGTACCAGCATTGTTTTGGGGGGTATCCGTGCCTTGTCAAAAAAAAAACGAGGAGTGCGACGAATTTTTTTTGCCCAAAGATGCACTATGCACCTGGGTGGGGTGGGAATGGGGATAAAAATTCTACCCCAACAGAACTGTTCTGGGCCGGAACAAAACTGGGACACCCCCAAAAACCCCAAGTGTTCCAGTTTTGTTCCGGTCCAGTATACTTCTGTCTCAGAATAGTTACAGCCCAGAATAAATATTTTTACGGTAGCCCGAAACGGTTCTCCGTGGTTCTTCCGTGGGTTGTCCTTACCCCCTGAATCACACCAATTACGACTTGAAATACAAAACCCTCTTTTGACAGTACCTTACCGTATGACCGGTGTACCGTCAACCATGCGGTCTTGCATCCATTAGTTTACACAACGCACGTTTTAGATTGGCAGAATTATTCTTCCTGCTCTAAGAGAAACAAACAAATGCGTGGAGTTCACACGAAAAAAAAAAAAAAGCGAGGTGTCTACACGTTATCAATTATTCAAAAATAAAATAAAATTAAAAGCAAACAAAAGAAAGCAGCGCACTACAGAAAAAAGAAATACCCCCACACATCTGCAATGTGTGTCATATTCTGCACAGGATTAAGACACCAACACTTGATATGAAACACACATTTCAAAGATACACGGACTTAACACGGCACTCAATTGCCCCTAAAGCTATCAACAAACCAACAAAAAAATACCGACGTGGTGCGAAGAGGGAAGGTAGAGGAAAGGTAAGAACACTTCACACATCGGCAGCTATTTTCTTCTTTTTTTTGCTCATAGTCACAAAGGATACCATGCACCACACTGTACATAACACATTTTTTTTTGTCGTATCGACAATTCCAAACCCTCTTTTGACCCTTAATAAAGCTGATAGCAGAATAGCACAAAATCTTCACAAGTGTTACGTCCCCGAAGAATTGTTTCATATACTAACTATTCTACTGAATAGAAGGTATAATAGGGTGCACTAAATGTACCCAAACTTTTCCGAAGAAGAAATAAAAACACAAACAACGACAACACCCACACCACCCGAACCAAAAGGGATCGCATCCCCCCTGCCACCTCCACTCCTGAACAGCAAACAAAAACACAAAACAAAAAGAGTAGTTGAAACGTGTTAAAACGCATATCATGCAAATATCAGACAAAAACAAAAAAACCCCTCCTCCCCAACCCCCACCTTTTTTACTACACCTCCTGGTATCTCCAGTTCTTTTTTGTATTTTTTTGAACGAGCAGGCCCCCCCTTTACAAAAAAGAAGAAGAAAATTTTACCTAACCTTCCTCACGATAAACGCTCTTCTTTTCCCCCCAAAAAAAGGAAAGCTACTAATTTTTAAAAGCCTTCTTCTCCTTCTTTACATCTAAAGAGAAAACCAAAAGTTTATAAGATGACCCTAAGTCTCTCGAGGTGCGTCACCTTTTTAAATCAATCATCATAAGAAGGGAATTCATCTGATGGTGCTGGGACTTCTTTTTTCGCCTGGGGTTTTGCAGGAGGCTTCTTTTTGAGCATACGTGACAGCCATCCTGACTTGCGTGATCCGGCTGTGGTGGATCCGGACATCACTGTCGACGGCGTTTCAGAGGCTGCTGAGAAGCTTCCGGTGAGCGCAGCACCACCACCACCACCCACCGGCACACCCCCATCCACAAGACTGTTTGACACCTCGCTTCTGACTTCTTCGTCCCCTCCTGCGCTGCCTCTAGGTTGAATGGTAAACGCCATTTCCGGGTATTTCACGGTCGACACTTCGCTTGGAATCGCACTGCTTGCTCCAATGCTCATTCTCGGATTTTCTGCCATCAATGGAGTTCGGATACTACCTCGTTCTGTTGCTCGGAGGCTTGCGCTTACCATATCCGCAAAGGGGTCTTCGCTTGCTTCCGATTCTGATTCCGCTGTGGCGACAATGTGTTTTTGAAGCGGCCCTTCGCATTCTTCATCCCCTTCTTCGCTATGATTGCTTTTTTCTGTTTCCGGTGAAACCACCACCACCTCCGTGTCTTCCACCTCCTCCTCCCCTTCCCTCTCCTTTGTTTGATGCTGTTCGATGATGGTGGCAACATTTGCCTCTCGATACAAAATTTCCTTCAAATCCTCTTGCGGACGTTCCGATACCCTTCTTCTCGCGAATGTAAGATGAACCTGAGGGGAGGATTGGAGAGTCCCTTTTACCATTGAATCCATTTTGTCGAGAACCACATGGTTTAGGGCAAGGAGATACCAATCGGTGGGGATTGGAGGGGTAGCGTTGTCGGCTGCGGGGCTGTTTGGGTCGAACCCTAATACTTTGAGATCGTTATCGAGACGGAGACCGAGACGTTGTTTGGGGTTTTTTGTGACATTTACGTCTAATGCGTCACCTAAAGCACGCCATTTATTGATGACAACGAGAGTAGCAACTTCATCTGGTAAATCCTGTAAAGTGTCATATCGTTCGCAAGAGGAGACGCTCGCAATGCAAACAGCGGCTGCAATAACAGCAAGCTCGGACTTCAAAAAATCCCCATCCTGTTTAAGTAGAATCCTCATAAACAGTTCCTTTTCAGTTTCCGCCTTGCTTTTCTTTGGAACCACCTTTTCTGGAGCCCCGAACCCATCAATCTCGTTTATAATAGGTTTTTCTTCACAAAAAACGCAGTGCCTTGGGAGAATCCTTTCATTTACAATCTCCTGTTTTTCGTGAATAAATTCATCAACTTCGAACTGCATTTCTCCTAATTTAGTTTGTGTAGCTCTTGGAAGATGCTGCCAACGTCGTCGATTCATTGGTATATGACATCCTACGCATGATAATTTGAGATACATCGGATGCTTAAAATTCGCTTTTGCCCGCTTCTTTGCTAAAACCCTCTTTTCAATTTTCATATCCCCTTCGTCAGCCAACTCAGTTTGTGTCGTTCGATCCTCCAAAAAAAGCGCAGGAGGGAGCAAATAATTTCCTTCCCCTCCAGCTCCTCCAGCTTCTAAGGCTTCGATGTGTTTTTGGAGGGTGACTATCACGGATTCCATGGAAGCTTCTCTGGCTCGCGAATTTTCTAGTTCTTCTTGGGTTCTGGCAAACCCTTCTGCGAGGCCTGATTGGTGCGTTAAAGTGTTTACTACGGTATGGATATCGGTACAGAGGGTTTGCATTGAGGTTTCTAGCTCTGTTGTGGATGTGCCATTTTGGGGTTTATCTTGACGTGGGGTGGACATTGCGTAGTACGCCCTCTCCAGCTCATCCTGTGCCTCATTCCCAGAACTAAAGAACCCCGCGCGATCCTTCTGCTTCGTCTGCGTTGGCGTGCTTAACGATCGGTTCAACGTAGATATCGCGCGTCTCACATTGTTCATGGAAGCATACAACGCGCCTATCTCCTCGTCAACCCTCTCCGTCCCTTTACTCCCTTCAGGAGGTACCGCCCCACCCTGCGGATTGGGAGGGGTCCCAACCCCACCCAATCCAGGAGGGGAATGCCCGGCGGAATTCACATCGGGTGGGGTCGCACCTTCGGATTCACTCCAAGAGCGTCGCATGGGAGAAGGGAGAAGGAAAAAGGAAAGGGGGTTGTTTCTAGTGCATGCAAGAGAGAGCAGGGGGAAGAGGAGGAAGAGGAGGAGGAGGGGGTGTTGGTAGTGTAAGGTTTTCTGTTTTTTTTGGTGAGAAAAAGAAAAGTTGATATTGGTTGACAAAATGTGTGGGTTTTTGCGGGGGGAGGGTGAGAAGGGTGAGAATGGAAGAAAAATCGCTCTTTTTTTTGGTCGAGAATAAACGGACGCGTCAAAAAGCACCATCAGATGCAGATTTACCTTGAGAATTTTTAGACGGTTGAAAATACAATAATATTTCCCCCGGAACACCTCAGGGGGGGAGAGGGGAAGGAACACTCCCCCCCGCTCCCCCCCCCCATCCACCACCCTATACACCCATCAGCCACGCTGAGATTCGTATCCGGTCATGATCGAGTCTTGAGAGGCCTTCTTTACAGACTTTTTGCTTGCTTATGAAAGCTTCTTTTTGATTGACATCGGGTGAGATGAGGTGGACTTGGAGCAGCGCTTTTGGGGTGATATTGTCCGCTATCGCACGAATTATACGCGCACAGTGCAGGCAGGGGAGGGTAGGCTTGTCCGCATGATCGGCACGACATTCTGCATAAATCGCGATATGCTGTATACTCTCCGCAGACAGCCCCTGCGCAAGCGTTGCTGCCACTGCGTTGTGCTCTGCACACCCATGCAGCATCCTCTTGCTTAACGCAGTAGGAGTTAACGCACGGTGCACAGCGAAGTTGACCCCATGCACCACTCTCCCCCCCGCCAATACAATGCCACAGCTCACCAAACGGCCTCCCCCGGACTCTCCAGTCTCCCTCGAGGTTCTCACCAAGGTGCGGAGCTGTGTAACCCAACCGGGTGCCTCGCTTCCACAACGCAGATCTGATGGATCCTCTTCACGATTTTTCTTTGAGAATGCGGGTCTGTTTCCGTTCCACTCTGCAGAATGTGCTGCGCTTTCTACAGAAAATGAAGTATCTTCGTGATGTGGTGCGACTCTGTGCAGTTCAGGTACTGCAGATGGTGTTGCAATGTGGGTCTCCTTGCATGCTGAAGGCGGTGTCGTGAGACAGTGGTTAGGAACGGTCGGTGCTGTGCTCACTGCAAACCCGGTACTACCCATCCGTTGTGCTGCAGGATGTTGCAATATACGGCGTGCTGTATGGCATGACATATTTGTGTTGTGTCGACAATCGCCGTAGTAATCCCACCAGGGGAGAATTCGGGTCTGTACTCAATGTTGGCCGAAGCCTTACTATTTGCTGTGTTCTGTTCTGATTTTTTTTTTCTGAGAGCGACCCCCTTCTTGGGCTAATTACATCTTTTCCTTCTTTTTTTCACTGTGTACCTGAAGATGAAGATGGGTTTTTGTGGTTGCCATAGTTAAAAAAATGCTGTTCTTTTGTATTGTTCGGTAAAGAAAGAGAAAAATGTACATAAAAAAAAAAGGGGGGGGAAGAAGAATGCAGACGGTCCTACCCCAGGTTCCTTTCTCTCCACCCGTAAGGGGAAGGGGGAAAGAGGGGGGCGGCTTGTTTTTTGAAAAAGGGTACAAAAAAAAATCAAAAAAGAATGTCTTGAAAAAAAGAAATTCGAACCTTCGCTTTCTCATGAAGTGATAGCGAGACGGTGTAAACAATTCAATTTTCTTGTCAGGAGAACAGAAAAGCATTTTGTGATGTGAACAAAAAAACAGGGCTTCCCACAGGGGGGACCAGGGGGGACCAGTGGTCCCCCTGGGAGAAAAAAAAAAAAATAAGGGGGGACCAGGGGGGACCAGGGGGGACCAGCCTGCCCTTGAGTGTTCCGAGGCTGCCTGTTAGGAATTTTCCACATTTTTTTTAATTTTCCCTACCCTCCCGTCCCCGCGCATCCAAATACAGGCAACTAACAGGGGGAAAAAAAAGATGGCACCAAAAAAGTCCACCGGACCAAGACAGGTTTCCATAATGGAATTTGCAAAGCGACCGGCGGAGTCCCAGATATCGTCTCAGGCCCCGAAGAGGCAGAAAATAACGGTTGCAAAGAACCACGAGTATGCCACATGGGACGTGGTCGCAGCCCGTGAGCAGGCCGCGGTGAGGAAGGTTGTGCTGGACGAAAACGCAACTGCTGAAGATATTGTTCAAGAAATAAAAAAACACGACTTCAACCGCTACTACAACACGTGGACTGGGGAAGAGACTAAGGTTCAAGTGGCACTTCGTGGAATGTCGTGGACGAAGCCTTAATACACAACCTTACTCACTTCTTCTGCACCAAGCGGTCCCAGAAACTAGATGGTTATCCGGAAACGAAGAGCTACGACCCCCCTTACAACGATCATGACAAGCAAACAATACGGTTCCAGCTTACCTTGCTCCTCACAAAAATAAGGCAACAGCGGGAAGCAAGCGCGAACCCTGCGAAGTACACGTTCTCAGATGCTGTGCGTTATGCAGTTGCGTGCCATTCGTTGACGTTGCCCAAAGCAGTTGATTTCCTTCTTCGTGTCGCATGCTTGCCTGGTAGTACGGCTGTGGTGGAGCGTGCATTTTCAGTTTTGAAACTGGTACTGACGCGTCTCAGGGCCAGCATGCTGATCACGACGTTAGATGCCCTCATGAGGATAAAAATTGAGGGACCTCAGGTGCCTTCTCTTCCGTTTTTGAACAGCGTTGTCGATCGATTCATCAAAGCGGCACCAAAGACAGGAAGACGCCGCGATTTTGGTACTGTAGCATGAGAGAATTTTATTGTATGGATCAGTTTTATGTGTGCAGCCTTTGACCCTTTTCGTGTGTCGTCATCGAGCTATGTTGCATTGCGGTTCCCCCACCCCACCCCATCAGTGTAAACAAAATTGAGAAAAGGATCCCCCCCCGTTCACTACTTTCTTCAGAGCAGGAAACTGCTTTTTCTTTTTACCTTTCTTTTTTCCAGCGTTTTTGGCGACATAGTGCCTGAAAAAGACCAGAAACTAAGTTTCGGCTTCAATTTTTTGCAAATAACCCCCCACTACGTTCTTCAGAGAAGTAGTCAGTGGGAGCGTCCGTAGTGCGTAAAGGCGCGTAACGTAACGTAGAGTCAGCGTTAATGCTACATACCACACACAACAAGGCGCGAAAAAAAAAAAATTTTCGCCTTTTTTTGGCTGGTCCCCCTGGGAGGCCAAAACCCCAGATCCTGCGGGAAGCCCTGAAAAAAGAAGAAAAAAAAAAACGAGAAAGCTCCCACTGACTACCTGGCCGTGAAGAGGAAACCTCTTTGAGGCCAAAAAAAAAAAAGTGAAGTTGACAGTGCAAACGCCTCTGGGAGGCAGGCACTAAAAAGTGGTAACTGTACAAAAAGCAAGGCTCCAACAAGAAAGCCGCTTTGGGAAAAGCGGGTGTCACACTACCACTGTCCCTACCCCATAAGGAGTAGCCACGTTCGCCGTTTATTTTTTTCTTTTCCTTTTCTTGAAAACCTAGTTGTATTAGTGTAGCCACCCTAGAGTGTGCTCCACTCTTTTTTTCTTTTCGTTAACCTGCTAGATTCGTGTAGCTGCCACAAGAAGTCTGCACTGTCCAGGTATCGCTCATGAATGCGTGAAGGCGTGAAGGGAAATCTCAGGATCAAATATGGTCAAGACCTCCCTATATCAACCCTACATTCATCCCCGCTAGGTCCTTCGGGAGGACGAAGTCGCTGCGCGCTCCGATGTCGACCAGCTTTCCTGCGAGCACGGCGGAGATGAAGGAGTGGTACTCCTGCACAGAGAAGAGGCCGTCTCGCTCGAGCACAGCGGAGTTAGGCCGCATGAGGTAAGTGCGGCCGGTCTTGCGCTCAGAGACCTGGGTGTTTGGATGTTTGGATTGTTCAAAGAACCCCTTTCTTTCACATACCATAACACTGCTTGCCGCAGGCCCTGCCAAGAACGCATTCACATTTTTATTTCCAAACCCAAAGTCTACCTCACCCCCCTCCTCCTCCTCCTCCTCCCCCCCTCCCGCACAATAAAAGAAGAACGCCACCGGCACTGCTGCCGCTGTGGTAAACGCCTTTGCTACCGAACGCATTCTGGATAACACCGTTTCCGGTGGGGTCGGTGCGAAGGCGGACTTCCATACGAAGACAACAAAGTGTGTTACCGGTCGGAGGAGCTCATTCATCTGCGGGCGAGCCACACTGTGCACAAGGTGGAGGTGCGCGCACGACGACACAGAACGGAGCTCCGCCTCACACCCCACATCCCTTGCCCCGCGCACCTTCACCACCTCCCCATACCTCCTGAGGTACGGCTCCTTCTCCTCCCCCGAGAGCGCGCCCCACTCCTCCCACTTCCCCCGCACCTCTTCGTCAACAATCCTCAGCTCCCCAGGCACCGCCGTCGTTGTGACCCCATCCTTCAATACATGGTATACACCATCCACCCAGGCGTCTACCGTATAACCCCCTTCATCTCTTATTGAAACCTCCATTCCATTCGGAAGAACGTCCGCCTGCAGGACCGCAGAGGGGAGAAGAGGCTCCGTTTCTGAGACGTCATTTTTGAGGAATAAATCAAATGGTTGTTTGCATTGTTGCGCGGTCTTTGCGAGGTCGGTGGGGACTGCGTCCCAGAGACGCCCTGCGGCGCTTTGTGTAAAATGTGTTAACGCTTCCAATGCAGGAGGTGGTAATGAAATGTGAATATCAACACCTTGCTGGAAACTGTGCAGTGGTTTGCCGTTCAGAGCTTGCAAGGTATCGTAGCATTCTAGTAACATAGCTCCCGGGGTTTCTGTACGGTGTAACAAAACCCCCTTCTCCCTCCACGCCTCTCTCGTCTGCGAAACCCTAGGTCTCCGTACATATAGTATCTGTAGCGTTGCAAACCCTGCCACCTGCTCAATATATTTACCCCAAAAAAGATATTCCGGGTGGGTAAGATCTTCGCCTGCGGTAATGAGGGTGGTCAAATCGTCAAATGCATGAGACGAAAATCCATTGCTTGAAACAAGAAGATCCACCCTACCTAGAGAACCGCACTGAAACGCATCAAACGGCGTCGCTGCAGCATGGTGATGCGCATCGGGGGTGACCTTTGTGATTTCAATCGCAGAAGGGAGTGGCTGTTTTAATGTCAACGCCATTTCCTTTAGCACCGTTGTCAACCACGACTGTGCCCATGCACTAAACGTTGCCCTTTGTCTCTGTACCACCCTATGCACTTCACACCTTCCATACAACAAAGGCGCAATCCTCCTATCCACAGCCAAATGAAGCACACAAGGAATCACCTCATTTTTCGGTCCCGAAACTCCCGGAAAAACTCCCTGGCTTTGCACTAAGGTCACACCACCTCCTTCTCCGAGACTATGCGATGAAACATTGGTTTTTCGAATTGGCCAAATTCGCGATGCAGCTTTCTTTGTAATATGAGTCACCAAGGACTCTGCGGTCAACGAACCTTTTGTGGAACACATTTCATGACAAATCGCTTCGGTGAGAAGGCTATGTGGTTGCGCTGGGGGGTGGCCTAAACGGGCTGTGTTGGTGTTGTATTGTGCTAGGAAGGAGCCTCCCTTTTGAGAAAAAACGCCAGCAAATCCTCCGGCGGGAGAGACCTTCGTGACTATCGGGCATACTGTGTCAATCACAACCAACGCACCCACCTTCTGATACATCGAGACACATTCCAACAACCACGACAACGGCAGCAACTTCAACTCCTCCACATCTACTTCACATACCGCCTTTTCCCCTCTCTGCAATCCCACAAACCCTTTCGGAAGCACTCCGTCACTCGGAACCAACAGCATTCCATGCGTTTCATGGTCAAACGCGTAACCACTGAAATAGATGGTAACTTCTCTGGACCCATTCTCCCCTAAAGCCACTGCGGTAACACGACGGAGGATGTTCAGCTTGGTGGAGTCAGAGGTATTTACTCCTGAGAGAACTTCAACGGTAATCCCTGCAGAACGGCACAAAGAAGAAATGTGAAGCGCATCTTCAGTACAATGTGGTAGGGCTGCAAGGCAAGATGACGCCGTGGATCCACAAGAAATGAAGAGGCCACGACGATGGGGTGTCTGCTGTTGCGATTTATTTTCCTGTAAAGGAGGCTGTGCGGAGAGCTCTCGGATAGTTTTTCGAGCCAATGCGATGGCAGCGTCTTGCACCGTGATCGTTCTGTGCAGGACAGTGTCGCTTCGTTTGTGCAACTCTGCTTGGAGAACTGCGACCTCTTGTTTGTGTTTTTCGAAGACATTGGCTTGACGGCAGATGAGTTGGTGTTGTGCGTCAAGCCGAGCCGCGTCGAGGCATTCTCGGTGATAACGTTTCCGTTCTGTTTCGAGAAGTGTGCGTGCTTCTTCGAGCTTTCGTTGCGACTCTTCCGTTCGTATGATACAGGATGCTTGCTCACGGAGTTTCATCTCATGCGCAGTGCTGCCTGATATATCCGCCATTTCTATATCACCATTTGTCGCCGTAGTGTTCAGTGTGTCAAACAAAACACTTCCGGTGCGTGTGCCTTGAAAATTTGCCGTGCTTGCCGCAGTGCTCTTCATCGCAACGTCAATATCTCCTAAAGAAGCTGCAGTATTTCCATTGTGGATATCGCCATTCGAGGCGGATTTTTTTGGCATTTTTTTTTTTTTCCCAATAAAGGGGGGAATTCTGTGATTTGAAATTTGGATGAATTGAAGAGAAATTAGATTTTGTCATGACTACACCAACTAAGATTTGCCGTTTAACGCAGATTCGCTCAAATCCTTTGACATAAGAAAAATGAGATATTCCTTTGTTTAATCCTTGACTCTGTTCGATCGGAGATTTTATTTTTTCTTTCTCTGACATTTTTTTCCCCCCAATCCCCCCTGATTTCTTCAAAAAAACAAAACAAAACAAATTACTCTGATTCATCCCCTTCCCCCTCTTCCTCTTCCTCCTCTACTCTCTTCTGTGACCCTGCGCGGTCTGGCTGTTCATCACCGTCCGCTTCTCCGTCAGCACCCCTCTTCCGCTTTCTCGAGGCCTCTGTGAGGACCTTATGGAGTTCTTTCTTCTTCTGCATGAGCAGTGTTTGGTGGGTGGTGCGCAGCTCCTTAATGCCTGCTACCCCTTCCACTTCCGAGAGGGGAATTCTCTGAGAAAGCAGCCCCTTCTTTTCTTGCTCAAGAACGGTCCGCAGCACGGTGACACTATCTGCCACCATTGCCCGCAACTCCCCTGCATTCTTCGCCCCAGACACATTGTATGAGACAGTAGGCAATGCACCCACCCGGCTGTTCTGCTCCGCCCTCTTCCTCAACGCTAAAAACTCCTCCTGCTCCTCCTCGCTCTCCACCAATGTCACCGCAGTACCCGATCTCCCTGCCCTCGCAGTACGCCCCACCCTATGGATGTACGTCTGAATAAAAGGGGGGACTTCATAGTTCACCACTAAAGACACCCTGTCAACGTCAAGACCTCTGGCAAGCGCGTCTGAGCAAATTCCGCAGGTAGATACACCAAGGCGGAGGTTGTGTACCACAGAGGACCGTTCCGCTCCGGTAAGCTGTCCACTGAATTCTTCAGCAGAAGCGCCAAGTAGTTGCAACATACGGGCCAGGTTGTGTGCAGAGTCGGTGGTCTTCGTAAAGACCAGAACGGTTCCCTTCTCTTCGGTAAGGAGTTTACGTAGGGCGAGAATCTTTTCTCCTGCGGGGCAGACCCCGATGATTTCGGTGAGGGTGTCTGGGATGGCGTAACGCTGTACATTTGTTAAGGTAGATCCATCGGAGGAGAGCATGAAATGGCGTGGGTTGGCGAGCTTTGCTTGGTTAAGCTTTGCGAGGTTGTGCGTCAAGGTTGCAGAGAAGAGCAGACGGTGAAGTGGGGCAGATGAAGCCGACTCCGCAGCACCACACCTCGCGCGGTTATCTTCAAAGGTATGCAGCACGGTGCGCAGCCAATCCTGGGTGGTGTCGGCAAGAAGCATATCACATTCGTCTAGTACAAGATACCTCAAATACTTTAAGTCAAAGCCGCTGATATTCGAAATCAGCTCAATCAAACGCGACGGTGTGACAACAAGAACATCTGGTTGGTGCGAGACATATCGTGCCTTATCTACCCGCAGCAAATCCTCTCCAGATGCAAGCTGTGTCACCAACCCCGTCTTTTTGAACAGCTTCATCGTCGAAAAAACCTGCTGTGCCAGCTCCTTTCTCGGTGTAACAACAATGCATCTCAACCGGGGCACCACCCTTCCCCTCAAAGACTCTACAATAGGCACAGCATACGCGAGGGTTTTGCCAGACCCGGTAGGGCTGCAGACACACACATCGTAGCGCACCTTCGCCTCGTACGAAGCAAGGATGTGAGAGTAAATCTTCTCCTGCACCGGGAACAGCGAGTCAAACCCTGCGGCCCCAAGGCATCCCTGGATCTCCTCGCTCAAAAAGGAGGGAAGTGGCATTTAAAACGGATTTTTTCCCCACTCAATTCAAAATGTGTATACGGCGGGGGTGTGGTGTGGGTCCCCTGCTATTGGTGGGGGGGGTGAAAAGGAAGTGTGTGAAAAGAAAGTATCGTTATTAATGTAGACACCTCCGACAGACCTAGGTACGATGCCCAGCTGGATGAAAACACAAAAGTACCCTGCGGCCAACAAAGAAAGGTGAAGTTGATAGTGCAAAATACCGGATGCGTTGGAATAAATGGCTTCTAATCTAAGGTCAAAGGATGGGGGTGGGGGAGAAAGGGTCTTTTATTTGTTTGTATACGATGCGTTATGTTCGCTAAAGGATCGTTTGGAAAAAAAGGGGGACTTCAAAAACAAAAACAAAAAAACGAATAACTTGAGAAACAGAAGACATGCACCTCACGAAGGGCACACATCTCACATAGAAATTCATATGGGTCGATTTCAAAACCCCCCCCCCCAAAAGTTCTTTTTTGTCTTTTTCATGATATAGGCAGTTTTTTTGCAGTCTGAGGTCCGGAACCGCCCCAAAAACGATTTTCTGGGAGGTTTTGGGAGGTTTTGGGGCGAAATGGACCTTTTTTGACCATTTTTATGGTATTTTTAGGCTGTTTTTGGCCCTTCTTCTTACACAGCCTATTGGGGGTCAAAATAGCTATTTTTGACCAAAAAACATCAAATAAGCACCAAGATAGCTATTTTGACCCCCAATAGGCTGTGTAAGAAGAAGGGCCAAAAACAGCCTAAAAATACCATAAAAATGGTCAAAAAAGGTCCATTTCGCCCCAAAACCTCCCAAAACCTCCCAGAAAATCGTTTTTGGGGCGGTTCCGGACCTCAGACTGCAAAAAAACTGCCTATATCATGAAAAAGACAAAAAAGAACTTTTGGGGGGGGGGGGGGTAGGGGGGGTCACACAGTGTTCCTAATTTTGCGTTTAAAACGTTTAAAACGTTTTAAACGTTTTAAATTATTTAAAACGCGTTTTAAACGTTTTAAACGTTTTAAACTCGAATAAAAAACGGGTGACAGTTCTGCACAAAAAAACGTAAAAAATGTGGGGGGAATTTTTTGAATTTTTTTTTTCTGTATCAAAAATCATAGTTTTGGTGCATCTGGGGTCAATTTAGCCTGGTTTTTCTTGGTTTCTCCTGCTAACTTGTTTCCTGTACGGTACCCTAATGAGTGCGCCAAAACCTGGCTGATCAAGCGCTTGGTGCCAGCATTTGATGTGTCAAAAATTCCCAGCGGGTTCCAGATGGGTAACAGGGTACTTAAGGCTGAGTATGACAGGGTCATGGTTCCTGTGAGAGCAGCCCTAGCAAAGAGCCTGCACATCTCGGTATACGTTGATGGCTGGAAGGCGCACAACGACGAGAAGGTGTTCACCCTTGTCGCGAAGGTGCGGATGCCCGCCCTGTAAGCACAAAAGTTTTGGAGGAGGACTTGCACAATGCGGAGGAGATCTGCACGCACCTGCATGAGAAAAAGATAAGTTGAGTGGGCTAGTGTGTGATGGGGACACCATGGGACACCACTGTGTCTTCTCTGTTCACAACAGCAGCGGCGGACGACCTGGAGAAGTTCATGCGGGTGGAGGACTCCCCTGGTAGAGCTGCTGCGACATCGACCAAGCTACCTGCAGGCGACAGCTGGCTTGCCGGAGCGATAGAGACTGTGGAGGAGACGGGAGCCTATCGCCACAGCATACGCGCACCCTTACTGGACCACGACCCCGTGTCACCGTGGGAGTGGGATCGTACGCTGAATGACGTGCTGATCACACCAGAAATACCGGGTGTCAGCAAGAGTGACTCTGCAAGCAGCAAAGAGAACCGGCAAAGGACGGAACTGGCTCTTGCGGCTCTGCCACCCCACACGGTACGCGTCTACACAGACGGATCCTTGCACACGGTAAACAGAACACCACGCGCTTCACTGACCACCAGACCAGCGCACCCCCAAGGAGGAGTGGGGCCATCTTCTATTACAACGACGGCTCCACTACACCAAAGGGGGCACATCAAGCATCCAGTGGCGCAGGCACACTCTGCTCGGCCTATCAGGCAGAGCTGGTGGCACCTTGTAATTAGACACCATGCGGTGTCTAATTACACCGTGCCTGCTGCCACTGAAAAGTTCAGCAAAGAGGAAAATACCACATTTTTTCGCAAAGACATTTTTTTTTGCCTGCAAAAAAAAAAAAATTTTTTTTTTTTTTTTGCCTGAAAAGCCAAAATTCACCACCGTTTTTTATTCGAGTTTAAAACGTTTAAAACAGTTTAAAACGTTTAGAATTTAAAACGTTTAAAACGTTTAGTTTAAAACTAGCGTTAGGAACACTGGGGTCACATCCCATGTTAAAAGTGAGGACACCGACCAAAAAAAATTTTTTTTGAGAAAAAAATGGACATCACCCTGAAAAACCAGAAAATATGGTCCCCAGGTGACCTACAATTCAATTCCGCCTGGTTTTGGACACTTCTGAGCACTTGTGGGGGTCTAATTCGAATTTTTCAAAAAAAAAAAAAACGGCCTGGGACAGGGTTTGTACTTTGGCACCTTTCAAATCGGGGTGCAATCAAAACCCATTAAAAACACCGTTGGAACGCATTGAGAGGGCGGGAAAAGTGCCGGGGGCACTGGATTGGCAGTTCTACGCCAAGTCCGCTCTAAAATCCTTGTGTAGACGCAGTGGAATGGCAGTAAAGGCAAAGCGCCGTATCCACTGTGGAGTAGGCCTGCTGAAGGTGTCCTCAGAGGCGATTCTGCAAGCCCTGGGGAGATTGGGTTTAAGAAAACACGCGAAAAGGGGAGGAAAGTGACGTGTGTGGCATTGGGCCTCCCACGCGTCCTCCTCGCGGGTCATTGCGTATTGCTTGTCGTCAAGCAGTCTGGCCTTGCCACATTGGAGCAGTGTGCCTAAGTTCCCAATACGGCGTTCCTTGTCCCTGTGAGCTTTGAGGACGCCCCGCTCTTGCCGCTATATTTTGTGGCGTGCCTGTCCGTCTTCAGGAGGGATATCTCTTTCCTCCCACAATAATCTGAGTGTGGGGTCTAAGAAGATAAAGAAGACGAGGCAGATGCGGGTCGGTGCTTTAGTCGAGTCTATGACTGGATATCCATATACGTGGCTAGTACAGGGCTATTGCAGACTGAACTGCAAAACCAAGGGGAGGAATTGGGCATTGCAATATCTGGAAAGTCATACGAGGTGATTCTTTTAAAAGGAAGGTACCCTGAGGGACCGGGTGAGGCAGTGACGGCAGATCTGCTCGATAATTTACACCTGACTAATTTTCCTCCCTAAATTGATCACTCCCTGGCCTATTAATGGTGTGGGTACCTAAGCCCGTGTATACATTGGTCACTACGACCCACAAAATACAGATGCCAGGTGACCGTCTTGTCTTGTTTTGGCTGTATTCAAACGCAATTAGATGACATTAGGCAAGATGTATCCTTTACTTCCTAAAATATGAGACATGGGCTGTTGCCATGGCCATATCTCGTTTATGTGCTAAAAAATAGGAATAGGCAAGGTACAGACCCTGTCCCACGACCCCTTTTTTTTTCGGAATTTTGATTTTCTGGTCACTTCCGGTCACTATTTTTGGTATTTTCGGGCCTCCAGGACGTTTTCCGGGGGGTCTTGGGTAGTGACTTGTGGGGTCGGACACTGCGCTACGCGTAGAATTCAAAAACTCTGAAAAAATGCATTGTCCTCCCCTTGTGACCCCCCCTAGGGGGGGGGGGTTTTGAAATCGACCCATATACTACACACAAGCAATCCTTTTCGTTGCTGTAAAGCGACAAAACATAGTTCAAAAACATACTACTGGGTTATCCACACTCAAAACACACAACTTGGATAGACTAGAAAAATTATTTCACTCCATTCCGAGACAGTTCAGGGGTCTCCTACTCTTTCCTCCTCCCCTCACGACCTCACGACGTTCTCCCCTTTTTCCTATATGCTGGTGTATCACCCCCTGCATGAAGATAGGTAACGAGAGAACTCCACTCCTCCGGCGCGTGGACAAGCACTGCAGGCTCGGGGACGTATTTCGAGTGGAGGGCCTGCATGGCGGCGCTCTGGTCTCTCAGCGTTTGGTCGTGGAGACGCGCTGCGCTTGCAAGCTGCTGGCGTCGTGTCAGCTGTTTTGTTTGGGCGTACGTCCCCTTGGCACTGTGCACTAATGTTCTAGGTGGCAGACGGACGTCGTATTTGCTGTACAACTGTTCTCTCGCGGTGTAGACATTGTATTCATTGTCCCCGTGGACGCCTTTGTAGAGTCTGCTTACAGAGCGTTTCAATTGAGGGCCGTTCATAGGCTTCTTGGCCTTTGCAGGGGGCGGTGTAGGGTTATATGCCGTCTCCACCTTCTTCCGCACAGCCTGCTCCCAGGTCACGGAGCGGTCGTATTGCTTCGTCATCTCCTTTGTTGTCAACGCCCTTCCCTTCTCAGGGGGTTTGCAGTATCGTGCAGTCAGTTTTGCTTGGGAGTTCGCCTGCCGTTGCATGCCCGCTTCATAGAGCCGTGCGACTAGCTTTTCATCTTCGTCCTTCGCATTTTTTTTCGGCGTCGAAGGAACAAAATGGACCTCCGCAGAATACGAGACAGACCCGCTCGGACGCCAAGGGTGTTCCCTCACCACCTCTTCCAGGGGCACCGGAGGGCGGGAGATGGTCAGCGCATCGGACATCCTGGTGAAGGCCTTGGCATTGAGGGGGTACGTATGCAGGCCTTCCTCTGGTTTGTGCGGCGCAACGAAGCCCCGACGCATGGCACGCTGTTCGTCCTGCGCTGCAGTGGAGCCACACAACACCATCGCAACCTGTGCAGGTCCGTTCTTCCGCCCTGGACGCAGGGAGCTCTCTTCCAAGCTCATATGAACAGCAGAAGGAACAGCTCCGCAGGCAATAGGATCACCCACCCCAGCCATGGGTAGGCTAGAGGAGGGGAGGGGGGCACCCCTGTACTGTTTTCTTTTGACTACCTTTTCAATGACGTGGGTTTTGACGTCACGTCGCACCAAAAAAAAAAATCAGATTTTTGGAGGTTTTGTTTTGAGTAACAAAAGCGCCTCAGAGTGTCGAACCTCCCCCCTCAGCAAAAGACAGATGAGGTGCCCAAAGGGGGGGGGGAATGAAACCTACCTAGAATGGTATTTGAAAAGGGAGAGTTTGTGTGTGGGCCCTGTAGACAAAGAGGTATCGTTCGGGGGAGGAGGAGGGGGGCTTTGCAAATATGATACACCTCGTTCTAATTTTCGTTACTGTGGGGAAGGGGGAAAGGGGAAAAGGGGGAAAGGGGGTGGGAAGCTAGTTACAGCTAGTAAGCGGGCAAAAGAGCTGACTCCCGCCCCAACAACCCTTTGGCAGTACCTCTAGAAGAATGTATTACACCCGGTTCTTAAGAAAAGGCAAAAAAACGAAGTTAGAAAGGTCAGATACCCACAACACCCCCCTCCCCTGAGGTCACGGCCTCTTTTGTACCCCCCTCCGTATTGTCTGTGATACGTTTGTCCCCAAAAAATAGCGCTTCCTTAAAGCTCCCAGAACTGTTTGCCTTCCTTATTTTTAATGTCTCTGTCTGCGCCGTTTTGTAGGAGAAGACTGCCGATTTCCCTGTGTGTGGAGAAATGTAAATTGAAAAAGTGATTTTTTGTGCAAACGCCTCTCGTGTGATCAGAGGATGAATTCGGATTTTTTTTCCCATCTGTTCAACCAGGCACTCCGCTAGGTACTAAAGTTCTGTTGATTGTCAACAGAACTTTTTGAAAATGGGGAAAAAAAGAAAAAAAAAAAAAGTTCTGCTAAGTGGTTCAGACCCGTTCTACCTGTCAAAAAAGCTCAGGGGAAGAAGATATGGAGAGGTGAGTGCTCAAACGTCCCAAAAAAGTCAAAATCGGGCGTTGGTAAAAAAAAAAGTTGCGTACCGTGCGCCTGCGGCGCAAGCATGTACCCCACCAACGTGGACCATCAACAGAATATTTTCAAAATCGGAAATCCTAGCGGAGAGCCTGATCTGTTCTTCCAAAAAAAAAAAAAAACCCCCCATACTTATTCCCCTCGATAGAAGCATAATGGAGTGGGGTGTCCCCAACTCTGTCCTGCGCATTCACATCCGCTCCGTTCGCCAGCAGCGTTTCAATCACCTCTGCTGCAGACTTGATCACTGCACGGTGCAGCGGGGTTTGCAGCGAGCCGTCAGCTACGGTACAGTCCGCCCCCGCCTTCAGGAGTTTGTGCGCGATGTTGACGCGGTTTTTGGAGACTGCCACGAAGAGGGGGGTCTTGCTGTTGGACTCATCGAAGTGCTGATTGACGTCGACCTTCTGCTCCTTCAGGATCATGTCCACCACGCTCTCTATCCCCGCACTGCACGCAGACAGCAGCGGTGTCATCCCCCCCTCATCCACAGTATCCACATCCGCCCCTTTCTGCAGCAAAAACCCCACCACCGTCGGCTGCCCCATGCACACCGCCCAGTGCAGCGCGGTGCGGTCCTCCTCGTCCATGGTATTCACATCAATGCCGCGCAGGCAGTCCTCCACCTCATCAAGCTTCCCTTCTTTCGCTGCAGTCATTAAGCGAGATATCGACATATTTATTTTTCCCCTCTTAAAGTTTTGAAGGGTTTGAAGGGAGGAGCGGAGGAGGGGGAGAAGAAGAAGAAAATATTATTCAATCGAAAGATGGAGTTTATCCACCAGCGTCGTCTCCTCTTTTTTGTAAATACGAAAAGAATCTTGTTCCCTTGTATTTTTTTGCAAATAATGGGGTACAGCCAGGGAGAAGAAGAATAAAATGCTGAGGGGTGGACTATTGAAGAAAAATAAAGAGAGAAATAGAAGGGGGAAAAAAAGCGGCACCTCGAAATACCCTGGAAAGGGAATTTCGTACGAATCGCTTCTGAAATGCCAGACCAATGTTTGTCATTGGAGGAAATACCACCACAATTCCTCTTTGACTGTACACACTGCAATTTTTGTATTATGAAATGACAAATGGCACACAATCATCACTCCATTACAAAATTCATTTTTTTTGTGGTTACCATCTTGCTAATGCGCTCCCCCCCTCCCTCCTCCTCCAGCAAGACAAAAAACCTTCAAAGTATCAGCCTTGCACTTCTTCTGGACTTCCAGGACTATCTCCTTCTGCATCATTTTTTGTCCTCAGAACGGCGGACATGATGGCACCTATCTCGTACCCCCTCTCTGCGATGCGCATCACTGACTGAAGAGGGTTTTTGTGCAGCCTCTGCAAACGTTGCGCTGAGAGCGCTGCTGCAGGCGCTGTGGAGGGCCGCGCACCACCACCACCACCACCACCTCCTCCTCCTCCCTCAGGGCCTTTTATAGGCACCACCGCGGAGACTGGACGTGATTTTGCGCAGGCACTTCCTGTACGGTGCAGACGGGTGCTCCAGTACCGTTTTTTCTTTTCCTTCATTCGTTCCGCTTCAAGGCGTGCGTTTTCCCCAGCAGGTCCCTTGAGTTGGGTACGCATGGTGCCGCTGTTGCAGTAGTTGCTGGTATCAAAGGGGAGGGGCATTTCGCTTGCGCTGGGTCGGGTGCTGAAGACCGGGGCAGGGGAGCGTCGTGATGTGCTGAGGGAGGAGAGGGCAGCGGCAGACCCGTCTGCGTATTTGAAGGTGCCTGAGGTCTCGCACTTTGCAGGCTTCTTGCCGTGCGCGCTGGTGGAGAAGTGTGTGCTTGCCTGCACTGCTTCTACTGCCTTGTAGTTTGGGTTGTAGATAGGCCCGGGGCTCTCCTCGTGGATGGTCCACTTCATGTCGCGGGGGTCCTTGGAGATAACGCCTCCTTGGCTTTTGTCCATCAAGTGGCTGAGGGTGTGCGACTCAGAGGAGTAGTACCCAGGGGCAGGGCCGGTGGTGCCTCTGAAAGGGGGAGTGGTTTTGAGTGTTGAGTTTTTTTAGTTTTGAGGTACAGTAACACAACACAACATTGGTGGGGTAGGAAAACACTTTCCTTAGAGTTTTGAAAGCGGGGATGCAAAACAAAACCAAAAAAAAAAAAAAAACTCCATACTTCAACAGCAACGGATCCTTCGGAAACGACGTACTCGACGTCGCAAGGTTGAAGTTCACCGTATACGACTTCGCCTGGGTTGCCTTCCACGCCTTTTCGATATCAAACTGGCTTTTCACTGCGTTACAGGGTGCCACAGACTTGAGCGCCTTCCACCCAAAGCGCGGCTCCAGACTGAACGTCGCTGAAAAGCTCTTCGGCTGCGTAAACTTATACGCTCTTTCACAGGACCCTGGCGGTACGTCGGGGGCACAGGTCTTCACCTCTGTTATCGGGTTTGCACGCTTCCCTGTATTGCTCCTCATGGTCATGAGAACCCGGCGGTCCCTGAAGGGAGACGCAGTGCCATTCCGATAGGGCCCCGGTGTGGTGATCACCTCAGGGCGCTTGGAGTGCCGTGACAGCCGTGCGAAGGTGGCTTCCTGCGTCGCCTTGGCATGACGAAGATCGGCCTGATCTAAAGAGCTCTCCTCTTCGCTCTCCATTTTTGCAAAGATATACTACTAGATATGTTCAGAAGAGAAGAGAGAATGTGTGTGAAAACTGAAATCGTTGTAATTTATTTTAGGGGAGAAAGAGAGAGAGAGAGAGGGAAAAGAGGGTAAGAGGAAAATAGCAATCATTGGTGTGGCTGAAGGGGTCTGATTCGCACTTTTCCGCACTTTCTCGCACTTTTTCCGCACCTATTCGCACTTTTTCCGCACTTTTTCCGCACTTTTTGAGCACTTTTTCCGCACTTGTTCGCACTTTTAGCTTGTAGGCTTGCTGACTGTCTTTGCCAAATACACAGGCACACAGGTACACAGGTACAGGTACGGTAGGTACCCACAGAATACCGTGTACCTACACAGGTACACAGACACAGTCAGCAAGCCAACATTGTAAAAGTGCGAATAAGTGCGGAAAAAGTGCGAAAACCGTACCTACAGTACCTACAGTACCTACAGTACCTACAGTACCTACAGTACCTACAGTACCTACAGTACCTACAGTACCTACAGTACCTACAGTACCTACAGTACCTACAGTACCTACAGTACCTACAGTACCTACAGTACCTACAGTACCTACAGTACCTACAGTACCTACAGTACCTACAGTACCTACAGTACCTACAGTACCTACAGTACCTACAGTACCTACAGTACCTACAGTACCTACAGTACCTACAGTACCTACAGTACCTACAGTACCTACAGTACCTACAGTACCTACAGTACCTACAGTACCTACAGTACCTACAGTACCTACAGTACCTACAGTACCTACAGTACCTACAGTACCTACAGTACCTACAGTACCTACAGTACCTACAGTACCTACAGTACCTACAGTACCTACAGTACCTACAGTACCTACAGTACCTACAGTACCTACAGTACCTACAGTACCTACAGTACCTACAGTACCTACAGTACCTACAGTACCTACAGTACCTACAGTACCTACAGTACCTACAGTACCTACAGTACCTACAGTACCTACAGTACCTACAGTACCTACAGTACCTACAGTACCTACAGTACCTACAGTACCTACAGTACCTACAGTACCTACAGTACCTACAGTACCACAGTACACAGTGTTCAACTTTTACAAGGTGGGGAAAATTTTTTTGGGGGCTGATTCGCACTTTTTCCGCACTTTTTCCGCACTTTTTCCGCACTTTTTCCGCACCTATTCGCACTTTTTCCGCACTTTTTCAGCACTTTTCCGCACTTTATGCTCCCCCCCGTTCAGCCACACCAATCATCCTTTATTTTTTGCGAATAAAAAAAAGGGGGGTTTGGATGATGAAGGGATGAAGGGGGAGATTCCTTGGTAAAATGAATCTCATTTGTTTGGGGAGGAGAGGGACCTTGGAGTACTATATGTTGCACCCGAATGGAAACCCGGAAGCGCAGACCATAGTGACAGTGGCATTGTGGGGAAGGTGGGGGATGACACAATAAGCAAAAAGGATGAAAGAGAGAGAAAGAAAAAGAAAGTGAAGTTGATAGTGCAAAAACGCTTGAAGGATGCAGGGGCACTGACACTCCCGCGGAAAAGAAAGTTGACTTGAAATACAAAGCCCTCTCATGACAACCGGCTGTACCAGGGGGTGGACACCCCAACCCATGCAGTCCTATAATTCCATTTCGTGGTTTACATCTGAAACAAAAAGGTTATAAGATGACCCTAAGTCTCTCGGTGCGTATCACCTAAGAAAAAAAGATGTGAAAAGATGAGTGCGGTTCTGTAAAGCTGAAGGCACCTAACTTAACTCCCCACTCTGCTTAAGAAACCCGCAGATTGAGTGCAAACACCACTCAGAAAACATGGAAAAGAGATGAGTCTGTACAGATCTCTTGTTTTTTTTCCCCCCCAGAAAAACTAGAACACCATTATTTTCCCCCCACCCCCTTTTCCCCCGTATCACGCATAACAGAAAGGTAACAGAAACCAGCATGGCGATAAAAGAGAAGACCAGATAGATAGCAAAAGGGGAATACCCAAATACTTCTCTTCAGGCTAGAATAAGACCCCGTTTTTCCCGCTTATTTTTTTAAACCCTGTAAAGGGGCGCAAACAAGCCAAAACAAAGCTGCAAGACGAATTGCTACACACATCCTTTTTACCCCCATTGAATACCAAAAACGCTGCGTTTGAAATTCGACTGCCTCTTCGCCAGAGGGAATGCAATAAGAAAATTTGACTTTGAAAGTTTACCTTTTTTTTGGTACAAATGATCGATGCACCGTGGGGTTGGACCCCCAATCATGTAGTCACATCCTACCCACGGATCAAATCAAGCCCTTTTTTCTTCAAAAGTCTCCCCTTTTCCCTTTCCCAACAGAATATCACACAGCATCTCATGTGGTCCATATGCTTCGTGTCACCGCAACGCAAGCAGGACCTCTGATACCGATGCTGCATCGCCTTCACGCATCACCGACACCCTCAATGTGTTGCTCTGTGTCGATGACGCACCCTCCATGGCCTCGACAACCCCTTCTGCCGACACGACACCCCCTTCCTCCCAGTCGGTCACATCCGTGAAGCCCTTCTCTTCTTCGTCCTCCTCCCCCTCCCCCTCCCCCTCCTTCTCTTTCTCCTCTTCCCCTTCCCCCATCTGCTCCTCTTCGTCAAGGTCATTTTCATCATCATTTCCTGCAGGCACGATATGCACCATTTGTGCAAGCAAAGGGAGTTTTGAAAAGACGAAGGGGATTAACGCGTTTTGCTCTTCTGCAGGTTTGCGGGAGCGGGCAGGGGTTGGGGCAGCCTTGGTGCGGGAAGCAAGCACTATACGAAGCGAGCTTGCATGGACGGTGCCGACATGGGGGGTCTGCGGCGGGGTAGGCTTGCCGGCAGAGACGGCAGCAGGGGTGGAAGCGTTCTCCTCGACGTTGCCTTCCTTGCCAGACGAGGCGCCGGACAGTGCTGAGCCTGCGGACACTTCAGAATACCCACGGTGCAGCGTCTTCACCTCAGTGTCCGTGAAGACACGTGCAATCACCTGGTCACCTTTCTCACCTCGATCAATAAGCTCAGCGACAAGTTCGGGGAGATGATCTGCCTCTATAAGCGATACGTAGATGCTCTCAATCTGAGGGAGTGGTGTGTGGTGTGTGTTTGATAACTAATAGGGGTAATTCTTGCGCAGAATATGGCCACATAGTAGCGTGTGTGTGTGTGTGGTGTGTAAGGTCATAAGATTTTGAAAAGTTGTTTGCAAATATTATGCCGAAGTCAGTGTGAGCCGTGGTGGCGTGTATTTGGAAAATCAGAGTCCGCCCAATTTTGAGGAAAAGATGAAAAGAAGAGTTTCCACATTTTTGTGTATCTTGGTACAATGACCGCATCGGATGACATGCAGTCCTACATTTCGAGGTTATCTTTGATAAAAGCCTCCAACATACCGATATTAAGGACAGGATAAACCCATCCCCTTCCACCTCCAGCTTTAACGTATCCAATGCTACTGCTGCAAGCCATGTTTTCTCGGGCTGCACAAAACGCACCCCCAGGGCAGCTGCGGTTACTCCCGCCTTCGGAACGTCGTGGAACGGCTTTGACCTGACCTCCACTGCCGGTGGCGCTACCTCCACTGCCACAGCCACCTTCGTCACTGTCACGGTGGGGCCCCCTTTGATTTGTAGGGAGACACTCTTTGCTCCATTTTTCCTTCCTGCGATGCCCTTTGTGAAAAATTGTATGGCACGCACTAATGTCTGCAGATCCGACAGCAAACACGCTTGGAGCTCCACATGAAACCCTCGCTTTTTTGTAGTATACTTCCCGCAGGTTCGTCCATCCAACACAACCGAGGCGGAAGTGGCGTTTCCTGACTGCGATATCTCCTGCAACAAATGAGACGGCAGGATGACATGATCGTCCACCCCACTCCCTGTCAAATCCGCTTTTAGGAATGAATGCGGCGCTTCGAAGCAGGTTGTATCTTCGTCAATCACATCTGCCTCGTCAAATGGCTGGATTGGGGGCATATCTGATATATACTGTACAGTATTTCTTGCGAGAAGAACAGATGTCATATCATCTATGCTTAGCACCGTTACATTCATTTTGACAATACTGGTTTCACCCCCGATGGACATCCCCGCCTCGATCACTCTCCTACAATCAGTCGGGTCCTTCGACAGATTCTCATAGTGAAAGCATTTAAACAGCGCGTTTACCCGCCCTCCATGTTGCTTCCCCTTATCCTCGAGCAGCAGCACCACCCGGTCCTTTTCTCGCACGGAAAAGGAGCCGATCGCCGCCCCCACCTTCCCTCCAGCCCCTGCAACAAATACGTTGTTCTCCTTCACGATAAACTCTTTTCCTGGGATAAATGCCACCACATCCTGAGTAGGATCATACCCATCCACAATCTCCACCATAATCTCCGCACCCTGCAAAGAGCTGGATGGGGTGATCCTTGATGAAGTGATTTTTGAATTTATCGCCAATTTGGTTCCTTCTTTATAAGTTAAGGTCAGAGAGTAGGGCGGGGCGACGATAATTGGTGGCAAAACATTTACAGTAACCTTTACCTTGACCTCGCCTACGGGGTGGTCTCCGGCATTAAAACGGAGGTAAAAAGAGCGGATGCCGAGTTTTGTGTTGGTGCATGAGGTTTCAAATGCGAGGCAACGTAGTGCATAGGCGGCAGCTTCCATTGGCATGGCATCTCCTTCTGCATCGCCTCCGTTCGAATTTGTAAGAAATTTGAAGGTAACCGACTTCTCTTCTTTGATGATGACCGTTGCGACCCATTTTTGGTTTATTTCGAATCTCTGCAGCTCGTCGAAATAGACCAATCGGTATGGAGATTCTGGGTAAACCTCATCCTGGTAGTCCACCGGAATCATGCTGAATGTATCTCCTGAACCCATTCCACCTCCTCCACCTACTAAGTCTACTGTCATGAAACCACCTGGTGTTACCATTTCTGTGTCAGGGTCTTCTAGGGTGCAGTCTTTCGCGATGAGAACGCCGTGTGCGCAGCCTTCGGTGTTTGGTGTGTAGGTTAGCTCGGTGCGGGGGATTTTAACCATGGTTGGATCGTTGATGGTATTGATCTGATATTCTATGACAACCTGCGAAACACCACAGTCACCTCGAAGCGTCACCAACAAAATCTTCTTGACCTCCGGATCACGAGAACAATTTTCATAATGGAGACCCCGCATGATCCCTAACACCTCCCGTTTGATTGAAATCGGTTGATGCGATTTTTCCGGTTTTTTCAACTCAATGGTAATAGACGGCCCAACAGAACCCTGTGTATTGTAAAACCAACCCACCACACGGTCTGTCGAAGCGCAAGTAAGAAACCCCTTATTGGCGGTATTCGCGATCGAAAAATCGCAGCCCTTAAACTCTACGAGGCGTAGTTTGTCCTCTTCAAGCCCAGAGATTAATTCTACACAAATCTGCCCTTCAGTAAGCAGGTCGTCCTGCGGTTCGAATGAGGATTCTGCTTCAAATACTGCAAGCCGTTTCGATCCAGACCCTTCTTTGTATTCTTGCTGTACAAACTGCGGTGGCACGTCAAAGAGTGGAGAACAGACGCGAACACTTTGTGTAAATTCGTATTTCGCAGTGCCTGAATCAGAATCAAGCGTGATTTGTGTGTTGAGAACACCGGTTTTACGGCCTTTATCGCAGCGGAAGACGAGGTTTCTAACTAAGGCTTCAACCATATAAGCGGGAGCCGTCGGACTGAGCATTACCCTGATGGACCCACCTTCTCCCTTCTTAGCCTCCATCTGCTTTGCCTTCTTCGCAATCAGCATTTTTCCTACTAACGTTTCTTCAACGATGCCGTACGTTGTTTTGCAATAGAACACATCGCTAGAACGTACGTCCACTATGCCATCTGTGTTGATAAATAGATGGTCCCTTTTGGAACCGTTTACCAAGGAAACCGTCAGGCGCGCACCAGGGAGCACCGTCTCATCCACATCACCGGTTTGTAGGAGGAATGTAGGGAAGATTCGGGTCACATTTGCTTCTAGATAGTCTACGTGCTTTGGATGGCATTGTGCTGGAAGGCGGTGGCTTGGCTGAACAACAGGCTCACTTCCTAAAGACAGATATAGTCGATCGGTTCCACAGATTTTGACAAGGAGGGTGATCGAAAGCATTGTCAACATGGTACTCCCCACAGCACGCTCTAAAGTGAGCTCCACCTTGCGGGTCGGCAGTTCTTTTGATGATGCGGAAAACGAAAGAGATGAAAGTGCCAGCTGCAGCAACTCGAGGTTCTGCGTCTCAACAAGGTAACGGTGCGCGCCAGTCACGGGGTCCGCGCTTTCGAGGGAAAGGATGTCGGTCTGATCGAATTTGACAGTACCCTTCTTCGACACCCGAAGCCTTCTTGGGCAGAAGTCGACACTATCCCCTTCGGCGTATCCGAACACAAAGGATATCACAAAATACGCACCACGGATGTGCGCTGCCAAGGCGACGTCTGGGTGCTGTTGCATCGTTTTCAGCCCTTCGGGGAACAGCGAAACAGACGACGCCGTTGCAGAAGGCTCCATGAGACGCTGCTTCTCAAGTGTCTCGTAAACGATCTTTGTAGGGGTAGGTGAAGCAAGCATGGGTAAGGTGACCGCAAAGGAAATGGGGATAGCGTAGGTGAGAAGGTTCCCGTCACGTTGTGTTAAGGATATTTCGCAAAGCTGTGAACAGGGGGAGGTTTTGAAAAAGGACAAAGGTATTACAACATATAAAATTGAAAAGCGTGGGATCAAAAAATGTTCCCTTATTTCCCATCATAAGACGACAGAAGAAAAGTTTATAAGATGAACCCTAAGCCTCTCTGTGCTTAGTCACCTTTGATCCCATTCGTTACAGTATAACAAAAAGAGCAGTTGAAAAACGTATTAAAAAACGCAGCTCACTTGCATCTAGTCATGAGGCGATCCATAAGAAAAGTTTAAAGGGAACAAAAAATGAAAAAAAAAAGACATACAATTCTTACATCATGGTGCCTGGGACCATCATACTCCTCTTCCTCCAGCGAGAGCGGTGCCCTCAGCGAGAACACAAACGCACCTACAATATCTGCCAGGGTTTGGATATCCCCCCCTTGCGCCAGCACATTCTGGCCAAGAACGCTCTTGAGTTCGATGCTCCGCGTCTCTGCGTCCCACTCTGGCTTAGTCGTGTTGAGGAGCGTTTCCACACCATCGCATTCGTGATACACACCCACCCCCTCTACGTACTTAATCTTTGAAGGGGTATCGTAGAAGACGGCCTTCACGGTCTGCGCCTGCAGATCTATTGCTTCTGTTCCAGTGTAGCCTTGCTTGATGCTGAACCGGATGTGACATTCTCCTGTCAAGTCAACAGGGGTTGTTTCGTCGCGGGGGCGGAATTCGATGTTCTTAAATACAGTGACAGCTGATTCGCCTCGAACGTAGAAAGGCACCACAGTAAGGTCCGGTGCAGCAACCCCTTCGCGTGAGACAGGCCGCTTCCACCATACGTTGGAGAGAAGGAGCGCGTTCTGCCGTTCGCTTTCCTCTGGGTTGTTGATGCCGTCGACCCATTCGGTCCAGGCGTCCTGCCCACGGCAAAGGATTTCCCAGGGTTTGGCAAATTCAAGGAGAAGTTTTTCGTTCCATTCGTGAACCAGTTGCCAATGTTCGTTGATTTTAGTGGAGATTGCAGAGCGAGTCTTGCCCTCAGTGACCGTCAGATCGAATCGATCGTCGGCATGTTGAATAGCAAGCTGGCGACGTAGCTCTGTGATTCTTGCGTTGTAGCGTATCAATGCTTCTTCTTTGGAGGCTTGCCGTGCGACTTCGAGGACCTTGCGTTCTTCGGTTTCCTTCTTTGCGACGACGTTGCGCTTTTCTTGTTCAGCTTTGTCATGCTTTTCGCAGAGGGCGCCAAGCTTGCGGAGGTATTTTTCATATTCTTCCCTCCGTTTCGCTTCACGCCGTTCTAGCTCTGCCTGGATCTCCGCCTTTTCAACAGAAAACATTTTATGAAGCCCCTGCGATTTGCTGACTTCATCATCCAAAAGCATTCTCGACCGCACCTCCTCCTCCTTGCAAACCATCTCTCTTTCGTCGTTTTGATTTTTAAGCCAAAGCTGTTTTTTGAGAAGGTACGCTCTAAGCGCGTCGTGGTCTGATGTACAAAGCCGTTTGATCGAAAAATGCTCGCGCTTCCAAGCCAAATCAAGGTCTAATCGGATGACAGCTTGGTCCGAGAAAAGGTTTTGCTGTTGAAGAGAAGTAACAGAAAGGGAGTAATCGTTTAAAATCGCCTGCCGTTTGACGCCTTCTGCTGCGGAAAGGAGATGTATCAGTTTTTCCAGCTCCCGGAGTCGTTCCCGCTCCTTTTCGCGTCGAATTGTAGCGCGCGCTTGACGTTCCATTCTTACCATGTGTCTGGTAATATGCCTTTCGATGTATGCAACGATAGGTAGTCTTCCTAAACGTTCTCCATGTTTTACGTCTTTTCTAGCATCGACTTCCTCACGTTCCATTACGCTTAAGACTAAGCATAGACTGCGGCGTTCGCCCCAGTCGTACATATGTTTGGATAACTCCTCTTTTTTAGTTGCATGGAGTGTCTTAAGTTGCTGTTCATGTTGAAGCTGATGAGGTTTTGGTTGCAGTGAAGGCTCGATATGATGCGGCGTCGACCCAAGATACACCGTGAACTTATCCACCGTCGCAATCGGGGTAGAGGTCATATTCGCAAAGGGTTTTTTTATGATGGAGGCAGTGTGGTGCTGGACATGAGTCCGCACCAAGGCAAGCTGGCGACGTGCATTTCGCAAAGGAATGTCAGATCGTGTTGTCAAAGGTTGAGTGGTAGCGCTCTTCCCCGCAGACCGTACCCCCACCCGTTTTGCAGGCCCAGGAAGCAAAGGGGGCAACGTGGTAGGCAGGGTCGGGGTAGGGTACCCTAATGCCATTTCTAATGGAAATGGGTCGGCATCGTCCTTGGGGTCCATCTCGTGGTGCATGATTCCTTTTTTGTTGATATCAAAAGCAAATCGCTTTCCTGAAGACTAAAGAGTCGAAACAAAAAAGCCGATATTTTTGGTCAAAAAATGAGGCAAAGAAAGAGAGAGAGAAAAAAAAGGGGGATGGGGGGGAGGGGAGGAGTGTGTTGTGTGTGCTACTGCAGCGAAGCCATTGAGAAATTTGATGATTGAGAGAAGAGAGAGAAAAAAGGGGGGGGAGGGGTGTCCAAAGGAAATGAAGGAAAAGATGGGAGGCCTGTGAGGTGAGGTGTGTGTGTTGTATTTACAGTAAGACAACAAACACCGGTTGGGGTAAAAAACTTAGGGTGAATTTTGGAATTTTGGAATTTCACAACTCGAAGGATTTTGCCCCACCGATGTTTGTCTGCAAATACATTTTTTAAAATGTCAGGATTGGAGTGGCGAAAGAGGGGGGGGATAAAAGAAAGGGGATGGGGAGTCTTTTTGAGATATTCAGTTTGGGGGGGATTTTTTCCACACAGTTTTGTCAAAAAAAATAGTTTTGCATACTTTCAAACCAAAGAAGAGGAAAATCACAACCCCTTCCGGTTGAATAGTACTCCCAGCGAGAGGGAGGGGGAAACCTTTTGGTAACAATAGGTTCGTACATCCGAAAGAGAGAAAATAAAACGATAGCACGAAAGAGAGAACAGTAAGAACACCCCAAAAAAAAGACGAGACGGTAGGTATACGATACCTTTTCTACAATCGTTATTTGCGAACAGAAAACAAAACAAGAAAAAGTGAAGTTATTAATGCAGGCACCTCCGACTGACCCACGTACGATGCCAGCCATCCGGATGAAAGCACAAGAAAAAAAAAAATGGGGTACTTTTCTGGAACAAAATTCGCAAAACCCCGAAAAATGCGATTTTCCTGGGTTTTGTGAATTTTGTTGCAGAATAGCACTCCTGCCACCTGATTTTTACCCCGCATAAAGGCCCGTATAGGCCCGAAAAGGCCAAACCCTACCCATTTTACCCAGCCTTTACGCGCCTATACGCGGGGTAAAAATCAGGTGGACCTGATCACCCCCCAAAAAAAGTTGCCTTGAAATACAAAAAGCTCACTGGCTGTGTACCCATAAAGGAGGATGCTGGAAAGCATCCCCCTCACCGTTTTCTTTGATAAATCTGCCTTTTCTTTTCTAGTTTAGTGTCGACACCCCCATTCAGGTTCTTCACCTACCCAATAGTATCCGTCTCTCCCCACATACACGCACATCATTTTAAAAGGGAGCAAAAACAATATTCCCTTCATAGTATTACAAGCAGACGCAGCACATATGCGACTAGGCTCCCCCCAATGTGGCTATACCCCATAGGTGGTTTGGGTATCAAAAAAAAAAGTCAGATAAACCCGAATTGAAACGTAAAAAAAAGGGGGTTTTGCATCGTTATTGTTTTAGATGCAGTGATCCCCCTGACAGGCTCCCCCACACAACGATAAACGAAAAAGAGAATGATGCTTGACTCTCCCACACACCTTGGTATTCCCTACACCTGAACGAACCTTCCTCCCTCCCTAGGTATATCTCAACGACGGCCCCTTCGACGCGGGCATCGTGAGCTGTCTGTTGAGTGACGGGAAGGAGGTTTCCCACACAGCACGGCGTGGGCCTTCTACTCCAGGACGTTCTGGGATGTAGCCGGCATAGTGAAGAATCTTTGGACGGTTTGGAGCAGCGGGGCGATGAGATGAAGGGTCTTTGGGTGGCGCACGGAGAGATGCGAGGTGATGCTGTGTGGCCTGACTCCGCCCCTGCCCGGTGTGTGTAATCTTATTTGTATAGGGAAACTGAAAAGTACGAACCTGCGCGCGCCGTGCACACACACCACTATCAAAGCTAGGCGGTGTAGCGTGCGCACTCTGTCTATGGTAGGTGATACAATCCCACATGGTGCTGGACTCATTCTTGAAGTTCAGCAAAGGGGGCCGTGTCGTGACACTGCGTGCACTATGACATGGTGTAAATGTGTCGGGTAAACCCATTTTTGATGAAAAAAAAATAGTTCAATCAATAAAGAGCGAACTAAAAATGGGGAAAGTTTGGATACCCTGTTGATGGTGGGGTGGAAAAGAAGTGTTTTTTTTTTTTTTTGTTTTCGTTACGCCAAACTCTGTAGCATTCTTTGATTGAGTAGGAGCTTACCGAATATCTCAATTGCGGGATAATCGTGTTGTTGATCTCATCTCTCTCTCTCTCTCTCTGGACTAATTTCAGATGAAATTCGGGATCTGAACTATAATTTGATAAATCCAGAAATGGTGGTGGCCGACGACCCCAAAATAGCAGAAAATAGCACAACAATAGCCCCCCCTTTCAGCCACACCAAGAAAGCTTCAGATGAGGAGGTGGAGATTAGGGGGAAATAAAAATTACAAAATGTGGGGGGAAGCTGTTAGTTTAGAACGTTATTGACCCCCTCTCTGAATGGGGTGCGGTTAGAAATCAAGGCAAAGAGAGGGACATGTTCTGATGGGAAGAGGGTGAAGAAAGAAAAGAAGCTTTTTATAAACCTGCGCATCTCATTTGGCATCTCATGCTTAGTCACCTTACTGCATTTGTAAAATGTGAATGTACCTCTCTCGTGCAGGAACAAAGGCAAACTTCTAAGATGGAGTACCCCTACCGGTACACCACCTCAACTACTGTGGGTGTTATAAATGGTATCGATAACGTTTATAACCACAGTATGACCACTCCCAAAAAAGAAAACTAAAGCTATCGTTTTGCTGAAAAGGACAAAAAACAAAAGGGTAACAAAAACGGCTAACACCTCGCGGAGAGGCAAAACCCCTCTAGTAAAAAGGGGCAAGAAGATGGATGTCTGCCAAGAAAAAGGAAAAATGGGGGGGACTTAATATCAGCGGTCTTCAAAATGACATCAAGGTCTGCCCTTTGCGTCCGCCTTGCCGAGCATTGTTATAATGTCGTTCCTGGTGCGGAGCTCTGTGTACGCCTTTCCGTTTGCGCATGGTTTGTGTGCATCTGCTCCGTTGCTGAGGAGGTACTTACAGAGCTTCTGGTCGCGGTTCAGAACGGCTTGTTCCAGCGGGGTGATGGTGCCGGCATTGATGGGGGCGTTGTGCTTGAGCAGCAGCTTGCAGAGTACCATGCTTTTGGCCTGCGCTGAAACGGCATAGGTCAGACAGGTTCTGCCTTCTGGGTCTGTGAGGGCCAGGTTAGGATTTCCCTTGAGCAGCGCGTCCACTGCACGTACGTTATCTGTTGAGACTGCACGCATCAGCATCGTCCGTCCCTTCTTGTCGACGACGTCCACCTCACTTCCGATCGCCACCATGAATGCCGACAACGCATCCAACTGCCCAGTGTTCATCAAATACCACACCAAAGGCTGGCCTTTCCAAATCAAAGATACGTTCGCCCCAGCCTCGACCAACCCTTTGATGCTCTCTGCATCGCGCCGCTCGAGGCATGCGTCAAGCAGCACTGTGTTCCCGGTGGATGAATTGGGGACCTCCAAATCCATCCCGCAGGAGACAAGCGTGGTTACCATGTCACAAAACAGCGGCTCTGATGATCGGTTCTTTGCAAGAACTCTGCGAACGATACCCATTTCTACAGGAACACCATCACCAAGACCATCACCTTCCTCCTCAAGAATGGGCACTGTTGCATTGACATTTGCCCCATGAGAGACTAGCAAACGCACTGCATTCCCTGATATCGCACGCGTCATAGAAGCAAGAATATCTGTGTCTGGTCGTGCACCACGCTCAAGCAGGGCTTTCAGAAAGGCTTCGAAAGGAGGCGCACGCATAAACCTCTGCGGTCCGTTGTGCAATGCGACCAGCTCTGTCAAAAGCCCTTCGGTGTCATCGAGATACTCCGCAAAGTGGATGTCACGACCTGTAAGATCCCCGATATAACCTGCTCGCATGATGCTGCGAGCAATCAAATGAACCAAGGGGGTGTTGTTCTGGATTTTCCTGCGGAGCCAGAAAGGGGCATATGAAGACGCACCACGGCTACGCAGGTTGGCCAACGTATAGGCAAGAACTGATGCCTCAGGGAGCTCCAACTCCAAAGACAGCCACGTATCAAAGCAGGTTGGGTGTGCGAACATCGCAGAGTGGCGGTCTGGATAGGCTTCAACCAAAAGGGTGAGAAGCTTTGTGTCATTCTTGTCTACAGCTTGGTGAAGCTGTCGGGTGAACTTAGTGTGTATTTGCAGTGTGCTGACGGTCGGTGCGCCTAAGATCTCGATCAGATGCGTGCGGGCGCAGTCCTGCCGCCGTGCGCGCACCTCGAGAACACTGCCGTCACAAAGCATGGCCACGTTCTCATCGTCCAGCATCACCTTCTCGTCTACAAGGTAAAGGTCAAACGCAGCCTCACCCCGCACAACATCCTCTACCACATCGTGTACAGCCTTCTTCACCCCCGCAAGACGTGGTTCACCACTGTATTCACAAACCACTTCTCTCCCACCACACAGAACTGTCAAATCCATATTGCGACTAATCAACAAAGGAGGTAGCTTCTGTGTTCACGAATTTCTGTGATGTAGTTGGCTAACTGTTTGGGGGGGGGAATGTCACTGAAACAAAACAAAAAAAAAGTTGGCTTGAAATACAAAGCCCTGTACTGAGGGTGGACACCAACCATGCAGTCCTACAATCCAATTTCATCTGAATATGAACTCCCGCTTCCACTCAGATGAATGGGGATCAAAAAGAGAGGGAGTGTGGGAACGGCAAATTGGTGATAAGGGGTGGGGGGGAAGGGGGAAAGGGATATATGGTGGTAAGATGAACCTAAGCTCCACAGTGCTTTAGTCTGGAAGGAAAAAGCAATGCTGTCTAAACTAAAGAGAAGTTGAAAAGTGCAAAAAGAAAAAAGAAAAAAGAAAAAAAAAAAACGCCTCATCGGCGGACGCAGGCATTGAACTAAAAAGACGTCGCGGGGAACCGAATGTATCATATAAAGAAGCTGGTTTTGGTTCAAACAGGGGTTAAGTTAGGGCGGGTTTCTGGGTTTTCAAAACCCGGTTTTCGGGTTTTCGGGGTTTTCAAAAAAAAAAAAAAAAATTGGAATCTGAAAAAAAAAAAAAAAATCCAAATTTTTGGGTGGTGTAGGCTGGGAAGGTGGGGTAGGGGTGGGGGCGGAGCCCCCTCCCGCCCCACCCTCTAAGAAAAAAAATATCCTCCCGACCCAAACAAACCCCCCGTCAGAACTGGGAATTATTCATATGAAGAGGCAACAGGGATCTCTGGCGAACTTCGGGTTCAGTACTAGTGTTGCGAGAGTGCGGATGAGGCAGGAAGTGGGAACTGAGGTTGGTCAAAATTGTTAGGACAAATCCAAAAATCCCCAGGGTCCCCCCATTTTTTGGTGGGATTTTTGAACTTTGCCCAAAAATTGCGGAATTTTTTTTCCGCTCGCTACGCTCGCGGAGGTGCACCTTAAAAATTTTCCCGCTCGCTGCGCTCGCGGAGGGAATGGGTTATTTTTCGCAAAATCCAGAAAAGCCGATAAAAACCCAGAAAACCCGACTCAGCGAGAAAAAAAAAAAGCTAACTTAACCCCTGGTTCAAAGGATAATTCCGCAAAAAAAACCCGCAAAAAAACCCCCCCAAAAGGTACGGTTGTTGTATATCAAATGCAAGACACATTAGTTGTTGTCCCAACCAAAAAAAACCCAGAGGATGCTGTCTCCTTGCCCAGTACTGCGAGGCCCTTGAAACGCGAAAGAAAGGTGACGTTGATAACGTGCAGACACCTCGTGGAATGCAGGCACGTGAACAAAAAAGGGGGTTTGACATTGTAATACGAAAGTCCTGTACTTTGGTATCTTATAACAAAAAATAAAGGAGAGACAGAAGCCTTGAAAGACGAATGCCTCCCGCACACATCTATTGAAAACAAAAAAAACAAAACAAAAACGCAATAAAAATCGAAAATGTCTTTGGCGAATAGCCCTAGAGGTTGCAGGTATCTATTCGAAGAAGGAAAAAAAAGACGAAACGAAACATAGCAGACCAGAACAAAAAAGAAAGAAAAGTTGAAAGTGCAAAACGCCTCACCGTTCATCGGCGGACGCAGGGCGCTGAAGAAATACTAAGGGGGTGGCTGAAGGGTGGGGTGATTCGCACTTTTTGCGTACTTTGTGACCCCATTCAGCCACAACCAATAATACACACTTTTTTTTTTTTGAAATATCGACAGAAAAGTGAAGTTGATAGGCAAACGCCTCTGGGACGCAGGCACTGACACTCCGCGGGTTATCGAACCCCCGGAGTGTTGCGCAGAAAATAACCCACTTCAACACCAATGCACAAAGCTGCATGGGGTTTTTTTTTGGCGGCACATCCTCAAGAGTAGACTTGAAATACAAAGCCCTCTCGTGAACAGTGTACCTTTGGTATGACCGGCTGTACCGGGGGGTGGACACCCCAACCATGCAGTCCTACAATCCATTTCGTAGTTTACATCTGATAAATGTGCCTCGTGTGTACACATCACCTCAATACTGAAAACTTGAAATATGAAATGTGTCTCTCGTACACATCGAAGAGCGGGATGGGGAATGGGGGAATAGCACAACCTTTCACTTCCTTCTGAGAAAAGGAGTAAAAAGTATTGCATTATTAATTGATGAGAGTGTCCCACTTTAGTGACAACTATCGTCAGGAGCAGGCACGACAACAAAAAATAGGTCAGCCTTGAAGCCTCCAAAAAAAAAAAAAAAATGCAAAATAAAATCTGACTGACGTCACTATATGCAAAGGTAAAGATAAAAAGAACAAGAGAAAAACAAAAAAAAAAAAAAACAAGGAGAAAACTTTTGTTAGTCACTCCCAAGTTCGTTGCATGATTTTTTGATAATCTTATGCCAGTCACTACACAAGGTGGTCTACACACGGTTTGTTTTTCATTTGCTTTTTAATACATTTCTTTTTTTTGACTGACATTCAGATAGTTAGCTGCCAGTTCAGACAGTTCATCACTGTCCAGAAAACACACTCAAGTTTTTTTTTGAAAACTTGGTTGCATTAGTGTAGCCACCCTAGAGTGTGCGCCACTACTTTTTTTTCTCTGCTTCGCTGTGTACAGGGGGGAAAACAACACAACGGCATTCGCTGTTCTATTTATATTTCCTATTTTCCAAAGTTCTGATAAATAGAAAAAAAATTGAGAGAGAAAATGAAAAAAGGAAAATTGTCTAAAATAATACCAATCCTGCAAAGTGACCTTTCCTATAGCATATTGAGGGGTTATTGAGGGGTCAATTTCAAACCTCTCGAAGGAAAAAAATAAATGTTATTGGAGTAGTGTCATTGCTTTCTGTATTGCCACAGCGTGCAATGTAACACTTCCTCCGTAACACGGTACTTTTTGTTGTGTCGACAATCGCCGAGTAATCCCACCAGGGTGGGAGAACTCGCGTCTGTACTCAATGTTGGCCGAAGCCTTTTTTTCTCTAATTTTTCAACTACAATATCGTAGCCTAGGCCATATACCCCACTGCTGCTCCTTGCTTTTTTTTGTGCAGAAAATTTCTAATGAAGGGGAAAAAGGAGCTGCGCACACCACAGAAAATAACGCATTTTTTTTTGTAACAAAAAACCCCCCCACCCATTTGAGGAAGACAGAAAAATAGGGAATGGGTGAGAAACATACTGCTAACAGAACACAGGAGACAAAATGAAGAAGAAAAAAATCTAAAACACAAACCCCGCCCCACACCCCCTGCCACCAGATCCTCCTCTTCTTGCCCTTTCATAAAAAAAACTAAAATCGCCTCTCCCCCCAAAAAAAGCAGTTTTTTTTATTATTCACATCACGGTGCAGCAATGACAACCTTCTTTGTCATTTCCTTCTTTGTCTTTTTTTGATCGTTTGCCCATTTCTGGGACAGTTTCGAGGGGTGGTTGGGTGGGTTGGAAGTCGACGGAGGATTTGAGAGCTGCGGGCGGAATTGCGGGGAAGGGGATCTGTTCTGCTTCCTGCCCCTTTGGGGAGCCTTGCGTCTCGTCTAATGTATCGATGCTTGATGCGTCGTCATCGACACCAACACCAACACCACCTCCACCACCACCACCCACACCACCTCCATCACCCATTTCCTCCTCCCCATCCGACGATTCTGGTGTTGCAGGTGACGCATCCAACCCTGGAGCGGAGGCTCCCAACTCCATCACCTCCTCCCTCCGGCCGACGCTCTCCCTCGGTCCCTTTCCATGTGACGGCACAACAGGTGACATCAGAGTATTTGGCGACTCCGGCCCCACATCACTCCGGTTTCTTGGCAGAGGGTTTTTCTTCGGTGGGGTGAGCTTCCCAACGTCGCTTTGGTTGCGAGACAGCGCAAACCTTCCGACCCGGGGTTCGTGTGTTGCTGTCGTTTCCACTGTTTTTGGAGCAACAGAAGAAGGATCAAAATGAGCGGTTTTTGCTTTTTCCGGTTGTTTTGGAGAAGAAGGGGTGCCTGGTCCATCTCCAATCTCATTTTTTTCTACAGAATTCCGCGAATCTGTGGTAACCACCCTCTGGAGGAGCCGTTCCCCCGCAAGCTCAAAAAGTTCTGCGACGCCGATGTTCTTTCCAGCCGAGGTTTCGGTGAAGAGAAAGCCGCGCGTCTCGGCGAAGGCTTTGCCTTGCTCGGTGGAGATGACGGGGTCCGGGAGGTCGCATTTATTGCCGCAAACGATGACAACCATTTGCGCCATGTTCACTTCGGAGGTAGCGTTTAGCGTTCCGATATGGCTTTCCAACGCATCAAAAGAGGCCTGCGCGGTGCGGTCGTACACTAAAATGACGCAAGCGGTGTGACGGTATACCTCACCTAGGTTGTGGTGTTGGAACCTCCGTCCCCCTGCAGTGTCCCACAGCTGAAACCGCACCAGGTCGCCGTCGTTGCGTACAATAACCTTCGAGGTGAACTCAACCCCGATAGTCGGCTCGGCATTCCCGCTGACCCGCCCGTCCACAAACCGTGCGGCAAGGTGTGTCTTCCCCACACTGCTTTCCCCGAGAAGCAAGACCTTGAACACATATTCGATATCGCCTTCGTCAGAGGACATTGTTTTTGAGTATCTTTTTGGGGGGGGGGGTTTTTCTTTCGCTGGGGATTGAGTGAGGAGGATAGGTTGTAACATTCGAATAGTTGTTTCATATACATTCTTTTTCTAATGAAAAGAAGGTAAAGAGGGTGCTAAAGAAGTACCCTCGAATAGTATAATTATATCCTTTCCATTCCCCTTTTCTTCATGTCTGGAGGAAGAAGCCGTTCTAGTGGGGAGTTTTGGAATGTGCATGCGGAGTCACAACGTTGGCATAAGAAATGTTGTGGTATTGGGTGGTGACCTGCACCGGACGAGGGAGCATCACGCTGTGAGCGACTATTATACAGCTGAGGTTGTAATTCTTGGCGGGCAGCAAGAACGCCAGAAGAAAGGGGATTTGTTCACCAGCAGTGAAGCGAAGAAGACCAGGACAGACTGCGTCTGGGGGTCGGTGGAGGCCGTCACAGAAAAACCAGTACCACCCACGGGTGAAATGCCTCCGTTTGCTCGCAGTTCACCGATGGTGCTTCGCGCATCGTCAATCATTTCATTGACTGGAAGTGAAAGTGTGCATCCCACGGATTGATGCAAAGGAGCAGTACAACGGAGATTAAAAAGTAATGCTGATGATAGGGAAACTAAAGAAAAGCAGAGAAAAAGTAATGCAAAATAACTAAAAAGGGGGGCAAAAACGGACTGACCGGATGTACCGGGGTGCAGCAATCATTCAGTCCTACATCCATTTTATGGTTTACATCTGATATGTGCTACTCCCGCTTCCACTCATCAGCCAGATGAACGGGGATCATTGCGAACACAGGACATGAATCCTGTGTGACGTAGGGTCCGGTTGGGGTCCTCTGCCTTTGCGTGATTCCGCCCGCTGCGACAAACAACTCCAAAAGCGCAAAAAAGGGAGAGGGTTTGGTTTCACTGTATTTAAAAATATTATTGAACCATCAAGTGGTTCAGTATCTAAGGAAGTGGGGTGCGGGGTCAAAAAGAGAGAAGTGGTACATATTTCTCAGTTTTTGTGTGCTTTTTTTTTTTTTTGTTGTGTTTTTTTTTGTTTTTTTGATAAATTGTTGGAGTAGTGTAGTTGCCTCGGTTGTGTTGCCACAGTTGTGCAATCTCCACTGTCTTTTTAAAGTCAACTTTCATACAATGCAACGAGGCCGGGTACGCCTGAAAATACTCATGTCAGGAAAATATATCTGAGGCGTGCCTGAGGCGCACTCGGGATTAGTTACGTTTAAGTACGCCTCAGTCACGCCAGACAAGCCGGGATTGGTTCGGCACTGCAACAAAACGCCCTCTTGGACGGAAAAATACCGTACAAGTTTTTTTTCCCCCGCCCGCCCGCTCGGATTTTTGGGAAACCCAAGGACAAGAAACAAAAAATAAAGTGGGAGCACCCTAATATGCAAAAATCAAAAAGGATGTTGTTTGAACGACGTAATGGGCAGCTAGCTTTGACAAAGATTCTCAGTGCATCACATACACACACATTCGCGCTTGCTACGCCTGTGCACATATTCTGACACAACACTGCTCGATCCGGTGACGTTGATGCTGCATTTACGTAAGTTACAACCGTCAATTACTTCGTGACCTATGTGCGTCACACTCGCCCACCCAGACCAGTACAGTGTGCTCAAAGCCCTGCAGTTGTAGAGGAAGCGGTTTGGTATGTGCGTCACATTGCACCACCCAGATAAGTCAAGGGTTTGCAATGCACTGCAGTTTGAGAGGAAGGACTCCTCTATGTGCGTTACAGTGCTCCACCCAGATAAGTCAAGTGTCGTCAACGAGCCGCAGCTCATGAAGAATGACCTACGGATGTGCGTCACACGACTCCACCAAGATAAGTCAACGGTCCGCAATGCGGTGCAGTTGGAGAGGAAGTGGTCCCCTATTTGCGTCACACTGCTCCACGTAGATAAGTCTAGTGTTGTCAACGAGGTGCAGCTGTAGAAGAATAGGTTACCGATGTGCGTCACACTGTTCCACCCGGACACATCTACGGTTCTCAATTCCCAGCATCCCCAGAGGAAGGAACTACCTATTTCTGTCGCATTCTTCCACCCAGATAAGTCAAGTGTCGTCAACGAGCAGAGGATGAAGTCGTCTCTAATGTGCTTCACACTGCTCCACCCAGACAAGTCAAGGGTTCGAATTTGCGTGCAGTTGTGGAGGAAGCCCCTCCCTATTTGCATCACATTGCTCCACCCAGATAAATCAACGGTGTGCAATGAGTTGCAGTAGGAGAGGAAGTCGTCGTCTATTTGAGTCACAGCTGGCACACCACTGAGATCAAGTTCTTCGGAACTGCAGCCACTCAAGAATCCAGAGGGAATCTCAGTGACAACTTCCGCCTGCAGAAACAAATGAACCAGCACGGAATCCAGATCTTTGAACCCATCTTGCAGATCTGTCAGATCTTCGAACCTGTCAGACGTCAGACTTGTCTCACCCAAGTCACGAAGAGCTGCAATGGCGTCGTCCTTCTGCGACTTCGTCTTCGTCAACACAACTGTGTCCCCAGCACTCAGCTGCGTCGTGTCGTCTCCGTCAGCCAGCACCTTCCCTCCAAAGCTCATGTCAAAGCTGTCTTCGCACAACTCTGCTGCAGACGCCACCTTCTGCCGTATGTCCGCAATTGTATCATCCACACCCACATCGACTGTGTACTTCTCTCCGTCAAAGCTCCCCACACATATTTCCATGGTTTTGTGTCTCTCTGTTTTGTTCAGGTATTTTCGGTGGTGGGAGAAGAAACAACAAAAAGATAAGGGATTCCAACTCCTCGTACCAGCAGCACCGTATAACACCGTATAATACGGTAGTACACTGAGTGGGGCCGATCACGTATAATACAACCTAGGTGGGGAGGGGGCCGAAGAGACGCTTGGATTAAAAAAAATTGAATGCATTGTACCTCTCTTCACACATCTCAAAAGTTTAGGTTTTTCTTTTTTCTTTTCACAAATGAAAGACCACCGGATTGGCCATCCAGTGTTCTGGGGCGTGTTGGAGGGGGTGGCGGATGGATTTTGTGAAGGAGAGGTTGGGGCTTCCACCACCACCACCACGACCACCACGTGGCGGGGTGGGGACGTGGCTTACCCCCTTCAACCCACCACCACCCTCAAGCATCTCCGCCACCTTCACCTCCTCCACCTCCGCGACTCCCAACTCCACTGGCGCGACCTTCCCCGAGACCGGCCGGCTCTCCTGCACACACGCCAGCTGCGTGCCCAACGCCAACGCCAACGCAGGCGACGGCGTTGCATACACAGTCACATCAAGAAAGGCCTTCCCCCTCGCGAAGCTTGCCACACACGCGCAGGCCAGCCTCTCCCCTTCCTCACCATGCTCCCAGTGTACGAAGAGGGGCACGTACTCTGTTCCGCTGTGGTGTGGGGCAGGAGAGGTGCGAAGTGGTTTGTATCTCCTTAGTAACCCTTCTATTTGCCTCTGCGTTGCCTTCATTGGAAAGGGAGCGAGAATGACTGTCGCAAAGGGTCTGTGATGTACCTTCACTATCCTCCTTCCCTGCGCGCTGAACAGCCTTTCACACCCAAAATCCTTCTGTGAAATCCCACGCACCAACAACCCTGACGATATCTCTGCAATCTTATGTGTGGAAACACCGGAAGATCTGCAGAAACAAGCAAGGCAGACACACCATTTCGCACATCCTTTGTGTAAACAGGTGTGCGCAGGGGTGCCTGGAGGGACTCTACGTCTACATAGCGCGCATACATAAGGGGTCGCGGCACCTTCTCCACCAACATGCTCCTCTCCGCCGTAGATAGTGATGATGTTGAGGGGGTGGCGTTGTGGGCAGGTGATGTGCGCTGCATCGTTGATAAGCTGTCCTGCATATTCGCTCTGGCTTTTTTCAATATGGCGAAGGTAAGCTACAACCTCCCCTTTCTTCGCAGGAAAGTCAAGAATGGTACGCAACGCAGCAGGAAACGCACTGAACGGACGTCTCCCCGTTAACGTCCAGGTCAACAACAACAAAAACCCTGTCAACGTCACGACACCCCTCTCCGGAATTTCCTCCTCATCATCTGAGCTTTCATAACCATCCTCCAAAATATGCTCCACACCATCCGTATAAAGGCGGGATCGATGCCCGGTAGTTCCCAACCCTACTGTGGTTCGAGAAAAAGAATTTAAAACAGACGCCTGACGCGATACAACTGAAAACGCAGATCTTCCGTTCGGAACGGGAATTCCTTTTTCAAAGCTGGGTGGCATGCAGACTCTATAGTGACGACAAAAGGTAGACCAACCGGATCGTGTCATGAACCCTTTTGTGTGAATACCGATGCTTGCTGAGGCGTTGTAGACGTTGATAAGACGTGATACGATGTCCTGAGGGATGACCACCTCTTCACTCCTATCTTTGTATACAAAGGAGAGCTGCGAATCCTCTGAAAACGCTGCCGCGTCTGCAGACACCTCTATAACACAGCTTTCTGTCCATATCCCACTGATCAACAACGACGCAGCTGCCACCCCTCCCTCACGCTCCCCACCCCCTTGCGGCGCAATCAGAGCAGGCGGCTTCTTCCCCTCCTCCAGCACCCCTTCTGCAGTACAAAACGAATTTGATCGAAACCTCTCTGCTTTCGACACATTCTCCTTTGTGATAGGGTTCCACTGTACAGATTCAACCGCCTCTTCGATTCCGGCATCGGTAATAAGGTGGATTGACGCAAATAGCGACATGCTAGACAAATCTTCTATCAAAGGAACATGAACGTCCACGGTGTTTACAGAGGATGCCATGGCCTGTTTTATGATGGTTCTTCCGTCTGCGAAGGTGAAGGAAACATAGAGGTGATCTCGCCTTGCATCGGGTCCACGACGTCGGATAAAGCTTCCACTGCTGGAGGCTCGGCTGTTGCGTCCAAGAAGATGTGGTTCTTGAAGTCCTTCAGCAACAGACGCCATGGCCCGCCCTGCAAACTCTGACATGCAAATACTTCTGCGAACACCAGACTTTAGTGCCGAAGGGTTTTCTGATTGCTTTCTTTGTGGTTCGCACCAAAACCGCACCCCAGTCACCGAGATCAACAACGTTTCCTCCAAGGTCCCAGAGTCCGGGCTGATGCGTACCGGTAAGGGGAGAAGCGCTGGGTTCTCCTCAAGGGTGAGCACCTCGTATTCCGGGATGTGAGCGTCGAAGGGACACCCGACACGGCCAGAGAGGTACGTAAAGAAGACAACGATCTTGGCCTGAGGGGTAATGTATTGAAGCGCACCGTTGCAAACTTTGGAGTAGATCTGTGGGGAAGGGGTTTTAAACAAAGGTAGATATGAATAAGATGAATCTAAAAGGGAAGATTTCTTTGAAATGCGTCAAATAGAAAGAAAAAATGGGCAAATCATGCAACCTGTCCTAATCTATCGTCTTTTTTCGTTGACCGCAGCTTACAGCACTGCGTTACAAAGGGTGAAACAATTTCCTGTTGCTTTTAAAATATTTTTAAATACCTGTAGAGCCGCAAGCAGCAATGCATCGAGAAATTCTTCTAATTGCAACGCCCCCAACGACTGCGCCTCAATGAACACATCATCCGCCTCGTCCTCCTCCAACAACGGCAGCAGCCCACACTCTGTACAAAACTGCGTCCACAGGAGGGAGTTCATCGTGGTCGACCCGCCTGTGTACAGCGCGAACAGACGCTTCACGCAGGGCAACGCTTCCTTCACTGCCGCAGATGCGATGATGTTGGCACGAGCAGGCCAACCATTCTCCAACGGATGCACTGCCTTCTTCGCTAAGGCATGCGGCGGCACGACAGACGCTGCAACATACTCACTGAGATACGTCGTCCACAGGCCATGCAGCTGCAGCAACTCCGCCGTCGCATCCTCCGCCGGCACAACAGACGGCCGCCTCACCACAACCTCAACCTCTGCCGCCCCCCTCCTCCTCCTCCCCAACAACAGCAACACATTGACAAACCCCACAAACCCAAGCCGCTCATCCCCCCGCTTCTCCATGCTCCAAACCATATCTAAATACAGCTCCGACCAACACCCTGAACCTCGGATTCCAGAAAGCTCAAAAAGATGGTCAAACTGCGTCTTCGTGAAGGTATACTCCTCAAGCATACTACCATGTGAACAGGTTACAAGAAAGGCACGTTGCAGGCGGCTTCGCAATGCAGGATCTGGACGGAGAAGTTCATGTAGTGTGGTGTCCTCGAGTAGCGCATCATCTAACGCGCTGTTTAGGCCAATCCCAATACTGTTCCTTCGTGCAACAGGGAAGAGGGTGACGACACTGGAAACACGGTGCCGGCTGGTGCGTGGTGATTCCGGAGCGCGTTCCTCGAAAAAGCTTGGAGGGGAGACGTGGTTTGCGGTAAAACTGCTTCCCGGTGCGGTGAGGAAAGGGTCGGATCCGTCGTCAGAAACGAAGGTGGGGCGGGGTTTGTGAGTACGGTCGCGGACAGAGACGCGTGTAGAGGTTTGAGATGACATCGGATCATTCCTTGTAAAGAGAAAGGAGAAGAATTATGTCAACAATATTGAGGAATATCGTGGATTGGATATGACCAGGAGTTTTGTGTGTAATGAAATATTCTGTGTTGATATTTACAACAAGATATAGAAGGGGGGGACGCTTCGCATTAAAATATGGAAGAAAAAAGACATTTTTTTTTTTTCGTTCTGCTTTGGGTAGCTCTTTTCCCCATGCTTTTGACTTTTTTTTTTTGATAATAATAGGCAGAGATGCTGCAAAGGGGGGAAGGGGGGAAGGTGAGATAGCAGCAGGCAGGCTGCCCGAAAAATAAAAGAGAGAAGATAATTTCTTTATCACATAAGATCACCACATCTCCATCCCTCACGCAGGAAATCCCGTTTTTTTGAGTATTTAAGAGGCTAGGGTGGGACTGGACCAACCATGGCTCCAGGACAAAAAAAATCAATACCGGGATTTCGACAAAAAAAAAAAACAATGTCATGAGGGATGTGATGCGATGCTTCTTTGCTCTTTCGTCAGCTTTTTTTTGTGGTTTAGTCAGTCTTGGTCGCATCTTCCAAGAGCTCTGGAGGGATGTTATCACCGAACATCTCCTTTGCTGTGGCACGTCCTCTGCGAACACGGTCGATTTTGGTTAGGAACAACGACGTTTCGCGACTTGCTTCGTGGTTTTCCATACGCCTTTGCCTTTTCCGTTCAATCTGCATTATTTTTTGTTTATTTCATAAATTGTAGGTAGATAATTAGTGTAGTTGCCTGAGCAAGCTGCTTTCATGTTTTTTTTGAGGAGGAAAAAGTGAAGTTGAAAAAAAAAGGGTAAAATTGAATGCAACATACCTGCTCCTGTTGGAGCTTCCGGCGCTCCCCGCGGGTAAGCTTCGCTGGTGTGTCAATCGCGTTCTCCTCGCGGTAGCGCTTGCAGGCGGCCTTCTTTTGGTCGCGCTTTTGCTTGTATTCGACATACTCATCGCAGTCGCCTACGTCATTTGCGTAATGGAAGTCCTCACACACGTCCATGGCTGTGGGCGGCACGACCTGCATTGCCGCATCCCATGCGCACGTCTTCTCCATCACCACGAGGCGGCGCTTCAGCTTGATGCTGATCGACTGCCCCTTATCCGAAAGCAGTGTCATGCACGGATGGCTCGCCAGCTCTGCACTCGTGTACTTCGCAGTGGTAGGATGCCAGTATACGAGTCGGCCTCCCACGGTGAGCAGCTGTAAAAGAGACCAGGGTTTTTGTTGGGACCATCCAGGATTTCCCACCCATCCACCATGTGCATAAAAAAATCATTGAAATCATGACGTTGCAAGTGAGAGCTTGTTCACATTGCTTCTTTTGTTTTGTTTTTGAAACCACGTAAGTAAAGAAAAGTAGGGTGAAGTTAAGGTGTTCGTCACTACAGTGCTACCCTAAAGGGGGAGCAAAATGGTGGGCTCTTTTTGTCGAAAAAAAAATGGTAAGAATGAAGAGGGTGGGGCGTACCTTTGCCGCCTTGTCGACAAGATCAGTGAGTAGATCGTTCATGACGTACTCACGCTTTGGCGGGGGGATGTAGTTCTGTGCGAGCTTGTCTAAACGGTCCTTCTTCTGCTCATCGTTGAGCGCACTGACGAAGGTGTCAAGCTTGTCCTGCCGTTCCTCGTCGATACGCTTGCGGCTCTCGCGTCTGCCGTATGGCGGGTCGGAGATGATGGCCTCAAAGATTTCAGCCTTCCCCGCACGCCACGATGATTGCGACATATCGAGTCTCATGATCTCAACAGGCGTGAAGCCGTATTGTTTGTAATTGCTTTGAATGCCCCGTTCTGAGAAAAATGGAGTAAAATAGAAACGAATATAAAAAAACCCATCATAAGCAAACCCTTTATGGGTGTCCCGCACGATGTAATTCATGTGTAATGGGGTGAAAATATGTGAAAGTGGGTGTTAGTGTGCCCCCAGGACACCCCAGCTTTATCCTTCCCAAAAAAATTTAGACCTGAAATAGACCGGGTGGACCCCCAACCACCAGGTATACATCTGATATACTCTACTCCCGCTTTCCTCTCAAAATGGAGATTGAAAAAACCTCCCTACATACCTTTGCACCCCAACGCCCTTCCATCCAGATCCGACCCAAACGAGACCGCACCGAAGTGAGACGCACTGACCAAGACACTCCCTGTACCACAGAAGGGGTCCCATACGAAGGACCCCTTTTGCACCAGCGCTATGTTGGCCATGAGCATGCAGAGTTCTGGCACCATGGTGGTTGTTCCGATGTAGGCCCGCGTCTTGAGTGAATGTGTGTCCAGCATGCGTCGTGCCCCAACCCCGACTTGTCGTGCGAAGAGTACCTTCACCATCTCGTTGTGCGACTTCTTGTTTGTTGTTGGAATGCCACGGTCCTCTAACACCCAAAACACCTGCTCCGGTTTTGTCATCTCAACAGGCCCATCCAAACCTACATCCGAGAATTTGTTGAACCGTTCTACCTTTTCGCTGAACGTTACCTTCGCGCCAAAGGCTTCGAACACAAATTTGAATGACGCCGATTTGTACTGTGATCGCACGGTGGGGTCGAAGCTTTGGATGTTTTTTATGAGCTCAGGGTAGTCTACTGCTTCACCCCACACCTCGAAGACTCCCTTGAGGAGGATCATACGCGACGCAATCTGTGCAGCAACCGCATCGTTCTCAAACTCGGCACGCACAAAGCACCCCATAGCCCCACTGTCCTCACTCACCACGGTGACCGTGGTGTTGAAGATCTGTGCGCATGCCTGCAACTCTGATATCCGGTATACCGCTAGCTCCGGTACATAAGCGAATACCAAAAGGTATTCTTTTGGCATTTTGCAAAAAAAAAAAGGGGGGTTTCTGTAAAAGGTTGAGTACGAGAGAGAATATGGAGAGGGTTGAGTTGAAATACAGAGAAGGGGGGAAAAAATCAAAAAAATGTTCAGTTCTAAAAAAGGACCCCATAAAATCCGCTCCCCATGCCCATAGGCTCTGAGGGGGGGACGTTTTTTTTTCCCCCGGATTATTCTTTTTTTTCCATTGCAAGAAAATACTCCCCCCCTTGAAAGTACTATACAATGTCTTTTACCGTACATCGGTTGTGACCTTGTTGGTACATTTTTTTCTCTCTCCCCCTCCACTCCCCCCCCCCCCCCCCCTAGGGGATACGACTCCAGCCATTTTGGCTGGGACCAAACGCACGGAAAATTCATTTGGCATTATCTGGCCATCTCCAAGGCAACTGCGGGTGAAAAACACCCTCAGAGTGGGTCACAGGGGGCCTGTGGGTCGAAAAACGACCCAGAAGCCACCCCAGAATACAAAAAAATGGAAAAAAATAGTGAAAAAACGGCTTTTTTCACGTTTTGGCCACTTTGGGCAAAATAGCGATTTTTCGAGAAAAAAATCAAAAACCGGGATATTTTTTGACATCACAAAGCCTCCTTTGGCACAAATATACCCCAAAAGTGGCCTGTGAGTCCATTCCAACCTGTTTTGGACATATTTGACACTTTTGGAAGTGTTTTTTTGGTGTTTTTAGGTCAAAAAAATGCCCAAGACGTCCCCAAGACATCCCCAAGACACTTTGCACACCCCCTGTTACGGTCATATTTTTTTCGTTTTTTTGCCTGAAACCCCCAAAATACCCCTCCCGGACCCCACATAGTCCCGAATATCCATCACACACCCACTCAGAGTGAGTAGAAGCACCCCAAAAAAAATATTTTTTAAAGCCCTAAAATTGTGCTTCAGTTTCGGCAGCATCCATGTTGAAGTTGAAGGGCTTTAAAAAATATTTTTTTTGGGGTGCTTCTACTCACTCTGAGTGGGTGTGTGATGGATATTCGGGACTATGTGGGGTCCGGGAGGGGTATTTTGGGGGTTTCAGGCAAAAAAACGAAAAAAATATGACCGTAACAGGGGGTGTGCAAAGTGTCTTGGGGATGTCTTGGGGACGTCTTGGGCATTTTTTTGACCTAAAAACACCAAAAAAACACTTCCAAAAGTGTCAAATATGTCCAAAACAGGTTGGAATGGACTCACAGGCCACTTTTGGGGTATATTTGTGCCAAAGGAGGCTTTGTGATGTCAAAAAATATCCCGGTTTTTGATTTTTTTCTCGAAAAATCGCTATTTTGCCCAAAGTGGCCAAAACGTGAAAAAAGCCGTTTTTTCACTATTTTTTTCCATTTTTTTGTATTCTGGGGTGGCTTCTGGGTCGTTTTTCGACCCACAGGCCCCCTGTGACCCACTCTGAGGGTGTTTTTCACCCGCAGTTGCCTTGGAGATGACCAGATAATGCCAAATGAATTTTCCGTGCGCAAAAAATGGCTGGAGTCGTACCCCCTACCCCCCCCCCCCCCCCCCCTCATTCTTCCAACTCCTCTGTCAGCTGCCGGAGTACACTGCTCACAAAGGTGATGTTTACCACCACAAAGTAGACAGTGCTAATGGTAGAGGTGGCGAGACAGAGGGAAAGGGAGCTGGGGTAGCCGGCATCAGTAGCTTCATTGTCCTCAGGCTCAAGGCAACGACGGAGGGAGAGACCGTACACTTCAAGATAGGTCATACGAATCTTCTCGAGGTAACGGATTAGTGGTGGAAATGTGTGTATAACGCTGGCAAGCTTGTTCCAGGATATGGACACCCCTGCGTCCGCCTCGATGTAGAGAATAGACGCGAAGAAGCCAAACACCACCGCATCCACCGTCGTAGGCCCGCTGCCCCCCAGCAACCATTCCCCCTTCCCAAGCTGCTCCGTCACGGCCGTGCAGACCTCGGTCAAGGTGGTTGCAGCGGCTGCCGCAGTGTCGATCCTGTTCCGTTCCCGCATGCTCTGCTGCAGTGTGACAACAGAGGGGAGGAAGAACCGCCGAACAGACCCAACCCGTTTCGTAAGCTCCACTTTGGTTTCTTTCTGAAAAAAAGAGAGAGAAATATTTTAAAACAAATGATGTGGCTGAAGGGAGGGCGCATTTTTTGCACCCCCCCAAAAAAAATTGTGTGTCCTCTGCACATCGTTACAAAATGTGAATTAAAATATCTCTTCTGTACTGTAAGGCCTGGTGAAAGATGCAAAAGTTCAAAAAAAAAAAAAAAATGAGACATAAAATATGTATCATACCCACGCAGAATCCTCCCCTGAAATCACATAGGTGTGCACCTGACCCAGCTTTTCAGCGCAGAGTGTCGTGAAGGCACGGCTGAGGAGCGCATTCTCTGGGGATAGCGCCGCGTCGTTCTTGCTGATACTGCTCCGTGCGGGGACGAGACGCTGGCATACCGACGCGAAACCCTCCTCGGGGCTACGCACCGGGTCTGTCCCCTCGTGTACACGCGGCACGACCTTTGCGGTCTCATCCTCGTTCTTATCAAAGTCCACATGCGCCATACGCAACAACGTCTCGGCAGCTATACAATACGGCTGCACAGCAGGCAACGAATACATCCCTGGCGAGGTCACCAGAACAGGAACACCACTCATTTTATTATTTTTTTCTTTTCTTTTTGTGCCCCCCCCCCACCTTTTGTGATATGTTTTCCCTTTGTGGGGAAGGAGGAAAAGAGGAATTGGTATTTTCATCATCAAAAAAGGAGCTGCATTTTTTTATCGACAAATCACCTAAGCACAAAAAAGGAAGGCCTAGGGTCAGTACTCAAATGTTTGGCCGATTAGCCTTTATTTTGTACACTCAAAGAGAGAGGGAACATAATCTACCCCGTATATAAAATGCCCGTGCAAACGTCTCTATGGAACGCAGACACACCACCTACCCAGGGTTCTCAAAAAAAAGAACCAATTTTGCGAGAGTTAACTATTCCTCTATTTTTTGTGACTCTCGTTGCCTTTTAGCCACCTTTAAAAATAGTAACTCTGATAGGTAAGTAAAAAGGGGGGAAAAAAAGGTTTTTTTTCTCGGTGATTGCTCAATTACCCTGTTCGAGGGGGTGATTGGCGACCGTATCTGAGGACCTATTTCTCCTTTTAAAGCTACGCTTGTAGCTATAAATACAAAAGTCCTCTTGTGAACAGTGTACCTTTGGTACAATGACCGGTGCACCGTGGAATTTTCTTTGACTTGAAAAAAAATACAACAGCCCTCCAACGGGACCTACATCCATTTTGAGGTTTGACATCTGATCAAAAAAAATATCATCTATGCAGCGAGAAGTCTGCTACCGGAGTTGACATCGGGTGTGCGGTGCCCTTGAGTGGGGGGTGCGACAAGGAGGTTAGGTGGCGGAGGGTAGGGCGGCCGTGCGGGCAGTTCCAGGGATTGGACATGGTCCCCATATGCCGGACGAGGGTACGCATCTCACGTCTGTCCAGCGCAGTCCCGATCATCACCGAGGACCGACACGCCCTGCTCGCAAGCATCGCCGTCGTCCTCGTCGGACGTACGGAACGTGCCCCCGGAATCTCCTTGAGAATCGCAATCACCTCCTGGATGTCGTGATCTGTGAACGTTGTATTGTACGACATCGGCACAGCTGTCACCAAAATCCGCTGGTTCGGGTCGACATCTTCACCCTCCAAAAACCGGAACCGGAATCCATTCTGCGTGAACACATGAACATATTCGCGCAACAACAACGCATCACCCGCAGGAATGCACAACGGCCGCGCCTGAACAAGCGGCTGTGGGGTAATCTGATAAGCAGCCTTGAGCCGTTCAAAATTGTATTTCTCATCGCTCGCATGCTGGTCGATCAAAAACAACTCTGCGCCCAGCCCTGCCACAATAAACCCTTTGTTGAATTGCCCGATTACCCGCATTTTTGCAAAATCCGCTTTTGACACTCGATTTGCAAGCTCCTCTTCGCATTTCACGCTTTTTCCTGAGTATTTACTCCAGGCAGGCCTATTAAGCGATGCATCCACTGGAGCACACGGCGCCTGCAGCCTCGTCTTTATATCATCAAAGGAAAACCGAATGCGTTTCTTTGGCCGTTCAACCTCATCTGCTGTCCGCGCTGCCACAACACAGACCTTCGCCGGATGCGCAGACAGCACTTCCTCCGCCACTCCACTTACCCGCACAGACAACGCCGTCTCCGCAGCACTCCCTTCCCCTTCCCCCTCCCCCTCCACCACCCCACGCCGTATGCTCACTGCAACGATCTCTGCGGGGGCCGCATCCTTCTTCTTCTTCCCCTTCCCCTTCTTCTTGGCGCTCTTCGGTGGTGTTGTCATCTTGGGTGGGGATGCAGGGGGGTCAACCTCTACCATAGACCCGGTCTCGTATTCACCGATGGAGTCGCTTTCAGGAGACGCCTTTTGGGTTCTTTGAGGCGCAGTTCTGCGTGGGGCGCGGCGTGTGGGTGGGGTGGTGAGGTCTTGAGGTTCGGTAGGGTTGGTGGGAGTGGTGGTGGTGTTAGGAGGTGTCGCGGAGCAGCAGGCACAGCTGTCGGCATCGACATCGACATCGACGTTGACGTCTCGGGTGCGGGCACGCTTGCGTGGCGGCAGTTCTGAAGGTGTTGCTATCAGCGGTACCGTTTCTTCGGAGCGTTCCCGTTTGCGTGTTGGAGGTGGTGATGGAGGTGGTGTGGGTGTTGCCATCAGTGGTGCCGTTTCTTCGGAGCGTTCCCGTTTGCGGGTAGGTGGTGTAGGCTTAGGTGTTGCTATTTGTGGCGCTTTTGTTATAGTCGGGGGAGTTCTCGGTTCTCTTGGATCTATTTCCATCTCCTCGCTCTTCGCGGTACATTGTGTCTCCTTTGGTAGAGTTGGCAATGCATCTTCAGTATCATCGAAGCTGAGTTCTTTTCCGATGCGTCCTTCGGTCGCCTTCTTTCTGATGTTCAGAAAGGACTCCGCGGAGTGCGTCTCTGCAGCCTGTGTTGCTTGTTGTGCGGCGGCCTCAGCGAAGCGGTCGGGTACAATGATTTGCTCGCTGTCCTGCTCAAGGCGGGAGTCGTCCCCCCATCGCATTTGCTTTAAAGCGGATGGGGTGTGCTGTGTAGGGGTGGCAGGGGCACCGTCGCGTTCGGTCTCCCAGAGCGCTTTGAAGGCTTCGAAGACGTCTTCGCAGACGTCGCTTACTCCTTTCATCAGAACAGTTCGTTTGTCGGGGGTAACGTTCACATCAAACGCGTCTGCTTCGCCGGAGATGTTCAGAAAGAAGATTGGCCGCTCCTTTTGGTTTAGTCTTCTATATGCCAGGTTGATTTTGTTTCCTAATTCACGGATATCCACCGGACGGCCTCTGATGTACATAAATCTGGCATCAGTTTTAACCCTCCCACACCCTCGAATCGGCTTTGAGATGAGACCACTAAAGATCATCCCGTTTGCAAGCTTTAAGTTGACCTTTTGCATATCCTGTGCAACCTGCATGCCGAACACTTCATGTACATTTTCGATAATGCTTTTTCCCTTTGAAGCGACCAATACACTATAAGGCTTTCCCACTGCCCCCCGATTCAGCAATTTGATCTGCACTCCATGAGAGGCTACGCAGTACTCTTGAATCAATCTAATGCACTTTTGATACTCTGTCTTCCCACTTCTCAGCAACTCCTTCCTCCGAACCGTCAAAGTATAGAACAAATCCTTCAAAGTAACCGCAGTTCCGGTAGATGACGACGTCGAAAACGGTGCTTTTGTAGTAGAAGTTGATTCAATAGTTTGGTGCGGAGTGAACACTATATCAGAGGTCAATGAATCATCTTTGTGTTTGGTGTGGACCGTCATGTGGGCTAGACCGCAGAGAGCGGAAAGCGCTTCGCCACGAAATCCAAAGGTTTCCACTCCAGAAATATCCGTAAAGGATCCGATCTTCGAGGTGGCGTGAGAGGACACAATATTCGCAAAGTCCGCGCCCCGAATGCCCTTCCCATTGTCCTCCACAACAATCTCGGCAACACCCCAATTGGTTGTCCGAACCGTCACCTCCGTCGCGCCAGCATCAAGCGCATTCTCAATCAACTCTTTTACCGCACCCCCCACTGTATTAACCACCTGCGATACACAGATCTGTCGAACCGTTTCTCGGTCGATCTGGGAGATGGACATTTTTTTTGTGGTGGGGGTTTTTTTTCCCTAGATGTATTTGAGGGGGAGAGAGAGAGAGCGAGAGGAGGGGAGGAGAAATGATAGAGTGTTGAAAAAGGGAAGGGTGAGGTGAGAGTGGGGGTGTGTGTTAGGGGTTTAAGTTTACATTCTAAAGGAAAATACATTGTGGGGCGGGTTTTGAGATGAGCCATCCCCAGAAGGGGAAAAAAAAATCATAAAATTTGAAATACAAAGCCCTCATGTGACTGAGTACCTAAAAAAAACCCCCTCCAGTCGTACAACCCCCCCTTGGGTTATGTTCTGGGGGCCTAAAAGAACAGGGTATAAAACACCCTGCACCTTTTCCCCCTCCTCCCTATTGAGAATTTCCAAAAAAGCTAATTTTTTTTGATAAATTGTTGGAGTAGTGTAGTTGCCTCGGTTGTGTTGCCACAGTTGTGCAATCTCCACTGTATTTTTTACCCCCATCAACACGCCTCTCCTCGAAAAACACTACACGATGGAGTGGCCAAGGCAAAGTACTGGTCAATGACCTTTACCCGCCTACTGGTCATCATTTGCTCAGGTTGACCGGTCAAAAAATACTGACCGGTCAAAGTACTGATCATGACCCTGTAACTCACACATTGCGTTCCTCCGGGGTTTTGTACTGAAGGCCTAACAAATCGAAGATATCCTTCTCCGTTTTGCACCCCGGTACGTACGCACCTTCGTGCACCTTCTCCTTGGCAACACGCACCACAGGCTGAATGCCTTTATCGCTTAGGGAGTAACCACGCTTCTGACAATACAACCGCATGCTTCTGTTGAAGTAGTCCGACCCTGTAAAGTACAGCAGCGCGAAAGGCCACTGCCTGCGGCTGTATATCTTGATGTCGATTCTCCTGTGGAGATGCGTTGTTGCTGAGAGAGCAGACTGCACTTCACAGAGGTGTGTATGTGTACAGGTACTCGCATCGCTGCAGGGCGGCATCTGGCATATGCCCATGAAGGTGTCGTGGTCGCTCTCCACCTCCGCATCGTCGTTCATATACGCAGAGGTCAGCTCGTCTGTGATAAACCCTACCCCCTTGAGCTCCAGGACCAAGGATTTGAGGACACCGACGTAGGGCTGCCCGGTGGGGTTGCACAGAATGACGTCAATATCGCCGCAGGTGTCCTTGCCACGTCGATAGGAGCCGCATATCTGCATGTGCATGGTGGGACACAACGCTTTGACCTTCTTCTGTATCAAACGCTTCATGCAATCAACTTCAGTGCGGGGGATTCTGAAGATGGGGTGTGTAAATGATAGGAGGTTAAGTTGATCATAAAATTGGGTAAAAAATGATGGCAAGGCAATGCGCGAAATTCAGCTCGTTTCTTTGGTGTGGTGAAAAAAAAACAATGGCTTTGCTCTGTTTGCAACTATGGCCATACCGGTGTTGCAGCTCCTCTAGGTATTTGAGGCCTATCCGCTGCTGTGCGTTGAGAACGTTGTGCTGCTGCCCTCGCAGCTCCTCCATTGTGGTCAGATGCAGTGTCCTGTACAGCCGCTGTGCTGTCGCAGGGCCGACACCCCAGATCTTCCCAAACTTTGTGATGACCGACACTTCTTCATTGGCTTCGAAATACTTCATCTTCGATGACGTGCCATTCTGCAGGATTTCCCCTATCTTCTGCGCAATCTTCGAGCCGATCCCACGAATATGCTGTATATCCTCTTGACACCGTATTGGGGACTGCCATTTCCGCAAAATTGCGACCGCTTTCCCATACGCATACTTCCTCCAATGATCCCCAAGCTTCGCGTACACCTCCTGCAATCTGCTTAACTCCGCGACCAAATGCTCGTTTAACGCCTGAGGCGAATTCTTCGTTTCCTCCTCAACCCCAGACGCTCCTTTCTCGCAGACAAAAACGCCTTTTGGGGGTAATCTATTCTGTCTTGCTGCCATTGTTACCGTTCCTTCATGCGATTCGGGTTCGTTGAGTGATTCGCTTTCACCGCGAAAAAAAACTGGGATAAACCCAGAATTATCACCTCCCGGCTTTGATTGAGATCGGACCATGCTGCTTACGGAAAATGGTTCGTTGAACAATGTTTTTACCCTTTTTTCTGAAACTTCCTCCTTCGGTTCGATAAAATGAGGGGTAGGTGTAGGGGTTGGAAGAATCTGTGCCTGGCGGGTTTGAAGTGAGGTGCATCCATGCTGGGGTTGCAGCTCTGTTGGTACGCTGATGATCTGTTTTTTTGCAATGCACTCAGTAACCCACCCTGGATTGCACACCACCGTTTTCCCTGACAAAAGACCCCGCAGCACCGTATCATCCGAAATTTCTGCCCCCACCCCCAACTTCTCCTTCACACACCTCCCAAGCTGTGTCAACGAAGAAAACCCACATAGCAGATACTTTACGGCCCCCATTTGCGTCACCACCTCTCCGCCGTTCCGTTGCACGACAGCGCACAAGGCATTTCCTCGGACCGGGCCCATCTCTTTTCCTGCAGGAAACACTGCAAAGGAGGATCCACGAAACACTCCATCCCCTAGCTTCTTCTTCGAAGGCTCGAGCAGGAATGGGGTCAACGGTGAGGTCTTTTTACTTCCTTGGTGTTGTGGCGGTGGAGGCTGCGGGACAAAATCGACGTTGGAGAAAGGTGGGTCTTCGTGGGTGGGCTCTATTCGCAGTCTCTTTGGGTGATCCGGGGTGGTGGTGGTGGTAGAGGGGAGAGCGGTAGCCGCGCTTCGCTTGGCGCCAGAGTGTTTGGCGGGTGGTGGTCGTGTGGTTGAGGTTGCCTTTGCTGGGCTGTGTTTTCGCATGAGGTGTTCAAGTGCCACATCCTCTTCATCGTCAGAGGGCAGCAACGCTTCAACCTCCCTCATCACAGCGCGACTCTTTCGGGTGATCCTACGGTCGCTCATTTTCCACCACCTTCCTTCACCCCCCCTCCTCTGGTTAATGAAAACTAATAAAAAATGATGTGAAAAAAAAGGCATTTTAGAGGCGCTAAGTGATAGTGCGAGGTGGGGTAGCGTGAAGAAAGCATTTAGAAAATTTAAAATAGCGGGGGAGAGGCATTCGTTTTTAAAATATTGCATTGTATCGAACGTTCGTTTTGTTTGTTTTGTTTTGTTTGGGGAGGGGGGGTGGTTTTTTTGCCGTTATCCTTTTGTCATGCACAACTCGTCCTCGAAAAATGTAAACAGACAGGGGATTTTTAGAATAAGTAAATTTATTCAAAACAAAAAGGCACCCCATATCTGCAAACAGACAGGGGAGGGGGTACTCTGCTTTTTGTCTTATTTTTAATTTAGAAATATGGACCTTCTCATAGCATGTAAAAAGGCAAGGTAATCGTTGGTGGGGGCATATTTTCCTTTTGGTTTGCTTTTTTTCCCCCCAAAATGGAAGTCGCAAATTGGTCCGATTTTTTTCTCTCTTCTTGTTTCGATCAATTTCGCGCCCTTTTTTGCTCGTTTGAAAGCGCTGTGAGAATATGAGGGGAATAAAATAGTTTTACCAAGGCGTTTTTGATAGGATATTATCTTTTCAAATGACCAGATATCTGGAAAACCTGTTTTGAAAAGCAGTTTAAAGACCCTAACTAACTCCTTGAATATACATACACACCTACTATGTAAGTCGTGTATGTCACTATATTATGTGTGACGAAAGTGGCTTAAAAAATTTTTTTTTTTGAAAACTTGGTTGTATTAGTGTAGCCACCCGAGTGTGCTCCACTAACTATTTTTTTTGGTTGAGCCAAAGACAGGAACGTGTCCTGCCACTGCTCTATTGAAAGGGGTTTTTTATGAAACGTTTTTAAAACGAAAGTGGTAAAAAAAGAAAGGCAAAGTTGTTAAAATCACAGAAAAAAAATCACACACACTTTTCTGACACACCCTAACCCAAATCATCATAATAAAAAGCAGAGAAGGGTTTTGGCAGGTTGGGAGGAATGATGCAATATTCGACCCATACCATACCCTCTCGCACTCTTATGTGGACAAGAACTGATGTGGGGAAGGAGAATGTGGCAGACTTACATTTTTATTTTTTTTGCAGGTTGGAATCTTTTTTTTGCATTTTTTGTGTGGACACACCCGAGGATGCACATCACTATGTTATGTTGTTTTTGTTTTTGAAAACTTGGTGGAGTGTAGACACCCGAGGATGAGACTCCACTATGTTTTTTTTATATTCTTTTTTGTAGTTTCGGCAATCACCTGTCCGAGGAAGTTATTTTTTTTATTTTTGTTACATCGACGATCACTCCTGGAAATGGAGTCAAAATTTTCACCCAAAAGGGGCTGGTATTCGAACAGACGAGGAGACCACTTTCTTTTTGTTTGGCACCTTTTAAAAAAAGCAACAAAGAAACAAAGAAACGCTATTGAGAAGGGATCAGGCTTCACACGCATCTAACAAAAGGGGGTGCGAATCTGCGAAGAGAAGAACAAAAAAAAAACGAAAACGGGATGAGTGTACCTCTCGTGCACACACATCCATGGCTCTCGCGGGGAGGGGAGGGTGATCTGGGGTACAAATCACCCCAAAAAAATATATTTTAAATAACGGTACACTGTCGCATGGGGAGAGGGTAGGTGGTGGCTTGGCTTTTTGTAGTTTCGACAATCACCTATCCGAGGATGGGGTCTGTACACAAAGGCCGCCCCGAAGGCTGAATGAATTTCAAAGGTAGTTCATCCTCAACACAAAGAAATCTCTTTTAAGTTTTTTTTTGTTGTTGTTTTGTTCTTCCTCTTCCTCTTCCTCCCCCCCTAAAAGCTTCCATCACCGTGGTCACTGTCCTCCTCCTCCTCCTCCTCCTCCTCTTCCTCTTCCTCCTCCTCTTCTTCTTCCTCTTCCTCCTCCTCCTCTTCTTCTTCTTCGTCGTCTTCATCATCATCGTCATCACTGACCGGAGTTTCTTTTGCCTTTGTTACCTCTTTTTGTTCTCCTTCTTCTCCTTCTTCAGGAGCAGTCTTCTCCTCCTCCTCCACCGATTTTTCTGCAGCGGGAGGGGTCGGTTCGTCGACAGACTCAAGCTTTCTGACGAGAAGGTTCAGGAAGTTGATGGTGCTTTCATCCTCCCCTGGTACATTGGAACGACGGAAGTTGTTGAAAAGAAATTCAAGAGTGGGGTTGTTCAGCTCAGGAATGATGCGGATTGCGGAGACAAGCTGGGAGATGTGCGCTGGGTCGACACATTCTTTTGCATTTGCGTCGAGAAGTTGACTGGGTGGAGTAGCACCCTCACGCCACCACCACCCAATCATTGCGTCTGCAAGCGACTGCCCTGTTTTCGTTCTTGGAAGCACCTCGTTGGAAAGCGGAGAGACACCTGCAATAAAGTCTTCCCCATAGGCTGCTGACGCAGCGGCATAGTGGAGAAGCCCGTTGTGAGGGTTCAGAGTTGCTGCGCATTTTTCGCAAAACGGAAGCACATCTGCAGCGTCCGCTTCAATTAGCGCTGCACCCAAAACGTTCTTCTTCGCTGCCGGCTTTGCCGAGGTTTTGAAAAGCCTAGGGGTCTCCTTTACTGGAAATTTCGAATACCGGGTTTTCATTGAGTCCGTCGAAGAGGCCCCAACGATATCACTCTTTCTCGTCCAATGACCTCCGAAGCAAAACGCAATGTGCTGTCCATTTGCTCTGGTAGCAAGCACCCCTTTCCCACCTTCCTGCAAAAACAACAGCTTTGTCTGCGCAATCCGCGTCCTCACCGCAGCGTCGGAGCATACAAACCCTTGCCCCAGCGTTTCGTTGCAGGGAAGAAGCGGCTCTACGTCGGCACCTTCCTTCGGGAGCTTCGTCTTCGCCAGCACCCCCTTCTTCGCCAGCAACGAAGTCGTCACCGTGCATTCAATAAAACTAACATCACGGTTCAACACCATCCCCGCCCCCTTCGGTTTCTCCCCTGGTGCATTAACCCCCTTAGGCAAAGCCACTGCGTCAGATGGAGGAGGTGAAGGCATCGGAACACCAATCTCCAACTCCGCAGTAGGTACTGTATTTCCAAAGGCGGTTTCCGGGGCACGCACGGCAGCGACGCTGTCATCGAGAACATTCGGGTCCACATACGAGTACAGAGTGCCAAAAATGGGGTCCGCCTCGTAGATCTCTGCCGAAGGCGTCACCTTCACATCCTTCTCTTTGTCGGCCTTCTTCTTGCCCTTCTTCTTCGTGGTGGTGGCGGCAGGCGTGGCGGCAGCCTCTGTCTTCCCCTTCTTCGCCTTCGTTCCTGCCTTCTTCGGCTTGCTTGAGGTGGCCGGAGCCTCCTTTGCCTTAGTGGCGGGTTTGGCCTTGGTGGTCTTGGCTTTGGTCTTCTTTACAGCGTCGACTCCCATTGTAAGGGGTGAAGAATGAGGGGGGGTGTCTGAAAGGGGGTAAGGGGTGAAGGGGTCGAGGGGTAGAGGGGTAGGGGGGTGAGAGATGAGAGGGAGAAAAAGTGAAGTTGATAATGCAAATGCTGGGATAATAGGTGGATTCCGGGGGGGGGAAAGATCGGGTTGTTGTGCGCTCAAAGCGGGATGGGAAAAAGGTGGGGGGGGGGAAGTGAGTGAAACTGCAATTGGTGTTGGTGTGTGTGTGTGAATCAAAAGTGCATCAAACAGACAAATTACAAAAAGTATGCTTTGTTTTTTCCCGTTTTGCTCCAAAGCAGTGCAATGTTTAGTATTGATCACTTAAAAGATCAAAGAAGCATGAAGGCGAGTCAGAAAACGAGAAAGGGGGAAGAAAAAAGTAATGAGCAGCTTGCCTCAAAAAAGATGCACGTGGTTCACATGCACACACAATCGCGCTTGCTCTTCTTGGGGATAAGGCTGTCCACGGCACTGCTCGATCCGGTGACGTTGATGCTGCATTTACGTAAGTTACAATCCTTAAGTCCTCGCCCAGTGTGCGTGACACTCGCCCACCCAGATAAGTCCAGTGTTCTCAACGAGCTGCAGTGGTTGACGAAGTCGTCCCCAACGTGGGTTAAATTTTTCCACCCAGAAAAGTTGAGACTTTTCAATGAGCAGCATCCGTCGAGGAAGCGGTTGCCAATCTGCGTGACATCCTTCCACGTGGAGAGGTCCAACTCGGTCAATGCGCTGCAGTTGGTGAGGAAAGAGTTCTCAATCCGCGTCACATTCCATCCAGACAAGTCGACAGTTCTCAATGCGGTGCAACCGGAGAAGAAGCTGTCCCCTATTTGCGTCACGCTGCTCCACGTGGATAAGTCAAGGGTTCGCAATGCGGTGCAGTTGCAGAAGAAGCTCCCCTCTATGTGCGTCACACTGCTCCACCCAGATACGTCAAGTGTCGTCAACGAGCGGCAGCCATAGAAGAAGCCACCCCCTATTTGCGTCACATTCTTCCACCCAGATAAATCAAGTGTCGTCAATGCATGGCAGTAGGAGAGGAAGCACGGACCAATCTCCGTCACATTCTTCCACCCAGACAAGTCAAGCGTGGTCAATGCGCTGCAGTGGCAGAAGAAGAAGCTCCCGATGCGTGTCACATTGTTCCATCCAGACAAGTCGACGGTTCTCAATCCGTTGCATTTTTCGAGGAACGAGCCTCCTATTTGCGTTACATTGCTCCACCCAGAAATGTCAAGTGTCGCCAATGAGCTGCAGTCCCGGAGAAGTACGCTCCCAGAGCTCCCAGGTGTGTCTGTGTAGCGGAAGAAGTTGCAGTTGTGGAGGAAGCGCATCCCTATTTGCGTCACATTGCTCCACCCAGATAAGTCAACAGTGCGCAATGATCCGCAGTCGGAGAGGAAGTCGTTGCCTATGTGAGTCACACCTGGCACACCACTGATATCAAGTTCTTCGGACCTGCAGCCTCTCAAGAAGTTATCGGAGATCTCGGCAACAACTTCCGCCTGCAGAAACAAATGAACCAGCTTGGGATCTGTCAGACCTTCGAACCTGTCTGTCGTCAGCATTGTCTCACCCAAGTCACGAAGAGCTGCAATGGCGTCGTCCTTCTGCGACTTCGTCTTCGTCAGCACAACTGTGTCCCCAGCACTCAGCTGCGTCGTGTCGTCTCCGTCAGACAGCACCTTCCCTCCAAAGCTCATGTCAAAGCTGTCTTCGCACAACTCTGCTGCAGACGCCACCTTCTGCCGTATGTCCGCAATTGTATCATCCACACCCACATCGACTGTGTACTTCTCTCCGTCTGAGGTCTCCACACATATTTCCATGGTTTTGTGTCTCTCTGTTTTGTGCAGGTGTTTTCGGTGGGAAGAACAACAAAAAGGCAGAGGAGACGTGGAACACATATCCTGATCCTCGCAGCTCAAATACGGAGGTTTTTCTTTCTTTCTTGTGGGCAGCAGAAAGAGCATCCAAAGAAATGCAGCACGACGTACCGTGAGTGAAACTATTTGCTGGTAAAGATACTGTGGTAAAATGACATCAACAGAGTGCTGGCCAATGTGCTAAAAGGAGGGATGTGCGGGTGTGGTGTGCAAGAGACAGCAAACAGTTACAAGGGGAGAGGTCTTTTGTTTTTAAAGCTTTGGTGCATCAGCACTGCACTTAAGCAGCGCCTGCATGATACCCCACACCGGTAGGGAAGTGGTTGAAACACACTGCTTTGACACAACATCAAAAAAGGGGTACGGGGGCACACTGTCACAAACAGGAAGATATCAAACGAAACATTGCCATAGTATTCCCGCCCCAGCCTTCCGCTCAATATCCTCACACATCACATGTAGTTTATTTCCCAACCCAACAACAACAATAAAGCGTGAAGACAATAAATAAAATCAAAGCGGAATAAATTTGAGGTTTTGTGAGGCACTCAACGAGTGTGCCGGCTCTGTGGCGTCACGGAGCCCTTTAACTGGCCGAGCGAAGCAATGTCAGTTATACGTAAAACTGCGCAAGCGAAGCGAGGGTAGTTTGAGATACGAAACAAAGTTGCATGAGAAACAAATTGTACGATAATTCCTTTTCTGGAAAATGCAAACTCAAAATGAAAAGAGTAGTTGAAACGTGCTAAAACGCAGCCTGGTCCTGCTCATACAAAGAGTGCACGTTGAGTGGTACGCACTGTAAAAGAACGAAACGGTTCACAGCCTCGAGAAAGATTCTTGTGCATCACATACACACACATTCGCGCTTGATACACCTGTGCACATATTCTGACACAACACTGCTCGATCCGGTGACGTTGATGCTGCATTTACGTAAGTTACAACCGTGAAGTACTCCTTTCCCAATGTGCGTCACGCTGCTCCAGCCAGACAAGTCTAGGGTTTGCAATGCGGTGCAGTTCTGGAGGAAGCCGTCCCCTATTTGCGTCACATTCTTCCACCCAGATAAGTCCAGTGTGGTCAACCAGGCGCAGTGGTAGCAGAATTGGCTACCGATGTGCGTCACACTGCTCCACCCAGATAAGTCAACGGTTCTCAAGTTACTGCAGTCGGAGAGGAACCGTTCCCCTATTTGCGTGACATTGTTCCACCCAGATAAGTCAAGTGTCGTCATAGAGCGGTAGCGGGCGACGAAGTCGTCTCCAATGTGCGTCACACTCGCCCACCCAGACCAGTCCAGTGTTCTCAAAGCCCTGCAGTCGGAGAAGAAGTGCTTGGGTATGTGCGTCACGCTGCTCCACCCAGACCAGTCAAGGGTTTGCAATGCCTTGCAGTCGTGGAAGAAGTCGTCCCCTATTTGCGTCACATTCTTCCACCCAGATAAGTCCAGTGTCGTCAACGAGGTGCAGCCCATGAAGAATTTGCTACCGATGTGCGTCACGCTGCTCCACGTGGATAAGTCAAGGGTTTGCAATGCCTTGCAGTAGTGGAAGAAGTTGTCCCCTATTTGCGCCACATTCTTCCACCCAGATAAGTCCAGTGTCGTCAATGAGGTGCAGTTGTAGAAGAATTGTCTACCGATGTGCGTCACGCTGCTCCACCCAGAGAAGTCAACGGTTCTCAATCTGCTGCAGTACTGGAGGAAGCAGCCCTTTATTTCCTTCACATTGCTCCACCCAGATAAGTCCAGTGTCGTCAACGAGCCACAGCTCATGAAGAATTGGCTACCGATGTGCGTCACGCTGTTCCACCCAGATAAGTCAGCAGTTCTCAATTCGGTGCAGTTGTAGAAGAAGCAGTCCCCTGTTTGGGTCATGCTGGTCCAGCCAGATAAGTCAACGGTTCTCGCCTTGCAGTGGGAGAGGAAGTGATTGGGTATGTGCCTCACATTCTTCCACCCAGATAAATCAAGGGTTTGCAATGCTGTGCAGTTGCAGAAGAAGTGTTCCCCTATTCGGACCACATTGCTCCACCCAGATAAGTCAACGGTGTGCAATGAGTCGCAGTGGAGGAGGAAGTCGCCGCGTATGTGAGTCACAGCTGGCACACCACTGAGATGTAGTTCTTCGAACGTGGCACCTGACAAGAATTCACAGGATATCTCAGTGACAACTTCCGCCTGCAGAAATAAATGAACCAGCTTGGGATCCAGACCTTCGAACTCATCTTGCAGGTCTGTCAGATCTTCGAACCTGTCAGCCTCGATAAACGTTTTTAAAAATAGGATGGAACACCCCGTTCCGAAGAGGAATGCAGCCACCCCGAAAAAGTGGGGGTCGCGTCGTGTCGTCTCCGTCAGACAGCACCTTCCCTCCAAAGCTCATGTCAAAGCTGTCTTCGCACAACTCTGCTGCAGACGCCACCTTCTGCCGTATGTCCGCAATTGTATCATCCACACCCACATCGACTGTGTACTTCTCTCCGTCTGAGGTCTCCACACATATTTCCATGGTTTTGTGTCTCTCTGTTTTGTGCAGGTGTTTTCGGTGGGAAGAACAACAAAAAGGCAGAGGAGACGTGGAACACATATCCTGATCCTCGCAGCTCAAATACGGAGGTCTTTCTTTCTTGTGGGCAGCAGAAAGAGCATCCAAAGAAATGCAGCACGACGTACCGTGAGTGAAACTATTTGCTGGTAAAGATACTGTGGTAAAATGACACCAACAGAGTGCAGGCCAATGTGCTAACAGGAGCCCGCCCCAGCCTTCCGCTCAATATCCTCACACATCACATGTGGGGGAAAAGAAGATTCCAACTAAACCTGACCAAGATCGAATCTCTGAGTCTCAGGACAAAGTGACCCCAGCGTAAAGAGCGTGGGCGTCGAAGAAGCAGAAAGCGAGGAAGAAAAGAGGAAAGAAACATCAAGCCTGTCGATACTGAGCTGCCCACAACCCTTCCGCAAGATATGAAACAAAGTTGCATGAGAAACAAATCGTACGATAATAAGTTTTCTGGAAAGTGCAAATTCAAAATGAAACTTAAAAAGAGTAGTTGAAACATGCTAAAACACAGCTCGGTCGCTGCTCACACAAAGAGTGCACGTTGAGTGGTACGCACTGCAAAAGAACGAAACCGTTCACAACCGCTCCGGGCCTCGTGCATCACATACACACACATTCGCGCTTGGTACGCCTGCGCACATATTCTAACAAAACACTGCTCGATCCGGTGACGTTGATGCTGCATTTACGTAAATTACAACCGTCAAGTACTCCTTTCCCAATGTTCGTCAGACTCGCCCACCCAGATAAGTCAAGTGTTTTCAAAGCGCTGCAGTTGTAGAGGAAGGCCTTTGGTATGTGCGTCACACTGCTCCACCCAGACAAGTCCAGTGTCGTCAACGAAAGGCACCCGGCGAAGCCGTTCCCAATGTGCGTCACACTCGCCCACCCAGACAAATCAACGGTTCTCAAAGCGTTGCAGTTGGAGAGGAAGTAGTTTGGTATATGCGTCACACTGCTCCACCCAGACAAGTCAAGAGTTTGCAATGCACTGCAGTTCTCGAAGAAGGACGTCCTTACTTCAGTAACATTGTTCCACCCAGGTAAATCAACAGTGCGCAATGAGGTGCAGGTATGGAGGAAGCACTCCCCTATGTGTGTCACATTGTTCCACCCAGATAAGTCAACAGTGTGCAATGATCTGCAGTTGCAGAGGAAGTAGTCGAGTATGTGAGTCACAGCTGGCACACCACTGAGATCAAGTTCTTCGAAGCTGCGATAACTCAAGAAGTAGCCGTGAATCTCAGTGACAACTTCCGCCTGCAGAAACAAATGAACCAGCTTGGGATCTGTCAGATCTTTGAACCTGTCAGTCGTCAGATTTGTCTCACCCAAGTCACGAAGAGCTGCAATGGCGTCGTCCTTCTGCGACTTCGTCTTCGTCAGCACAACTGTGTCCCCAGCACTCAGCTGCGTCGTGTCGTCTCCGTCAGACAGCACCTTCCCTCCAAAGCTCATGTCAAAGCTGTCTTCGCACAACTCTGTTGCAGACGCCACCTTCTGCCGTATGTCCGCAATTGTATCATCCACACCCACATCGACTGTGTACTTCTCTCCGTCTGAGGTCTCCACACATATTTCCATGGTTTTGTGTCTCTCTGTTTTGTGCAGGTGTTTTCGGTGGGGAAAGAAGAAACAGCAACAAGGTAAAGGATACATGGGACACATATATCCTCATTGTCGTAGGTCAAATGTGAACCGGACACAGTGGAGCTACCACGACTGAAACTATCTACTGGTAAAGCTACTGGTTCAAATTTTACAACAGTAAAACTGACTGGCAGTGCCAGTAAAATGACACCAACAGAGTGCAGGCCAATGTGCTAAAAGGAGGGATGTGCGGGTGTGGTGTGCAAGAGACAGCAAACAGTTACAAGGGGAGAGGTCTTTTGTTTTTAAAGCTTTGGTGCATCAGCACTGCACTGAAGCAGCGCCTGCATGATACCCCACACCGGTAGGGAAGTGGTTGAAACACACTGCTTTGACACAACATCAAAAAAGGGGTACGGGGGCACACTGTCACAAACAGGAAGATATCAAACGAAACATTGTCATAGTATTCCCGCCCCAGCCTTCCGCTCAATATCCTCACACATTACATGTGGGGAAAAGAAGGTTCAAACTAAAACCTGACCAAGATCGAATCTCTGAGTCTCAGGACAAAGTGACCCCAGCGTAAAGAGCGTGGGCCTCGAAGAAGCAGAAAGCGAGGAAGAAAAGAGGAAAGAAACATCAAGCCTGTCGATACTGAGCTGCCCACAACCCTTCCGCAAGATATGAAACAAAGTTGCATTACAAACAAATTGTACGATAATTAGTTTTCTGGAAAATGCAAATTCAAAATGAAACTTAAAAATAGTAGTTGAAACATGCTGAAACGCAGCCTGGTCCTGCTCATACAAAGAGTGGACGTTGAGTGGTACGCACTGTAAAAGAACGAAACGGTTCACAGCCTCGAGAAAGATTCTCGTGCATCACATACACACACATTGGCCCTTGATATGTTTGTGCACATATTCTGACACAACACTGCTCGATCCGGTGACGTTGATGCTGCATTTACGTAAGTTACAACCGTCAAGTACTCCTTCCCCAATGTTCCTCACACTCGCCCACCCAGACAAGTCAACGGTTCTCAAAGCCTTGCAGTTGGAGAGGAAGTGGTTTGGTATGTGCGTCATACTGCTCCACCCAGACAAGTCTAGGGTTTGCAATGTGGTGCAGTTCTGGAGGAAGCCGTCCGCTATTTGCGTTACATTCTTCCACCCAGATAAGTCCAGTGTCGTCAACGAGATGCAGCTGTAGCAGAATTGGTTAAAGACGTGCGTCACACTGCTCCACCCAGATAAGTCAACGGTTCTCAATTGCGTGCATTCGTGGAGGAAGCGTCCCCCTATTTGCGTCACGTTGCTCCACCCAGATAAGTCAAGTGTTCTCAACGAGCTGCAGTGGCTGACGAAGTCGTCCCCAACGTGGGTTAAATTTTTCCACCCAGAAAAGTTGAGACTTTTCAATGAGCAGCATCCGTCGAGGAAGCGGTTGCCAATCTGCGTGACATCCTTCCACGTGGAGAGGTCCAACTCGGTCAATGCGCTGCAGTTGGTGAGGAAAGAGTTCTCAATCCGCGTCACATTCCATCCAGACAAGTCGACAGTTCTCAATGCGGTGCAACCGGAGAAGAAGCTGTCCCCTATTTGCGTCACGCTGCTCCACGTGGATAAGTCAAGGGTTCGCAATGCGGTGCAGTTGCAGAAGAAGCTCCCCTCTATGTGCGTCACACTGCTCCACCCAGATACGTCAAGTGTCGTCAACGAGCGGCAGCCATAGAAGAAGCCACCCCCTATTTGCGTCACATTCTTCCACCCAGATAAATCAAGTGTCGTCAATGCATGGCAGTAGGAGAGGAAGCACGGACCAATCTCCGTCACATTGTCCCACCCAGACAAGTCAAGCGTGGTCAATGCGCTGCAGTGGCAGAAGAAGAAGCTCCCGATGCGTGTCACATTGTTCCGTCCAGACAAGTCGACAGTGTGGAATGAGTCGCCGAAGGAGAGGAAGTCGTTGATTATGTGAGTCACACCTGGCACACCACTGAGATGTAGTTCTTCGGACCTGCGGCCACTCAAGAATCGAGAGGGAATCTCAGTGACAACTTCCGCCTGCAGAAATAAATGAACCAGCTTGGGATCTGTCAGATCTTTGAACCTGTCTGTCGTCAGATTTGTCTCACCCAAGTCACGAAGAGCTGCAATGGCGTCGTCCTTCTGCGACTTCGTCTTCGTCAGCACAACTGTGTCCCCAGCACTCAGCTGCGTCGTGTCGTCTCCGTCAGACAGCACCCTCCCTCCAAAGCTCATGTCAAAGCTGTCTTCGCACAACTCTGCTGCAGACGCCACCTTCTGCCGTATGTCCGCAATTGTATCATCCACACCCACATCGACTGTGTACTTCTCTCCGTCTGAGGTCTCCACACATATTTCCATGGTTTTGTGTCTCTCTGTTTTGTGCAGGTGTTTTCGGTGGGAAGAACAACAAAAAGGCAGAGGAGACGTGGAACACATATCCTGATCCTCGCAGCTCAAATACGGAGGTTTTTCTTTCTTTCTTGTGGGCAGCAGAAAGAGCATCCAAAGAAATGCAGCACGACGTACCGTGAGTGAAACTATTTACTGGTAAAGATACTGTGGTAAAATGACATCAACAGAGTGCTGGCCAATGTGCTAAAAGGAGGGATGTGCGGGTGTGGTGTGCAAGAGACAGCAAACAGTTACAAGGGGAGAGGTCTTTTGTTTTTAAAGCTTTGGTGCATCAGCACTGCACTGAAGCAGCGCCTGCATGATACCCCACACCGGCAGGGAAGTGGTTGAAACACACTGCTTTGACACAACATCAAAAAAGGGGTACGGGGGCACACTGTCACAAACAGGAAGATATCAAACGAAACATTGCCAGTGAAAGGCCATAGTATTCCCGCCCCAGCCTTCCGCTCAATATCCTCACACATCACATGTGGAAAAAAATATTGGAAGCAAGCGGGGTGCATTTTTTGACCGAAGTGTTGTGAGAGAGAGAGAGAGAGTAAGTGAGAACACACAAGCTTCGAAGGTCACTTCGAAGTGACCTTCGAAAAGTGCCCTAAAAAGTGACCTTCCCCTTTTTTATTTTTGAAATCCGGTGTCACGAAGTGACCTCGGATACGTAACATACACGGGGAACACGGGTCCGGGATTTTTTTTCTTTCTTGCCAAGATCAGTGGTCTGCAGGGCTGTAGGTTGCTACAATGTGCAATTTTCAGCGCATTTTTTTAGAAATGTTGCGTTACCGTGGCTTCGCCAGGAACCTTTGGGTGACATGACCGCCGTTTCTTTTATAAATGTACTGATAAGAAGGATGACACTCACTACGGCTTGTGGATCACCAGTGCCTACCAAGCTACCAAGGCTGCACTGAGAAAAAAATTTATTTTTCCAAATCTGGGGACGGGGACCGGATTTAGAAAAAGGCCTGCGCGTCTGAGGGGGAAAGTTTTTTTTTCCCCCTCCCCAAAAAACGAGAAGTGACCTTGAAGTTACCATTTATATTTTTTTTGAGAACATCGTTAGGACCCTGTGCACAACCCACCCCAACTTTAATCTACACGACCGTGGGTTGCTTTCCGATGCATTCTTTAACTGGCCGAGCGAAGCAATGTCAGTTATACGTAACTGCGCAAGCGAAGCGAGGGTAGTTTGAGATACGAAACAAAGTTGCATGAGAAGCAAATTGTACGATAATTCCTTTTCTGGAAAATGCAAACTCAAAATGAAAAGAGTAGTTGAAACGTGCTAAAACGCAGCCTGGTCCTGCTCATACAAAGAGTGCACGTTGAGTGGTACGCACTGTAAAAGAACGAAACGGTTCACAGCCTCGAGAAAGATTCTTGTGCATCACATACACACACATTCGCGCTTGATACGTTTGTGCACATATTCTGACACAACACTGCTCGATCCGGTGACGTTGATGCTGCATTTACGTAAGTTACAACCGCGAAGTACTCCTTTCCCAATGTGCGTCACGCTGCTCCAGCCAGATAAGTCAAGGGTTTGCAATGCGGTGCAGTTCTGGAGGAAGCCGTCCCCTATTTGCGTCACATTCTTCCACCCAGATAAGTCCAGTGTGGTCAACCAGGCGCAGTGGTAGCAGAATTGGCTACCAATGTGCGTCACACTGCTCCACCCAGATAAGTCAACGGTTCTCAAGTTACTGCAGTCGGAGAGGAACCGTTCCCCTATTTGCGTGACATTGTTCCACCCAGATAAGTCAAGTGTCGTCATAGAGCGGTAGCGGGCGACGAAGTCGTCTCCAATGTGCGTCACACTCGCCCACCCAGACCAGTCCAGTGTTCTCAAAGCCCTGCAGTCGGAGAAGAAGTGCTTGGGTATGTGCGTCACGCTGCTCCACCCAGACCAGTCAAGGGTTTGCAATGCCTTGCAGTCGTGGAAGAAGTCGTCCCCTATTTGCGTCACATTCTTCCACCCAGATAAGTCCAGTGTCGTCAACGAGGTGCAGCCCATGAAGAATTTGCTACCGATGTGCGTCACGCTGCTCCACGTGGATAAGTCAAGGGTTTGCAATGCCTTGCAGTAGTGGAAGAAGTTGTCCCCTATTTGCGCCACATTCTTCCACCCAGATAAGTCAAGTGTCGTCAATGAGGTGCAGTTGTAGAAGAATTGGTTACCGATGTGCGTCACGCTGTTCCACCCAGATAAGTCAACGGTTCTCAATCTGCTGCAGTACTGGAGGAAGCAGCCCTTTATTTCCTTCACATTGCTCCACCCAGATAAGTCCAGTGTCGTCAACGAGCCACAGCTCATGAAGAATTGGCTACCGATGTGCGTCACGCTGTTCCACCCAGATAAGTCAGCAGTTCTCAATTCGGTGCAGTTGTAGAAGAAGCAGTCCCCTGTTTGGGTCATGCTGGTCCAGCCAGATAAGTCAACGGTTCTCGCCTTGCAGTGGGAGAGGAAGCGCTCGGGTATGTGCCTCACATTCTTCCACCCAGATAAATCAAGGGTTTGCAATGCTGTGCAGTTGCAGAAGAAGTGTTCCCCTATTCGGACCACATTGCTCCACCCAGATAAGTCAACGGTGTGCAATGAGTCGCAGTGGGAGAGGAAGTCATCGAGTATGTGAGTCACAGCTGGCACACCACTGAGATGTAGCTCTTCGAACGTGGCACCTGACAAGAATTCACAGGATATCTCAGTGACAACTTCCGCCTGCAGAAATAAATGAACCAGCTTGGGATCCAGACCTTCGAACCTCTCTGACAGGTCTGTCAGATCTTCGAACCTGTCAGCCGTCAGATTTGTCTCACCCAAGTCACGAAGAGCTGCAATGGCGTCGTCCTTCTGCGACTTCGTCTTCGTCAGCACAACTGTGTCCCCAGCACTCAGCTGCGTCGTGTCGTCTCCGTCAGACAGCACCTTCCCTCCAAAGCCCATGTCAAAGCTGTCTTCGCACAACCCTGCTGCAGACGCCACCTTCTGCCGTATGTCCGCAATTGTATCATCCACACCCACATCGACTGTGTACTTCTCTCCGTCTGAGGTCTCCACACATATTTCCATGGTTTTGTGTCTCTCTGTTTCAGGTCGTTTGGGTGGTGGGAGAAGAAACAACAACAAGGTAAGGGATACGTGGCACTACACCTCCGCATTGGCCTCATGCGGGAGGGGAAGGCCCTGGCTTGACATGGGACACTCTGACGCGTTAAAAGACTTTCTGGATGTACTTGAGATCACCTGACCTTGTTGTTTGCGGGCTTTTGCTTTGCATAATATTATCAAAATAAGACATCGAAACAATGAAACTGCGTGCAATGTGAAGGAGGTTTGCGTGGGTCCCTCCTGACTAGTAGTTACATTTTCCCCCAAGACTGCCTGATACAGAGTCTTCGACTTCATCAGTCACAGAAGTCCACAGGCACACGAAGGAGGCACGAATTTGGTGTCCTGGGAGCAACTGTCCCAGAAGTGCAGACACACCAAGATAAGAGCATGGAATCAAGGAATCAAAGGAACCCAGCCCTAAAAAAAGGATCGGGGAACAACTTGTTTTCTCGCTTGCTTTGTGACAGTCGCTCAATAGCTTGCCAGTGTTTGCGCGATCAGATAATGACTGACATGTCTACCATATACTTGACTGCCTTGGAACCGTCTTTGAGTAATCCAGTCAGCCTAACCGTGAAGTTGCTGATCCGATTAACGCAGGAAGATCGTCTGGTTGTCCTCTTTTGGTGACTGCGCTGATATAGGTCTACCTACCCAAAAAGGCACCTATCCAAAAAGGTGCCTTTCTTGAGTGGGCGTGGACATGGACACCAACGCTCATGCTATCATCTCCGAATAATGCGACAATCCGGAAAAAGGTTTTATCACAGAACGCCCCGCCAAAGGAGACTATGTAAGAAGAAGGTGCGAGTGCGCAGCAAAACATACTAACGCACAACGAGGTCAAGGTGTGGGTGTGCAGCGAAACCTACTACAAGGAGAAGGGGAGAGGCTGCTGCAGGGAGCGACGAGACGGACTGCGGACAGGAAGAAGGAGAGACGGGGGCTGCAACGGAGGCTGTCGCCTCTCTCTTCTGCCTTCTTCACTAGGACTTCCCCCCCCTTGGTGACGCAGTGTGACGCACACATATTTCTGTATCACGTTTTTTCTCGCTGTCGTTGTAATGGTATAATGTGACCAAAAGACGGTCATGTTGCACTGTACCTACGGGCTTTGTGAGTAAGAAAGGATGTGTGCAGGTGTGCAAGAGACAGCAAATGAAAGGTGACAATGGGAGGACGGTATGACAATACAGTGCGCAGGTGTGGCGCTTGAATTATTTTGTGGGAATTGGGCAGGTGTGGGTGTGTCCAAAAAAAGAGAGGTTGAAAGTTGAGAGAGAGAGAAAAAAAGGGAGGGGGGTGTGTTGTGCTTTTGAATAGTGAATTTTTGTGTTTTTTTTTTCCCCCTTCTTCTTCCAATAACAAAAAACGCTTTCCTTACGTGTTCTTTTCTCCATCCCTACCAATGAAAAAAGAAGACTGTTTTTTGGTTGACGTTGGGGTGTTGTGGGGAGAGAATTTTTTTTCCAAAGAAGTGGGCTTCGAGATGAAGTGACTCCTCGATATTCCGCCAACTTTTGACACCCGCACCCTGCAGAAAAAAGTAACAAACAAAAAAAAAAAAAAAACGCAAAAAATTTAAAAAAAACAACAACTGGAACAGGGGGATGTTTTCTCTCTTTTTCCCATTTTTTTATAACCCTTTTTTACCCCAAAAACGACAAACTTCTCAACGCACTTCTAGTAACGGTAGTGGGCCGGCTTGAAGGGTCCGTCAACGGTCACTCCAATGTACTCCGCCTGTGCCGGGGTAAGCTTGGTGAGCTTGGCACCGAGCTGGGCAAGGTGGGCCATTGCCACCTTCTCGTCGAGCTCCTTGGGGAGCAGGTGCACCTCGGTCTGCACACCCTTGGCGTACTTGTCGGTGTCACGGTTGCCCCACAGCTCAATCTGGGCGAGCACCTGGTTGGTGAAGGAGTTCGACATGACGAAGGACGGGTGGCCGGTGGCACAGCCCAGGTTGACGAGACGGCCCTCGGCAAGGAGGATGATGTGGCGGCCGCTTGCCATCGTGTAACGGTCGACCTGGGGCTTGATCTCAACCTTCTCCACGCAGTTCTTGTTCAGCCACGACACCTGGATCTCAGTGTCGAAGTGGCCAATGTTGCACACAATCGCGTCGTTGCGCATCTCGGGGAAGTGCTTCTCGGTCAGGATGTCGTCGTTTCCGGTGGTGGTCACGAAGATGTGGGCCTCCGCCACAACGTCCTCGAGAAGGGTCACCTGGTATCCCTCCATGAGTGCCTGCAGGGCGTTGATGGGGTCGATCTCGGTCACAATGACACGTGCTCCGAAGTTGCGGAGTGCGGCGGCGCATCCCTTGCCGACGTCTCCGTATCCTGCAACGACAGCGGTCTTGCCTGCAACCATGACGTCGGTCGCACGCTTGATTCCGTCGACAAGCGACTCACGGCATCCGTACAGGTTGTCGAACTTCGACTTGGTCACGGAGTCGTTCACGTTGATGGCCGGGAAGGGCAGGCTGCCGTCCTTGCAACGCTTGAAGAGCGCCTTCACTCCGGTGGTGGTCTCCTCGGACACTCCGACGATTCCCTTCACAAGGTCGCCTCCGGTCTTCAGGACGAGGTTGGTCAGGTCACCACCGTCGTCAAGGAGGATGTTGGGGAAGCCGTTGCCAGAGAAGCCCTTGATGGTCTGCTCCACGCACCAGTCGTACTCGGCGTCGGTCTCTCCCTTCCACGCGAAGACGGCGATACCGGCCTTGGCCATGGCGGCGGCAGCGTGGTCCTGGGTCGAGAAGATGTTGCACGACGACCAACGCACCTCAGCACCCAGGGCGGTGAGGGTCTCAATCAGCACAGCGGTCTGGATGGTCATGTGCAGGCATCCCGACACCTTGGCGCCCTTCAGGGGCTTCGACTCGCCGAACTCAGCACGGAGCTCCATCAGTCCCGGCATCTCGTTCTCGGCAAGCTCAATCTCCTTGCGCCCGAACTCCGCGAGGGAGATGTCCTTAACCTTGTAGTCAGTCATTTTGAAGTTTTGTTGTTGTTGATGATGTCTGGAGGGGGTATAGGTGCGGGAGGGGAGGGGGTGGGTAGAAACCTTCGTGGAATCGCGTGACGAGTTCAGGCGATCATGCTGGACGGCAACGATGGTTTCTTCACAAGATCACCCATGAACATATATACCGCATTCGTACCATAAAAAAGATCGAACTTCCAGAAAAATCCTGAAAAGGTCGAACATTATTACGGTCAAGAATTTGTCCGAATACGGTACACAAATATTTGACTTGAAATACAACAGGGGGGGAAATCGTGTGCCTTTTTTTTTTACTGTATTAGTGTGAAATATGAAGGGACCGGATTTAGTGTGTGTGTTGGGGAAGGGGAGAAAGAGGGGAAGGTTTTCTTTATCTTTTTTTAGTTTTGTTTATTGTTTTAGTGTTAGAACCGATTTGGTTTTTAAGTTTTATGTTTTGCTTTTAATCCCGTAACTGACAGAGAACAAAAAAAAGAAGAAGAAAAAAGGGAAATTTGAAAGATCAATGCACGACGAACACATCCAGAAAAGAAGGGGAGAAGGTGAGTGGGGAGCTTAACTTAAACTTTTCTGCCTTCTTTTGACATTTTATTTTCTTCTCTTGAAAAAGGGGATCTTTTTTGTGATAAAAACGTGTAGTCACACCACGATGAGCTCTCGAACTTTTGGTCCGTTTTTTTTTTTACTTTTACTTTTCTTTTTCAAAAAAACCAGAACCACCCTTATGGTGCTTCCCGGGGGGTGTGCATTTCACAATTTTTCACAAAATGTGACAAGTTTTCACAACACGAAAACCGCTATAAAATTGTGAAGGCTGGTGAAAAATTGTGAAAAATTGTGAAAAAATGTGAAAAGTTGTGAATAGTTGTGAAAAGTTGTGAATTGATTTTTTTTTTTGTGTGCTTTTTTTTTTGGGTGGGGTGGTGACCCACCCATTGAGGGGTACGCTGGGATTCACAAGATAGAACGTGATGTGGTGTACCTGTGTATCTGTGTTCTGTGTACTGTGCGGAAATGACGAGAACTTGTCCATTTCGGCAAATTGACCCCACCACTGGCCGGACGGATTCCGGAAATGCAAATGCCGGCGTTTAAAAGCTTCACCAACGAGAGAAAAAAGGGTAGTGAAAAGTTGTGAATAGTTGTGAAAAGTTGTGAATTGAATTGAAAATTTGTGAAATGCATACCCCCCGGGAAGCACCACCTTATGCATTACTATTTTCACTCCCCCCCCACACCATTTCCCTTACACCCATCTCTAAATTCTACCCAAACAACAACAAAAAAAATGGGGGAAAAGAAATCCCACCAAGTCTTCTTTTTACGCTCAAAAGAAGAAGTAAAAGAATAAAACGAACGCACATTTAAAACTTCTCTTTCCTTCCCCCCCATACCCCTCCCCACCCCCTCTTCCCCCGTTTAAGTTTTATCCATCTCGCGAGACTAATCAATTGCACAACAAAAACACATCTGTTTCCTGTGTTCTAATGGAATAAAAACAAAAGGTTGACAAGATGCAACAAATTTTCAATGAAGAGTAAGAACGGTAAGCAAGAAGCATTGTACCATTTGGTGCGGCTACCAAAAAAAAAAAAAAAACTACCGTGTAGTCAGCATCACGCCTACCTCAGTAGGTTACAGTAGGGGGAGAAAACGGTAATACCACCTGATTTTTTTTGACCCGAGTTTAGCAGTGTTTAGAAGTTGCTACCGGGGCAAAAAATCAGGAGTAAATCCCACAAAATCAGGGGTGTCGCTAATTTTCGGGAAATTTTTGAAAAATCTGAAATCGGGGTGCAAATTTTTTTTTTTTACGTGGGGATTTTTTTTCCATTACCAGGGCATGGGGGGTAAAAGATCTTATCACGATCTAAAATTTCGGAAATCTCTCACAACTTCGTTTCTTGATCGTGAAAAAAAAAAACGTCGTGAAAAAAAAAAAAAATAAATCAGGTGAAAATGACCGTATTTTTGGCTGAAATTTTGACTTGAAAAATTTTTTCCAGAAAAAGTCAATCTGAGGTTTTCTTTGGATTTTTTGGGCCATTGTATCACCTACCACGCCCGATTTAGGGCAAATAAATTTTTTTCTGTGGTCAAAAATCGCCTTGTCTAACCACTATTTTTGGTGTTGGCTTGTTCAGAGACGTGTATTTGGCGAAACGCCAAATGGTCAAAACACCCGATTTTTGCGTTTTTTTTTTGCATTTTGAGGCCTCCGCGGCTCAGCTGGGTTGGGTGTTGTCTCTCTATTGCTGTTGCTTCTACTCTTGTTTGTTGGAACCCTCCGTGTAGAAAGTCCCCCTAGTACAAGCGAATGTAGTGCACTAGGGATATGTGGTGTGGCTGAAGGGGGTCGATTCGCACTTCTTGCGCACTTTTTTCACCCACACCAAAAATTTTCGAGGGCTGATTCGCACTTCGCGCGCACTTTTTGTGCCTCCCCATTCAGCCACACCAATATGTGCAACCTTTTTTTTTTTTTTTTTCTTTTTTTTCACGACGTGACACGATGTGAAAAAGATGAAAAGATTCCACATCGTCTGAAAAGATGTTTCACCCCCCATGGCAGGGGGCGAAAAAACAGTGTTTTGTGGCATTTCCGAGCCAATCCCAGGCTGCGGTGGGGCATATTCGGAAAAATGGACAAACTTTTAGTGACTTAAATTTTCACAAAATATGAACCCATACTCTTAAACATGGGTCATTTTCAGGTCTGAAAACCCAAATTCAGATGAAATTGTGGTGTTTTTGACACCACTGAGAACAGTAGGTAGCGCCGCAGGCGCACGGTACCCAACTTTTCTCTTTCTTTTTCCCTTTTCTCTGCTTTCTTTTGATTGTGCGAGCCGATTGCTCTCCACGGTGGGGTCACATGTGTGCGCTAAAATACGCTAAAGTACCCTTACTATGAAGTATGAGATTCTCTGGTTTTAGCAAGGAAACCCCTGCAAGCATCTTCCCAAATCACGAAAAAAGGGGAGGCGTTTTTGGGCGTTTTTGTTGATCGCATCGTCCGATGCGGTGCAATTGCAGAAAGTGATGGGGTCATTTTGGAAAAATGGACGAGTTTCCGGTATTTAAGTTTTCACCATTTTTTTATTCCTGTGCACTTTTTGACTGCCGATTCTCGTAAACAAGGGTCATGTTCAAGTCTGAAAACACAGCTTCAGATGAAATTGTGGTGTTCTTGACTGAGAACGGTAGCGCCGCAGGCGCACGGTACCCAACTTTCGTCTTTTTATTTTTCCTTTTTCTCTGCGTTCTTTTGATTGCGCGAGCCGATTGCTCTCCACGGTGGGGTCACATGTGTGCGCAAAAACACGCTATGGTACCCTTACTAAGGAAACCCCGGTTTGCAAAAAAAAAGGGTAAGGCAGGGTAAGGTAAATCTGGAAATCCCACCCAAAAAAAAAAATCTTCGCGGGGTGATGGCGGCACCTGGGGATTTTCCCTGACCCCCAAAAACCTCGTTTTTGGAACGTTCTGACACAACCGAGTTCACGGTGGCCTCTCACTTAAAAAAAGAACAAGTTGTTAACACATTAAACCCACCCTGTATTAGGTGCAAATTTTTTTTTTCCTACACAGATTTTACATGGATGTCCAAAGTACTTGAAGTATATCAAGTACTTGATCCCCCAAAAAATCCAATACTTGATACTTCAAGTACTTGACACCCTATTTTTTTTTCTAGTACTTTTTTACTTGTTCTCCCTCTGTCAAGTACTTTTTTCACAAAAAAAAACGTCAAGTACTTGATCAAGTACAAAAAAAAAGTGGGTACTTGATCAAGTACTTGACGTTTTTTTTGCGAAAACAAGTACTTGACAGACTCTGCCAGAGGGTAAAAAAGTAAAAAAGTACGAGAAAAAAAAATAGGGTATCAAGTACTTGATTTCTGTCAAGTACTTGATCAATCTTCAAGTACTTGACTGTCATTTTGAGAGGAAAAAAAAGGGGGGTCAAGTACTTCAAGTACCATAAAAAATCCGAAAAAAGTACTTCAAGTACTTTGGACATCCATGATTTTACTAGGGGTGCAAATTTTTTTTTTGGTTTTGAAAAAGTCGGGACCCTGGACCCGAATTAGCGACACCCCTGCAGGCCTAATGCTAACTTTGGGGGAGGGGGAAAAAAAGTGAACCAGCCAGGGTATTAGCTTGGTACTCAGAATTAGGTTCAAAAACCTAATTCTGAAATTTTTCGGGGGAAAAAAAAAAATATAGATTTGGATTTCGGGGGGGGGGGGGGAAATATGGGGGAAAGAACCGTGGTTGAACCACGGGAGTACGCAGTACCCTTGGGAACTGGGTTGCTGACCGCACCATCCAGGCTGTACCTTAAAATTTTTTTGCCTGCGGCGCCATTTTTCCTTTTTTGCTCCGCAAAAAAGGGTTCGTTGAGCTCCATTTGACGGACGGAGCTTGAACCCAACTATGAGTGAGAAAAAAGATGTGGCGAAAAGAATAAAAGTAGCGCACCGTGCGCCTGCGGCGCAAGCTTTCACACCCTTCCCATGACATTGTTTGCCTGTAAAATAGTGCAATTTTAAAGCGCGATTTTAGAAATGTTGCATACCGTGGCTTCGCCAGGAACCTTTGGGTGCCATGGCCACCGTTTCTTGTAAATGTATTGAGGTTACCGACAATAAGGCTGACACCCACTACGGATTGCGGATCACCAGTGGCTGAAAGCTACCAAGGTTGCACAGAGGAGGGGAGGCTTTTCCGCAGGGTTGGGGTGGTGTAGGTTTGCCGTGGTCACAAAATACCGAGAAAATTTTTCGCTTCGTTTCCCCCACAGAAAAAAATGACTGCCTCACACAAAACCACCTTTTTGGTGGGGGCTAGGGGGGCTATATAATACCCTGCTATAACCCCACCAAAAAAAAAAAATTCAAAAAACCTAATTCTGGAAAAAATCCAAAATCCAAGCTTATACCCTGGAACCAGCGGAAAAAAAAAAAAAAAAAGCGAAAAAAAATTTCCGCTCCGGGAAGGGGTCCAGGGTTTTCGCTTATTTCCATGAATTCTTCCCCCCCAAAACCGTAAAGATATGTCCAAAAAAAAGGGGTCAAAAAAAAATTTTTTTGCGCTCCGCGAAAAGGTCCGTTCATTTCGCGTAAATACGTGATGACGTGGGATGGTAACGTGCATCAAGAACCAAACCCGCCCTTTTCTCACGTTTTTCCACGTCAAGCCGTCACACTAGGTTCTCTCTTGTGAACGCAACCTTCCCTCAGTACAAGAAGAAACGGCGGTTGACATCAAAACTTTCTGGCGAAGCCACGGTACGCAACATTTTAAAAATTGTGACCTAAAACCAAATATTTTTACAGCCAAACTATGGTAGAGGTCTGTGGGCTGCCAGTTTTTGAGCTGCGCCGCAGGCGCACGGTACGCTACTTTTATTTTTGCCGGCAAGGGGTGTGCATCATTGAGTCCCCTCCATCGTCACCTCCTGAAGATGCGGGCGCAGGCGCCCACATCTCCAGGACCAAGGTACCCACGGCATACCACAGGCAGAGAACCCCCCCCAGCCCAAAAAACCCCCATTTTAAGGGTGAACCAGCGAACCAGCGGATAAAAAAAAAAAATAATAAATAAAAGTGAACCAGCGAACCAGCGGATAGCATTAGGCCTGCACCCCTGCACAAAATGGAAAAAAAAAAAAAAAAAAACAAAATACACCAACTCACAGATACACACATCTTTTTAACAAAGCGCGCGTATCATCTCAAGAGTCTTTTTTTTTCTTCTTTTTTTAAAATTTTGTGAACCGCCAGGACTTTCTTCCCCCCTTCACCCCCCCCCTTTTTTTTTTGCGTCATTTTACTCCATTGCAAAGGCGCCTAATGCGTTCGAGACTTCAGCAGACCCTGGGACCACACCGACACCGCCGACAGGGGTGGAGGGTTTGGACTTCTTGCCCTTCTCGAGCTCCTCATGGTTGAGCTTCTTGAACTGCACGATCTGTTTGAATATGTATTCTATCACAACCTTCGCGTCGTTGCCGTCGTTGTGCAGGGACAGCTTCTTCGTCAGGCCCATGATCTCTGCAGACTCGGAGATGTAATACTCCAGGTCCGTGTCGTCACACTTATTCGTCAATATCGCAAGACGCTGTCTCTCAGACGCAAAGTGCTCGTCCAAATCAAACAAATCCAATCCCTGTTATAAAAGGTGTTAAACCAAAGTGTGCTTCAGTGTGTATAAGTCTGGGGGGGAAAAAAGGTTGGGAAGATGAACCTAAAGTCGCACTGTGTGATAAATATGTTGTCAGGGGAGGGGAAAAAGAGTTTGGTTTGAAATGTGCCAGTGTGTATGGCTGGGTGTACCGGGGGTGGGCCTCTCAATGCAGTTTTGCATCCATTTTTATGAGATGTTCTAACTCCCAGGGGGGTTTGAAAAAAGATGTCTCAAAAAGGACATACCGGATGGGGTGGTTCTCGGTGAATCGGTGGTACCGTTGCCGGATAGAACGGCGGGAGGGGGGTGTGGAACTCCGGTTGGATTAATGTGAGAGGCTCGTGTTTTACGTTTGTGAGTTCGTAGCTTTTCACGGACTCGGGGATGAGCTCTGTGTCAAACTTGAACATGCTCAGGTCAAACATTGTTGTGGAGTCTCGCGGCAGGTCTTCTGGCGACTCCAAGCACACCCGCAAACGCTCTGCGAGCGACTCCACATCGGGCAGATGCAGGTAGTCTGAGATCTCCGGCTCCTCTGCATCAATAAGGTTCAACTTGACACTCGGGTGGTAGAGCAACCACCACAGCAGCACCTCAGACAGCTTCGCGTTCTCCTCTTCGCCGTACCACTTGTCTTCAAACATCTGCAGACTTGACACAACCATCAGACGACCCGGCCGCCCCCCGCCTTTCTGCTCCTGCTCATACACCGCACACACCGGACGGTTCAACGGATACGCTAGATACCCACTGCTCAACAACGGAACCGCAGGCTTCTGCAACGAAATGGTACCCCCATTTGGGTAGACGAACGGCAAGGGGAGGTCCTTCGCAGTCAAGGTGCTTGCGGGTTTGACGGTAGCATTGGGGATATTGTTTGATATAGCGGTAGGTGCAGCAGCAGTGGGCGCAGCAGTTCCTTTTTCGTTAACCAGCTTTCTTGCTGCCTTGCTTATTTCGCGGTTCAAAACGCCGTCTCCAATGTGGGCTTCTTTAGGGTGATAGTATTTGTAGTGGACAGTTCTAACTACGGAGTCGTTGTTGATGCAAATCGTTTTCTGAGAGAGAACATCAATGACGTGCTTAAGATTGCAGGTATTCTGATCGCGCAACGTCGCCCACGGACCTTTATCACCACCTTCCCCAGAAAGAATCAGTATCGACCCCCCTTTCGCAAGGTGTCTCTGTAAAACCTCGATTTCATCCGGTTCGAATTTCTCCCTAGAGCCGGAGAAAATGACAAGGCTAACTCCGTCCAGTTTTTCGTCGGAAATGAAGTCTTTATTGACATTGACGGTCCACGACTTTTTCGCCATCCGAGCAAACGAACGGAAGCCTTTCCCAGGACCGTACACCTCGCCTTTGCAAGCGTTAAACATCACCACGGTGTCAGATCTTTCTGCGAGAGATTCCTCCTTCGCCTCAGGCTTGAGGGTCGGCGCAACCGAACCCAAAGACGGGTTCATCGCGAGGCTTACCATTATATAAGCAACGCAACGCTTGTATTTTTAAAAAAATGCAGAATTGGGGGAGGGGGAGGGGGAGGAGGAAATGGGGGTGTGGGGACTTAGTGTAAAATTGTGTTTCTTTTTCCTTTTTGCTCTGTGGTGGGGGGAGGTTAGGGAGGGTCAAAAGGGGGTAACAAATTGAAAAAATCGAGTTTTCGTTTCTAAAAGTGCTAAAACTTGGGAACTACGTAGGACAGAAGAAGGTGGAGCTGCGAATGCAAAGCAAATGCTAGGACCATTACCGACAAGACGATCATTCTGGACAGCGCAAGGGGTCACATCGCACAGGCGTCGTTGCAAGCAATGCGGGATAATAATATTATCTGCAAAGTGATTCCCGGAGGACTGACGACCCACCTCCAGCGGCTCGAAATTTATTATTTCGGTCTGATGAAGTGTCATTTCGACCGCTTCGCAGAAATCTGGCACAGGGAGGTGAGCAAGACAGAGCCGCGCCGCGAATGCCTTATCCGAAGAAGTGAGGTGACCCACAACAAAACCATGGAGGAGTGCAGCACGCTGGCTGCAGACGATCCAGTCTGCGGACGATCCCGGGGTGGAGGTGGGTGGTGCGGGCGAAGGTGGATCCGACGTCGTGGGCCACGGGCATGGAGGGGAACCCACGCTAGAAGGGTTAAGCCAGAGCTACGTAAAAAGTATGCTTGTGTCTCTTCCTTTTTGATCGTTCTTGTTTTGCATTGATGCATTCCACAGTATTCACATTGACCTCGAGCCCATATTGCGTACTTCTTCAAGTTCTTGCGTAGTTGTTACTTCTAAATAATTATTTCCCCTGTTATTTTCTAAATTTGTAAAATAATTTTACGCTCAATCTCAAGAATGCAGGAGAACATCTCATAAGGAAATCCATCCCACAGAGAGTGACGTGTTGCCGCATGATTTGGAGGAGAAAAGGCTTCTCCGCCGAGCATGTGGCGCTAAGGTGCAACGATTGAGCTTTGCATGGTAAGACTGCATCCATCACGGCGACAGTCGTCTCCATTGCACAAAGACGGAAAAAAAGTGAACCGAGAAGCAAATTGGGTGTCGTCTTGGCTTGCTTCACATCCCAGTGCTGTCTCCCTCTATATCAAAGAACATACGGATTCCTTTTTTTTGGTTGTACTAATTCTATTGTGTGTGGTATAAAGAACCCCCACTCCACAAACCCGAACCTTGAGGTGATCCAGTCTCACGCTTTTTCACACATTTTCACTTGGTTTCACACATTTTCACTTGGTTTCACGGTGTGAAAAAGTGTGTACGAAAGTGAAAAAAAAACTGCTTCACGCACTCTGAGTGGATTCCTCCAGAAAAAAAACTTGGTGTTTTCACATGGTTTCACACATTTTCACTTGGTTTCACATGGTTTCACATGTTTTCACATGGTTTCACATATTTTCACTTGATTTCACACATTTTCACCTTGGTTTCACACGTTTTCACTTGCTTTCACACGTTTTCACGGTGTGAAAACGTGTGGAAAAGTGTGCGCTGGATCACCTCAAACCTGCAATACAAAAAGCCCCGCTCTGCAATAAAACTTTGCTACAGCGACTTTTGCAGGGGGTCGACGATCCAATAAAAGTTGACTTGAAAATACAAACATCCCGCGTCGTGAACAGTGTACCTTGGTACAATAACCCGGTGCACCGCTAACCATGCAGTCCTACAATCCATTTCGTGGCTTACATCCTATAAAATAAAATGGAAAGTTGTAAAGCATACTGAAAGAGGAACGCCATTGCAGATACTGCATTGCACTGTGCGCACCCTGGGACAGCCTGCTCTACAAATTTGCTTATTGGCCCACATCATGCACAGCTCTCACGCCACTCGGGGGGTGTGGTTGTGTTTGCAGCAGTGGTGCTGGCAGCGTGCCTGGCCTCGCCTGCTGCACTGTTGCATGCATCCAGTTATTCCAGGCAGCCACAGGACTGGAAGATACATGCAACAAAAATATAAAACAACGTATTTTTCTTTCAAGGAGAATTGCTGAGATGGGAAGTGAGTGCTACGTGACAGCTTGTACCCACCTGCGAAAGAATGTTAGCAAGGTCCCTTCTTCTACAAACGTAAAAAAGCGTAAAAACATAACAAAACCACAACACACCACACTGAATAAACATCAGAGCACGTACCTGCAGATCCACAGTTGTTTCACATACAGTGCACACACCCGAAGGCAAAGAAGACAAACATTTTACACATCCCAAATCTTCGTCTTTGTGATCAAGATCTTGACAATTCCCACAAAAACGTGGACCACATTACAAACCGATGCTACCAGTGTTCATCGACTTCTCGTCACGTTGCTGAGTGGCGAAAGATCCAGAGTGGTTAAACCTTTGCAGTCGTAGAGAAAGTAGCAACCGATGCACGTCAAGTTGCTGAGTGGCGAAAGATCCAGAGTGGTTAAGCCTTCGCAGCCGCTGAGAAAGTAGTCACCGATTTCTGTCACGTTGCTGAGTGGCGAAAGATCCAGAGTGGTTAAGCCTTTGCAGTCGTAGAGAAAGCCTTCATCGATGTGCGTCAAGTTGCTGAGTGGCGAAAGATCCAGAGTGGTTAAGCCTTCGCAGCCGCTGAGAAAGTAGTCACCGATTTCTGTCACGTTGCTGAGTGGCGAAAGATCCAGAGTGGTTAAGCCTTTGCAGCCGCTGAGAAAGTGGTCACCGATTTCTGTCACGTTGCTGAGTGGCGAAAGATCCAGAGTGGTTAAGCCTTTGCAGTCGTAGAGAAAGCCTTCATTGGTGTGCGTCAAGTTGCTGAGTGGCGAAAGATCCAGAGTGGTTAAGCCTTCGCAGGCTCTGAGAAAGAAGCTACCGATGCGCGTCAAGTTGCTGAGTGGCGAAAGATCCAGAGTGGTTAAGCCTTTGCAGTCGCTGAGAAAGTGGTCACCGATGTGCGTCAAGTTGCTGAGTGGCGAAAGATCCAGAGTGGTTAAGCCTTTGCAGCCGCTGAGAAAGCCTTCATCGATGTGCGTCAAGTTGCTGAGTGGCGAAAGATCCAGAGTGGTTAAGCCTTTGCAGCCGCTGAGAAAGCTGCCATCGATGTGCGTCAAGTTGCTGAGTGGCGAAAGATCCAGAGTGGTTAAGCCTTCGCAGCAGCTGAGAAAGTATCTACCGATGCGCGTCAAGTTGCTGAGTGGCGAAAGATCCAGAGTGGTTAAGCCTTCGCAGCAGCTGAGAAAGCTGCCATCGATGTGCGTCAAGTTGCTGAGTGGCGAAAGATCCAGAGTGGTTAAGCCTTTGCAGCAGCTGAGAAAGCTGCCATCGATGTGCGTCAAGTTGCTGAGTGGCGAAAGATCCAGAGTGGTTAAGCCTTTGCAGTCGTAGAGAAAGAAGCTACCGATGCGCGTCAAGTTGCTGAGTGGCGAAAGATCCAGAGTGGTTAAGCCTTTGCAGCCGCTGAGAAAGAAGCTACCGATGCGCGTCAAGTTGCTGAGTGGCGAAAGATCCAGAGTGGTTAAGCCTTTGCAGCCGCTGAGAAAGCTGCCATCGATGTGCGTCAAGTTTCTGAGTGGCGAAAGATCCAGAGTGGTTAAGCCTTTGCAGCCGCTGAGAAAATAGCAACCGATGCGCGTAACATTGCTCAACCCTGACAGGTCAATGCTCGTCAACGTTGTACAATCGTTCAGAAACCTATCACCAACTTCCATCACACACGACACAGAGCTCAGATCAAGTCTCGTTAATGATGAACCCGACAAGAATTGATTCGGAATGACAGTCGCAACCTCCGCCTGCAGAAGCAAACACGCCACCTCAGGATCCTCCACCTTCTCCAACCGCTCTGCCGTGATGTCCGTCTCACCCAACGCGTGAAGCTCTGCTCGGGCTGCGTACTTCTTAGTTTTCGTCAGGATGATTGTGTCTCCAGCACTCAGCTGCGTGATGTCCTCTCCTTCGTCCTTCCCTCCGAAGCCCATGTGGAAGCTGTCCTCAGCCAACCCTACTGCAGACGCCACCTTCTGCCGCATCGTCTCCGTTGTGTCATCCACACCCACCTCGTTCATGAACAAATTGTCGTCGTACCCCTTGATGGTTACGTCCATTTTGTCTTCTTTTCTGTGTTGCTCTGTTGTGTGGTGGGGTTGTGGGAGTAGGAGAGGACATCAGAACACTGAAGGAGGCAATCATGGTGGGAAGAAGGCACGGAGTGCGTGGAGGAAAGCATTGGTGGAGGTCGTACGAACGCAGAAACGTGACCACACGGTTGAGAGGAAAATCACAACCACGTCTTCAGCAGGCTGTCTGTTCAGGCCAAGTACATGTTTTTGCAAGCAGGAGGTAGCAGAGGTACACAACACCTCTCCTTGTACAACATTTAAATTTTAGTGAGAGGAAGAGAAGGGGAGGAGTCGTATCTATGGTCTGGGGACTGAAAAGGGGGGGTTTAGTGGGTGGGGAGGCAAACGCGTAAAATGGCATATTACTGGTTTCCGGGTTTGCAGAATAAGTCTAACGTCGGAACAAACGGCACCAAACAGCAAAAAGTACTGCACAGTGCATTTACTACAGCGGGGTACCACCCTGGCGCATCGTTCGCCCACCCCCTCGGGGAGGGTTCGGTACCAGGCTCCCACCATGCAAGAACGTTTTCGCCTGGTGTGAAAGGGGTTTGGTCTGGTGTGGAGCTAGGTTGGGTTAGCGATGCGCCTCGTTTTCCGACACTGCTCTGTTGTGAAGGGGATGGGGCGCATGGTGTGGTTGCGTTGTGACGGTCAGATGACTTTGATGGATGACGCTGAGGGGGGAGAACCGCTTCAGAGATGCCTCCTTTCGAGGAACGTTGCTGTTGTAGATCATTTGACACCTCTTTTTGGAGAAGCGAACGGAGATGGAGAATTTCTGCATTCGCCTTTTTCAGTTCTGCGGAGGGTCGAGTGGCGGTTGTGGTACTTTTTTGTGCTGCGCAAAGTGACCCTCAACGCAGAGCTCTTCCCCGACCCTGCCATCTACGGGAACCCTGGCACAGATGACCCGGACCCACGTGCCAACAGCCTGCTGTACACTACTTTGCTTTTTGTCCGCGACATTTGGGTCTCACTTTACAGAAGCTGTGGCTGTGTAGTGTCACGTGAGATTTGGTCCTGAAGGACATGCTTGCTGACGCGGAAGCTTGGTTTGCGAAGGAACTGAAGGTTGTACAAGCAGACCCACACAGTGTGGTCATACGGGGGGCGCGCCCACCCAAGTACTGCGCAAATTGACAGAGATATGAGGAATACGTAAGCCACGGCAAAAATTAGGAGGGTTGGAAAGACGTGGTAAGATATTAAAATGCATCTTTTTTTTTTTTTTTTGTTGTTGCTTGCTTTTTGTGCTTTTTTTAGATCCACACCAAAAGCGAGAGTGCAGATCATATTTTTGTTCTATATTTTGAACGACGCTAAGCGACACTGAACGCATGGCAAGCAGGGCTGGAGAAAAGATCTTTTTTTTCCTATGTCAATGTATAAAGTGATCCAAACCATTGTTTGGAAACTAAAAAAGGAGGGAATTTTTTGTAAAAAAAAACCCCAAAAATCCCCCCTTTTTTTGTATTTTTTTTTTTTTTTTTGGAAACTTGGTTGTATTAGTGTAGCCACCCTAGAGTGTGCTCCACTATTTTTTTTTTTTTGACAAAAGGAACTATTCTCTCTCGCCTGAGCCATGGTTTGTTTTGTGCATTTCAAAAAAAAATTTAAAAAAAAAAAAAACAAGAAAACGTTAAGATGACCCCACGTACACATACATCTTTGAAGTTTTCAAATAAAAATGACGGCGCAGTTGAATAGAGAGGGGGGTAAACCACGATACCTCGCAATTTTCCCTTTTTTTCCCCTTCACATTCCCGCATCCCACCCGCTAATCAACCCACCTCCACGACAATAAGTTTTAAAAAAAATCAACAACGAAACATTTTCGAAGTCCCTGTATGTATAAAATATGAGAAGAGGAAAAAATCCTGGCCTCTCGTGTTCGTCCCAAATTGATAGGGTGAAGAAAAATAAAATGGAAGTTGGAAAGTGCAGAACGCCTCTGCTGACGCAGGCACCGGACCTGCAAAACAAGAGGGGAAAAATAAAACTAGAATTTGGCTTCGGGATAGACAGTGAAAATAAATATAAAAAAAAAATTTTTAAAGAACAACTTTTCCTTCCCCGTTTATCGCTCCTGCAAGTTTGTTGTGCTTTTCGCTATATGAGTTGTGAGAAAGGTAAAAACAAAAGAAGTTGAAACAGTGCTTAAAACGCATCTCAGTCGAGAAACAAAGTTGCCTATGAAATACAAAAGCCCCTCTCGTGAACAGTGTACATTGGTACAATGACCGCCTGTACCAGGGGTGGACACCCAACACCGTGCAGTCCTACAATCCATTTTCGTGGTTTACATCTGATCTGTACTCGGAAGCCTGTGTGATGATGTAGGGGTCCGGATGGGGACAAATACTTGATAAAAAAATAATAATTTGCAAGGCACGTACCTTCCGTCGCTATTTCCTCTCAAATGTTTGGTATATAAAAACAGCGAACGAAATATGCTAGATATTTCAAAAGGAAAAGTGTCTCCCTCCCTGCACACACATCTTTAAAGAGAAGCTGAAAGTGCAAACGCACCAGATAAAATAAATAGGAAGGGGGAAAGGTTTTCGGTGATTGCTCCATGACCCTTTTGGAGGGGTGATTAGCGACCGTATCGGGAGAACCATTTCTCCTTTTCAGATAGAACCATGCACCAATGTACACCAACACATATTTTTTTTTTTCCCTTCCACTGTTTCCTACCGGGGCAGGCGTGACGCTGAAAGAGGGGGTGGAGATGGTTAATTAAACCACAGCATGTCACTTCATCACAGCGGTGGCGAGTGGCATGTGACTTCTGCCCAGTGCCCTGAATGTCAACGCTGAGAGATCAGGTCAAGCGCAGGTATCCAGGTAGACGACACTCCCTTCGCAGAAGCTTTCGTGCGTCATAACGTTTTTTTATATTACTTTTTTTTTAACTTTGATCTGTACCAGGTTGTTTTTGTGTTTTGTTTTATGATTTTTGTTTTGTTTTGACCTGACACAGACCAGGCTTCGCGCTAACTTTTGGAAAAAAATCTGAAAAATCGTGTTTCGGGACCAAAAAAACGCACCTCAAATAGTCGTGCGTCAGGGGGTGAAAAAACAGTGTTTTGTGGCATTTCCGAGCCAATCCCGCGCTGTGGTGGGGCATATTCGGGAAAATGGACAAAATTTTAGTGACTAAAATTTTCACAAAATATGAACCCATACTCTTAAACAAGGGGCATTTTCAGGTCTGAAAACCCAAATTCAGATGAAATTGTGGTGTTTTGACTGGGAACAGGTAGCGCCGCAGGCGCACGGTACCCAACTTTTGTCTTTTTATTTTTCCCTTTTTTCTGCTTTCTTTTGGTTGCACGAGCCGATTGCTCTCCACGGTGGGGTCACATGTGTGTGCAAAAACACTCTAAAGTACTCTTACTCTGAACGATGAGATTCCTCTGGTTATAGTAAGGAAACCCCTGTTTGCAAAAAGTGCGTAAATTACCTGTGGCTTTTTCCCGCCAAGAGGTCGTTTCGTTGCATTTCCGAACCAATCCCGGATTGTGGTGGGGGTGTACGGAAAAATGGACAAAAATGCAACGACTTAAAATTTGACAAAACATGAGCCCATACTCGTAAACAAGAGTTATTTTCAGGTCTGAAAACCCAACGTACTGAAGAAGCTATCGGTAATGTAGTGATGGCGGTGGGGTTTCAGTGACCACAGAGAAGAGTGAGAAAACCCAGGACGGTTATGGCCTCGGAGGGGGTGTGCCCCATGGCGTCCTAATCAATCTTTATCCGTGAGGGAGGGGGGATCATCCTCAGGGGGGATGTGGAGTCGTACTCAAAATAAAATGAACTGTACATAAGTACATCATGTTTAAACATAAAGGAGGGCAGGAACAGGTAGCGCCGCAGGCGCACGGTACCCAACTTTTTTATTTTTTTCTTTTCCCTTTTCTCTGCTTTCTTTTGATCGCGCGAGCCGATTGCTCTCCACGGTGGGGTCACATGTGTGTGAAAACACTCTAAAATACCCTTACTATGAAATATGAGATTCTCTGGTTTTCTTAAGGAAACCCCCGTTTGCAAAAAAAAAACGCACCACAAAAATATCCAAAAATCCCGGGACAAAGGACAGAAGTTAGCGCAAAGCCTGACACAGACCAGAACGTTTTTTTTTTTTCAAAAATGAAAAATAGAATAGGGGCACATGGCCAGAAAGGAGCATGAGATGCGAAGGTATACAGCCACCGCCCCTCACAAAGTCTTTACATCGAAAACATCAGAGGGGTCATTTGAGTGATAGAAGAAGACGTGTGTAGCACGGCGAAAACTAAACCTGACGGAAAAACACCAGTGGGGGAGAAAGAACCCATATTTAAAAAAAAATGTGGGGATGGGGAGAAAATTTTGATAAGATGAACCTAAGCCTCTGATTCGTCATCCTAAAAAAAAAATTTTTTTTTGGGGGGAAATCGGGAAGTTCTGTGTTTCTTTACATGCCCACTTTGGAATTTTTCAATTGTGCCCACTCCTCATCCCGATAAAATGGTTTTACAAAAAAAAGGGGGCAATGGTTTGTTTCACCATATCAATGTGCACGGGTTGGGTTTGCTTTGTATATGAACAGCACTCCTCATCCCGATTGAACGACGGGTGTGACAATAAAAAGGGGGGAGGGGGAGGAGGGTGGTAGGAAGATGAGTATGGCTACACGGTGGACTCTTTCTGGAAAAGGGCAACTTAAACAGAGATCGACCGGGAGGGAGTACCAACTCCCCCTAGCAGTAGAAGGCGAATACGCATTCGCCCTATATTCAGATCCAAAAATTCCTGGACCATATTTGCCCCATAGTTGGGTGATCTATGATCGTCTCCGTGAGACACGTAACAGGCTGTGAGAGCTTGCGAGAGTCTGTGAGAGCTTACTGAGAGCTAGTGAAAAAAAATCTCTCCCCGTTCATAGATCACCCAATATTCGGATCCGAATATAGGGCGAATATAGAAGAAAACAGGCGCATACGAAATTCGCCTTCGAGGTATGCCTAGGGAGTACCAACTCCCCCTTTTTGCAACTCCGGAATAAAGTTGCCCTTTCCCAGAAAGAGTCCACTGTGTACACAAACATCTTTAAAAAAGATTGAAGGGGGAAAAAAAAAGTAAACGTACCTCTCGTACACATCGTAGCTAAGAAAAGGGGCAAAACTTTTCTTTTTTTTTTCGCAAGATGAACCTAAGCCCTCTCGTTTGCTTTATCCACCTCAAAGAAAAATTTTGAGAGATGAAATTGTGCCTCACACCCAAATACAAAAATGAGTCTGGGTTGAGTTCGTGGTAGGGGGGTAATAAGGGGGTGCAGTAAAACGGAAATACAATCTCAAAGAAAAAAATGTGCCTCACATGCGCACACTGATTGAAGAGTATTGCTTATGCGCGCATTTAGCTTTTTTGGTTTTGTCTTTTTTGAAAAAACTTGGTTGTATTAGTGTAGACACCCGAGGAAGAACTCCACCTTTTTTTGATAAATTGTTGGAGTAGTGTAGTTGCCTCGGTTGTGTTCCACAGTTGTGCAACCTCCACTGTCCATTTTTTTGTTTGTTTGTTTTTTTTTTTGTTTTTTTGCAAAACTCAGCGCAGACACCTCAATCACCGAGTAGAGCTCAATAGGATACACAACAGTATTGTGCACCTGTTTGTCCTGCCATCACATAGTTGGCTGAAAACGACAATGATTACCCCACCAAGGTGATTGTACTCAATTTTCGCCCGAAAAAGGGGATAGGTGGAACTAGAGGGGCACACCTCGTCTTTCAAAGAGTCCTGCAGATTGATTAGGGCACCTCTGGTCATCAACAAAGACTATTAAGATGGAAAAAATATGGGAGAAGAGGAGTGGGGGAAGTTTCTGAAAAATCTTGCGTCGAAGCGTGACCACCTGGGGGATGGGCTCCACTTCTGCGAGATTTGCTTCTTGAAGAAAACTTGGTTGTGCTATCAATACCGGAAATGTGGCAAATGCTAGACTGTATGGCAGTATTTGTACACACGTATGGTATTGTTTTTGATCAGCTCTTGGTTTAGTGTTATGAGCTTCTCACATAAAAGCGAAGTTCTTAATGCAGGCACCTCCGACTGACATACTGGATGAAAGCACAAAGAACCCTGCGGCCAACAGAAGATGTATAAAAAGAACTTCACTCTCCAGAATACTCCAAGTTTTTTTTCTTTTTCTTTTCATTATTCTTTGAATTATTAGACTAGCGCGAGTCCAAGCTCTAAACTCTGCAATGACTACACCACTTTTTTTTTGAAATCCTCTTGTAACCCAGAAGAAAGTGAAGTTGATAGTGCAAACGCCTCTGGGACGCAGGCACTGACACTCCGCGGGTTATCGAACCCCGGAGTGTTGCGCTTGTGTTTGGTTTACAGGGAAGCTGTAAGCAGGTATACAATCATTACCCCACCCTGACCGGGAAGGGGGGACAACATGATTTAGTGATTCAAGAAAAGCACGTGTTTTAGCACACAACACTGGGCGTCTGCTGAATCCGATGAGCGCCGGGGCGCCGACGGAACGGAGGGAGTGCACACGATCCCTCTTCACACCAGGGAATGGGGCGCGGCGGAGTTTCGCTGTTAAAGCCCGCATGTTAGCCTTGACGATGAGCCTTTGCATGGCCCGCCCACGCTCGCGGATATTAGAGGTCTGTTTGGCGAGGAAGACCCTTGTGCGCAATTCGAAGTCGACCGCGAGCTCGACACACGACACGTCGCGGGGTTCTTTGCTCCACTCGAGCGTAATCACCCACCACAGGAAAGCTTTCAAAGTGAACGCCTCCCTATAGGTGGAGGAAAAACTAGGTTGTAGCTTGGTCAGATATGTGCGGAAGGGGGTATCCCGTTTAGAGGCAGCAAATGTGAGATTCCAAGGGTGCACAGCCGGGGCCACATCCGCTGGACTTGAGAGGGTCGTGTCGATCGTGGTGACGGCATCGAGGAGAAGAGACTGTACCGCCTTCACCGTCACCTTGCTCACATTGGAGGGCACAATGCCGTGCAGCACAAAGCAGGTGGGAAGCCCCTTGCCGTAGAGGCTGATGGCCGACGCATGTAGGGCAGTGAATGCCGGTGTGTGCACTATGCTGCAGTGCCACAGTAGGTGGCGTGTGTGGCATGTAACCTGGACGAGGCATAAGGGGCATTTATCGCTGAAGTCCGCCTCGGGCAGGCCACTGCGCTTGAGCCCATCTGGATGGCAGAAGAGGACTCCACCACACAGAACACGTCGCATCCGGAAAGCCTTGAGGGGGTCGTGGTATTGTAGATTGCGCCACAGGGCATTGGTGGCGCGGGTGTCAATGCCGTCGTTGATGCCGTCGTACGTAGGGCGTTTACTCTGTAGGTCATCCCATACCGCCGTACGTGCCAGAACTCGCACTTCATGGGCCCTCTTGGCTTTGTCTATCTCGATGATGGGGGTAGTCTTCGCGGTTGCAGACGTAGACGTCACTGTCTTCATCTCAGGGTCCCAACTCACGCCACATCTGCGGGAGGCGGCAAGCACCGTCCCCACTGGACCAACTGCATGCATAGGTGTACCCCGTGTGGCCAGGGTCTCGTATCTCTCTCTGATGTTCATGCACCTCTGGCGTATGGCGTCGTTGCGTTCCACACTGGCAGCGTAAGTTCTGAACGTCCGGCATATTGCACTCGAGAGGGGGTGTGCCACGTGCGCCTTCAGGCAGAGTGTGAGCAATGCATCCACTGAACGGGTAAGGTAGGTGGGGCCCCAGCAGCACATCGCCACTGCCTTCGTTAGTTCATTCAACACTGACTGAGGGGGCATGTTGAATGCGGACTCGTATAACACTGAAGGGAGGATGGCAGATGTGGCAATAGATACCTTCTGGGAGAAGGAGAGCGGTGTCGCACCCAAACATGAGAGCGCCCTCACGGCTGATTGGTATACCGTAGCGTTGTATCGCCCCTTGCTCCGTAGGGAGCTGTACATCATCACGCCGAGTGAGCGGAGTGACTCTGTTGTCCGGAACCTATGGTTGTCCTCAGACTTCAGCTTGCATTTGTGGTTCTTCAATGATGAGAAGGCAAAGGTCTTCGCCATGTTGAGGCGCATGCCTGTGATGCGGCAGAAGTCCTCCACTCGCAGCAGACACGCCCCCACCGAAGCTTCACTATGGCGAGACAAAAGGTATGCGTCGTCAGCAAACGACCGTACAAACGCCTCAGGTACCTCTGCCGTGATGCAGTGTGTCAGGACCGACATCAAGGCGTTGATGAGCACCACAGAGAGGGGGCACCCCTGCAGAATCCCATTCGTCACGGAGTACGCCTCTCCTACGCCGGAGGGCAGCTTGAACCGCCGTCTCAGCTTGGCGTACATTGCTCGCAGAGGTGTCATGATCCTGGGGTGAAGCCCCATCTTCTCTACAAGATCCAAGGTGAGGCCCTGTGGTACGCGGTCGAAGCACTTCGCAAAGTCGAGTGCCAGACCGTGCAGCGGTTCGCCACCGAGCAGAGCGTCCTCCATCTGTGTGAAGACGTCATACAAGACGTCGTTCGTGCTGTGCTTTGGGCGGAAGCCATGTTGCGACGGGTGTACCCATTGTTCCTGCCATTGTTGAACTGCCTGCAGGCGTGCGCAGGCCCACAACCGGTACACCGCACTGGTCACTGTCACAGGACGTAGCTTCAAGGGGGACTGGTCCTCGCCTTTGGGAAGGAGCGTCACCAGGGCGGTCAACAGCGCTTGCGGCCACACACCGTTCGTCTCTATCGCGTTGAACACTCGGGCAAAACCGTCCAGTATGCACAGGGGCATCGCATGAAGCTCCAATGAGCGCCAGCCATCAGTTCCGCAGGCGTCCGTGCGCTTACCTTTCTTGTCAAGCGTTCTACGCAAGTCAGCACCACTTAGCGGGTCTAGGGACATCGGGGAGTGCGCGACGAAGCTGCCGAAACGTTGTTCGAAAGAGGCGAGAGTTGGCTCGGGATGGTCGTGGTCGTATAGGTTGAACACCGATTTCCATTCATCACGCAGGAGTTTGTCCATCTCCCTGTGGTTGGCCGTAAGCACACCATCTTCCCCCCGAAGGGCGGAAATAGGAACACCCTGTTTACCCATGCACCACGCCGTGAGTTTTCGTCGTTCGCTGCTGAAATCCACCTTCAGCTTGGTGGTGTACTGCTTCTCGCGCTGTAGACGGGTATTGCGTATCTCAAGGTTCATAAGCATCTTGGATTTTTCCAGCAGAGAGTTAAGGATCTGTATTTGCCTTTCGAGCGAGAGAGGGATTGTCGTCTCCTCGGACCTCATCAACTTGAGCGTAATTGCGGTACGGAACACTTTACCCCAGGCATTGCGCACAGGATTCTCCATCACCCCACCAGGACAAGATTCAGTCTTTGCGATGAGATCCGTGAGCTTGTACTCGAATTTGGCAAGTTGGTCCTGTCGGGGGGAAGACCCACCAACAGACGCCGGTCGTGTAGGTGCACACACAGGTTTCAACACCGGATGGGGAATCTTGGAGCGGCCACAGAACCCTTTCGAAAGCGTGTCACCAGCTGCCTTTGCCGCGAGCAGGAGAAACTCTTCCCCAGCCAATGCGATCGCTTCCCACGCATCGTCAATGTCACCGGACGCAAGTGCTGCGGCACAGTTGTGTTGTTGTAGGAGATTCCTGCCGACTGTCTCAGCATTCGCCACAAGTCCAAGCTCCGGCATCTGCTTGGGAATAATGTATCGGAGTGTCGACTCTGTAAACACAGAGAGGCAGAGCCGCACGTTGACGGACTTGTGGCTGGGGATGCAGTTGATGCTCTGTGTCCAACAGCTATGAATGGCGTGTGCAGCGACGCTATTCAGCAGGATGTAGTCGATACGGGTTCCCGCTGAGTCTTTGCGAGTGAACGTGGCAGGGGGCTTGCCGTCATCCCCAGTGCTTCCCAGGAGCGCGACATCGCACCAGTCATTGGCGAGTGCTTTCCGCAATGTTGGTGATCTTTCCACATCGGTGTTGAGGTCGCCGCACACAATCAACGGAACGTTACCCAGGGCTTCTCGAAACTTCACAAGCACTGTGTGGAGGAGTTCTTCGCGGGAAGCAACTGTACCTCTTGGCGTGTCACCTGACGGGGCGTACACATTCACCACATGCAGGAACAGACGGCCGGAACCAAGCGCCACGCGTGTGTGCACCACGCGTTTCCTCAGCGAGGGCTTCAGAGAAGACGTCAATTCGGTGTCCAGGAACATGATGCCCGGTCTCTTCAGCATGGTGGCAACTCCCCCACGTTCCCCAATGTGTGGACTGCGGATGCCATGGACGAGTGCGCCATCCATGGGGGGGCCCCACTCTGGGGACCAAACTGTGGTGAAGAAGTCGTTCATCTCAAAGATCTTGGACTCGGTCAATTTTGTCTCTTGCAGACAAATTATATCGCACTGCAGGTCGTGTATGATGTGTGCGTAGTTCTGCAGGGATGTGCAGTTGAGGGTGGTTATCGTGAGCGTGTTCTCAGCATCGGAGCAGCACGTACGTGAGGAGGATCTATCCGTTGAAGAGGAGGAGGAAGAAGAGGAAGAAGAAGAAGAGGAGGAAGCAGAGGAAGAAGATGTGTCTGAGAGTGACGTAGGGAAAAAGGGGCGAGGAGAAAAGGATGCCACGGATGATGATGATGATGATGAGGAGGCTTGGTTTGGGAAGTGGCGGGGACCAGGGCGTGTTTCTATGCACTCGCGAGGAAGTTGCTCGTAGTTGTGGGCTGCGAGCGACTCGGGGTCACGCTTCTCGCTCCGTCACAACATGGGCTCTACTGTCGCCTCTGGCTCAACGATCTCCGTCTCCATCTCGGACGACTCTGATGGGAACACCAATTTGCCAGTGAACCTGTTAGTGCGGGGGCGGTGGCTGTCCGCAGACGATGCTGGCCTGACTGTGACCATGGACTGGCCTGTGCGCTCAATGTTGGTGAAGTGCGGGGCGGTGTTCGCGGCCACGATCAGCCACGTCTGTCCTTTGCGCTTGTACGTTGCCAGCTGTGTGCATGGCCAGCTCGTGCCCCGCAGAACGGACATGATGTCTGCCGCCTCCTCGTAGTGCCGTGCACCCGACACCGTGTACCTCACCAGAGAGGGATCGTTCGACATGGGCGCGAGCATACCCTGTGGTATCTCTCTGCGAACGGCATCCAAGTCAACCCCTTGCTTCATCCTTAGTGCTAGACCCCCACTCACTCCCACGGCTAGCCCTAGGCAGGAGTTGGGGTTCCGTGTATTCAACTCCAGGGCTCTCTCGAGCGTCACCGTCCGGTCCAGCCAGGCCACAGGGTACTTGTCGTTGCCGCAGTGCCACTTCAGAGGCTTGAGAAAGAGCCCTTGTTTCCCCGACAGCGGCAGTAGCTGCTCCACCTTACTCACCGGCACGCGCAGGCTAATTTCGTGCCCATTCCCATGCTCGTTCTCTCTGCGGAAGTAGTCCCACACGTTGTTGGGCTTCACCACGTGCTGCACTACCTTGCATAGATCTGTCAGCAGTCTCGGCATCATAATGCCAGGGTTGCGCTCCGCTTGCCTCCATGTCGTCGCATCCGCAAACTTCTCCGACAACGTGCAGATGAGCACAGCGGTGGAGGGTTGCGAATTCACACGTACCGTCTTCGGCATCGCTTCCTTCATCTCCTCCTCCCACAGCAGAGAGTAACATGCGTACCAGGTCTCATCTCGCTGCTGCTTGAGACTCCTGTTTTCTGTCCGCAGCGTAACTGCCACACACCGCGAACAGAAGCGTTTCTTCGCGTACACGGCGATCCTCGGGAAGGCATCCTCGTTCCGGATGTCCTCCTCGCGTGCCAGCACGGCCTCCCAAGCGAGTCTCGCCTCGTCTGCGTTATCAGCAATGAACGCCAAGTCCATCGCCGTCATCACCAAGTCCACTTCCCTGCAGATTGGGGCGCCCCCGAATTGGCTCTGCATAAGCGAAAACGTCGTTCGTACTGTCTCCGGTTCCTCCTCGGCGATGCGCCGGTACTCCGCGAACTTCTGCAGCCTCTGTTTCTGCCTGCTGCCTCTTACCACTTGTGTCCATTCCTGCGAGGGCTCCTCGACATCGCGTCCTTCGCCGCCGTTGACGCCATCCTCCGCTCCGCGTCCACCGCGCGTGTCACTAAGCGGACTGTATCTGTTGTTGCTGTTGCTGTTGCTGTTGCTGTTGCTGTTGCTGTTGCTGTTGCTGTTGCTGTTGCTGTTGCTGTTGCTGTTGCTGTTGCTGTTGCTGTTGCTGTTGCTGTTGCTGTTGCTGTTGCTGTTGTTGTTGCTGTTGTTGTTGTTGCCGCTGCTCTTGCCGGGGACCTGCACCCATGCAGAGCGGTTTCTGTTGTTGCTGTTGCCGTTGCTGTTTCTGTTGTTGCTGTTTTTGCTGTTCTTGTTGCTGTTGTTGCTGTAATTGTTGCTGTTGCTGTTGATGTTGCTATTGCTGCTGCCGCCGCCAAATGCGGTCCTGCTGCTGCCATTGCTGTTATCAGCACCATGTGGGGGATTAGGCTGGGGGGCACCCAGGACACTCAGGCAGAGATCAATGCATTGTAGTGCAAGGATCTTGGTCTCCTCTGAGTTCGACGCTAGGACCAGTGCTTGCGCACGGTCGTAGGTCTCTCTGGCTTTCGCTAGGAGCGACATCTGAGTGGGAGAGGACCCAGGCAGATGCGCCACAAGGAAAGAACCGGGGGGGACGGTCGTGTGGGGTGTGTGATGTGTATACCAATGAAGTACAGAAGAAAAGCGGCCACTAAAACAAAACAAAACAAAAAAACAAAAATTTCCATGTCGGACTCTCGCCCCCCGTAATTCCCATCATACTGTCATTTGACAGACCTTTGGAAAAGGGGAGGAAAAGTAGCAGTTTACTGTTTTGCAGTATCGATGCCAACAGGCGATGTTGGCAAAAAACAATGGTACAGAGAAGTTTGAAAAAAAGTGCAAAACACCTCACCGGAACACCGACAGACGCAGGGAGCACTGACTTCTGCGGGGGTTTGACGAACCCACAGCGAGCACTCCATTGGCACACGGTTTTCCACGGGGGGAAGGTTGGTTGCAGGTACGGCGGACTAGTCAGTGGGACTAGTCCGCCGTAGGTATATAAAAACAAAAATAAGGTAATGATCCTAAGCTTCTCGTAGTCACCTTGCAATGATCCACTTGATAAGTGGTTGTTTTTGTTGATTGCCGATAAAAGTTACCGTCTTCGTACAAAAAAAAAAATTATCGACCGTAAAAAAAAGGGTCGAACTTTCAGAAAAATCCTGAAAAGGTCGGAACATTAGTACGGTCGACAATTTTGTACGAATACGGTATAAGATGAACCCAACCCTCTCACCTTTAAAAAACTGGGATAGTGCAGACACCGTATTTTGAAAACTTGGTTGAAGTAGTGAAGACACCCCGAGGATGAGCTACACTGCCTCACTTTAATGCCTACGTTACGGGATGCAAAAGCAGCAAAAAAGCACCCTGCAGACAACCACGAGAGAAAAGGATACTGGAGAGGGGGGTGGAAAGAACGTGATTTTTTTTTGTGAAAAAAAAGGGAAAAAAGGGAAACAACAAGTTTAAAAGAAAATTGCTAGCAAAAAAAAGGGTTTGAAAGACGAAATATGCACCATGTGCACACCCATCATAGAGAGAAGTTAAACGTGTAGAGAAAAGGCTTATCTGCCGATGAACCAAATCCTCTTTACATTATACCCTCATCATCAATATAAAAGGGAAAAAAGAAGGAAAATTTGCGAGAGGGATGTGCCTTGATGTGCGCACAAAGAAACACCATTTCCCCCCACACAGCAAACCCGAGGGTGTGGGGTGCAAGGGTGGGGGGCGGGTCAAATGGTATTTCTTCGCTCTGTCACGTTGGGGCGGCAAGGGAGCTCCGCAAATAGAGAAGAGGTTATAAAGAAATGAACCTAAGCCGATTGTGCTTGGTCACCTATAAAAACATTATGTTGAAAGACAAGAAGTAGTCGAGAATACAACTTCGCCTATAAAATTTAAAAAAAAGGGGGAAAGACAATAAGATGGATCCGAAAAAGCCTCTCGTTGCTTTGCTATCACCTGCTGACAGTGCAACACAACTCTGTTCAGACGCAGGCTCCCGAAAAAAAATTGAGATAAAACCGGGCAGCATCTTAAATTTTGCTTCAAGAAGGGATACGTTACCACCCAGGATACAGGTATTGCAAGGTCCACTGTCATAACATGCCTTCAAACAGATCACACAATCACACACCTTTTGGATCATATTCTGTGCAATAATTACCCCTATTACTATAATTAGGTGTCAAACAAAAAAGCACACACCTCGCAAGAGTTTGTTATTTTGTTGCGTTTTGGGGAGAAAACAGATAACGCTTTTGACGCCCCCTCTTTCATATTTCATGCAAAGAAGAAGGGTCAAGGCAGTTCTAAAGAAGGGGTTTTTATATGATCCTAAGCCTCTCTGTGCTTAGCACAATCTTTGATCATTGTCATCGCACAGCATCAGCTGAATACGGCTTTTTTTGGAAGAGGGGGTGTTGTCGGGAGACAAGAGATAGGTACTAGATAGATAAAGGAAAATAGAAACTTAACACTCATCACACGAAAACAAAAAGTGAAGTTATTAATGCAGGCACACCTCCGACTGACCCACGTACAATGCCAGCCCCGAATGAAAGCATAATCATAAGGCACCCTGCGGCCAACAGAAGATATAAACGGAAACCTAAGTAGACCTACCCGTACCGTAAGAGAACGAGGGCGGTACACAACCGCTCGTCTAGCCGGCCCACCGTGAAAAAAACCCCCCTTGAGAGAGGTTGTGGTGAAAACGCACACACCCCGACCTGTTTGGTGAGGCGTGGCTCTGGCAGCGCGGTTCGTCCCCCCAGAAACCGCAATGTGTTCAAAACGCCTCTCCATTTCCCCCTTCATGAGGTGACAAAGGAACACTCTCTTTTTGTAAGATGAATCACAGTATGCCTCTCTCCTACACCCTTTTTACCACTATCGTCATATACGCTGGAACACGCTGGAAAAAAAGAGAAGCTGCAAAGCGCAACACACCTCAACGTATTTCACGCAAGGGGGAGCACATACTTCTCTCCGCTGGGGTTTATCGAACCCCCAGAGATGCGCTTCATGTGGCATGCATACATGGTTGCCACAAAGAAGACACCATCTTGGGGGGGTGCAGGCATCATGAGAATAGAAGAAAAATTTTATAAGATCATCCTAAGCCTCTCGTTGCTTAGTCACCTTTGATCACATTCGTTTATCGCGCAAAGAAAGGAATAGTTATTGATGCAGGCACCCACAATACCAACCATCCGCATGACAAGAAGTACCCTGCGGACAACAAAAGGTGTAAAAAGGAGGTTTAGTGGCTTTGCCCACAGACAATTTTTGTGGCCATATTCTACGCAAGAATTACCCTATTTAGTTATCAAAACACACACACACAATAGTCTTTAATATTATTCCAAATGCTAGAGGATAACCCACACCTGGTAAAAAAAAACACACGCAACACACACACAGTCTATGGACAGTGTTTTCGCCCTTTGAAGCCACCCACATTTGCTTTCAAACACACATATTCAATTATTGGGGTCATATTCTGTGCAAGAACCACCATAAGTTTATCCAACACACATATTACCTGGGCTGTGTTCTGCTCTTCTACACTACCCACAACTGCTTTCACCGTATCAATACCACACGCCACATCGTATTGTAAAACCTTGACCAAAAAGAGAGAAAAAGATGACCTTAAATTGGAACACATATTTGAAAAGATGAATCTGTCTACGGATACAAAAAGAGTAGTTTGAAAATGTGCTAAAAAAACAATAAAATAACGCAGCTCAGTCGAGTTTATGCAAAAAATAAAATGTCAACCACCCCAACCATGCAAGAAAATTAGGATACCGCCCAAAAAAAGGCTTTCCCTTTTTTTTGAAAACTTGGTTTGTATTAGTGCCGCCAACCCTCCACTATTTTATATAACGGACCCAGAGTCTTCATCGACAGGCTTGCCCAGGCTTTCTGGAAGGTATACGGTGACACCAAGCGACAGACATGTTACTACAGCGAGACAGAGGTAGGCGAAGGGGAAGTTCAGTGGGAATGCCCGCTCCTCCGAGACAGACCAGCTGAAGATGACGCCGACAACGAAGGGCCCTAGGGATTTGAAAACACTGGCAAGGGCAGTGGCGATACCTTGCGCGGCCCCTCTGTTGTGCGCACGCACAGAGTTGTTGATGAACATAAATTGAATGGTAAAACAGAAGTTCGACAGTGTCAACATACACCCCGTCACCACTGTCAACAACACCAGCAACACCGCTTTTTCCGCGCCACTCACCGGAATAAAATCCTCTTCACTCCCTGACCCACTGCTGGTCATATTATGCACCGTTTCGTTAACCGCCCTGACCGTTTCATTTGGATGAACTACTCCAGGAAGGAACCTCAACAGCGGTGTCGTAAGCTGCAGTGGGAGATACAACGCCAAGCAGAGCAGGGTCAACTGCTTCATCCCAAAGCGTTTGCACAGAGGGGGCATCACGAAGAACTGCATTGCCATCATGATACATCCGGCGACCGATTGCATGGTTCCAAGATCTCCACTTGACAACCCAAGACCTCCGATCGAAATATCGGTAGAAGCCCAGGTATTAAACAAAGTCGTATTCGAGAGACTCTGCAGCGACCACACACAATGCAGCAATGTGGCCTTCAGAAGCAGTCCATGAGTTGCCAACTGATAGGTTGAGGCGCGGGAAGTGTTTTCCCGTGCATCTTTTTTCAGCGTTTCTGGCAGGTATTTGAGCACCAACACCAAGGCTGTCAACGCTACCGCGCAAGAGAACAGCATAGGAGGGAGGTAAGGCACGTCAATATCAAAATCGGACAGCCATCCACCAAACGCTGGCCCAAAGATCAACCCCGAACCCCAGGACACAGAAGCAATCGACATAGCTGTGGCCTGCTGTTCTGGAGGGACAAGCTCTGAGGCAATCACCTTTCCTAGACCGGACAAACAGTTTGTCGATCCACCCACAAATCTGATAACCGCGCTGAGCCAAACATTCACCGGAAGGCCAAAACAGACCGACAGCACCACCGTTGTCACCAATGAAATAACCACCGCAGGTATTCTCCCTCGGGTATCCGCAAATCTACCCCAAAAGACAGACGAAACAGTTCTCCCAACCATAAACGCTGCAGCAACAATACCTACATAGGTACCCGACTCTTTCTCTGAGACCCCCAAATCCACAACATAAAACTTGAGGAATGGAAACACAACCGACACATATACCCCATTTGTGCAGAGAATCATCGCCAGCGCGATGAAGTGCTTGACTGGGAATGGAGGCAAATCGGGGGAAGTAGTGGTCGGCTCAGCTTCTCCTGAGGCGTCTGAACCGGCAATTTCGTCAGACCCTGCTGTGTGTTCAAGCATCGGTAGGACGGTGGTGTCCACTGTTCCGTCTGCGCACCGTGATGGAGCTGTGCTCGCAAAGGAGCGGTCACCCACTGAGCGCATCTCGACATCGTTGTGCGATTCATTTTCCGTTGCAGGTGCAGGAAGTACCTCATCTGACAGGACGTCATATTGACTCATCGTAACCTCTCGCTTTTGAGAGACAAGGGGATAAGGGAGATAACCTGTATATTTTTTGGTAGTTGAAAAGTGAACAACAAACAACCTATATGTTTTCCTCCCCGTTTATAGTCTTTTGAGCAACAAAGAGAAGTCTCTCAAGCAATTTTTGGGGGGGAAGGTAGAGTAGTTGAAACGTGATAAAATTATTACGCATCCACTTGCCGTTTGGATAAAGAAAACAAAGACGAAAAGGGGGGTTTGGGGGGAAGAGTTTAATTCTTGAACGCATCCCCACACTCAGGTACACAAAAAGTTTATAAGATGAACTCTAAGCCTCTCGTGCTTAGTCACCTTATCATATTCGTTATCGCACAGCATCATGATAAAATGCAGGTTGTGGAAAGGGCAAAGAGAGAGAGAGAAGTGGAGGGAGGGAGGGAGGGGGAAGAGAGCAGGAAGGGCATAAAGTATAACATCGTTTTTTTTGAATTTCAACATTTATTTTTTTTATTCGAATTGGATAGAATTAATAAAAAAAAAAATGGGGTTGAAATGCGGGGGTTTTTTTGTTCGGGTGTTTTGTTGTCTCGACACGGAATACTAGCCAAGGTGGGGTAGGTGTTCAATATCACCCGAATGGGGGAGCGAGGAGTCGTACACATATCTTTTGAAGCAAAGGTAAAAAGGGTAAAAAAATAGTGCGACAAAAAAGGTGTTGTGTGTTGGGGAGGTGAACTTGGAAAGGACAAAAGGAGGGTCCCGTAAACCCTAGGATTATCAGGACTCAGGGGATTCCTGGGACACAGAATTTTTGGGGGACCCTCCAGGAAAAAAGCGCAACGGGGGGAAAAAAGTAATGTGCAAAATTAAAGAGTAGTGGAAACGTGCTTAAACGCACCTCAGTGGAGCTCGTGCGAAGGGTGGGACGTGAGTGGAAAGTAAAGTTTAACAGGAAATGCAAACAGTGTGCCTGAAATAAAACCTTCGGCGAATGATCCCTTACGGTGTAGTTGGCCATTTTTTGCCCTATTTTTCCACCTCAGCAAGCCGCCTGAAGCAAGCCGCCACCACCACGCTCTCCTTCGCAAGGTCTTCTGGTGTGAACCCACTTGCATCCTGAACATCTGTCTTTGCCCCCGCCCGGATGAGATATGAGATGATCGGACAGTGTCCGTTCACCACTGCGATGTGAAGAGGGGTCTTCCCGTTGGTGCCCACCCCGTTTATGTCATGCCCACACGACACCAATCGCACGACAACCGACAGCACACCTTTGGCGGAGGCACTCAACAGCGCTGGAGACATCCCACCACCCCCACCCCCATCCAAGGCCTTCAACAGCAGCTCATCCACCCCGGAGCCTTCCTTCGCCACACACAACGGTGTTCTGTGGAACAAATCCCTTGCACCCACCGCAGCACCGTACCGTATCAAAACTGTCACCATTTCTGTGTCACCCTTCTTCGAAGCCTCGTGCAAAGGCGTGGTGAGATAACCGTCCACAAACCTTCCGATTTTTGCTCCATAATCCAAGACAAGCTTTGCGATGTTCACATCACCTCTTTCCACAGCAGAAGCCAACGGAGCCTTGAAGCGGTAGTAATATCTTCTGGCTGGGTTTCTTGTTACATCTGGACTGCACCCTGCGTCGAGCAACGCCTTGCACAGAGTATGGTTACCTATGTGTGCCGCGTATGCCAAAGGGGCCGTGGAGGTACTCAAATCGAGTCCAGTGTCTGCAGTCAGATCTGCCATTTCCACTGCATCGTCTTGGGAAAGGTTCTCGATTCTTTCTTCAAAAATGGGCAGGTCGATTTCTGTTGCATCCTCCGCGATGATGCCCATCTCTTTGAGGCGCAGAACTGCAACATACTTTGCACTATGCTGCACCACCACCGCACACTCCAAACTCAGCTCCGACAGACAGCACTCTGCGTCCAACACCACATCGTCAATGCGCAGCTCAATGCTCTCCGTCTCCACACACAGAGCCTCTGCAGTGCGTGCAAGAAGTGTCCCCACCGAACACTGCTCAGGAACGTCAATGTACTGCTGATCTCCGAGCCACTGAATAAGCACGTCCATCGTGGGGAGAAGGAGGGGGAGAGAAAGAGAGTGAGAGAAATGCTGTTGGTTGGAAGGTGTAAAAATAGAAGAGAAAAAAGGATCGAGTCTTTTGTTTGTGCGCTCAAAGCCGGGAAACAAACCAAGCAAGATTCTGTCTTTTTCAATCCGTTTTGTGTGCAGCGCTGCCTCCAATCTTTTTTAGAATTGACAACAAGTTGTTTTATCAAAAAAAGAAAAGGGAATATATTGTGAAAAGAGCGGGTGTCGGGTGGGTGAGACAACAGGCTGTGAAAGCTATTTTCTTATTCGAATTGGATAGAATTAATAAAAATGGTGTTGAAATGCAAAGGTGGGGTACGTGTTCAATATCACCCTTTGGGGCGAGCAGTCGTACACACATCCTTTGAAGCAAAGGCAAAAAGGAAAACTAGACAATATCATCCGCCAACTGATCTTGCTAACAATAACAAATATAACAGTGTTTTTCGTTGAACGCAGCCAAATAGGGGGGTAAAAAACTGTTCGGCGCAAAGGTGAAAGTATTCAAGGGGAAACACTGTTATACAAGATCTGAACGTTGGCTTTCTTTTTGTCTAGTTTCTTAATACACTACGTGTTAGGAATAAAAAAAATAGTGCGACAAAAAAAGATGTTGTGTGTTGGGAGGTGAACTTGGAAAGGACAAAAGGAGGGTCCCGTAAACCCTAGGATTCTCAGGAATCAGGGGATTCCTGGGACACAGAAATTTTGGGGACACTACAGGAAAAGAGCGCAACGGTAAAAAAAAAACTAGGCAATATCATCCGCCAACTGATCTTGATACTGGGGGGGGGGGCTAATAAAGTATACGGTGCTAATAAAGTATACGGGGGTAATAAAGTATACGGTGCGGAAACCCATTTTGAGCGTGGAAATCTGTGAAATAAAGTATACGGTTTTTGTGTACATTTTTCTTACTAAAAAAATTTTCCAGCAAGTTTTGCACAAAAATCGAAAAAAATTTTTTTTTGATTTCGGTGGTCCGGATTCTGTGCGTGCTGTGATGGGGTCACTTTGCGCTGAGAAACGAGTATTTTTGACCTAAAACGCGTGTATCAGTTTTTACACGATTGGTACTGATGAGGTTCAGATTTGTGAAAATTTAAGTCACCAAAAAATTGTTCATTTTTCCACATTGACCCCACCACTGGCTGGGATTGGCCCAAAAATGTCAATGGTGGTGTTTTCGTGAGGTTTCGGCCACTAGAAACCCCAAAATAACAGTGTTTTTTTTTTTTTTTTTTTTTTTCCTTTTTCGTTTTTTTGGCCATTTAAGCAGTAATTCCCGCCGAATAAAGTATACGTATACTTTAATAGCTCCCCCCCAGTAACAATAAAAATAACAGGAGAAAGAATTTAGGGCCAGTGGAGTTTGAAACAGGTGTCAACTGCACTATTCCAGCAATTCTTCCACAATAACAGTGTTTTTCGTTGAACGCAGCCAAATAAAATAGTAAAAATCCGTTTGGCGCAAGGGGAAAGGATTCAAGGGGAAGCACTGTTAAACACGATCTGAACGTTGGCTTTCTTTTTTTCTAGTTTCTTAATACACTACGTGTTACGGGGGGGAATAAAGCAATGTACAAAATAAAAGAGAAGTTGAAACGTGCTAAAACGCATCTCAGTCGACCCGCCTGAAGCAAGCCGCCACCACCACGCTCTCCTTCGCAAGGTCTTCTGGTGTGAACCCACTTGCATCCTGAACATCTGTCTTTGCCCCCGCCCGGATGAGATATGAGATGATCGGACAGTGTCCGTTCACCACTGCGATGTGAAGAGGGGTCTTCCCGTTGGTGCCCACCCCGTTTATGTCATGCCCACACGACACCAATCGCACGACAACCGACAGCACACCTTTGGCGGAGGCACTCAACAGCGCTGGAGACATCCCACCACCCCCACCCCCATCCAAGGCCTTCAACAGCAGCTCATCCACCCCGGAGCCTTCCTTCGCCACACACAACGGTGTTCTGTGGAACAAATCCCTTGCACCCACCGCAGCACCGTACCGTATCAAAACTGTCACCATTTCTGTGTCACCCTTCTTCGAAGCCTCGTGCAAAGGCGTGGTGAGATAACCGTCCACAAACCTTCCGATTTTTGCTCCATAATCCAAGACAAGCTTTGCGATGTTCACATCACCTCTTTGTACAGCAGAGACCAACGGAGGCCTTGAGCGGTAATACCTTCTGGTTGGGTTATCTATGGGATCTATACCAAAATCTGTTTCATGTGGACTGCACCCTGCGTCGAGCAACGCCTTGCAAAGCGTATAGTTCCCTATGCGTCCTGCGTATGCCAAAGGGAACGTGGAGGTGCTCAAATCGAGTCCAGTGTCTGCAGTGAGGTTTGCCACTTCCACTGCATCGTCTTCGGGAAGCTGTTCAATCTTTTTTTCAAAAATGCGGAGGTCGATTTCTGTTGCATCCTCCTCGATGATGCCCATCTCTTTGAGGCGCAGAACTGCAACATACTTTGCACTATGCTGCACCACCACCGCACACTCCAAACTCAGCTCCGACAGACAGCACTCTGCGTCCAACACCACATCGTCAATGCGCAGCTCAATGCTCTCCGTCTCCACACACAGAGCCTCTGCAGTGCGTGCAAGAAGTGTCCCCACCGAACACTGCTCAGGAACGTCAATGTACTGCTGATCTCCGAGCCACTGAATAAGCACGTCCATCGTGGGGAGAAGGAGGGGGAGAGAAAGAGAGTGAGTGAGAGAAATGCTGTTGGTTGGAAGGTGTTTCGAAGAAGAAGAGAAAGTTGGCTTGAAATACGCCAAAACCCTCTCGTGAACAGTGTACCTTGGTACATGGCCGGCTGTACCGGGGGGTGCTCCCCAACCCATAGAACCCATAGAAAAAGAGAAGAACTCGTGCTGCAAGACGAAATGTATCTCAAAAATCAGGGAAAATCCTTTTACTTTTTGATTAGAAAATAGCAAAATTAAGCCAAAAGATAATCTACGTGACGGGGTAGGTGAGCGTTGAAGAGACGCCTGGGATAAGGGGAACGTAACACGAATCTTTTGCAACCCTCCCCATTTTCTTGCAACATCTGGCAGCATTAAACAACCCGTTTGCGCGCTGGTGTGTTCCACGCACAATACGTTGTGACACGAAGTCCCCCACCCTGCCTACCCTCCCATTCTTCTGATAGAAATTTTCTGTTGATAGTAAGAGGAAAGAAAAGAGGGGGCAAGAAAAAAAATTGACGGGATGTGTCTCACACTGTGACAAAACAGAAGCGGATCTTTCCAGGAGGTGGAAGAACTGCGGTTTTTGTCTGAAAGGTGACATTTTTTAAAAGAAAAGTTTTGTAAGATGATACTAAGCCTCTCTGTGCTTAGTCACCTTATGATCATTTTAATGCGCTTTGCCTGAATTGTAGTGTACTGAACGGAAACAGAATCACATAAAAGTATCTACTCAGCATAGAGGCGCGGAGAAAAGGGGGAGGGGAGGGGAGGGGGGGAAAGCTTGAAGTTTGCATGAGCCTCTCGTCATCACGGTGGCCCGACGAACCCTATTTGGGGATGTACCCCAGATAGGGTCCGCGCGGGGTACCCCGCTACGAACGTACTGAGGGTTCGTACAGGCCACCGTGATGTAGAAAAAAAAAAAAAATCCAGATCTGAACTATTTACTGCCCCTTCTTTGCGCTACTTTTCTCGCAAAGAGTCTACTTAGAACCCTACACACCCTTAGAAAACGTTTCAAAAGAAGCGTTTAAGAAGACGACCTCCAAGACTCTCGTTTGTCTGGTCATCAATCTGTTTATCGGCTCGTACAGCATCAGCTGTACGCACCCTGAGTACTTCCTTCACGTGCACACAAAAAAAGAGAAGTTGAAAGTGCAAACGCCTCACCGTTCATCGGCGGACGCAAGCAAAATAATGTTATTTTCGTTATACATAGCCTACAGATGTTGAACCTGAATCGCCGACAAAAAGGATTGCAATGCTAACCCGCCCCCCACTGAATACATCAAACGGGGAGTAGGAGTTATCAATGTTTAAAAATGGATTGGGGTTTTTTGTTCTAATCTCTCCAAAAAAAATTGCATTTTGTGAAACGTACCGAACGTACACCTTCGACCCACTGTACTCCCTTTGTTGTTTTAGATGAAAATACAAGCCCTTTAAGTAGCTAGCCGATGACGACCTCCTGAGTGAAGCTGGAATGTGCAGAATGAAACAAATGGTTACAGATTCGGAGGGCCTTAACTTTAAATTGTGAGAACAAAGAAGAGCGTGAGATGAACCTAAGCCTCTCGTGCTTCGTCACCTTAACAAACAACGAACAAAACCTGGTCAATGCAAGACTGCTTTGATTTGCAGCCGCACCGATCCAAACAGATCAAAAAAGTTGAAACCTAAAAACTCAAAAATTAGACACAATGACGGCACACATCACACTATTACCCCCGATCAGACGCCTTCGAGAATTGATTCATCTGGGGGCTGATTGATTTGCTCCGGAATTTGATGCACCACTACCAGAGCAGAGCACGCAACACACGTCAGAAACACCCACCCCAACGGGTAGCCCAGGAGGAAGGGCCGGTGTTCGCGGATACTCCATGAGAATATCACCCCTATGAGGAAGGGGCCGATGCTCTTGAACACCGACGCCACTGCCATGGCCATACCCTGCGCGGAAGCCCGGTTGTGCTTGCGCACAGAGTTGTTGATAAAGATAAACTGCAATGTAAACACAAAAGAAGACATAGAATTCATCCCCCCAGTTAACACCGCGTTCACCGCCATGAGCAAAACCTTTTCCCCTCCGGAAATCTGTTTGTATTGCATGACCGGAACAGTCTCGCCACTCTCCGAATCAGTAGAATTCGCGTACCCATCCTCACGCACCACCCCCGGGAGGAACCTCAGCAACGGCATGCACATCTGCAACGGAATGAAGATGTACAAACAATAGATACACAGCCTCCGCAGACCTAGCCGTTTTGATAGCGTCGGCATCGCGAATAGCTGCAACCCCAATACACAGGCACCAGATATACTCTGAACGGTCCCCAAATCGGAGCTGTTCAAACCCAACCCACCTAACCGAACCTCCGTTGAGCCCCAGATATTGTATAATTCTTGCGATGCGATGGACTGCAAAGACCATACGCAATACAACGCTAAGGTCATTCGCAGGAGTTTGTGGCTGACTAACTCATATGTTGACGCCATTTGAACTGATTCTGATGCCTTTTTGTCTAACGTCTCGGGGAGAATCTTCCATGCGCAGATCAACGCTACTGTCGCCATAAACGTTGAAAGCAACATAGGTGGGAGATATGGAAAAGGTATATCCCATCCCGCAAGCCATCCACCAAACGCAGGGCCCATGATGTTCCCAGACCCCCATGAAACTGCGACGACGCTCATCGCGCGGGCTTGGTGTTCTGGAGGGGCGAGTTCCGCTGCAATAACCTTTCCTACCCCGATCAAGCAATTAGACATCCCCGACGCGACACGAATCGCAAAGGAAAGAAACACATTGTACGGCAGCCCAAACAACGGTGCGAAAATTATGGTAGAAACAAGAGAAATCATTATGGCAGGTTTTCTTCCGTGTTTGTCAGCGAATTTCCCCCAGCACATTGAAGCAAGCGCTCGCCCAATCATAAACCCTGCTGCTATCATGCCTACGTACATCCCAGAACTCTCTTCGGAAATCCCTAAATCGACGACATAAAACTTCAAAAATGGGAATAATGAAGTGATAAACACTGAGTTTGTTGATAACACCATCGCCAACGCTGCGAACCGCCTCCAAGGAAACGGCGTTGGCTCCGCAACACTTCCCCCCCTTTCAGACGCGACATCCATCTGCGATACCTCCAACATGCAGAGCTCCTCTCTGTCGCCGTTGACTGCTGCCTTGCGGATAAGCGGGTTGTCACCTTCGTCGTACGACTCTTCCTCCTCCATGATCTCATGTAACGCATTTTCCAAGACGCTTGCGTCCACGTGCTCCATTTGCTCTACAGCTACTGTCGTACAGCTTGCAGCCACGCTAGGCTGCCTGCTATGCGCTGGGGGAGGAGGAGGGGAAACGCCGTCTGCACAAAAGACAAACTCATTGTCGTGAAACGCAGTGTAGTGTGTGGGCTTCGCTGGGTCCGGTGGTGTGGAGGCATTGTCGGGTGATGTGGCTGCTGCTGGTAGCGTTGCCGATTCAGCGAACCCTTGTACTACCGAATCTGTATTGCTGTTGGCATCGCTTTTACACATAACGTTGTTCTGTAGGGGATGGTGGTATAGTGAGAGGGGAAAAGGGGGGAGGATGTGAAATGTGCTAACGGAGGTTGTGTTCGAAGGGTGAGATGTTAAGTGGTCTGTACCGTAAAGGGAACGGAGGCGGTTTGCAACCAGCTATGCAAACCTCTGATCTGAAAAAAAAGGAAAAGAATGCTAAGAGGAATGTGCTTCTCTTTTGTGCAAATCTTTTTACCACTGTCGTGCTGGAACAACGCTGGGAGTTTTTCTGAAATTTGTCTGTTCGATAAAAGGGGAATTGGAGACATCTTTTTTTTTTCTTTTCGTTCTCGAAAAAAAAATGGGAAAAAAAATATGTAAAAAAATAATTGTTCTGGGCACATAAAAGAAGGGAATGAAAACGTGCTTTTGTTTTCTTGTGTAGGGACCCGAAGAACGTATCTCTTCGCTAAATTTTGTTTTTTTTTTGTTTTTTTTTTTTTTGTTGTTTTGTTGTTTTGTCACAATGATCTAAGAAACATCGGGAGGGAGGGGCGGAGGGGAGGGTAAAAACCCACTTGAGAATTCGAAAGGATTATTGATGCAGGCACCTCCGATTGACCCACACGATGCCAGCCATCCGGATGAAAGCACTTTGAAAAATTCCAAAATTCCAAAATCCCTTTACCCCTCCCCCCAACCTCTGCTTCTTTGGATCACTGTGGTATATAAAAATGTTTAGAACAAAGTAAAAAAGGTGTTGAGAGAGAATAACACAACGTGACAAATGTGTCTTAGCGTCAACTAAGACACGTGTACACACGCCACGACACCTTTTTTAAGAGAGGGGGAAAAACAAAGAAAACTTGAATCTAAACACCTCTCGTTGTTTAGTCACTTTGTTTTCTTCAAAAAAAACTTTGAAAAATGGACTCTCTCGCACATCTTACAAAAGGGGTGAAATGTGTAGCAACGGGGGGAAAAGAAACCAGGCAGGGGGGGTTTGAAAGTTTTTTGTTTGAAAACTTGGTTGTATTAGTGTAGCCACCCCTAGAGTGTGCTCCACTATAATTTTTTTTTGTTTGCTTTGAAAGTGCTTTTTTTGTGCTCTATTTATTTTTTGATTAGTGGCGTTGTAGACGTGGAGTCAAGAGAGGAAGGGTGCGTTACTTTGTATAAGATTGCGACTTATCCTCTTTTAAACCAGACAGGGGGGAGAGGGGATTACAAGATGTACCTTAAGCCTCTCTGTGCTTAAGGCATAATGCCTCAGTCGCCAGATTTGGAGAAGAAAAAAAAACAGAAGTGGCGAAATTGTTTTATTATTTTGATGGTGTGGCTGAGTCCAAAAAATAAAAGAAAAGTTTATAAGATGACCCTAAGCCTCTCGTGCTTAGTCTGATTAGATTACTTAATGTTTTGAACATTGGCTATTCATCAATCTCTCGTGCTTAGTCACCTTATCATATTCAAAAATAAAAAGGTCACGTTGTCAGGACTTTGTCAGGGTGCATTTTTTGGCCTTTTCAGTCACACGATTTGAGGTCAAAAACTTTTATTATCTCCATGAAAGCGGTCGTCGCGCGCTTTCCCTGCCAGAGTGGAGAGGCGAAGGGGGTCAGCTTTGCGTTACAACATTCTATTTTGTCCCTTTCTCAAAAAAAATCTCTTTGCTTCTTCTCTTTTGCCTTCCTGCATTTCTTATGTTTCTTGTACTGTTCTTTGTTTTTTTTAGTTGTTGCTCAGATACGCTCAATCGCCCTAACGAGTTCTGTGAATAGCACGGAACCCCTTTTCATGTGTATCCATGGAAAAATGGTATCATTTGTGATACCGGGGACATTTGAAAGAAATGGTGATCGTTGAGAAAAATAATCAATAGACTCGCGGAAAAGAATTGCGTTTGATAAGAACTTCTATCCACCTGATTTTTTACCCCACAGATAGACACGGATAGGACCGTACACAGCGCCTGTACCGTCCTTTCTGGGCCTATCTGCGGGATAAAAATCATGCGGACTATTACAAAAATAGCAACCACGACAAACTAGCGGGATGTGTACAGATCAGTAGGAAGTAGAAACGCTAAAATTATGCAAAAAAAAAAAAAAAGAAAAAAAGAAAAAGGAACAAAAATTAAGAAACGTTTTGTGACAATGAACCGTAACCTCTGCGTGATTTTGTCACCATGTTAAAAAAAAGGGGGGTGGAAAGTGGTGATTGCACACACCCGAGGCATACACACTACTCCAACAATTTAGAGAGAAAAAAATTTAAATTTGTATACTTTCAGTTCAAAGAATTAAAAGCAGTTGAGAAAAAAACAAGAATAACTTAAAACGGTGAAAAACAAAAAAAGCGCAGCAGATATAAAAGAAACTGATAATGAAAGGAAACTCCTTGCAAATAATAAATGTGTCTCTAACACCTGCAACACATCAGTTGGAAGGAGGATGAAGAAGAAAAAAAAGACGAAATTGAAGAGAGAGAAACAAAGGAGACACATAACACCTCTGCAGGCGCAGGCATCCCTACTCTTGACTTCGACTCTGTTCATAATCTTTAGTTTAACAAAAGAGCTTTTGGGAAGTGCTATCGCATTGCAAAAGTGTTGTTCTTTGTACCTAAACGTTCATTAATTTTTTTTTTGAAGAGAAAAAACAGAAAAGAAAATGGTGTGGCCGACGACCCCAAAATAGCAGAAAATAGCAAAAATAGCACTCCCTTCAGCCACACCACAAAAGTTTTTAAGATGACCTAAGCCTCTCGTACTTAGTCTGATTAGGTTACTTAATGTTTCTCTCGTACTTAGTCACCTTGCCTAAATTGCCATTCCTTTTAGGGAACGAAGACGTACAGTCCTGGAAGCTCCAATAAAAAAAAAAAAATGGAGTCAGCGGGCTAAAGAGGAAGTTGCCTTTCCGAAAGGCGCACACAGAACTAACAAAAAAAAAGGGGGGTGTTGTCACTTATGTTCATCATTGAAAATACCATTGTTTGCAAATGGTATACTGTTGCCCCGCATTCTCTTTTTTTTTGAAAAATTGTTGGAATAGTGTAGTTGCCACCTGCAGCAAGATCTACTGTCTTTTTTTTTGACACTTACGTTGGTTTGCCATTCACTTCCCCGATCGCCCTGTTCCCCCTAGCTCAATGCGGGGGAGACAGGTAGACAGATGAGAGTTGGCCTTGAGAAAAAGAAAGCTTTGAAAGATGACTCATCATTATCACACATCCAAAAAAAAAAAAAAAAAAACAAAAAAAAGAGAAGTTTAAAAGTACGGCGTTTAAACGCCTCACCGTTCCGGAGGACGCAAAGCACCAAAAATAAGAATGAAAAAAAGAGAACTAAACGTTTGCTAGATGATCCTTAACTTGTAATACTCACCTTATTACAAAAAAAAAACCACTATCGTGACCGTTTGGAGCACGTTGGAGGGGGTTTTTATTGATGTCTGGCGTGTCTCTTTGTTGCAAGAGATAGTAACGAGAAGGGGAAGACTTGGAAGATGAAAATACCGTAAATGTAATAATGTTGGAACTGCCAAAAAAAACGCTCGTTCGTTCCAACATATTTACATTTACGGTATGCATTCATGTGAACTCATCATCATCATCTCCACCTGAATATTTTTTTCTCCTGAAATTTTGATGGAGTTTTAGTAGAGTTTGGTGTTTAAATACCTCCAAACACCTCCAAATTTCAAGGCAAAAACTCAGGTGGCATCTATAGAAAAAAAAAGGGGGGGAGGGTTTGCAACGTGGGTGCTCTCGTGGCAGAGAGGCACATCAGTTTGGAATTACCCAAAAGAAAAGAAAAGAAAAGAAGAAGAACAAAAAAACTGGTTTCAAAATCACACCATACACATAAGAAAGGTGGCATTCGCCACCGATTTTGGGGGAAAAAAAACAAATTTCATAATATCAAAAAAATACGTTGCTTTTTAAATTTTTCTTATCTTTTTTTGGGTGTAGTCAACAACATCGCACACATTTTTTTTTTTTTGCGCACATCCAACACACACAGAGATCCGATTATTGGGGAGACGGTACTTGCCAATTTATTGGTTTGGCCCTCTGGGTCTTTAGGTTTGGCGCTTCCAGCGACAACACAACACAACACACCCTGCATGATGCCGTGAGACCTCAAGCATAGATAAATCTTTCAACAAAATGTGGAGAGAGTTGTCCAGAGACAGATCAACTCCCTCCTCCTCCTCCTTTGATGTGCCGCTGTGTGAAGTGGTCAATAGGAAAAAGAGAAGTTACATTTCAAAAACTTTCCATAAAGAAGAAAAGAAGCAAAAAGTTTTGAAAACTTTTTTGTGCTCTGTTTAATTTTGCTTAATGGTGTTGTCCAGACTCCAAGGGGTCATCGAATACCCAGAGATAGAGAGCGGTCACTTCATCGGCTTGTTTATGTGGAGTGCGCAGGAAAAGGGGAAAGGGGAGAGAAAAAAAAAATAGCTAGGGCACCTCCGACTGACACAGTGACAGACGGGGACGAAAGCACCAAAAAAAGAAGGTTGGTCAAAGGCATCACACCCTCTCAGCTTCATTTATATTAAAAGAGGTTGGAGAGAGGGGGTTTGAAAAAGTTTTGAAAAAGTTTGTTTCAACTTTGTTTTGTTTTTGTTCTTGTTTTTGCTACTCTGTTTGTTTTGTATTGCATTTCATTGTAGTACTTTGTAAGTTGAGAGGTAGGTGCGTGGAGAGAGAGAGGAGGGAGTTTAAATGTAACATTTTAATATTTGTTTTTTGCTTCGTTCTTCTTTTCTTTGTGTGTGTGTGGAGAAGCGCTTCGGCTGCTTGGGTGGGAACCAGAAAAGCAAAAGTAAAAATTTCTTTTTTTGAAAACTTGGTTGTATTAGTGAAGACACCCGAGGATGAACTCCACTATATTTTTTTGTTTTTTTGGGGAAGAGATGCGAACCTTCGCCTCTCGTTGCTTTAGTCAACCCCTGGGTTCACCCTTTAATAGGAATCACACACGACAAAAAAAAAATCACAAAAAATGTTTGGGTTTTCTTACGTTGTTATTTTGAAACTTGGCTGTAGTAGCGTAGACACCCGAGGATGAACTCCACTATAGTAGTTATTTTTGTTGTATCGACAATCACGTTATACCTACTGGTATAACGATCTGTACTCAATGTCGGCCGAAGCCTATGTACTACAGAAGGTATAGACGCAGATCATCCTCAACCCTTAAGACACGGTACCAGAAAGTTCTTAAAGAAGATTTTTTTTTTTTCACGGACTCAAATCTTCTTCTTCCTGATCAAGATCCTGACAATTTGTGTTTTTTTTTTTTTTTTTTGTGTGTTTTTTCTCTCCTGCTTAGAACTTGCTTAGAAACGCCGGCATTTGCATTTCCGGAATCCGTCCGGCCAGTGGTGGGGTCAATTTGCCGAAATGGACAAGTTCTCGTTTTTTGGTCAATTTCCGCACAGCACAGTACAGTACAGTACAGTACAGTACAGTACAGTACAGTACAGTACAGTACAGTACAGTACAGTACAGTACAGTACAGTACAGTACAGTACAGTACAGTACAGTACAGTACAGTACAGTACAGTACAGTACAGTACAGTACAGTACAGTACAGTACAGTACAGTACAGTACAGTACAGTACAGTACAGTACAGTACAGTACAGTACAGTACAGTACAGTACAGTACAGTACAGTACAGTACAGTACAGTACAGTACAGTACAGTACAGTACAGTACAGTACAGTACAGTACAGTACAGTACAGTACAGTACAGCAGGCCAAAAAAAAGGTCGAAAACCACTTTTTTTGTCAGTTTCGTGACATCCCAGCCAGTTGCGGCCCCGGTCTGTAAAATCTGTACCTCTGTATGCCTACAACATAGAGAAGCCCCCTGGTAAAAAAAAAAAAAAACACACAAATTGTCAGGATCTTGAAAAATCCTGAAGAAAAAAAACACAAAGTGTCAGGATTTCCAGGAATCCTGAAAAAACACAAAAATCTTCCTTAAGATCTTTATGGTACCGTGTTAAGAGTAGCTTGATTTTTTTTTTTTTTTTTTTTTGGCTGAGATTTGGAATGCGCTGTGGAAACAAAACAACGTCTTCCCTGCAAACGTGTAACCACCAACCACAAAAACAAAACAATACAAGTTGATAGTGCAAAATGCCTCTGGGATGCAGTACACCGACCACCCCTGCACCCAAAAAAGAAGGCACAACCTCAATTCAAGTAAATTTAAAAAGAAAGCTTGTAAGATGGATGCACACACATCGTTTTTACCACTGTCGTTATAAGATGAACAAAAAATAATAACGTTTCGCCTTTCGGGGGTACCAACCCCTTGAAGGTTCTGGGAGAAAGGGGAGGGAAATAGGGAGCGGAACATAAGTGAAAAAATTTTTTTGTAGTTTCGACAACCACCTGTCCGAGGACGGGTTCTGTACACACCTTTTTTAAAATAACATTGGCTGAGATGGGAGGAAAAAAGCCATTTTCCCGTCACCACACGTTGCATGTGAGGGAGGTGGGATGATTTAAAAAAAAAAGAGTGTGTTGAAACATCCTAAAACGCAGCTCAGTCGAGCTCATGCAAAGGGCGAGACGTTGAGTCATCCGTACCGTAAGAGAACGGAGGCGGTTCACAACCGCTCAAGGCAAGCCTCTTTGTACCCCCAGCCTTTTTCACGGTCTGCTTATGAACAAGCATGTACTCAAATGTGCTCAATAGCATCTCCACACAAAGACACATAAAACTGTAGTTGATGCAGTCACCTCCGACTGACCCACGATGCCAGCCATTCGGATAAAAGCACATAAAAATAATGGGTTTGCAAAAAAAGGTGGGTCTAACCCTACTCAAGACACCGAACCAAGGGTAAATTCACACCCCCTCCCTTTTTTTCTTTCTTCCAAAGAGAGAAAAAATGGTAGGTAACGATGAACCGAAGCCTTTTTGTTACGCTTAGTCACTTTTTGAGAAGTTGAAACGTATTTTCATCATATGCACTCAATAAATTGATAGTATATGAGGAAGAATCAACAAAAAGTGTGAAAAGTATCAAAACGCCTCGCTAAGATCAGCGGACGCAAAATACACTGTTGAGGTGATCCAGTCTCACGCTTTTTCACACATTTTCACTTGGTTTCACACATTTTCACTTGGTTTCACACATTTTCACATGGTTTCACGGTGTGAAAAAGTGTGTACGAAAGTGAAAAAAAAACTGCTTCACGCACTCTGAGTGGATTCCTCCAGAAAAAAAACTTGGTGTTTTCACATGGTTTCACACATTTTCACTTGGTTTCACATGGTTTCACTTGGTTTCACATGGTTTCACATGGTTTCACATGGTTTCACATGGTTTCACATGGTTTCACATGGTTTCACATGGTTTCACATGTTTTCACTTGGTTTCACACATTTTCACCTTGGTTTCACACGTTTTCACTTGTTTTCACACGTTTTCACGGTGTGAAAAAGTGTGGAAAAGTGTGCGCTGGATCACCTCAACTGTTCACAAAAAAAAAAAAAAAAAGGAAGAAGAAGAAGAAAAATAGTAGGATCGGGTAGGTAAATAAAGTTACGTTGCTTGCCCAATCCTCCTGTTTGAGGGATGATTTGACGACCCGGTAATACTATGTTCTCCTTTAAAGCAAGCTTCGTAGGAATAAAAAAGAAGAAAAAAAGGGAAATCAATCAGATAATCCGAAGCCTCGCATGCTTTAGTCACCTAAAAAAAAAGGCGGAAAATTGTTTCATATACGAACTATTCTACTGAATAGAAGGTATAATAGGGTGCACTAAATGTACCCAAACTTTTGGAAAAAACAATTGTAAAATGGATGTGCCTCTTTGTGGACGCGACATCCAGATAAAGGTTTGCTGTCAGGAAAATAGGGGGGGTTAGTAGGCAGAAGAATCCTGCTCAAAAAAACAAAAAAAAGAAAAGGAAAGAAAGTGAAGATTGATAGTGCAAAAAACGCCTCTGGGACGCAGGGCACTAACACTCCGCGGGGTTATCGAACCCCCGGAGTGTTGTACCTTGGGAGTTGCTAACAGGGAAACTGTAAGCAGACATAAAGAAGAAAAAAGGGGGAAGGGAAGCCTCTTTTTTACTTTCAACGGATGTCATCCGTCCGATTTTGAGAAACCCCCCCCCTCCCCCCCCGGAGAAGATTGTAAATTTGGCAACCTGAAGTTTTAGGCTTTTGGACAGACGTAAAAAAAATCGAAAACCAGCGGAAGTGGATTTCCGAGCTCCCTGCTTTTCACCATAAAAAAATCGACCACTTTAGTGGAGTAGAAGTCAATTTAAAGGCCCCATGGGTCTTTATACAGTAACGTATAGGGATTTCAGTGCAGAAAAGGGGGTCGGCTCCACCAAAAGTTGCGTACCGTGGAGTATGTTCCTGAATAAAAAAATGGTCGGAATTGAAAGATTCGTAAAAAATAAATCCAAAGGAAAAAAAATCGAAAACTTTCTTCAAAAGAAATCCAATTTAGAGACGCCACTGTGTTGCTACCCAAAGAGGAGGTTTTCTTAAGGAATACGTAAAGAAACCTGCGCAGAAACGTTCCCAAAGGGGGTACCACAGCCAAAAATCACCTAACCATCCACAGAGGCATAAAAAAAATCGTGCGACCCCGGAATTGAACGTTTTCGTAACCGATCTTTCCAAATAAATAAAATTCGAAAAAAAAATTTGAAAAAAAAATTCATAAAATCCATGTGTCCACGGTTTTGTACTAGACCCCCCTGTTGCCAAATTACCAAACTTTTCCGCTCACCCCCCCGGAGACCCCCCCCCTCCCCCCACCGGATGACATCCGTTGAAAGTAAAAAAGAGGCTTCCCGAAATAAAAAAAAAAAACAAAAAAAAAACAAAGGAAAGCACAGCAGTGCTCAAGGCCTCAAATTTGACCTTTTTTTGTAGTGTTGTTTTTGTTTTTTGATAATCTGTCAGTTTCAATTCAGACAGGTTTTCACCTTTTTTCCCTTTTTTCAGGGGGGGCTTTTTTATTTTGCCTGTTTTTTTGTGAATTTTCCCCTGCACAGTGAGTCAGAAAATCCTAGAAGCGGGGGTACCATCAAAGAAAGAAAAGAGGTTAGGAGGGCACTGCTTCTCCGCAGGGGGGTTGAATCGAACCCCCCAAGAGACCACTTCATTTGCAGATTTATAAAAAAAACAGCCACGTGCTAAAGGGGGTGGTGGGTATGGTGGTCTTTGAACGAAACAAACAAAGCCCCCGTAAATAGTACATTTTTATTTTTTCTGCAAACCAAGAAAGATACCCCAGCAGACATGTGTCTCCAATGCGCATGTAGCCGGGTCATAAAAAAATTTTTTTTGAGTCGTTGTGAACACCTGGCCAGGAAATTTTGCCCTTTTAATAGTCTTTTATGTAGGCTTTCCTCCGTATTTTTTTAAATTTTGTCGTAATCCATCAGAGCACCTATCTACCTGAGGAGGAACCCGGGGTATGTGCTCATTTTCTTTTTTTTCAGGAATCTTTGTCTTTTGCCCACCAGATGCAAAATGGGAAGAGAGACTCTGGAATATGAAAATAAAAAAGAGAGAAGTTAAAAGTGCAGGGGGAAAAGAACGCCTCACCGTTCATCGGCGGACGCATGGGGCAGTGATTCTCTGAGGGCTTATCGAACCCCCAGAGAGCAACAAAAGAGAGAATTATTTTTTTCGAGATTGAAACCAAACCTCACAGTGTTTAGTCGTCTTCGAGAAGAAATACAAAAATTGAAAAAAAAAAAAAAAAAAAAAAAAGAGAAGAAAAACTTGAAAGATGAACATGCCTTTCGTACACGCTACATCATTTGATGAAACGTGCATTTTACGATATAAAATTCATCTTCTTTAATGTGAAGTTGATAGTGCAAAACGCCTCTGGGACGCAGTGCACTGACCACTCCTTTAATTTATGGGACATATAAAAATATTTTCGTTTCTGTAAATATTACCTTTTTTTAAATCTGAAACCAAAAGCGTATTGCACACACACATTGGGGCCATATTCAGCGCAAGAATTACCCCCCTATTTAGTTATCAAACACACATACACAACAACAAAAAAATGGGCCATTTTTTTTTCTTCCCCCGCAAGGAATTGCCCAGAATTAATTTTTCTTCAAAATACACCAAACCACATCAAGGGCTATATTCTGCGCAAGAATCTACCCTTCACAAGGCATCCACAATACATCACACAGCTGTTTTTTTTTTAAATATTGATGCAGCCACCTCCGACTGACCTTCCGTACGATGCCAGCCATCCGGATGAAATCGCAAAGAAACGTTTGGTAAGATTAACCTATCGTAGTGTTTAGGCAAATTGCTTCTTTTTTCCCATAATACACAAACCACGGGGCAGCAGCCACGTATTCTTTTTTGTTTTTGTTTTTTTTTTTTTTTGGTTTTTTTTTTCAAGAAAAAAAACGACTACTTTCAACGCTTCTTCCCGCTTGTTGCACCTTGCGCTGCAGTGACGACGGCGCGCAACTGCTTTGTCTTCTCCTTCTCACGCTTGAGGCTCGTCTCAAGCCTTTCCCGCTCTTCTTTGTTCTTACGGAGCTGTGTGAATAGGTGTTCAACAATATCACGGTATAGTATGCACTCCTTTTGAGTCATATAGGAAAGTTTTTCTTTTCGCTTCATTGGTGTTCCGGAGGGGGCCTATATTGACATGTCCTTGACAGTTGTCCCGTAACACCATTTATGCACTACACAAAGGACACCCCTGGAACCCAACAAAACGCTTCTTTATTCCAGTAACCGAAGTTACTTTGCGTAAAAACCCCGATTTTTACAATCGCCACCTGATCTTGATTACTCTAGAAAAGGGAAGATTATTTTTGTTGAACGCAGCCAAAAAAAAAAACAGTGTGAGATCTGAATTTGGCGCGAATAATTCTCAGAGGAAAATAGTCGGCATCAGGCGATTAAACGTTGGCTACATTATTCGAGTTTATAATAACACCACGTGGAAGGAACAAAAGAGTAGTTGAAACTAAAACGCATCTCAGTTGAGCTCATGCAAAGGGTGGGACCTTGTGTTCCGTAACGGAGGCGGTTCACAACCGCTGGGGAGGGTTCCCACATACCTTCTCCTGCGCGTGTTCGAGCTGCCGTTTGGCCTCGTCAAGCTCCTTCTCCACCTTAGGAGCGTCCTTCGGTGCTGCTTTGCTCTGCTGGGCTTCCTTCAGACGTGCCTGGAAGGCAGTGATCAAACGCTGCTGCTCTGCCTTCTCGCGGAGGGCTGTGGGGGTGGGTGGGTGGGTGGGTGAGTTACTATTTTGTTTTCGTAACGCCAAACTCTTTAACCTTTTGTTTGATTGAGCTTACCGAATCGCTTAACTGCGATGGGAAAGATCGTTGTGTGTTTTGATCTCGTCTTTGGAATTATGTCTAGCTGAAATTCGAGATCTGAACCGCTACGATAATTTGAGAAATCCAGAAAGTTTCAGAGATAAAATTCCCAACGCAGATCTCTGGCTTGGGATTTTTTTTCCCCAAAAAACCCAGAATAATTACCACACCTTTCTCAAGCTTCTCCGCATCACTCCCATTACCCTGTTTTGCTTCTGCTTTTACATTTTCTGCTGCAGCCGAACGCAACTTTGCTGTTTCAGCGAGAGCCGCCTTTTGCGCCTTCAGCGCCTTCTGGAGGGCCGTCTCCGTCTCCTTCTGCTTTGCCAGCAACATCTCATAGCGCTTATCAGCAGCACTGTCTGCAGCTGGCGTCGCACCACCACCATCACCTCCACTCCCCCCCGCTATCCGTACCGCCCCGTCGTACGCTTTTTTACTATGTGCTTCAAATAGCTTTTTGATCTTCATGTCTTCAAGCTGTTGTTTCAAAAGAGCTTCGTTTTTGTCTTCAAGGTTTTGCATTGCTTTGTAGCCGTGTTGCATTTGTTCGTTTAGCTTTTCATATTTTTTGCGATAGTCCTGATTCTCTGCGGAGACAGTGGGGGTAGAAGGACCAGACATCATCGCTGCCAGCCTCTCCTCCACTACAGCCCTTCTTTCCTCTAAGGTCTTCATATCGCTTGCATGCACTGCATGCTCCTTTGTCATCTTCTCCACCCGCCCTTTCAGTTCAACGTTGCTCTCCCTCAGAGTCCTCGCCATTCCGGTTAAGGTGCGAATCTGCTCTGCAGCAACCTCCAGGTCGTCTTGAGTAGCCAGCGTTGGTTGAGGTGATTGGGTAGTGGGTGCAACGGGCGTAGGGGGTGAGGAAGAAGATGCTTCAGAGGTTTCTTCAATGGTGATTTTGCGAGCGTGCAGTGGAGAGTGGACGGTCTCCTCGCGTTTGTCGTCGTAGGACCACCCAAGAGAAGAGAAGATATCGCTGGGGGAGATGAAGGAAGGGGGGGTAGGAGTGGTGGTGGTTCGTTTGCTGCGGGTCTGCTTCTCGTGTTGTGCGGTTTCTGCTGCGGCCTGTGCTTGTGCTTGTTGTTGTTGTTGTTCTGCAATGGAAGCAAGCCGAAGTGCCTCCCGTTCTGCGCTTTCTCTAGCAGAAACTTCTAACAGTCTGTCCAGCTCTCTGTTAGAGGGGTTTTGTGATGAAATCGAAAGGAAAAAAAAAAGATTAGTTCGTATACTCTGAATAGAAGGTATAAGGTGCACTAAATGTGCCTAAACTTTTAGGCGGAATGTTTGTTTCTGATAGTGTCGTGGTAGAAAAAAGAGAAAAAAAAAAAGGTGGGGTTTTGGTGAGGATGTTCCCCTTTTGTATTCATTTAATGGGGAGTGGGTTATGGTATACCGTCGTGCGGATGATTCGTTTTCTGCAAGCTGGAGCCGTGCCAAGTCTTCTGCTGACATGTGTTCAAACTGAGCGCTGAGCTGTGCTTGCTGCTCAAGGATTTCGACGTCCACTTTGCTGTTCATATAGCTTCCTTTGAGGCCTTTGCGGCGTTTGTGTTCTTCCTTTTCCACTTCGTGTCGCGCCTCTTTCTCGTCCACCACCACTGCGGCCGCCCCCATTTGCGCCTTCTCCAACTGCTGCACCTTCGCTGCAGCGGCACGCTCCTGCTGTTTCAAGGCATCTTTCTCTTCCTGCGTCTGTTTGCTGTACGGATCAAACGTTGCCAGCTCATTCTTCGCCTCATCAAACACAACCTTCCTCCCCTTCGAGAGTACCGAATTCTGTCGCAGCATGCCTCCAGGCAGGTCCACCCCTATACTCTCGCAGTGCACTTTGATCGGGCATTTGAAATGCGCGGGCACCGGCATGGCAGAGACGGCCGGCGATTTGGGGAGCGGAGAATCGGATGGGGTAGTACTGTGTGCATCGTGGGTGTCGTGGGTATCGCTTTCGCTTGAAGACCCACAGCTGTCCACCTGGATGGTACCAGGCACCGCCACCACGGAGACAGCTGCCTCAGGAAACCAACAGGACTCTCCGGTTTCAAATCGGACCTGGCGGTGTGTGTTGTCCACAGCGACCACGACTCCAGTTTGTCCAGCGTGGCGGGCTTTGGCTGCCTGCCAAAGAGGAAGTGTAGGGTCCGCTCTGCACAGCTTCTCTAAGAGAGCCGTATCCGTCTCGATGGTGACCTTCTGCTTCGTCTCTTTCGGCGTCGTTTCTGGTATATCCCCCTTAGAGCGGCGTACCAATTGGAGGTTCGTTGCTTTCAAGCTTTTCGAGTCGTAAGGTGCAGGGAAGCGTACACCGAAGCGGCCTTTGTCGCGTTGGAGCTGGAGGACTGTGCCGATGACACCGTTGATGGCGGGAAGCGCTTTGATGTCGACAGCCATGACCTCGTCGCCGATCTCAAAGGCAGGCTCTTCGTGAAGCCAGCTGAGGTCGTCGTAGTTGCCCATTGTGTTTTGAATGTGTGTTTGGTGCCTATAGGGGGTGAGGGGGTGAGGGTAGGGGGTAAGGGGGAGATCTGGTGTACAAATAGTGATCCGTCGATGAGGTCCTGAAAGCGCAACAAAAACAATGTGAGGAGGGGGGTTTCGTTTATTGTGACGTACGAGGGAAAGGAAAACACACCGGGGAAACAAAATTTGTGGAAAAATTCCTGATGAAGGGTGGTGTGTTTTGTCTTTCCCGTTCCAACCTTGAGCAAAGAGGTGATAAAAGCAAAAAATGGACCAAAGCATCTTATACTATCATCTACAGTAACCCCAGATCTCCCCATGTCGCAGCAAAGCTGCTTTAACAAGTTAACTGGGGAAGGGATGGCCAGGAGTAGCAGCTCTTCGACTCAGAAGGAGCAAGGGTGTCGCAAAAAGGGTTTGGGGTTTGGAGGAGGAAAAGGGAGAACACAGCTTGGTAAGTGGATATTGTAAAAATATGAAATACCCCCCCTTCTCTATTTATTCGTTGGTTGCTGTTTGTTGATCGTTGATTGGAGCTATCCTCGTCCGTACTTCAGGAAAATAAACAGTTATTTTTAGTTGGTTAAAACCCCTTTGGAGTCAAACCGCACCTCTGTTCTTTCGTTTTGTTCTTTTTGTTTTTTCAATCCCCAAAAAACCCCGAAAACCCCCGAAAACCCGCGTCCTGAACTACGGTGGAGAGGTGGAACACAAACGGGAGACATCTGAAGAACGCGTGTCTCATTGCCACACGTATTGCATACTCGTACAAAAGACAAGTTGAAAGAGAAAACGCCTCGCCTTATATCGGCGGACGCAGACACTGCTATTTGGCATGCACACCGTAGCCACTAGGGTGTGTAAAGAAACAACCCAAAAGACTGCAAATATTAAAATTCCCATTTTTGTCATTTCAGTTTGTGTGTAATGCAAGTACGTGACAGCGTTCTGTCGAAGTATTACGCTGGGTAGGTGACTCTTAACAGGAATTACTTCAAATTCTCTAATTTCTCTAACACAGCTTTGCTGCATTTCTTCTTTCCGTGGAATGTAGAAGGACAGCCACCAAGGAAATCCTTCCCCACCTCCAAGACATTACTCAAGGGAGAGAGATCAAGTTCTGTCAGCGAATAACACTGATACAGGAAACTATCCTTAATCACTGTCACACTGAGCAAGCCAGCGAGATTAAGTTCTTCCAAAGCTGGACAGTACTGAAGGAAATAGTTATCAATCGCAGTTACTCTCACAAAAGGAGAGAGATCAAGTTGTTTCAGAGAAGTACACCCGTTAAGGAACGCCTCCTCAATCGCTGTGACGCTACTCAAGGGAGGGAGATCAAGTTCTTTCAAAGATGTGCACCCTTTAAGAAAGTAGCCCCCAAATGAAGTGACACCACTAAAGGGAGAAAGATCAAGTTGTGTCAGAGAAGTGCACTCGTACAGGAAACTACCCTGGATCACTGTGACCTTGCTCAAGGGAGTGAGATCAAGTTCTTTCAAAGCTTTGCAGCCCCGAAGGAACTGCATCCCAATTGAAGTGACACTGGTCAAACCAGAGATGTCAAGTACTTCCAAGCTGGTGCATTCCTGCAGAAATGCGTCCCCAATCGAAGCAATGCCAGACACAGCGCTGAGATCAAGACTCACGAAAGCTGCTCCTGAGAAGAAGCGGTGTGGAATCGCAGTCGCAACACCTGCCTGAAGAAGCAAACAAGCCACCTTCGCATCCTTCACTTCCGCCAACCTCGCTGCTGTCAGGTTTCTCTCACCCAATGCATCAAGTGCTGCAATGGCCACCTGCTCCTTCGTCTGCTTCTGCACAATACTGTCAGCACTCAGCTGTGTGATGTCCTCTCCTTCTCCCATCACCTCATCCCCGAAACACATCCCAAAGCTGTTTCCAGGCAACTTTGTTGCAGACGCCACCTTCCGGCGCAAGTCACAAACCGTGTCATCCACACTCACCTCAATCAAGTGTTCCACTCCATCCACACCCTCCACAATCACAGGCACCACAAGTCCCAACCTCTGGCCAAGAGCGTCATGCACATCCGACACAGGCAGCGTCAGGGAAAACTCTGCGTGGGGGTATGCAGCACCCACAAGGCGGTGGCGGTCTCTGCACGCTGCCATGCTGTCGATGCTCCGCACAACGGCCTGCGACTCTGTTGCCGCACGCAGCGCCTGGTCGTCCCCAAGCAGGCACACCTGCTCGCACTCGTCAATCATGTGTTCTGCCTTCGCAACAAACGTCTTCAGCGCACACACCTGCCCTGCAGCACTCAGTGCCTGTGTGAGGAAGCTCCGTGCCAACACCTCCTCACACACGACGTTGCTGCGCCACACATCCTCACCCATCAACAGGTGTCCGACGTGTGTCTGCAGGAGAAGGTCTTTGTACCTGGCCTCTGGGGGTTCGACTGCCTCAAGCACACAGCACTTCTCATCTGCAGCAGCCCGCTGCTTCGTCAGGTCTGCCGCGTGTGAGCGCAGGATGCAGCTGGCGTGCAACGTACTCAGAGATTTCGATTGTGTTGTGTCCCACATGTTCACGCGTCACACAGCGGACACAGATAATTGCGTCTCCACACGCAGGGTCTTCACAGACAAGGTGCAGCTTGAACTCTGGGTGCAGTGCACAGTTCGACGATGCCCCGTACGAAGTGACAGAAGCAAGATGCATCTCACGGTCGCGTGGCCTTGCCCCTGGGTGCAAAGCTTCGAAGCAGGCAGGCTTGTCGCAGAAGAACAGTTCAATACAGTGTCCACACTGCAGCTGTGCAGGTGCCGAACAGTTCTCACACAAAGGCATCTGCGGCGCGGTGGGCTCCATGTCACAGACCATGTTGTGTCCTTCAAAGCAAGGGGAGGGGAGGGAAGGGAGGGTCTCTGTGGGTTGTGGTGCCGTGAATGCTATGAACCCCCCTCGCCACCATACACCATGCGCACACCTACCTGCACTTCCCTACCCTCACAACCGAACTCCTCGCCCACCTCAAAGCAACATGCCTCCTCACAGAGGCTGCAGCACTATCACCACTACCCGAAGGGGTGCAAGCTGAGACTCCAGAACCAAGAAGCGTCCAACGAGAACCCCACCAACCCAGCAAGCGTACTCCTGCACTGCCGCATGGAGAGAATAGACACCGCAAGGAAGGGGATTCGAGGGTGATGAAGTGGATGCAAAGAGAAGGTGTGGACTCTTTTTTGTTATCTACACGAGGGGGTGGTGTCTTGGCTTTCAAGAAGGCAGCAGGAAGGTGTGGCAAAAGAGGGGAAAAGAGAACGAAGAGGGGCATGTGGGGTGTCTTATGTAAGAGATCTTTACGTTGTCTTTGCCATGAGGATGGGGAAGGGAGCACTGAAGGGTTAGAGCTTTTCGGTCTTGTTTGTTTTATGTTTTTAGTTTTTCTTTGTTTTGTTCTTTTGTTTTTTTCAAACCCCAAAAGACCCGAAAACCCGCATCCTGAACTACGGTGGAGAGGTGGAACACAAACGGTAAGACATCTGAAGAACGCGTGTCTCATTGCCACACGTATTGCATACTCGTACAAAAAGACAAGTTGAAAGAGAAAACGCCTCGCCTTATGTCGGCGGACGCAGACACTGCTATTTGGCATGCACACCGTAGCCACTAGGGTGTAAAGAAACAACCCAAAAGACTGCAAACATTAACGTTCTCGTTTCTTTGCATTTCAGTTTGTGATCCATGCAGGTACGTGACAGCGTCCTGTTGAAGTATTCCGCTGGGTAGGTGACTCTTTTCCAGAATTACTTCAAATTCTCTAAGTTCTTCAACACAACCTTGCTGCAGTTCTTCTTGCCGTGGAAAGTAGAAGGACAGAAACCAAGGAATCTCTGCCCTACCTCCAAGACATTACTCAAGGGAGAGAGATCAAGTTCTGTCAGCGAAGTGCACTCGTGCAGGAAATTATCCTTAATCACTGTCACACTTCGCAAGCCAGAGAGATTAAGTTCTTCCAAAGCTAAACAGTACTGAAGGAAATAGGGATGAATCACAGTCACTCTCGCAAAAGGAGAAAGATCAAGTTGTTTCAGCGAACAGCACCCGTTAAGGAACGCCTTCTCAATCGCTGTGATGCTACTCAAGGGAGTGAGGTCAAGTTCTTTCAAAGATGTGCACCCTTTAAGAAAGAAGCTCCCAACCGAAGTGACACCACTAAAGGGAGAGAGATCAAGTTGTGTCAGAGAAGTGCAGTCGATCAGGAACTGATCTTGAATCACTGTGACCTTGCTCAAGGGAGTGAGATCAAGTTCTTTCAAAGATCTGCAGCCCCGAAGGAACTGCATCCCAATTGAAGTGACACTGGTCAAACCAGAGATGTCAAGTACTTCCAAGCTGGTGCAATCCTGCAGAAATGCGTCCCCAATCGAAGCAATGTCAGACACAGCGCTGAGATCAAGACTCACGAAAGCTGCTCCTGAGAAGAAGCGGTGTGGAATCGCAGTCGCAACACCTGCCTGAAGAAGCAAACAAGCCACCTTCGCATCCTTCACTTCCGCCAACCTCGCTGCTGTCAGGTTTCTCTCACCCAATGCATCAAGTGCTGCAATGGCCACCTGCTCCTTCGTCTGCTTCTGCACAATCCTGTCAGCACTCAGCAATGTCATGTCCTCTCCTTCTCCCACCACCTCATCCCTGAAACACATCCCAAAGCTGTTTCCAGGCAACTTTGTTGCAGACGCCACCTTCCGACGCAAGTCACACACCGTGTCATCCACACTCACCTGAAGCAAGTGTTCCACTCCATCCACACCCTCCACAATCACAGGCACCACAAGTCCCAACCTCTGGCCAAGAGCGTCATGCACGTCTGACACGGGCAGCGTCAGGGAAAACTCTGCGTGGGGGTATGCAGCACCCACAAGGCGGTGGCGGTCTCTGCACGCTGCCATGCTGTCGATGCTCCGCACAACGGCCTGCGACTCTGTTGCCGCACGCAGCGCCTGGTCGTCCCCAAGCAGGCACACCTGCTCGCACTCGTCAATCATGTGTTCTGCCTTCGCAACAAACGTCTTCAGCGCACACACCTGCCCTGCAGCACTCAGTGCCTGTGTGAGGAAGCTCCGTGCCAACACCTCCTCACACACGACGTTGCTGCGCCACACATCCTCACCCATCAACAGGTGACCGACGTGTGTCTGCAGGAGAAGGTCTTTGTACCTGGCCTCTGGGGGTTCGACTGCCTCAAGCACACAGCACTCCTCATCTGCAGTAGCCCGCTGCTTCGTCAGGTCTGCCGCGTGTGAGCGCAGGATGCAGCGCTGGCGTGCAACGTACTCAGAGATTTCGATTGTGTTGTGTCCCGCATGTTCACGCTTCTCACAGCGGACACAGATCATTGCGTCTCCACACGCAGGGTCTTCACAGACAAGGTGCAGCTTGAACTCTGGGTGCAGTGCACAGTTCGACGATGCCCCGTACGAAGTGACAGAAGCAAGATGCATCTCACGGTCGCGTGGCCTTGCCCCTGGGTGCAGAGCTTCGAAGCAGGCAGGCTTGTCGCAGAAGAACAGTTCAATACAGTGTCCACACTGCAGCTGTGCAGGTGCCGAACAGCTCTCACACAAAGGCATCTGTGGTGCGGTGGGCTCCATGTCACAGCCCATGTTGTGTCCTTCAAAGCAAGGGGAGGGGAGGGAAGGGAGGGTCTCTGTGGGTTGTGGTGTCGTGAATGCTATGAACCCCCCTTGCCACCATACACCATGCGCACACCTACCTGCACTTCCCTACCCTCACAACCGAACTCCTCGCCCACCTCAAAGCAACATGCCTCCTCACAGAGGCTGCAGCACTATCACCACTACCCGAAGGGGTGCAAGCTGAGACTCCAGAACCAAGAAGCGTCCAACAAGAAACCACCAACCCAGCAAGCGTACTCCTGCACTGCCGCATGGAGAGAATAGACACCGCAAGGAAGGGGATTCGAGGGTGATGAAGTGGATGCAAAGAGAGGGTGTGGACTCTTTTTTGTTATCTACACGAGGGGGTGGTGTCTTGGCTTTCAAGAAGGCAGCAGGAAGGTGTGGGGAAAAGAGGGAAAAGAGAACGGAGAAGAGGGGCACGTGGGGTGTCTTATGTAAGAGATCTTTACGTTGTCTTTGCCATGAGGATGGGGAAGGGAGCACTGAAGGGTTAGAGCTTTTCGGTCTTGTTTGTTTTTTTATGTTATTTTTGTTCGTTGTTGTGTCGACAATCACCTAGCTAGTGCAGGCTTTTTGTACTTAATGTCGCCCGAAGGTTCTTGTACTTCAAAGATATAGACGCAAGTCATCTTCAACTCTGGAAAGTAGCTTTTATTTGTTGTGTATGCATGCGAATGCTGTGAAAAGCACAACGTTGCATCGTCATCTTTATTTTTACATTTTGAAAAAATAAGAAAGAAAAAAAAGAGAAAAAAACAGTCAGCCATCAATGCCCGCAGCCGTCACCTCTCCTATCTCCCGTGCGCCCTTCCCCCCCACGCCCAAATCATTCAGGTAACGAACAGATCAGGTGAAACACCAGAACAGCTACTCCTGGCAGGAGGCAAGAGAGATTTGGGCTGTTGTGAAATACACTTTCTTTTTCGTTTTCTTTGATAAATTGTTGGAGTAGTGTAGTTGCCACAGTTGTGCAATCTCCACTGTCCAATCTTTATCTGGTGTTCCACAAAGACCAAAAAATGTCAAAAGAAAAATACCTTCCTACAGAACTAAAAATTCTGGAATTAAAGACGAATTGTTCAGAGAGGTAAGGCCTCTGTCCGTCACCATAGCCTCCATTGGCCATACCGTACTACATCCTTGGACGCAACAAGCATCATTGCCTGTCTTGTGTTGCATTTCTTCTTTTTGCGCTGTTTTGTGCCGCCTTTGTTTTATTGTCAACACCAACAAAAACAAAGAGAAGCTGAAAGAGCAAAAAAAAAAAACTAATCAAAAGCTGACAAAAAAATACACACAAAAAAATTGGAATACCGCCCCGCCCGAACCCCATATTCTGACCCCCCTCCCCTTCCCTTATCCCTTCCCCCATTTTGTTTAATGGTATGGTTCTACGAACACTACTCCTGTTAGAAAAACGTTGTGGTGTAGGAAACAAATATCCCGTTTTTTTGTTACACACCACACCCTCAGTTCGCAAACAACCGTCTGCCACACCTCCCCATTTGTTTTGGCACAAAAGTTACTTACAATTGTTTCTTTGCTGTTGAAAGCATCGACACAAAACAAAACAAAACAATAAGCAAGAGACCATGAGATGCAAGCCCCATGCTTGAGCACCTTCATTTATAAAAATAAAAAAATCACAAAAATTGCTCTTTGGCCTTTTTCTCCACTTCAGACCCATTATTTTGCGTTTCATTTGCTGCAACTTTTTGGACGACACAACCCGCCACCTTTATCGCCTCCCCCCTCCGATGGGGGTTTTCCCTATTCGTCTTTTTTCTCGCTTTGCACCGACCCAACTGTGCTTCTGGGTGCGCCTTCTTCATCACCACAAAGCACCACCACCCCTCACGCATTGGGAGTAGGGGTGGACTGGGTGTCGGTCTGCATGGGTTCAGCCGAGGAGGTGGATGTCTGTGTCGACTCACCTGGGGCACATGGGGCACGTGGTGGGGAGGTCCCTTCTCCCATATCGTCAGCTGCGGACGACGTGCCTGAGGGTTGCATAGGGAGACTGCCGTCGGTGTCGGTGCGTGCGCGTGCACGCTTGAGCTCGCGCGCCTCCTCGCGTGCCTTGCGCTTTGCCCCAGCGCGTGCCTGGTAGTCTGTCTCCTTCTTGCGGATCTCTGCAACGACCTGAGGAGGCATCACCCATTCAGGGATTTGGCTTCTGTAGAAAGGAACGAAAGTGAAGTTGATAGTGTAAACAAGAAAAAAGGGGGTGAAAACTTCGGAGAAGTTGTGTAGGGGGGGAAATATCGGGGTCTTTTGTGCGCCCAAAGCTGAAAAGATGGGGAGAAAAAAATGTGTCAAACTGAAGTATGGCTGTTGTGGTTAATTGAGTGCTCAAATAAACAAGCAAGCTTCTGTATTTTTTTTTCAATCCGTGTACGGAGCGGTGCCTCCAATCTTTTTAGAATAGACAACAAGTCGTATCAAAATGAAAAAAGCCAGGGGATATGAGTGGGGCTTTCGAGGGGTAAGGGAGTACAAGGGGAGCATACCTTTTGACAATAGTGATGCTCGGGGTGAGCATCTTGTCGGTCTTCCCCACCCAGAGCAGCTGCTGGCTGTAGAGAGAGAGAGATGAAGGAGAGAGGTGGTGGACAGTCTTCGTGCCAACCCTTAAAAAAAAGTGCCGAAAAAAAAACTACGTCTAAAAAGTCAAAGTGAAACCCGAAAATGCAAAATAAATTGCCACAAACCACATCTTTTTTTCTCCCCTTTCTGCTACCCCCTCTACATACTAGAACTGCATAATCGCCCCTTCGAAGTCGACGATCTGACGGGAATGCCCTTCATCCACTCTGTGTGTTGTGTGTTGTGTTGTGTGTGGTATTTTTTACAATATTGTATGGCTGGCAGGTTGCAGCAGTGCAAACTAAACATTTTTTGTTGTGTCGGCAATCGCCTAAGGACCCGCTTGGGGAAGGGTTTTTTTTTGTAGTTTCGACAACCTGTCGGAAGGGTTCACAAAGTCGCCCCCCCTTTTTAAAAAAAAAATACATACGACTGTTCACCCGACCCGATCCCAATGTAGAACATCCCATTGACCGTGCCTTCCCCTTGCATATCCTCTGGGCTGTGTGGTGTTGCGGGTTGCGGGGAGTTGTCGCCGTCTGCTGTGGGTGTTGCACAGGCTTCTTCGTGCGTAGCGTCGACGGTGGGGGGTGGTTCGAGCTGCTGGAAGAGCTCTGGCCAGGTGCGCAGCTCTAGCATGTCTGATGTCTTGGCGATTTCGTGGAGCTCTGAGTACTGAGGCCAGCTGTCCAGTAGCTGGACCAAATGCCTTACCTTGCTCTCGACAAACGCCACCCAGGAGTTGAATGACGAGTTGTCCAGCGCACTGACCGAAATCTGTACGAATGCACGGTACGTCAAGAAAAACTCATTCACCTCCCACAGCGGCGTCCAGTCCGTGATCTGCCCGCCCCCCACCTTCTCCTGCTGCTCCAACACCTCATCCCCCCTCGCAAACTCTTGACACAACGTGCTGATCGTACTTCTTGATATATTATAAGAGCTGTTCATATACGGCGGCATAGGGGTGATGACCGGCATGAGCTCGTACTGTGCGGTTTTTCTGTCCCAGGATTTCTTGCCAATTTCCGTCGCGACCTCTAAACTGCGTGTCAAATACACCGGGTTGTTCGACCCATCCTCCTTAACATTCGCACGGTAGTGTCTAAAAAAGTTACGCAGGACCACAGAAGGCGGGCTCTTCGGGAAAAGCTGGCATATTGCTGCAGTCATAATAGCCCATGCTACACCACCAGGGAATCCGTAGATGTTTCCGTAGATGCCACGGTCTGAGAGGGGGAGGGATGGAGAGAGAGGGAAATGAAGTGCAAAAGCGGGGGGGAAAGGATCGCAAGATGTCTCTTGAGTCGTGTCAAATTGCTTTTGATCGTAGAAGCAGTAGGTATAAAGAACCATATCTGGGTATAATCTTGGGAGGGAGGGATTTGTGGTGGTGGGTGGTCGTGCTGCATACTCTTGGCCCAGAGCTTGATGCCTCGCAAAGCAGTTCTGAAGGTGTCAACGCATGGGACGCAGCGGAGCAGCTTCTCGGCAACGCGTGTTCCGTTGATGCTTCGTTGCGACGCATCGTCAAGGTTTCTAAGCAGCGAGTCAGCTCCAATGTTGAACGGCGGTGAAGGGGGGATCTGTGCAACAAAAGGTAAACAAAAGAAAAAGTGTGTTGTTTGGTTCTGGGGCAACATAAAGTCGGCGTGCAATGAGAGTTGCTATTTTTTTAGCAGGGAAGGGGGTATAGCAAATCGTTTGTTTTTGATGAACCTAAGCCTCTCTATGCTTCGTCTAAAAACAAAGCACTGTCTGTTTTTATTCTATTTGCCAAAGACAAATTTGGTCTTTAAAAATAGTAACTCTGATAGGTAAGTAAAAGGGGGAAAAAAAGGTTTTTTCGTTGATTGCACAATTACCCTGTTGGAGGGGGGTGATTGGCGACCGTATCTGAGGAACTATTTCTCCTTTTAAGCTACGCTTGTAGGTATAAAAAAAATAAAGGGGCAAATTGCGATAACACGTATACTTTTTGTTTCCATTTGCGATAACACGTACACAAAAAGTATACGTGTTATCGCGAAAAAGTGTACGTGTTATCGCGAAAAGTGGTCAAAAAAGTATACGTGTTATCGCGAACAAAAATGTACGTGTTTCCTTCTTCTAAGGTGCTCGCTCTCCATACCTAGACCCTCGAATTTTTTTTTTTGGGCCCCAAAAATGGCTAATTTCGACGATTTGAGGCCATTCAAAGCAAAATTTGGCACTTTTGAGCATCTGTGGGGGTCTAGAACGCGGTTGCGAGCACCCCGTTTTTTAGCGAAATATGTACGTGTTATCGCGAAAAGTGTTCAAAAAAATGTACGTGTGACATTCAGAAGACAGGGTCTGGTGGTAAATTTTGCGTATCCCTCTGTGTGGGTCACTCACACTTGCGGTCATGTGCCACTGCGTGGGTCTGGGAACCAGACTTACGTACTTAAGGTGCACGAACACAGGGTCTGGTGGTAAATTTTGCGTAGTACTGCGACGTGGTACTGCGTGGGTCTGGGAATATGGGTACCTGGGTACAGGATATTTGTTGTCAAAGACATCTTCCACCATGCATTGAGGAGGGTAAGACAGTGGTCGCAGTTTGTACTTGATATCATTACAACATTTAACTTCTCCACGGGGGTCTTGGGCCGTTCATTCGGTTATACCTTGACTAGCGGAAGAGGCCTTTTTGGTCTCTAGAATATCCGGTATTCCCGAACGGAGGCACACTTTGTGTGTTACTACGACCTGGCAACTTCCAGCAGTAGGTTAAGTAATCTTTCTTGTAAATTGTTGGATCATTATCTCCTCAGTGCATGAATGCCCCACGTGACTGGACACTTTTGTGTTTGTCATGTGGAGCTGTGGTTGCTCTTTCACGACTTTTATCCTTGTACACAGTGTACCCAGTACCCAGTGCCCTGTCACGACTTTTTCCGTGACAAAAAGTTTGGTTTCCTTGACAAACCAGGTACCCAGGTACCCAGGTACCTGGGTACCTGGGTACCTGGGTACCTGGGTACCTGGGTACCTGGGTACCTGGGTACCTGGGTACCTGGGTACCTGGGTACCTGGGTACCTGGGTACCTGGGTACCTGGGTACCTGGGTACCTGGGTACCTGGGTACCTGGGTACCTGGGAAAACACGTACGTTTTTGTTCGCGAAAACACGTACACTTTTTCGCGATAACACGTATACTTTTTGTGTACGTGTTATCGCAAATCGAAAAAAAAAGTATACGTGTTATCGCAATTTACCCAAAATAAAGGGTAAATTGCGATAACACGTATACTTTTTGTTTTCATTTGCGATAACACGTACACAAAAAGTATACGTGTTATCGCGAAAAGTGGTCGAAAAAGTGTATGTGTTATCGCGAAAAGTGGTCAAAAAATGTACGTGTTTTCTCCTTCTAAGGTGCTCGCTCTCCATACCTAGACCCTCGAATTTTTTTTTTGGGACCCCCATAAAGGGCTAATTTCGACGATTTGAGGCCATTCAAAGCAAAATTTGGCACTTTTGAGCATCTGTGGGGGTCTAGAACGCGGTTGCGAGCACCCCGTTTTTTAGCGAAATATGTACGTGTTATCGCGAAAAGTGTTCAAAAAAATGTACGTGTGACATTCAGAAGAATAAGTTTACCCAAAACACCTGGGAAAACACGTACGTTTTTGTTCGCGAAAACACGTACACTTTTTCGCGATAACACGTATACTTTTTGTGTACGTGTTAGGGCTTAGTTATTTTTTTTTTTGGTACGCGTCCGGGACCCCCCTCAAATTTTGAGCGCGCGCGCGCAAAAAAAAATAAAATACCAAAAAAAAATAACTTGTTTTGGCTGCAAAATCAATGTTGTGCCCAAAAAAAAAAATTTCAAAAAAAAAATATTCGGAAAAAAAAATTGTTGAAATTTTCCAACTTTTTTTTTTATACTTTTCTATGCACACCACACCGGCATATTTTTTTTTATTTTTTATTTTTTATTTTTGGATTTCCAAAAATTTGAGCGCGCGCGGACGCGTACCAAAAAAAAAAATAACTAAGCCCTTATCGCAAATCGAAAAAAAAAGTATACGTGTTATCGCAATTTACCCAAAAATAAAACATACCCGTTCAAGGTCTAGAGAGGAGAAGACGAGATCAATTTGTATGTCTGCAAACTTCATTTTTATGACAGGCACATGCGCATCACGAACCGGATTCAACTCCTTCACGAGAGTGTGCCGCTTCATGATCTTGACAAGCGATTCGAAGAAGTCTTCTCTGTCCACATCCCTCGGCGCGATGCACAACGTATCAATATCGGCCCCCGGGAAGTGCACCCCCAACGCATACGACCCAAAGCATAGCAGCCTCCCCCCATGGTCGTCCGGCCTTTCGTACCCCTTTGCGTTGAGCAGCTTCCCCATCCACGTCTGCATCAGCTTCTCCAACCGGATCAAAACGTTTTTTCTATCCTCCCCCTCCTTCACACTCTCCACCGTCACCTGCAACGATTCCTTCAGTGCATTAGTAGACTCTATGTCGCCAGCGCTCGGAGGGTCTTCGTGTACCGGGTCGTGCGGGCCTCTGTCTTCACGACGGCTGTCGATAACGATAAGAGGGGGTGGGTGCATGCCTGGGACAAAGCCGGTAGAGAGAGGAGAGCTTTGTCCTACGGAAGCCCCAGAAGGTGTAGGGGACCCGGGAGCCGCAGTGGAAGGGACCGGTGAACCTTGCATCGCATCAACTCTAGTTTATTTTTTAGTTGTGCTCAATTTTAATTTTATAGAAAAGATCAAAAAACCCCCTTTTTTTGTGTGTTTTGTTGCCTGTGGGGGGTTGAATATGTGTCGTGGGGGGGTTGAATGTTGTTCGTGGTTTACATCTGATATGCTCTCCTCCTCTCCCCTCCTCTATGAATGAAAGGATCTTTGAAGACAACAGGATCATGAGGACATGATGTAGGGTTCGGTTGGGTTCCTCTGCTCAAAAAAAAAAAAGCGATTGAAGAAGGAAAAAAGAAAACGCGTGCGTGCGATCAAGCATTTAGAAAATGCGTGCCGATGGCGAAGGTAAAAAAAAAAAAACAGTGGGGAAGTGGTCTTGTGAGAAGGGACCTACGATGAGGAGGGGGTGGCAAGTGGAAGCCGAAAAAATCCTCCAACAGGGAGAGAGAGAGATAGAGAGAGATAGAGAGAGAGGGAAGGAAGCAAGGTGGCGGTTGTGCTGTGGAGATCACACAGAGTGGGGTTGACTACCCGTTATCGTTATTTTTTATTTTTTTTCCAGAAAAGAAAAGAAAGAAGAAAAAATAGGATATTGAGCTGTGCAAAACGCCTCTGCAGAGATGCAGGCACCAATGATAATAAAACGGCAAAAATGAATAAAAAAAGAGCGTAGAAAAAAAAGGGGACATTTTTTGCACAAAAAAAAAAAAAGGCGAAGTTGCTACACAATCGGATGTGCATTTTTGTCCCACTCCCCAACTAGAAAAAAAAAACTTTTTGGATACTATTTCAAGAATACAAAAAAAAAAAATGCATGAAGTCTTGGGTACTTACAATACCCTCCTGCTCATATGTTTAGTATCTCCTCTCAAAACTTTACTGGATCCAATACTTAAGTCACCCTTTCAAGCCAAATAAAGTTAAGGTTGGCAACGTGCAGACATTCTTAGATGCGGGGACACGTGTGGAAAAAATAGAAACTTAACACTCATCACACGATAAAACCCATGGGAGAGGTTGTGGTGAAACGCACACACCTCGACCTGTTTGGTGAGGAGTGGCTCTGCAGCGCGGTTCTTCCCTAGAACCGCAAAGTGTGTTCAAAGTGCGTTGTTTCTATTTCCTCCTTCATTTCATGAGGTGACAAAAAAAAAATTTAAAAAAAAAACCCCAAAATGGGAATCAGGGAGGTGAAGTGATTGGTGATCAGCTTTCTTCTCTGAAAGGAGGGTGGGCAGGGGATAAAGGGAAGAGTTAAAGAAAGACGTCTTTCCCATACGACATGCCGAGTTATTGGCAGCGTAAAAATAAAAAACAAAAGAGGGACGGAGAAAGGCAAAGAAGGCGTGGTACCCCCCTTAGCGGGGTACCAGTTACTCGAAAGATGTACCCTCTCTCTGCGGGATGCACATATTATCAGAAATTGAATTTCTTATTTATTTTTTGATAAATTGTTGGAGTAGTGCAGCTGTCTCGGTTGTGTCGCCACAGTTGTGCAATCTCCACTGTTTTTTCAGAACTGCCCTAAAAGGAGGGTAAACAGCAATAGGGCTACTTGGAGAAGAACCAAGAACAAACAAAACAAAAAATTTGACGACGACTTTGAAATACTGAACACAGGAACGGGGCACACCTGGTTTATATAGTGAAGATGGGGAGGGGGAAAGCAGGACCAAAAAAAGAGATCAAAACGACTTCAAAATCAATCGAAAAAGAGAAAAAAATCGCGTTAATCGCACAAAAGAGGAATATCTCCTCTCTGCTTTGCTATTATCTGCATTGTGGTTCGCTTCTACAAACGAAGCAAAAAAAAAAAAAATATTTTGGAAAACGGGTGAAAAAAGAAACTTGAAAGCTGAATGTGCCTCTCGTGCACACACATCTAAAAAAAAGTTAAAAAGATGACTAAGCCTCTCGTTGCTTAGTCACGTTGAGGATTAAATGCCTTGAGACAAATATGAAAAGAGGGGGGGGTGCCATGCGGGCACGCGAGAAATCAGGTGATCCCAGCTGACCGCTTTTCCGAGTGTTCAGTTCTCCTTCCTTTCACAGTTCAAGTCGTCGAGAATAAGGGGGGGAAATGGGGGTGCGTATTAGTGGGTATTATTGTAAGAGAGAATAAAAAAAAAAAAAATGGAAAAAAAAATGCAAACATAAATCAAAATATGTTGAAAGAATATGGTACCTTATCAAAACAGAGAAGTTATGTACAATAAGAATAATGTTACAAAAAGCATGTGGAAAAACAAGATTGTATTTATTTAGCAACAAAGGTATGAAAGCGATGATTCAGAGTAAGTACGAAACCATCAACAGAAAAAAAAATCAAATTAATAAATGTGTTTTATGAAGAAACAGTTAATAAGGTGGAAAGAGAATAATGAGAAACAAAACAAAACAAAAAACACATGACAGTTTGTGCAGACTACTAAGCGAGACTAGGCTCGAATTAAATTTTCTTCACACAGACACCCACACACTGGCGTTAGACAACAGTTTAGGGGGCTATTTGGGTAGAAGAACAGAGGGACAGGGGGCAGGGCGCGCGCTAACTTTCGGAAATTTCCCGAAAAAATGGATATCGGGTCCAAAAAAATGTACCTACAGGAAGTATGTGAAGGGGGGCAGAAAAATCAGGGTCATGTTACATTTCCGAGAAAATCCCGGGCTGTGGTGGGGGATATACGGAAAAATGGACAAAATTTTGGTGACTTAAATTTTCACAAAATATGAACCCATACTCGTAAACAAGGGTCATTTTCAGGTCTTTCGGACAGCCAGTACACAGTACACAGTACACAGTACACAGTACACAGTACACAGTACACAGTACACAGTACACAGTACACAGTACACAGTACACAGTACACAGTACACAGTACACAGTACACAGTACACAGTACACAGTACACAGTACACAGTACACAGTACACAGTACACAGTACACAGTACACAGTACACAGTACACAGTACACAGTACACAGTACACAGTACACAGTACACAGTACACAGTACACAGTACACAGTACACAGTACACAGTACACAGTACACAGTACACAGTACACAGTACACAGTACACAGTACACAGTACACAGTACACAGTACACAGTACACAGTACACAGTACACAGTACACAGTACACAGTACACAGTACACAGTACACAGTACACAGTACACAGTACACAGTACACAGTACACAGTACACAGTACACAGTACACAGTACACAGTACACAGTACACAGTACACAGTACACAGTACACAGTACACAGTACACAGTACACAGTACACAGTACACAGTACACAGTACACAGTACACAGTACACAGTACACAGTACCCATTACCGTGACTTCACCGGCCAACATCGGAAAACACCGGCAAACCCACAAACCCGCAAACCCGAAAAATGGTCAAAATCAGGTGGAATATACATAAGTACATCATGGGGGTAGGGAACAGGTAGCGCCGCAGGCGCACGGTACCCAACTTTTTTCTTTTTTCTTTTCCCTTTTCTCTGCTTTCTTTTGATTGCGCGAGCCGATTGCTCTCCACGGTGGGGTCACATGTGTGTCCAAAAACTATCTGAAGTGCCCTTACTGTACAATATGGGATTCTCTGATTTTCTAAAGGAAATCGTGTAAGGGTAGTGTAACTTTTTCAGCCTGTTACCGTTACCGCCCGCCGGATTTTTCGAAAACCAAAAAAATAAAGTTATGTAGAAAGTACCTAGGGAAAAAAGTTATGAAGAGGTTCTATAGGAAAGATGTGGGTGGGGCTGTACAGGGCCCATACCCATAGCACCTCACGATCACTTGGTGAGTAGGCAATTTTTCTCGAGAGAAAAGTCGTTTTCCTTCACGAGTGTTTTCTTGTACACTGTACACTGTACACTGTACACTGTACACTGTACACTGTACACTGTACACTGTACACTGTACACTGTACACTGTACACTGTACACTGTACACTGTACACTGTACACTGTACACTGTACACTGTACACTGTACACTGTACACTGTACACTGTACACTGTACACTGTACACTGTACACTGTACACTGTACACTGTACACTGTACACTGTACACTGTACACTGTACACTGTACACTGTACACTGTACACTGTACACTGTACACTGTACACTGTACACTGTACACTGTACACTGTACACTGTACACTACCTATAACTTTCTGGTACCTAGACACCCGGTGTCCAGGAACCTAGGTACCCAGGCAACATGATTATGAGAAGACACAAAATGCTACACGTAACAGAAAACAAGCTACACGTCACGAAAATAAGGATTTTACTGTGAAGAAAACTCTGGAAAAATGTAAGAAAATCTCTTCATAACTTTTTTCCCCCTGGTAAAACTTTTTTTTCTTCATAACTTTTTTTCTCCGCCGCCCGCCGGATTTTTCGAACACCAAAATAACGGTAACAGACCGAAAAAGTTACACTACCCTAATCAAAAAAATTTTGTACCGCGAAAAAACCTCGAAAAAACCGGGTGTGAGGGTGTGGATTTAGCGCGCGCCCTGACAGGGGGGTTTTTTGTGTTTTTTTTTTTTTGAAAATTTGGTTGTATTAGTGTTGCCACCCTAGAGTGTGCTCCACTATAATTTCTTTTTTTTGTTTGAGTAATTGAAGTGAGGTTTGACAGTACCGACACCCCTGGGATGCAGGCACTGACGGTTAAAATAGAATAAAACAGAGAGAGGAGAGAGAAACCACAGAAGTGCTGAACAAAATCCCTCTCGAGAGCATGCATGCCATGGGCATCGCAATTTTTTTTTCCTCTTCCAAAACGGGACCTACCTTGGTATCGCGTTTCCCGGACATGCATGCTCAAGAGAAGAGTACAAAAAACAAAAGAAAAGCGAATACGATAGTCACCAAATATTCAGGGGGGGAAATGTCCCTCGAAAGGTTATTTCGCATCAGTATGTTTCTTTTTCGCGCAGCTTCTCTTCAATAACAAGGGTTTTTTTGGGGGAATGAAGAGGGGCGTTTGAAAATGTTTTTTGTATGTTTTGAAAGTGCTTTGTGCTCTGTTTAATTTTGCTTGATAGTTTTGTAGACGTGGTGTTGGAGAGGAAGGGCTTTTTGGGGGAATGAAGAGGGGCAGGGGATGGACACAGTACACGGGATGTGCGCACTGTATTTCTCCAGTGCAGTTGCAGGCAATGCAGTGGATGAGCGACGGTGGCGAAAAAGAAAAAGAAAAAAAAAAAGTGTCACTTGTCGTTCCCTCACCCCCCTTCTTGTAGTTGTTTGATGCGTTGACGCTTCCACACACAGAATTTTACGCGCTCTGGCGTTTGGGAGGGGGTCTGCTTTGTTGTGTTTTTCGGAAATTAATTACTCGCTCGTAGATAGCTTCCAGCACATATATGTTTGCGTTGACGCTTCCACACACACTAAAAATTACCTGTTGGTTGGTGGTGTTGCGGAGCACGGTTGGGTGAGTGAACGACGTGACACTTTCCGCTCACAAAGTAGTGTGCGTAAAAAGAAAAAAATGACCCTAAGCTTCTCTGTGCTTAGTCTGATTAGATTACTTAATATTTTGAACATTGGTTCTCTGTGCATAGTCACCTTATAAAAAAGGTAATTGTTGAAGGCACCCTCTGACTGACACTATACAATACCAGCCCCCGGATGAAAGCAAAGTACCCCTATATGCAGACTACAACCAATAACGAAAGATTATCACCCCGGGAAAGAGATCGGATGGAATAAGTGGTGTCCATAGCTAGGCCCTGGACCCATCACCCAATACCCCGGGGGGGTAGTCAGCGTCACGCTGATACCGTAGGTTACGGTGAACAGCTTTTTAAAAAAATCAATAACTGGATGGGATGCTGCACTGACACGCATCGTTTAAAACAGTACTGCAGGCTGGGGGGAAAAGGGGCTGATGTGGAATGGGGATTGGTTGATGGATGTAAAGGATTGGTGAATGTTCAGTTGATGTTGAAATAAATAAAAATGTTCCCAATGCTTTCTAATCGAATGAACAGAAAGACCAAAAAAAAAAAAAAAAGCAAAAAAAGGCAAATAGTCATCCTTTGGAGAGAAGGGGCGAATTGACCCTGAAGAAAGACGAAATAACGAAAAAGAAAATAGTATACGATGAAGTTAAGCCTCTCGTTGCTTTAGTCACCTTCGAAAAGAAATATTTGGTGAGATGAATTTGTGCATCAAATTGTGCGCACACGTCTCAGAAGAAGAAGAAGAAGAAGAAAATGACCCCGTGCAGCTTACCTTTGGTATATTTTTAGCCTATGGTAAGAGAACTGTACGGTGGCTCGTGGTGCATGCAAAGTGGTCACATGTAGATCCACCTAGAAAATAGGGTTTGAAAACACACTATTGCATCGCCAGATAGTTCTTTGCAAAAGAAAAAAAGTACAAAAAAGACACAAAGCTGTTGCTTGATTATAGACTACTATCACTAGAGTAGCAGCCAAAAAGACACAAAAGACACAAAACACACAAAACAAAACAGGGTTCAACCAAGAAGACAATTGCTCCGTCAATGCCGAAGCCTCTCTGTGCTTGGTCATCCCAACAACAACAGCAACAAAAAGTTGACTTAAAATACAAAGCCCTCTCGTGACAGTGTATCTGACAAACACTTTAAGTAAATAAATGTCTCTCGCTGTGAAAACACCCATAATTCTTGAAAGATAGAAAAAAAAAAGCCTCAAACAGACACCTCATCTTTCAACGCATAAAAGGCAACAAAAAAATGATGGAAAAACAAAATAAAAACGTACAAAGACCCAAGAATTCCAAAGCTACACCACTTCTTCCAAAATTTGAAAAAAGAAGAAAAAAAGAACTAAAAAAAAAACAAACTCTTTGGACTCACAATTGTTCTGTTCGCCCCCACACAATTCCTTTCTTTGTATCGACAATCACGTTATACCTACTGGAATAACGATCTGTACTCATTTTTTTGTTGTGGGGGAAGCGGGGGGTGGGTGGGGATGGGGAAGAGGTAGTGCCTGATCTACTGTAGGCAAACGATAAATGTGATTAGTAAAGGAAGATGATTTGGGATGTGTCGACGGCCCCCTCAGGCAGCCCCTATTGATCCCGCTGGACAGTGGGCTTGCATAATTTCCGAAGAATTAAGAAGAGCCTGACAGTCCAAAGTACTGCCTGTACTCAATATTAGGACGAAGCATTTTTGGGGGAAAAATAAGAAAAATGCAACTTAAGGGGCAGCTGCCACGCCACAGACATAAGCTAATTGCCTGCGAAAGAAAACAAAAAACAAAACGACCGAAAAGTTGCCTCAATAGATAGGGGTTTTTTAAAAAATAATCACACTCCTTCACGAAAGTACTGTGAAAAGAGTGAGAGGTTTTTGTGAAGAACTGTGGAACAATAGTGTTTCGCAAACAAAAAAAAAACAAAAAACAATACAATTGGTTCATATACTATCTATTCTACTGAATAGAAGGTATAATAGGGTACACTAAATGGACCCAAACTTTTTAACTTTCCAAAAACAAAAAAAAAAATCGAAGCTGCCAGGATATGGTGTGTGAAAAAAGAAGGGGAAAGAAAATAAAGGAGAGGTTAACTAAATCCATGATAGGATGAGGACCACCCAAATAGGGGGGGGAGAAATAGTTTTGTTTTCTTTTCTTTTCGCCCATCGCTCCGCAAGCGAGCTGTGTTTTTTCAAGAAGCTGTACCTTGCGGGGGCGTTTTGTGTGGATAAAATGAAGCAAATGAGCAAAAAAGAGAGAAAAAAAAAAGTGAAGTTGATAGTGCAAACACCTTAAGGAAGCAGGCATCGGGGGAAGGGGGGAAAAGCAGTCACGCACACACCATCATTTCTATTTTCCTATTGTCAAGAATGTGGTTTTGCAAAAAAAAAAAAAAAACAAAAACAAAAAAAGGGGCAAGGACAGTGTAACCTATCCTGGTGGAACCTTGTGGTTCTGAACTGTTTTTTTATCGTAAACCTTTTGTACCGAACTGTCCAAAAGTTACTAGGAGGGTACCAGACTGTCCTTGCCCCAAACAAAAACAAAAAAAAAATGCGAAGAAAAAGAAAAATCTGTGTGTGATCACGGGATCCACACAAAACAAAAAAAACATCCTTTCTTTTCTTCACAATCGTTAAAAAGAAAAATAGTCGAAATAATTTGAAACTTTTTGTGTTGCGACAATTCCCTCGTAGTAACTACTCGAGCCTGTCACATTGAAACTCTAGGATATGGACAGACGGCACACCTTATCCAGCCAGGATGTGGCAGAGAATGGGACATTAAGAAACTCTGGTCTGACAACTTTTGTTTTATTTTGTTTTTTTTTTTTTTGGAAACTTGGTTGTATTAGTGTAGCCACCCTAGAGTGTGCTCCACTATTTTTTTTTTGATAAATTTATTGGAGTAGTGTAGTTGCCTCGATTATGTTGCCACAGTTGTGCGCAATCTCCACTTTTCCTTTTTTTGGTTTGAAATATTGGCTGTAGTAGTGTGAAGACATCCAAAGGATGAGCTTCACTCAGCATTTTTTTTTTTTTTTTTTGAAAACTTTTTTTCCATTCCTTTGAAGAACGGAGCTATGTACGGTCCTGGAAGCTCCAAGAAAACGGAGTCGGCGGGCTTAATAGGAAGTTGCCTTTCCTAAACGTGCACACTTTATTTTTTTTTTTTTATAGGCGCGCTACCTGGTCAGAATAATTCCTGTCGAGGCCTTCTCAGCGCAACCAAGGGTTTTTTGTATTGAGAGAGACGCAAAGTTTTAGAAAGAACAAAAAAAACGAAGTTTTAAGTGCAAAACGCCTCTTGGATACTGGAGGACGCAAAGCACCAGAAAAATAAAAACAAAAAGACAGACTGGATGATGTCCCCGCTCCCCCACACCCATTTTCTTCTTTTTCTTCTTTTTTTCCTTCTCTCCTAATGAAATATTTCCGGAAAGTCTTCCCTGAAAAGAAAGTGAAGTTGATAGTGCAAACGCCTCTGGGACGCAGGCACTGGCACTCCGTGGGTTATCGAACCCCGGAGTGTTGCGCTTGGGATTGGTTTACAGGGAAGCTGTAAGCAGGTATACATTCATTACCCCACCCTGACCGGGAAGGGGGGACAACATGATTTAAAGATTCAAGAAAAGCACGTGTTTTAGCACACAACACTGGGCGTCTGCTGAATCCAATGAGCGCTGGGGCGCCGACGGAACGGAGGGAGTGCACACGATCCTTTTTCACACCCGGGAATGGGGCGCGGCGGAGTTTCGCTGTTAAAGCCCGCATGTTGGTCTTGACGATGAGCCTTTGCATGGCCCGCCCACGCTCGCGGATATTAGAGGTCTGTTTGGCGAGGAAGACCCTTGTGCGCAATTCGAAAGAAAAGTGAACGTAGCTCTTATTGGATTGGAAAAACGAATCTCAAAAAAGAAAATGAAGTAATCACCTGATTTTTACTCCGCGTATTGGCGCGTAAAGGCGTGTATAGGCGCGTATAGGGCCGTATAGGACCGTACAGGCACACACGGACCGTCTGTACACGCCTTTACGCGCCTATACGCGGGGTAAAAATCAGGTGGAGTAAGTATGAAATAAGGATGAAACCAGAGACGAAAACCACACTTCCCCAAACTCTATTTTTCCGAATGGAATTGTAAGGTAAGATGAACCTAAGCCTCTCGTTCCGAACCCACCGCAACAAAAAAGAGCGAAATAATCGAGGCAACACACAAGAGGGTGGTTGGGTTCTACCCTCTCGTGTATAGTCACCCCGGAAATGCGATGAGCCACTGTCTCGAACATAAGAGAAAAAATAAATCTTGAAAACTTGGTTGTATTAGTGCAGCTGCACTACAGCTGTATTGTGATGTCTATTATGTATTATGGACCAATGATCACAATACATCCAACACTATCCGTAGCGGAACGCTTCCCACACAAAATAAAGTGAGAGAGAGGAGGAAGGGGGGGAAGATATCAATAACTCGATGCCTACCACTTGCCCTTCAACGATGCAAAAAAAAAAAAAAAAGCGGGTCTGAATGGATAGTGAAAAACAACGTTGCACTGCACGCCTTCGGTGTGGCTGAAAAGGGGAGTGATTCGCACTGCACTTTTCCACACTTTTTGCGGCCCCTCCGTTCAGCCACACCAGTTATGTGCGTTTTTTTTTTTTTTGAAAACTTGGTTGTATTAGTGTAGCCATCCTAGAGTGTGCTCCACTAACGCATTTTTTATATTTACAAAGAACGCCATTTTGGTGGAAAAAAAGAGAAGTTGAAAAGAAGTGGCAAACGCCTTTACCGTACAACGGAAGACCTAGGGCACTATTTTTTTTTCCTTGCAGGGGTTATTTGAAATGAAAAAAAAACCCCTCCGCAGAAAATGCACTAAAATAAAATAGTTCTGATTTTTAGATTTTGATGTAAAGGGTGTGGAACAATGTGATTTTAAAAAAAAAAGAAAGTTTAAAAGATGAATTCTGGCGCACACACATCTTTTTAAAAAGAGGGAATAAACTTTTTTTTGCAGAGAAAGTAGGCGGCAAAAAAAAGAGGAAAAGTTTATGAGATGAACCTAAGCCTCTCGTGATTAGTCTGATTAGATTACTTAATCATTGGTTGGTGTTTAGTCACTTTGGGGAAGAAAAAAAAAGGAGAGGAAATAGGGGAACTCACAAAAGACAGATAGAGGACCTCTACAGTGGAAAATAAAAAACCAAAACAAAATGTACTCTGACTCCTCTATCCAGAGAAAGGGGAGAGAGAACGGATAATATGTGATAGCTGTGCCTCTCACGACACACAAAGACACCACGCAGTATTCTGGGAGTGCTAAAAATCTTTTTTGTCTGAGTGGTGTGATTTTTCCATAAAAAAAGGTGTAAAAAAAGTCCTTCTAAGGTATACCACCACCCCTATGTAGGGCACACCACTCAGTCTTTTTAAAAAAATGGTGATCGTGGGGAAGTTGTAGAAGGAAAAAAAACAAACACAGGGGGGTGGGAGAAGGAAAAGGAGGAGGAAGAGGAGGGGTAAGTCCGTGGAGACCACTTAGGTGGTGGCTGCACACGGTGTTTTTTTTTTTTAACTGTTCCGCCGTTTCACTGTGACCAGGGGTTTTCTGGAAATGGTTTCTTCCTTTTCTTCACCTTTTTCTGGAGGGGACCGCCAATACCCTGAAAGAAAATAAACCCCCCTGGTACAGTTGTCAAATGACTCTTTTTAGTTTGTTTTGAAAAATAACTGCCTCGTCCCTTTTGGCATCTTAGAGAAATGAGAGGACAGAGAAGAGACCAATACAATAGGTTGCAATAAAGCAAAAAAAAAAAAAAAGAAATAAAAAAAATAGGTCGTAACAACCCCTGTAGGGCATATCCTTTACTGTACAACAGCCACACCATCAACAGAACCCCCCATTTGTCCCCTTCGCACTGTGCAAAACCTAAGACGGAATCTTTATCTTTTTTTTTGAAACTTGGTGTGTGAATCAGTGAAGTCACACAAAGATGTGCACTCCATTGCATTTAACTTTATGTTCATTTTATTTATTTTCGCAGAACAACGCAAACCCCAAACACCCCCTCATGCAAGCAGAAGGAGGAGGAATGAGCGACGTACAGTAGACTTGAGTCATGAGCTAACCTGCACAAAAAAAAAAAAAAAAAAAAACACAAACACGACCAGCATCATGCCTAGAAAGTGGCAGAGAGAGTCAATTCATCGTACTACAGAAAAAGGGGGTACAGACGCATAGTGTCCTCAACCCTCACAGACTAATTTTTTTGTTGAAAAAATTCTAAAAAATACCCCTTCCCAGAACTTCCCTTCCCCCCCTGTCTACAACAAACCTCCCCATCACCCCACCCCACTGTCACATCTACTGCGCTCTTTTACGGTTTCCAAACTTTTTTTTTTTCTTTCTTTTTTGCGTGAACACACCTCGCGCACCTCTTCAGTTTCCTGACCGAGCGGGGAAACTGGCTAATGAAAGGGGTAGTGCCACGTGTACAAGGACAAATGTGTGCAAACAAAAAACAAAAAAACAAAAAGTGGTGTGATAACCAAACGGATTATCCGTGGTTCCCCCGAAGGTGCTCCGCAAATCTTAATATAGCCTGAAACAGTTCTCCGTGGTTCCCCCGTGGGTTGTCCGTACCCCCTGAATCACACCAAAAAAGGTTGAAAGAAGTTGAAAGGTGCAAACGCCTCTCTGGACGCAAGGCACCGGATCTCCGCAAGAGAAACCCACCTGTATCGTCTGCCCAAGCCCAGTAATAACCCTGTACACAGATACTACTGTGCAATAACCTGCTCTTTGAAGAGCTGCCCATAAAACCCCGGAGACCAAACAGAAAGTGAAGCTGATAGTGCAAACGCCTCTGGGACGCAAGGTTACGAAATGAAAGAACCCCCTTGTAAAGATGAATGTGCCTCTCTCGTGCACAGTATTAGCAGGCTTATCTGTCTCACTGCCCTTGAGTGGACTTCGCAACCTGCACACCCCCCTACTGAAGTATCGTAGAGTGGTTGGACGCTGCCTGCACATCTGAACTGGTCGCTGCTGAGTTCAGCAGTGGGGTGGAAAGACCGGACCTGTGTTGGGGCGGGGGTACATTTGCGTGATGAACACAAACGAAGCAGAGCGAATACACCATAATTGTGGGGCTATTTGAGTCATCGACGAAATGAATGAAAAGTTTATAAGATGGTCCTAAGCCTCTCGTTGCTTAGGTACCTTTGATCACAATGGTAGATTTTTGGGAATACAAAACTCTAAGGAGGGTTATTACCCCCACCGATGTTTTGTTGTGTGATCGTAGATGAAGGTGTAACTGTACTCATCAAAGACAGTGTTCACTACAATATTCCCTTTTTTCCATACCTTTCGGGTGCAAACAACGGAAGCGCCGCGCCACGACTGTGCTTCTCCACAAGGAGCTGGTCTGCGTGTGTGGAGAGGAGAGATGCCACCCGGTCGTCCACACTGCAGTTCACAGGCGAACCTGCTTGGGACCGGAGAGGCGAGTTGATGCTGCTGCTGGCGTCCCAACGCCCGTCGTCGTAGTGAGGGTGGTTCACGTAGTGCACCTGAACCGCTGGGGTTGTGCTGCTGCGTTCCTCCTCACTGCCACCACGTCGCCTCAGACACCACCACACTGCACCCAAAAACAGCAGTGCACTACCTATAATGGGAATCAAAAGGATGGTCGCAAACCCACCACCCCCGCCCCCCACCTTCGGCGGTGCTGTGAATGAATAGCATGCCTTCGGGAGGAACACCGGAGCGTACACAGCGGAGCGAGAAGGTAGCAAATAGGAATCTCCATCATCCGCATCGCGCCCTCCAACGCGCGCAGCAATGACCAATTGAAACGCTGTGCAGATTCCGGTGTTTACACCAAAAATCGCTTCGGATGAAACGTTCAATGAGGTCAATCGTTTCCACGGTTTTGCGTGAGTTTCGTACGTAAAGATACGTCTGCTGGCAACAGATTCTAGCTGAGAAGGGTGAGTGTACAATGGGGGGTCCACCTGCCCTTCGGTAAAGGGAATTGCATAGATATCGTACCATCGGAAGGCGGAGGACATTGCCCCTTTTGCGGCCCAAAAATCGATCTGAAGCACATCCGTTCCTCCGTCAGGAAGCGTTTCGTGTGAGGTCACCTCCGTTACCCCACCATGCCCTTCTGCTCCATAACCCCCAGCTAATACATCAAACCTCCCTCCACTCTTCACCCAAACGGAGACGCGACCTGAGGAAGCGGTTTGCAAATAAACGCAATATCTTCCTGCAGCAAGACGCTTTTTTTTGTAAACCCCAAACGGAATATTCACCCCAAGGCTATCCCCAGAGAGCTCGGTGGTTCTGCGGGTAAATCGTGGGTCGGAGGCTTCTCTAATTAAATCTTCCGAACGGATTTGTTGAAAGGTCTCCCAGGTTGGGCAGATGGGTGGAGAAGTATCCGATGGAACCAAAACAGATAAAGTAATCCTTCCGGCATTTGTCGTTGAAGCGAAGGTCTGCAAAAACGCTGTCTCCCCCCCTACTACATCATAATGAAGAATCTGTGTCTCCCCCTGCATGATCTGCAACGCCGTCACGGCCCCCTCCAATAACGGCGCTGCCTGTACAATATCTCCCTGAACTCCCGCAAGGCGTGGATGGAGGCCTCTCTCTGTATTGATCTCCGCTGATTGGATTACAACATCCTCAAAAAAGAATCGAACTGAATACACCCCAGGAGAATCCACGCTAAACGAAGATCCATCATTTCCCTCTAGCGGAACCCCATTTCTCTCAATTTGATGAGATTTTAACCCCAAAGGGAGCTTCCATGATAATAAAACCGAAGAATTCTTCAAAACTCTAGAATGCAATGAAAGATCCGCCATTTCAGCAGCCTCCAGCACCTTAGGACCTACCGGGTCCACCTTTAAATCACATTCATCCCCCTCCCCACAACGCACTGTAATATGCACCGCTTTGGGTACTCTCACTATCGTTGAAACCGCGGTTCCTCCGTCTGCAGAATATTCCCATAAAATGCCTCCATTGGTATCTCTCAGCAACACCCAAAAGGGGGTGCCCCCTGAAACAAACAGTTGAACCGCAGAAGGGAGATTATTGAGAATTCCGTGATACTCTCCGTGCAATTTTGTTGTAGAATAAAGAGGCAGAGTGGTAGGAGATACTACAGACACATCAGCGCAGGACCAAAAATAGTCTGATTGGGTTTGAAGCCTCCACGCAAGAACAGCATTCCCGGTGCGGACGGTAGGGAGGGTGACATTCTGTGTCGTCACACCAGCTTCGGTTTGCGAGACATACAATATTTCCTTTGAATCTTCGGTAATTAAATAGACAGAAATTCTCCCCGCTTCTAAGGTCTCCCATTTTAACAAGGTGCTTGCGCCACTAAGATATTCTGGTATACGCCCTAATGGTGGGGGTTGTGAAGACTCAAACTCCGGTGCACCACAGATAGTATCCTGCCCTGCCCGGTTCTCCACACTATGCACCCCAGCAGGTGTCAACCGGGGCGACGGACTCACCAATCTCCCGCCCTCCCCTCCACATACCCCTTCTTCTACCAGCATCACCAAGCTTAGCAAGAATGGTACCGCACGGTACATCGTTGGGGAGGGGGGGTGTTCTTTTTCAAAAGGGAGGGGGTGTAGAAGGGTGCGGAAGGGTGTGTAATATGATCTAACCAAAGGTGATTATTAGTCACCCAGACGTATTTAAATGAAATCACTCAAATCACCCAAAGTAAAGGGTTTATGCACAGTATTGAGGGGGGAATGTGGTGGGGGTGGAAGGAAGGTAGAGTTGTGCTGTGTGGGGGAGGTGAAGAGGGGGAAGGAGGGGGAGGGGTTTGTAAAAAAAATAGAAACTTAACACTCATCACACGATAAAACCCCTGGGAGACAGGTTGTGGTGAAACGCACACACCTCGACCTGTTTGGTGAGGAGTGGCTCTGCAGCGCGGTTCGTCCCTAGAACCGCGAGTGTGTTCAAAATGCTTTGTTTCTATTTCCTCCTTCATTTCATGAGGTGACAAAATTTAAAAAAAAGGCAACAAAAATCGAGGGTGTTTTGCTAATATTTTTATCAAAAAAATGGTGTGGAGGAGGAGGAGATGGAAATGAGACGGAGGCACTGTGGTGCGTAAATACATAAAATACGCAAATTAGATTCGGCCTCCCGCCACGACTACAGTTGCGACAACAATAAAAACTAGCAGAGATTGGCTCAGAGTTGTTGGCAGGGAATAGCAATGTCGTATAGATAGGACATTCTTCCAACCTCCCAATTCATGCAATCAGCCCCCCCCAGCACCCCAGCCTTCAGGATATGCGCAAACCCGACCGCGGTAACCCGACCCCCACCACCAGCAGCTTCACTACCTCATCCAGCATCATCAACAGTATCACCAGCAAAAACAGCAGCCTCCACTCCCTGCCCCTCTGGCACACATGTGCCAGAGGGGCAGGGAGTGGAGGCTGCTGTTGAGAGTATGCAGCATACGCAGTCCGGTCTCAGAATGACTCACTCAACGCTGTCAGGGATACCAAGCTTCTCCAAGCCATGGCAGCATGGCTTCGAGACGGAGCATGCCCCCGAAGGAAGTGCCCCACTAGGGGAGGAGCGCTACATGCGGCATTGTCCATCAAGGAAGGACATCAACCCGACACGCAGGAAGACCTACTACATCAAGAAGCAAATCCTAGCGATGCAAAGGTATTAACCCGAATCCAGGGTTTCTCTTCATTGCATGAGTTGGACCACAGGAGGGGGGATGAGATCAGAGAGAGGGAAATTTTTTTTTGCTTTTGTTTCTTTTCTTTTGTGTCAGCAAGCACCGAGAGACATAGGTTAGAGATGACCGGAACCCTAAAGCAAAACGAGACACGCTCAGGTTCATCTTACAATACCATTTTCTTTTTCTTTTTCTGTCGACAATCACCTTTTAAGCACCCCACCAGAAAGGTAACGATAGTCTGACCCAATGCTTCCTCGAAGCATACTACCCCACCACCACCACCACATCTTCCTCCCCCTTCCCCCTCTAACGCAATTCAATGGACTCACCATCCCGCCCGCTGAAGGCTGCGTCCAGGTCTTTGGAGGAGATGAATTCAATTACATATTTGGCACGCGTCTCTTTGTTGTAGTCTTGGTAAAGATCATCTATCCACTGTGCAGGGAAGGCGAGGGCACGGATGCCGTGGGTGCAGACGAGACGTTGGAGGTGGTGGATGAGGACCGCACGGACTGCCGTTTTGTCTGTCAAAGGGTTGACAAGAAGTTTGTGTACAACGTCGTATCCATGCGCGGTAGGGTCTAAATGGTCGGGAAGCGCTCCTAAAAAGACAAACAAATCTGCGCCAGACTCCGCAACCAACGTGCCCTGCGCTCTCGCAGACAGCCTATCTGTATCGTCAAAGATGACCAACACTTTGTCCATTTCCTCATTGCAGGCATCTCTCGCATCCTCCACCGCACTGCGTGACTCCGACTCTGGCTCAATACCACTGATGTACACTACCTTACAAAAGGTCTGCTCGGTTGCTTTCAGCAGAATGTGTGCAAGAGTGGAGTACCCGACACCAGACGCAGAGATGCCGTGCAGCAACACACGCCGTTTATGCCCCGGCACCGAAACAGCAAAGCTAGCCAAGGTGCGCACAGCCTCCTCCTGCCCTGCAGTGTGCGCCAGCATCTGCTCGACGATGCCACGGTAACGGATCTTATTGGACGGCCACCACTGTCCAATGGTGGTAGGCTCCTGGCAAGCATATTGATCTAAGAACACTGTGTCGCCGTGCAGGTTGCATGTATCTTTGAGATATACTGTCGCCAATCCAAGCAGCAATGCTACAGTCATAAGGCAGCCTTTTGTGTAGAGGTGGACAAGAGGGAGAGTGGAATGCCCTGAAGTTGTGGATGAAAAAAAAGAGAGAAGAGAAAAGTTGATATAAGATGAACCCTAAGTTCCTCTCGTGGCTTAGTCACCTTTGATCACATTCGTTATCGTACAGAATATTGTCGTGTGGGGTGGCTGTAGTGACACAGAAGAGAGGAACTGCTGAGAAAGGGCGTTAAGGGGAAGACAAGATACAAAAAGGGGGAGGAGGGGGAGCTGGGGTTGTGGTTTCGGTATTCTCCAAAAAAGACTGCAGAACAGAATAGAGTGGAAAAAGTGTTGCTCTGTGCACAAAAAAAAACACAAGACGTAGGGAGAAAAAGGAAAAAAAAGGAAATCGGGATTGATAAGAGAAACGAAAGGGAAAACCTCTACACCGGGCTAAAAAAAAATCCTCCACAACCTGTTTGGCTTGCCTCCACAACCCTGCCTGCACCTTGGTGTCCTCTCCCCTGTCTCTCTATAAGACCCTTCTCTTCGCGCACTCAAGTGGACAGCCACCTTATGCACAGAAGAACGGGTGAGGCAGAGGGACACAAGACAGCAAAGGCGGGACAGAACAACGCAAGCCACTGTGCACACAGCTGCACCTCAGCTGCCGTGTCGTTAATAGAGTAGAGAACGAGAGCAAATAAAGAAAGGTTTATAAGATGAGCCTAAGCCTCTCGTGTTTAGTCACCTTGAAGTAAACGAGAAGAAAATAACAGAAAACTAGAGAGAATAAAGCGTAAAGAGAGGAAGAGAACCTTTGCCCACCTGCCGACCAGGCAGCCACAGCAGCGGGGGGCATGTCTTTGATTGTATGTTGTGTTGCTATTGCACTGCACACAGCTGCTCTCCTCAAGGGGCGTAGCAGCCTCCACAAGGCGTCCAGAGCAGTACAATATCAGAAAAAAAATGTGCAAATGAATTGCAAAAATGAATTCGATATAATTGCAAAAAGTCAATAAATAATATAGAGGTAAAACAAAGAAACGCTTATGTTTAAGTCACCTTCAAAAAAGCTGGCAACGGTGGCGGTGCAAACCTTTGCTATGCTGTGTGGTGTTACATGCGGTGTGCGTGGTAGAATGCCCACAGTGAACGAGCGCTGGGTGCTCAGCATATTGATGCTGGCGTCTGGCTGCCGTGCACAAAGAAGAGCAGCAAGCTGGGAGACCACCCGCACATCCGCAAGCATGGATAAAAGCAGCAAGGTAGAGCAAAGGCAGCGCACCCCACCGCACCCAGTCCCGTGTCCACAGCCGTCTCCTCAGTAAAGAGAGTGGCGGTGGCGGCGTCAAAGAAAGAAGGTTGCAAGTCAATGAAATGTGGTGGTGTATGTGGGCAAGGTGTCAGAAGCAGGGAGGCATTTTGCACCTAGTAGCGTGGACAGAAGAGGCAGTCATAGATGCTGCATAGAAGGGAAGAGTGGGGAGGGGTGTGTCGCTGTGCTCACATGCACTGTGCGTAGTGCGCGTTGTAGGCCACACACGTGGCACCTGCCTGCCCCTCGCAGCAGGCACGGTCCTGCTTGCACGCAGAGTAGACACATTGCACATCAGTCGTGCAGACGGGAAGGGTCGGTGGTGTTGTTGTTGTTGGTGTTGGCGGTGGTGTCGAAGGCGACGGTGCACCCTGCACACACTGTGCGTATTGTGTCTTGTACACAGCACAGGACGCACCTGCCTGCTCCTCGCAGCAGGCAGGGTCTTGCACACACGCAACGTACATGCAGTGCACAGCATCCAACATCGTGCACACTACAGGAGGTGTCGCAGGTGAGGTCGGCACAGGGACTGGTACTGTTGGCACAGGCGCAGGAGGGCTGGCACCACCAGAGAACATGGCATCAATCACGTTGAAGAAGCTGTTCGACGTGTCACCCACATCCCACACACTCAGAATGATGTGGTACCCCTCACGTGTCGGCACGTTGCAGGTGTGCTCGTCAAGTGCCGGTGGCTCTGTCATCCCCCCGTCCACAACGCAGAAGGGTGCAGTCTCAAACGTTGCCCGTGTCAGCGGTGCCGCCACGTCCCACCCCACACGCGTGATGTAGTACTTGTAGTCCTTCGTCACGTGGTTCACAAGAAACTTCCACGCAAACTTCGTTGGCCCCGACGACACTGCAACCCTCTCCCAGCGTGTCGCCGTCTGCACGTTCAGCTCAGGGAAGCGCGAGTGTCCACCTCCTGCTGCAATCGTCCCGTCTGCCGGCCACCCGTCCGGTCCCTCCACGCTGTAGGGCTCCCAGACGATCTGCCCGCAGTTTGCGTTGCCCCCTGTCTTGCAGAGCTCCACACGCGACGGCGGTGTCACAACGTGGCCGTGTCCGTACACCTGCGATGCACACAGTAGCACGCACAGCGCAGTGTACTTCACCATTGTACGCTCTTTGGGCTTTGTGTGTGGATGTGGTGCACAAATGGAGTGAGGCACAATGAATCTGTGTTGGAGTGTTGGGTTGTGCTGTGAGCTGGGGTTGTGCAGGAGAGAATGAATGAAATAGTTAATAGGCTCAGAAGACTCTTGATTTTTTATTCAATTTAAATACCCCAAAAAACATCAAAAAGGCTGAAGAAGACTCATTATCCTGTTCTGCATCCTTGACATGGGGTAGGGGAGAGTGCTCGCTGGATGGGTGGGATGTCAGGGAGAAGCAGAGTACAGACAACTCTGTCCAGAGACTCGCCCTCACAAAAGAAAGGGGTCTCCGTCCCAGACAACACTGCAGCAGAAGTTTCTGCTGAATTGCCAAAGAAATGCTTCTCCACAAAAGACGTTGCGAACAGACAAAAAAAGGTGTGAGAGACGACAACACACCAAGAGTGTGTGGTGTCCTCACAAAAAGATAAAAACATAACAGCAACATACCGTGTTCGTACAAAATTATCGTAAAAATGGTCGAATTTCTAGAAAAATCCTGAAAGGTCGAACATTATTCGGTCAATAATTTTGTACGAATACGGTTAAAAGCAGACACAGCACAACGCTGTGTATGGAGCAAGAAGAATGGCCACGAAGGCGAAGGCAATCGAATTAAAGAAAGAAACCTTAAGGAAGAACTGTGCGGCGCACAGATCTTAAGAAAGTAAGAGAAAGTGGTCAATACTGAAAGTGGCGGTGCTAAAAACACCTTTTGCAGGCAGACGCAGAAATGCAGGGACGACAGAACACCCTACACGAACACGTGCACACTGTCCCAGAACCACACACTCCACACCCTCCAAACTGCAAAGGGGGAGGGAGCACAGAGCAAGGCGAGACTCGCAATGTGTGTGCCAAGTATCAGCAGGTGTGAAGCTAACGTAAGAAAGAGAATGCGAAAATGAACCCGGCTGATTTTTTTTTTTCCCTGACTCCACAAGATTACTACATCTCACGTGGGACAGGTTTGAATCAGATCAGACTTTCGCCGAGCAAAATAAAAACACAAAAACAAAAAAAAACAACAATAAAAAAAATACAAAAACAAAAAATCATGGGTTGGTAATAATCGTCGACGATCGTGGCTATTCTGATCGTAGAGTTTTGTGGTTTACCGAGAGGTAAAAAAAATCCATCAACTCAACTTTCGCCATGCAGGGCTAATTTACGCTGAAGTCAATGGAGTGTTGCTTTTTCTAAAAATAACCCACCTGGGGAAAAAATCAACGGAAAAAACACACACACAAAATGCAAAGATTAATAAGAATCTTGAAAAACACAAAAATATTCTTGAAGATCAATCAATAACGAGCCTTGTGGCAAAGGGGAATGGGCGCAAGTGTTCACACACCAACACCCCACACCACAAACACCATTCGGACACCCTACAACAGGTCCCACAGAAGCAGCGTGCCGTCGTGGCTTGCTGTAGCGAGGCGTGTGCTGTCAGGTGAGAACGCGAGACGCGGGAGCCCTGCACGCGTGTGTCCATACAGCTGGTGTGCCACACTCCCAGCCGCACGCCACACCGTCACCTCACCTTCCCCGACAGCAGCAAGCAGTACCCCGTTTGGCGAGTGCCGAGCGTCAAACACAGTCTTCGTCCGCGTCTCAAGTACAAGGCGCTCCGTCACCGTACCAGCGCCCACAACCCCGCCGCCCCACTTGCTCACACGCACCGTCCCGTCGTCCATCCCACGCAGCAGCTCGTCACCAGACGCAGAGAACGACAGTGCCGTCACACGTGCAAAGCTCGACGGCAGCTCCGCCACCTTGGCACCGTTCCGCACACGCCACACCGTCACAACCTCGTCCACCTCCGTGCCCCACGACGTGGCCAGCAGCGCCCCGTCTGCAGAGAACGCCACCTCGCGTGCGTGCTTGTGGATCACAATCTCAGGCTCCAGCGAACCCGACATCAGGTCAAACACACGCGTGCGCTTGTCGCTGCCACCACCGCTCACAACAAGGAAGCGTGCGTCGGACGTGAAGCGCACACGGCGCACCGGCACACTCCCCACCGCACGCATGTCCATCAGCGTCACCTCGAGTGCGCCCGTCACAGCGTCGCACACAACAACACGCCCACCGGCACCACCCACAGCAACACGTGCACCGTCGCTCGAGAACGTCACGTCGTACGACGCAAAGTCTGCACACGCCAGCTTCGCCACCTGCACCCCAGTCGTGCTGTCGTACACACGCACCCCGTCGTCGCTCCCTGTTGCAACACGGCTCCCGTCTGCAGAGAACCCAACAGCCAGGAGGCGGCCAGACTGCACCACACGCCATGCGCACTCACGTGACGCCGTCACCTCGCATGTGAGGGGTGCTGTGTCTGGGGCAGTGCACTGTGTTGGTGCAGGTGTGTCTGGGACTGGTGTAGATGCTGGTGGTGCGCTCGTGGGCAACACACACCCTGAGTAGTTGGAGCCGGGCTGCCAGGCACCCATACTGTCGCAGGCAATGTACCCGAGATGGACCTGACCCAGGCCCTGGCAGACAAACTCGCACTCAGCGCCAACAGGCGTGAAGCGTGCGCACGGCAAATTCACACCGACAATCATGGAGGAGATAGCTGCGTTGTTCCCACTGTCCGGCAGGCCACAGGTCTGCGCCACACACGAGAACGACGTCGACCAGTCGGCTCGGCTGTTGTCCAGCGGGTCCGACTCGCACACGAGGTCCCCCACAGGCATGTAGCCTGGCTTGCACTGTGCATTGCATTGCGTCCCCACGTAGATCATGCGCGCCTCCCCGTCGCACTGCAGCATCGAGCCCTCCACCACGTTCGCTGGCACGTCCGGCTGCGTTGTGCAAAGTGGACCCTCCCATATGCCAAACATCGGCAAGAAGAAGTGGCGATCGTCGTCCATCGAGCACGGGTCGGGCCCGGAACTAGGGTCCAGCACGTCTCCGGTGTTTGTGGTCCACACCTCGTACGAGCTCGACACGGGCCCCGTCTCCACCACCACGGGGTACCACGTTGCAATGGCCACAACACTTCCCTGCGCACTGCATAAGTGCGGTGTCTCAGGCCCAGTCCGCCCGACTGCGGACCGGTCGACGCTGCCTGCGTCGTAGCAGGTCAACGTGCTGTCTGCGGGGTATGCGTACAGCGTCTGCCCCTGCGAGCCTGTCACCGTCTCGGACAGGCAGTTCTCCGCAATTGAGTTTGCCAGGTCAGACACGGTCATGCCTTGAGACGACTGCGGTGTCGCCACATCGCAGCGGTTCGCAAACGGCGCGGTCATCTCGAACCCTGTAGACGCCTTGATGTGGCCACGTGCACCAGGCAGCACGGTCGTCCCGTGTGAGTACGTTGCAAACCAAAACGTCACTGTACCCGGCTGCGACGCAGCTCTCGACGAGCATACAACCACCTTGTGTGCATCTGCGCAGTACACAAACAGCGCTGCTGCTGCGCACAGCTGCAGGTATGTTGCCATTGTTGCCTTGTCTTTTTTGAATAATTCTGTTTGTAGTGATGTGATAGTGCCTCAAAAAACAAAGGCAGGTGAGGGTTGAAAGCGGCCCCTCTGGGTCTTTTTGAGGCTAGGGCTAAAAGAAGGGTTTGCGGTTTTGTAAAGGGGTTGTCTCAACTATAAAAAAGTGCAACTCTTTTTTTTTGTACTAGCTTTCGGAGGTGAAGGGATGGAGGGCTGTGCAAGGGGCGGATGCACTGGCATTGCTGCGATTTTTGTGCTTTTTGGGTATGTATCTGTTTCTGTCTTGACATCTGTTCACCATGTGTCTCCCTCTGCCTTGGGTTCAGGGCGGCATTTCCTCTACACAGAAGAGAGGAGAAACCAAAGCCCCTCAACACAAAAACGATAGGAGACAGGTGTGTGCAAACGAAGCGAAAACTCTTACAATAATGGGGTGCAGCAATGCAGGGTTGCGGTGCCGGCGTGAGGGCACACACAAAAGCGCAAAGAAAAAGAAAAAGAAAACTTCTAAGATGAACGTGCCTCTCCTCTCGTGCACACACATCTTTTTTAAAAAGAAACGCTCAAAATAAGCGAAAAAGCGAGGGGGGGAAAAGCGAAAAAGAGCCATGGTGGTGGTGGCTGTGCAATTGGAAGCTCCAGACCACCGCACACATGGCCACCTTCTCTTCTGATACGAAAAAGAGGGCAACACGAATGATAAATGGGGTAGGGGAAGCAAAGGTGCATCAAACGCAAAAGACGCCTTGAACGTGCAAGCAAACAAACGCTTCTAAGCTAAAAAGCCAAGGCACGGCTATTGGTTGCACATATCTCAAGGTGTGGTTCCACGCATCCAGCAGCCCAGTGTATGTCGTCCGGTCCGGCAGGTTGCCACGAGGGAGTGCGGCACAGCTGATAGACATGCAGAAAGATCGCCTGTCTTTTCAGCCTGTGCCTCCCGCAAGAGGAAGGCCAGACAACACGTGGGGTGCAGACGCGTGCCACAAAAAAAGCAAAAAATTAAAATTAAAAATATTTTAAAAATTACCGGCCGCGTACATATTACGTCGCGTATTTATTACGGGGGGTACTTATTACGTCGCGTACTAATTAAGTCGCTTTTTGGGGGCCCGCGGGTGCCCAAAAAGCGACGTAATTAGTACACACCGTAAGGTGAAAAAAGTGGGGGTAATCATGTTGGAACACAGCTGGTGTGGGCACATCACTGGGGGGATACCACCAAACCCACACAATCCCGAAGTCATCGCAGACCGTGTGAGCGAGGGGGAGAACAAACCCAACACGCGGCGCGTGTAGACGGCACAGGGTAAGGTGGAAGAAATCGGTGAGAACTCTGCCACAGTGCGTCTAGTACCTCCACATGCGCAAGAGGAGTGGGAAGTGCCAATGAGTTCCTCAAATCCGCAATTTGAGCCATTCGTTCATATTTCAACGAACATTTTAAAAAAACTTTTGTTTGCATGTTGCAATCTCTGCCCAATGTAACCTTGTAAAGGGCCGAGGGCCAACACGCCAGCACCAAGAGAAATGCCAGACATCCTTCCCACTCACCTTGTCCGTAGATTTTGTTTTTCTTCAAAAAATTAATTACGTCGCACACTTATTACGTCGCGTACTAATTAAGTCGGTATTTGCCCTAACCGACTTAATTAGTACGCGACGTAATATGTACGCGGCCGGTAACCAAAAACGCAAAAAAGAACGGTGTGTGGGGGGTGGGGTTCCGCCCGTGGAATGTCCTTCTTACGGTGTTTCTCTCCTATTAATGCTCACGGACGCTTGTACACACCTTCCCTTCGAGGAAAACATGCAGCGGCACATCCGTGGCAGGAGGGAAATCAAAAGGTGAATATAACATACGAGACACAACAAAACAAAAAAGTGGGCCTCCGGAGTGGAAAAAGTGAAAGTGAAAGTGAAAGTGAAAAGAATAAAACCAGGTGAATATTGTGCACGAAACCTTGGTGGGAAAAAGGTGCTTGGTGATCCAATTAAACAAAAATGCACCCATGCAGACACAAAACCTAGAGAAAAAAAAAACAAAGAAATGATAAAAAATAAAGTAAAATAGTAACAGTAACAACCATTGATGGTGTGGGTCAAAAACAAAAGGACCATTACCAGTCAAGGTCAAGGAAGCGGGGCCCAGGGCACAATAGGGCACAGGGCTTAGTCGATCCAGGGACGGGCCTGCTTGACCTCAAGGTGTCCACGGGAGTTGTCGGTGGTGCGTGTGATCTTGAACTCAATGTCCATCGCAAAGCTGCTGCCACCGGACAGCTGGGTCTTGTAGTGCGCCTGGATTTTCTCCATGGCAACACGCAGCTCCTCAATCTCGTCGTCCTCAAGCACGTTCGTTGTCGGCACAGGCAGGCCGTACACAGTCTCGACGTTCGACCGGCGGATGTACTGGTTGATCCACTGGTACTGGATGGAGCCGTCCGGTGCGTTTCCAAGCACACGGGCCAGAAGGAACTCGTCTGGGACCGAGTTCACGGTCTCCCCACCCACCACGATCGGCTCCGGGTTCGTGACAGAGATCTCCCCGTACTGTGCGTTGACGTAGTGGCCGTCGCCCGCCTGGAAGATGTTCTTCGTGACACCCACACCGTTGACCTGCTCGTCCCCGTAGCTCTCGTGCGCCAGCACACCCATGTAGGTCTTGAAGTGGTCGATGCGGTAGAAGTCACGCTCCTCAAAGGCACGGAACGTCCACAGCCCCGCCCACACCTTCTTCGCCGACTCCGCAAGCACCCCCTCATCCGGGTCGTGTGTCGTCGACTCGTACAGCCCGGCCCCGTTGAACCCCTCAAGGTCCTCGTTGTTTGTCGACGACCGCAGACGCACGGAGCGCAGCATCGTCCCGTCGGCCTCCTCCCAGAAGGTGTGCACGGCGTTCAGCTTCGCCACAATGTCTGCCGGCACCTCACCCTTCTTCATCTCCTTCCGGAAGTCCTTCAGCTTGCTGTCCCGCTCGGCCGCGTCGTCAATAAAGGTCGCCTCCTGCATGATGGCCGTAATCTGCTCGTAGAAGGTCTTCCCCGCCGCCACGTCGTCTCCGGGCGCAACACACAGACGCCGGAACTCGCCGTTCGGCACCTCGAGCATCGTGTCCGGGTCCGTGTCCGTCCCCTCGCAACGCTTCGCCTTCATGTACTCGTCGTACACCGTGAACGGAATGGCATACCCGTCCGGCACCTGCCCGGGCAGCAGAATCTTCGCCAGCTCCGCCACGTTCGATGCCTTCGCCCCGTAGCGCACCCAGTCCGCCATCCCAATCGTCGTCAGGCGTGCAGGCTCCGTCACCGTCAGGTCGCTTTCCGGCGTCTGCGGCTCCGACGGCTGCACACTCGCCAGCCACGCCAGACGCTCCGCCTCCGTCGCCTCCTCAAGCGAGTACCCGTCCACAGTCACCGTGTACTTCACAATCTTCCCCACAAGGGCAACCACGTCCGGCGCAGTCGACGCCCCGCGCACGTACGCGTTCGGCATGTTGTTCTGCTTCGCCTTCAGGTTGATGTGCGACAGCGGCGTCTGCGGCTCGTCCGTGATGATCCCACCAACGTGCGACAGGTCGTTCGGGATGTGCTTGAACACCACCACGTCCTTGATCGAGAACGTCTCCGACCCGGTCTCAATCACACGCAGCGTCCCGAACCCAACCCCCAGGTTCAGCGGCGAGAACGTCACCCCCGCGTACAGCGCCTCGCTCAGCACCACCGCCACCCCCGCAGCCTCAAACGCCGCCTTGTCCGCCTCGTACAGCGCCGTCTGCGACGCCGACGCAGGGAAGTGGTACAGCTTCCCCGCAGCCGCCGGGAATGCCGCCGCAATCACCCCGTACGCCTTGATCGTCAGTGCCGCCGCCACAGGGTCCGTCGGCCAGAACTCCACCGTGTACAGCCCCGTCGTCCCTGTCGGCGACTCGTACGTGTCGTGCGCAATCATCGTCCCCGCAATGTTCTTCCGCTCGTCGAAGAAGTACGAGTCCGTGTTGAACTGCCCAAGCCCGGAGTTCCCGGTGTACAGCCCCAGCGCCCCGCTCACAAAGTCGTAGTGGTACTGGTGCAGCCCCGTGTTCATGAAGTACAGGCTCGGGTTCGCTGTGTTGATGTCCAGGATCACAAACTTCACCTCCAGCACCCCGAGTGCCCCGGGCACCGTGCTCCGTGCCGCCAGCCCCTCAAAATCCGCACGTGTCGCCATCGTTGTCAGGTAGTCCACGTTCAGGTCCGAGCACGCCATGCGCACTGTGATCCCGTCCTGCGTCTGCGAGGTGTCCGAGGTGAATTGGATCAGTGCCCCGTCCTTCGAGGTCAGTGTGCTCGTGAACTTCGACTTCGACCCCGACTGCTTGAAGACCTGTGTCGGATTGTTTCCGGTCGTGCTCGAGAGCGTCACGTAGTCGTAGTTCGACTCCGTTTTGAACTCAGACCACACCAGGGTCTGGTACTGCTTCGAGCATGCTGCGTACCAGCACACGTTCTCGTTGTTTGCGTACTGCGCCTCGGTGTCGGCCGGGTACACCAGCGTCCCTGCGTCGTCTGCAGTGAGCACGATCTTCTGCGCGGCGTCGCACGCCGGGGGGAACGTGAAGCCCACAGGCGGGGGTGTCGGTGGCGTCGGAGGAGTCGGCCCGGTCGCCCCGCACGTCCACGACACAGTGAACCCGGTCGCAGTCTCCAGGTCGTCCGAGAGGAAGTGCACCACCGCACCGTCCTTCCCCGACGTCACAGTGATGGGCGAAGGGATTGTGTTCCCCGAGTGCTGGCCCCTCTCCGTCGCAGGCACTCCGTTCACAACCTCGTACGTCGTCACATAGTCGTAGTCTGCCTCCGTGTCAAACTGCGGGAACGTCAGCGTCAGCTCGTCCGCACACGCAACGTACCAGCACGGGTCCTGCTTCACCGGGTAGTTCTGTCCTGTTCCGGGGTGCTCAAACTGGCCCGACGCACCCGACAGCGACTGGCTCAGGCTTGCGTCACATGCCGCAGGGAACGGTGAAGGCGCAGACACCGACGAGCACGTCCACGACACAGTGAACCCGGTCGCAGTCACGTAGTTGTCCGAGTGGAAGTGCACCACTGCACCGTCCTTCCCTGTCACAGTGATGGGCGAAGGGGTTGTGGTCCCTGCATGCCTGCCCAGCTGCGTCGCGCTTGCCCCGCTCACAACGTCGTACGTCGTCACATAGTCGTAGCCTGCCTCTGTGTCAAACTGCGAGAACGTCAGCGTCAGCTCGTCCGCACACGCAACGTACCAGCACGGGTCCTGCAGCACCAGGTAGTCCTGCCCTGTTCCGGGGTGCTCAAACTGGCCCGACGCACCGGACAGCGACTGGCGCATGTTTGCGTCGCATGCCGAAGGGAACTGTGCCTCTGCAACAGCTGCAGCAAGGCCCACAAGAGCCACACTCCTCAGCATTTTTTTTGTCTGTTTCTTTTTCTTGTTGTGTTAAGTCTGTTGGTGTGTATTGTGGATGCAGAAAGGGGTTGTCTCAAGCTATACTCTACCATAAAAAAAGTGCAACTCTCTTTTTTTTTGTACTAGCTTTCGGAGGGCGAAGGGATGGAGGGCTGTGCAAGGGCGGATGCACTGGCATTGCTGCGATTTTTGTGCTTTTTTGGGTATGTATCTGTTTCTGTCTTGACGTCTGTTCACCATGTGTCTCCCTCTGCCTTGGGTTCAGTGCGGCATTTCCTCTACACAGAAACCAAAGCCCCTCAACACAAAAACGATAGGAGACAGGTGTGTGCATGAGATGAATCTATTTCCCCGGTATTCCCCCCCTTTTTTTTTCGCTTTCTTTCCTATAGTCTCACAAAAACCTCCCTTTTTATTATCTATGGATGGGGTTTTTTTTTTGCACAGCGACACGGGTATAGGATATCTTTCCATAAAAAGTGCGCCTCCCAATCTCATCCAAAGGAGTACCAGAGGGCACGATGCTAACGAACTCTAACCTCTGTTCTGACACATACACACACGTACACATCTCCCCTTTTTTTACACCATAAGGCGAGAACCGAGGTCTTTTCTTACCCCTGAAAGCGGTTAGGATTCCCTTCACACCCAGCCAGGAGGTGACGTTTCAGTCCTGGGAGGTTAGCTAATTCTTCCCCACACCACCTGCATGACAGCTTTCCTTTGGGGGTTGCACGCTCCGCTTGGGTGACACCCACCTTCCCACCTTCCAGACGGCGCAGTGCAGAGTCGGCTGGGATGAAATGTGGTGGGCAAAACGATTCATAATGTTTTCTGTTCTTCAGACATGGCACCGCAACATCTGTCGTCATCACGTGAACATGCAACGGCTGCAACGACGGGGTCGCGTGGTAGCCAATTTGATATCCCATCTGAGCATACCCGCTTTTCTTCCCTGGGTTCGCTCCGATGTGCTGGACGGCAGCGTTGCAAACGGAGTGAAGGTGTTTCAATGCCTCAATGTGCACAGGCCTCAGTGCATCCACCTCTTTTACATCTTCCGCCAGCAAGAATCCTAACAAATGAACAGTTCCCTTAGGGTAAGCGTCGTACACCAACACAACCTTTGCATCACAGTAGAAAACCCGAGGGTCCGATAAAACGTCGGAAATGGTGCCAGATTTTAAAATTTTTCGGAGATCTGCCATTAAAGTCCGCAACGCAGCGAGCCCTGGACCTGGTTTGGCCGCTGCTTTTCCTGGGTTGTTGTATTCCTTCGAAAACAAAAACTCTGGTTCTTCCGATTGAACATCAACAGAAAAGGGTGCGTGGTTCAGATACAACGTCACTGTCTGATCCACCGGAACTACAGCCATACCGCTAGCTTCATAAGGCAGCTTCACCGCAGGGAGGCCTACATTGGCCGGCTGTAAAAAACATGCCTCCTTCCCGTCATCACGTCCACAGCCGGCACGTAGTTCTCCTCGGGTCGGATCCCATGCACAGACAAGCTGTTTCCGAGAGACACGTGCCAGAAGCGATTCGCATCCGCCCATTTCATTGCGACCAACAAAGTTAATACCTTCTCGCAAAACGATATTGGATTTGAGGTGGAGTTGTGAGGCAGGGGAAACGATGGGGGTGAGACAACAGCGGTAGAGGGAAGGCATTGAAGAAAGAGGTGATCAACACTGAAGGGATTAGAGTAAATAAAAAGCGAAAAAGTGTGAAAAGCACGGCAATCTAAACTGTGGGGTGAAAATTTTTAAAAAAAACCAAAATACCACAACCATGCAGTCCTACAATTCATTTCGAGGTTTACATCTGATATGCCCCTACTCCCGCTTCTCATCAGATGAACTGTGAATCATTGAAAGACACACAAAAGGTAGCAGCATTTCAGAGAGAAGAAAGGAGTGACATGAATGAAGTGAAGTTGATATGGGGGGGTAAACTTTTTTTTTTTTGGAATTTTTTTTTTTACAGATTTTGCAAAAGCAAAAAAGAAACGGATAACACACACTTCCCACCCTCTCTACTTTGTTTTTTTTTGCATAATACGCGGCTAAAAATTGTCAATAAAACCTCAAAACAAAAAGGTTGATAGTGCAAATGCCTCCGAGACACAATACACTGGAAAAGAATATAAAATTGTATAAGATGATCCTAAGTCTCTCCTGCTGAGTCACCTTAAAGAAAACATCCACAGTCCACACTACTCCCGCATTCATATTTTCGTGAAAGACAAAAGCTAGGGATGTCTCTAATTTGCGGATGACTTTTTCTCCTCCTTTTCTCTGGAAGCGGAAAGGGCTCTTTGTAGTGAAGGCACGCCTTTGCAATGGGTGTAACTTCAAAAATACAATTGTATTTCTTTGCATTTTCTTGTCATCCGTGCGGAGAGAGAGGGGGTGAGTGTGTGAGGTAGGGAGAGAGTCGAACGAATCAAGTCTGAACAGCGAAACTAACAAAAGTACTAAAATAAACAATCAAGGGTAGGACAATTAACATTTTTTTTTTTGGTTGCCGTTTTGCGAGCACTGTTTTTTTTTGGGCTTCAGGGAGAAAACAAATCAGAATAAATAGTGTGCACTTCATACAAATGCAACGAGGCCGACTACGCCTGAAAATAGGCATGTCTGGAAAATCCATCTGAGAATTCAGGCGTGGCTAAGGGCGCTTCTAACACTTACATAGTACGTTTTGGTGCGATCTATTCGGCTTTGTGGAAAATTTATTGCCATCACGGCTCAGATTTCATCTTTGATGGTTAAATAGGCAAGCCTTGGCCCCGAAAAACGGCAAAAAAAAAACTAATTGTCATACCCTACACAAAAAGTATGGGACGGCGATTGGTGTGAGGGGGAGGAAGAAGTGTGTGTGTGGCAGATGGCGGATCAGTGCAGAAAAGTGCAAAAACGCCTCACTATTACCTTTTTTTTGAAAACTTGGTTGTATTAGTGTAGACACCCGAGGATGAACTCCACTATTTTTTTTTTGTTGTGTCGACAATCGCCTACATCACCCACTTCGGATGATTAGGGGTCTGTTCTCAATGTTGGCCAAAGCCTTTGTATTACGGATCTCGAATCTAACAAAAAATATCTTTTATTTTGACACTAAAAAAATATTGCTTTGGATTTGAACGCCTAAAGCGGAATCCGGAAAAAAACAACCTCCCCAGCTTCTCTTCTGTTTATCCACCTACAGTAGGACAAGAAACTTGGCGACCAAAAAAGTCGCCAATTGCAAGAAAACCCCCAAAATCCGCCAGTATTATTTGGCCGCCAATTTTTTTGGTCGCCAAGTTTCTTGTCCTACTGTTACACATAGCGCTCTAATTAGACTCTAATTAGATAATTAGAGTCGGCAGTTAGAGTATAATTAGAGTCTTTAAAACTCTAACTGAACTCTAAACTCTAACTGGACTCTAATTAGAGCATAATTAGAGTCTTATAATAGGGTCAATAAGAGGGGCACATCAACCAATGCTATAGCCATTAACCCAGGGAGCATAGCTAGTGCAAGAAATTCGACTTTGTAATCCAGAAAGTCTGTTCTCTGCTTGCAGAGGACCACAAGAAAATATTGTTTGTTTCCCCAGAAAACCAGTGCACAATTCACACTCCTTGTGGGTGGCCTGTGTGTATGGGGCAGGGTGTTGTTTTGTTAGGAATTCTCTTTGTTATAACATCTAAGTCAATCGCGGGTGGTGGTTTAGCGCGAGGCTTGGATCTCTCCCGGGTTCATAAGTAGTTATTCTGTGGATGAAATGAACGTATACTCATAGATTTCCCGTCGACACAACCTTTGATACTGGGATTACCCCCTTCGACCCCTTAGCGAGAGTTAAACCCGATTGGCATTTACATTCCTAGAGATGAAAGAACAAGACAACACTTCTGTACCCGCGCATCAAAATTGTGGAAAACTTTGCACCCCAAACACCCTCAACAACGCCCGCCAAAAGGCGCCCCTTGTTGCTGGGAGTTGGTTCTCATGTTTGATACCTGCACAGCAGGCATTCCTCTGAGTCCAACGCTGTTTGGCCTGTCTGCAGCGTTGCACCGAAGGTGCACGAAGAGTTTTTGCGGTGTCGCATTCCCTCATGTGTGGGTCTTGAGGGCATGTGCCACTGCGCGGGTCTGGGTACCTGGGTACCCATAGCTGACACATATTGTCCAGTCCTGCTGAGAATAACCGGGTCCCTGGTCCCCAAGTCTTATTCTCAGCTATGTGGGTACCTGGGTACCTGGGTCCTACAGAGGAACCTTAGGGGAACCGGTTCCTTAAGGCGTTTGCACCTACAAGAAGCCTGTTGTTATACTCTAATTAGACTATAATTAGAGTGTAGTTAGAGTCTAATTATGCTCTAACTGCACTCTAATTATAGTCTAATTAAAGAAAAGCGACTCTAATTATACTCTAACTGGACTCTAACTGACTTGGCCCAAAACCCCAGACTCTAATTATACCCTAATACTCTAATTAGAGCGCTATGTATATACTGTATATGGCATCTTGACTTTGAAAGAAAAACAAAACAAAATAGCACAAAAAAGAAAAAAAACAAAAACGACAGACACCAAAGGGGATAAACAAAGAAAATTTTATAAGATGATACTAAGCCTCTCGTGCTTAGTCACCTTCAAATAAAAGTCACCAAAACAAAAAGGGGACATAATCTTGATCGAAATGTGTACATAATGAAGGCTCCCCAAAAAAAAGGCACGTCAGCAACATTTGTGTTGTAACCTCTTCTCTTTTTCCATCTGTGGACTGTGATGAAAGAGAGAGAGGAGAGGGACAACCGTGTCGCCAAGGTGAGTATTTTCTTTTTGTATTGAAAAAAAAGATGGGGGAGTAAAAAGAAGAAAATAAAAGGGAGAGAAAAAGACTGTTCATGATGAACAAAAGCCTCATGTCACCCTAAAATCATACACACACTCTCAAACTTTCTGTACATCAATTTAAAAAGGGCTGAAACCCATAATAATCTCGGTTTTTTTTCTTTTTCTTTTTCGTTCTTCCAGAAGAAAAAAAATTCCCTCCCCTCCCCTCTCCCCCCGTTCCCCTGTTTTGCTGTGCTACCCATCTGTACACATTTTTTTTTCTCTCTATTTTTTTTTTCTCTCGTTCAAAAAACCCCCCAATTTGTTGAAAGACGACACACAAAGGTTTGATAAGATGACTCGGTCACCTTCAAAAAGGAGAAAAATCACCTCAAAAAAACCCCCAAAAAACCCCCCTATTTTACCCCATATATTTTCTAATATACCACCCCCTTCTGAGGGGCCCCCTCTCCCCCTAACTCACTACTTTGCTCTGACAACAACAGTAGGGGCGGATTACTAGGTAAAGGAAGGTGAGGCCGCTGAAGATGAGGAAGACGATCTGGAAGTACTGCATGACATAACCGATGCCACGGAGGTGGTTCACGTAGGTGGAGAACATGGAGTCGACTACGGTGTTGGCAGCGTACTTCCTGAAGGACAGCGCGCAGAACTGCGCGACAGTAACCGACGTAATCAAAATCAGCAGTGTGTTGAACATAAAAGAGCTCATCAGGGTGTCGTGCACCTTCATCGGGTGGATTTTGATAATCCCAAAGTTGCACCCAATCTTGAAGCATCCCTTTACAGCAGCCCAGAGCATCCACATTGCGAACATCATATACACCAGCGTTCCGAAGAGGGGGAAGAATCTGTGATTGAAGAAATTGTTTCATGAAAAAGAAGAGAAGATTATTGTGTGAGGCATAAACTGTGAGATGCAATGCGGAACACTGCAAAAAATAAGCAGATTTTGAGAAATGGAAAGCCTTTGCGAATAGTGTGTATTGGTATAATGAGTGGTGTACCGTGGGTGGACCCACCATGCAGTCTCTTTTTTGAGGTTGGCAAACTGAACAGAAAAAGTTTCTCGCGATGAGATGTAAGTCTGTGATTTGGTTACTTTTTATTACAATCGTCGTCACAGCATGAGCTGTGTGGTCTTGCACAAAGAAATAAAAAATTGTGGGGGTTAAAGAGGGGGCTGTGCATACCCATCGAGGCCAATGAAGAGATTGTTGAGGAAGGGCGACGCACCGGCGAGGTTGTTGAGGATGATATGGAAGATCCACAGCAGCGACATCAGCAACCCAAGCACACCTGCAGGCAGCGTCAGGTACGTCAGGATCACATGCCGCTTCGTGTCCATGCAGGCCTCAAGCTTCTCTTGTCTGCAAAGGTGGATGGAATACAGATTAAGATATAATTTTCAATCGAAAGATGGAGTTTTATCCACCAGCGTCGTCTCCTCCTCTTTTTTTGGAATAAAAAAAAGGAAAAGAAAACGCAGGAAAGAAACCCCTTGGTCAGGCAGAATGTGCCTCTCTCGTGCACACAACATCTACGACCATCGTTATCCCGCCTGGGTCTAAGATGATCAGTCTCTTCGTCAAGAGGCAATTTATTTTTGTTCAGGATGATGTCGTCACTCATTTGCTATTTTGCAGGTTAAGGCTAAATCCATACCTGTCCTCAATGTCCTGCACGCGCTCTCCAAACTTGTTGATCTTCTTCTTGGTGCCGCCGAAGAAGCCAGTTTTGCCTGCGTCGGACTTCTCTTCCAACTCGACACCTTCCTTGAAAAGCTCCTCACACTGTGGTTGAAAGAGGGGGTAAAGAAAAAGAAAAGTGAAGTTATTAAGGCACCTCTGACCGACCCACGATGCCAGCTGGATGAAAGCACAAAGTACCCTGCAGCCAACAGAAGATGTGAAAAGATTGTAAGATGATCTCCTCTTGTGTTTAGTCACCTCGCGTGTGTGGAAAAAAAGGGGGGAAAAAAGGTGTCATTTCCATTTGCCAATAATTTCGTGGGGGGAGAAAAATTTCATACCTCCCTCGCGAGCGCCGCTTTTCTTGTTGTGTATTCCTTTCGGGAAATCCTCTCCGGCTTTGTCCTCCACTCGTTGATGAGATCCATTGGCAGCGCTACAATCCCTGCACCCCCGAACACCACAAAGGTAAACCACCCCAACGCACAGATCAATCCAATGATGTACAAAAACGCGGACACCCTCACCGTCAAGGTGCCGCTCTCAGAGGTGCACTCCACCCCCTCTTTGTTCCCTACGACACAGCTGTTGTAGTCAAAGTTGCAGAAACACCGGGTGTCCTTCCATGGCTTGATTGTTGGTCTATCCAAATCCCATTTTGTCGGCGGGCTGGTTAATCCATCGAAGGGGAGATCTACCATTCCGATCGTCAAATAAAACACTGTAAAGAACAGACTGAAGACCACTAAAGTGACGGTAGTGTAACATGCTGCCGGCCGGATTTGATCCCAGATGGAGGTAGATGTAGGGTCCCACGACTCATAATAGAAGGTGGCAAAGGGTGTGACAAGGAGAAGCCAAATGGCAATGATCCATAGGACCATCTCCCACATCACCTCGACGTCTAACCCACCGGAGTCGCCGTCCATCTCTGTAACGTCCCTTCTGTTCGCCACATCAAACGGCAGCAGCAACACCGCAAACACCGAGAACGAAAGCCCCGCCACCACAACTCCCTTCGGGAACCACGCCTGGTTCTTGTCATCCTCCGATTGGTACAGCACTACAAGGTAAAAGGCGATCCCGACAGTGACAACAAACCCAAATATCGCCATGAAAATCAAAAAGATATCCATTTTGGTGGGTTGTGGGGGGAGGGGAGGGGGCTGTCATAGAAAATGGTGTTGGGGAAGGGAGAGAGAGGGAGAGAGGAAGGGGATAGTGGGGGGGAGTCGGCAATCAGTATCAAAAGGTTTGTTTTAAGTATAGACTGCTATCACTAGATAGCAGCCACGGTTTTTTTCTTCACAGGATCAGTCGGTAATCAGTATCAAAAAGAAATGGCTATAAGATGCCCCTAAGCCTCGTGCTTATTAGGGTCACCTTATTCAAAGGAAAATGGGAGGTAAGTTGTGCTTACAACAGCCTAGAGTGAGGTGGAAGAGGAGGAACGCGGTTCTGCGCCAGGGTTATCAAGGGTGTGGAGGACAAAATGCGTCTCTCGGGATTAGTGTCGTCAAAGCGTCTTCGTTTTACCAAGGACGAAACTTCTCTTTTTTGTCCACAGACTTCAAATACAAGGGTACCAACCGAAAGGGTGGGTGCTACTACTGGCTCGTGAGGCAAGCGTTCTGCGCCGTATTATTTTGCAGGAGTCAGAGACTGCGAGCTTCAGAGTCTGAAGGTAGGTCGGGGGGGTGGACTACAGCCCGTGCGAAATGAAGGCGGGGGGGAGGGTATTGTGGGCTCCTGGCCTTGGGCATTGCGCAGGATGATGTATGTGCCCACCCTTCGTGAGAAGCTGGCGGCTTTCGCTGCAAAGCAGAATTGAGTACTGCGAGGCCCTGAAGACGTCGCACTGAATAGACCATTTGACCTGCACGGCTGTAGTCCCTCCACATACTGAGAATACAAGACGATAACATACTCTGCATCTCGCCCCCCCAACAACACCAAGACAAAAGCCCGACCTGCCCTTCCGCTACTCCGGACAACAGGGTCGCTGCACTAGCTTTCTAATAACGATTTTGTGTGGAAAAAAAAAGGCCTTTTCTCTTTCAAACTGGGCGAAGGCCTCATATTCATAAAATTCTGCAAAAAAAAATGAAAAAAAAAATTGAAAAATTCCATTCGGGAGAACAGAATTTCCAAACACTCACTCCTCCTTCTTCGCAAAGATAGATAGAAATCTAAACCTCTGCATCGAGAACCCGGTGTCCCCTTCTATATGCTGCAGGGTCTTGGGCGACACCACCCCGACACGATGGCCTAGCTTCTCCGAGGATGCTGGTGCTTGCGGCATCCACTGCCTTGGCGAGACGATGCCCGCGACCCCCCCTGGCACACCCCGCCCCCTCGTGTCCTCTTCCGCTTCCTCCTCTCCTTCTGTGTCATCGTTCCCTTCTGCAGCCTCACGATTTATTCCAAATCGCGTCTCATAGCTTCGTCTCACCTTCGCAGGGTACAGCAGTTCCCCTTTCACCGGCACCAACTTCTCCCACTCCTGGAGAGGGCAGGGTGCTCGGGTGGTGCGTCGAGCCTTTGTTGCGCGCGGGTTTTTTACGAGAGGCCCGCACCTTCCTGCACCACGTCGGAAGTGTTTCACAAAATACCCCATAACCCCAGCCTCCATCATATCTGCCCTTTGCGCCAATACCGGAAGCGGGGAGTGTTGAAGCAGCCCTCTAGAGCTGGGCGGGGCGCGAGGACGGGGTACCTTATCGAAATGACTCTGAGATTCGGGAGGGGTAGGTCTTATTGGTACTGGGGTGCCTCCTGTGAATAGGGTCGAATAGCCTGGGTGGGTTTGGCAAAAGCTGGAGAGGTTTCTGTGCGCAGAGACCGGGGTTTTGGGTGGGGGTGAAGCGATCTTACTGATCGTTGTACTCATTTCAGAAAATTTTACGGGATTGCTTTTCAAGCGCACATCCTCCCTTTGCACATACCCCGCCATAAGCAGGGTTCGCTCCAACGCTGCCAACTCCGCTGATAACAACACACATCTCCTTTCCCCTTCTTTTTGCAACAACACCACAACCTCTGCGAATATCGACGGTACTGTTGACAGCGTTTCAGATAATTGCAGAGTACTGTGCACATGGTATCTTGGAAACCCTCCTTTTCCACGGAGCATTCCGCTTCGAACATCGTAGTGCTCCAGACGGAGAAGGGAGAGGCATTGTGAGAAGGTGTCGTGGGAGGCAGTGAGCTCGGTGCTTCGGGTGCGGACAGTGCTGAGGCGGCAGATGCGTTCTTCTCTGTAGAGGACGAGGAGCTCGCAGGCAAGCATCTGGAGGGTGGTGTCGATTGGGGGGAAGGTGGGCTCGGGTGTGCTCGGCATGTTGCGTCGCCGCACCACAGCAAGCACCGCCCCACCCTTCGCAAACCCTTGCTGCAGCGCAAGCCGCCCCTGCCTCTCGCACCGTCCAATCTCAGAACGTCTCACCACATCACGTTGCACGACCCCACGCCGCTCCTCCCTAGAGATCCAAAGCACATTAACCAAACGTCTCGCATGCGCCCCAGGGAGCAATGCCACCACACACGCCTGCAAACCTCTGGCACGTACAAGGTAACGCTGTCTCGAGACAGTGCGTTCTGCAAAGATAGAGTTGACCGTGCGTTTCATCACTTTGAGCGCCTCAACGCGGGGGGCGACGTGGCGGCGGATGGCGGGGGAGAGAATAGATATGACCTGAAGCGCTCGCGTGCGTGCCGCCTGCTTTTGGTAGGAGCAGAGACGCCAGGCACGTTGTATAATTTCTGCGGCTTTGTTGCGGTGCTGTTGGATGCGACGGCGTTCCCGCGCGTTAGAGGCCTCGAGAAGAAAGTTCTTCGAAACCTGCAGCAGCTTTGCCGCTGCAGTCCGGTTCGTCGCAGACTCATCGACCTTCCCATGGGTGTAGTCCGACACCGTCTTCCAATGCTGTTGGGGGCGGCTAGGGGGCGTCTCTTGCTTCTTCTTGCGAGGCTGCATCTGCACCTGCCCTGATGCAGGTGTATGCACCGGGGTAGGGCCCGAACTGCTCGCTGGGCGCGAGACACGTGAGAAAGCACTGCTCCGTCGGGACTGCCTGCGCTTCGCGCGACTCACATTGCTGCTAACGCTTTCCATGAAGGGTCAATACCTAAACCTCGCAACCTTTTGTGGGGTGGTGGTGGATTTGGGTGGAGAAATGAAACGCAAATAGAGACAGAAAACCTTTGTTTCCATGAAAGGATCTGTAAGACCCACCACTAGGGCCACGAGAGCGTCGAGCCCTTTTGCCAAGGAGACCGTAGTCTACTGAAGCTTCTATGAGTGGTCAACCTTTGTGAAGGGGGTGTATTTGGAGAAATGAATGCAAATGGCAGAGAAAGGGAAAGGAATACCTTTTTTTTTTTTTTTCGTTTTTGGAAAGCTGTAGCATTTTGTTGTTACTTCGTTTTTAATGTGTTCTAGGAGGGGGGGGCTGGTTAAGGTAATATCTCCCTTTTTGTTTGTGCTGGGGAAAAATAATCAACGTTGTGTATGTAAGCTTGGGAGAGGTGGGCGTAGGGGAGACTGCTATTCCGATAGGTAGAACGGCTATATAAAAGAAAAGAAAAAAAAAAAACGTTTTTTTTTTTTTAAAGAATCCTTTTTGCTTTGGTATCGTCTTCTATATCTTTCAAATTCTCAATATGCAGAAGGGACGTTTTATTCAATTGGACACTCAGAAAAAGGGGGAAAATGGAAAAAAAATGATCTCTCTTGCATAAATCACTGAAAGAAATCTCAATGAATAGAAAATATGAGAAAGAAAGTGTGCGTTGTGTGTCCAGTATAATACACAACGAAAGAGAAATCTTTTCCCAGTGTACATACATTGGGGCCATATTCTGTGCAAGAATATGGGAAACACAAAAAAAAAAGCAAAAAAAAAATAAACAAAGACCTAAAAAGGCGGAACCGTGATTCCGAAAGCTTTTGTTTCAGTCTTTTCGCTGCCCCACCCCCACCCCCCACTCCATGTCGCTTCCCTTTAGGGGGGTCAGCTTGGTGTTTTTTCTGTAACGCTCAACAAAAACCATAATGTAAATATGTCTCACGCTGGATCATAAAAGGGTTGTGACAGAGATGAGATAAATTAGGCAACTCTGGTTTACATTTTCTTTGTTTTTTTTTTTTTGATAAATTGTTTGGAGTAGTGTAGTTGCCTCGGTTGTGTTGCCACAGTTGGTGCAATCTCCACTGTCCAAAAGTTCACTTTTTTTTTTTGAAAAATTGAAAATGTAAATAGACACCTCGCTTTGTTTTCATGTGAGCTACGCAATGTTTCTCTTGGCAGGGCTTTTTTGTAGGATTTCGGTTGTTTTTTTTTTTTTTTTGAAAAATTGTTGGGATAGTGTAGTTGCGTGCAAGCTCCACTGCGTTTTTCTAAGCCCTGCTTTTGTATTGTGCGCTCAGAAACGCATACAAAAATGAAGGAGATAAAAAGGTTGACATACAAAGAAAATACAAACCCCCATCTCGTGACAGTGTACCTTGGTATATGACTGGCTGTACCAACGAAAAAAAAAGTAAGGCTTATAAGATGAACCTAAGGCGCGCATGCAAAAAAAGGTATTTTCATCATACGCAATCAATAAATTGATAGTATATGGTGAGGGATCAACAAAAAATGTTCCCAAAAAAAAAAAGGTGAAGTTGATAGTGCACAACGCCTCTGGTACGCAGGGGTACTGACACACATCCACGGGGTTATCGAACCCCCGAGTATTGCATTTTGGGAGTTGCCGACAGGGAAAACTGTAAGCAGGCACACAGTCATTTTCCTCCCCCCCCCAAAAAAAAGAGTGGTTCCCACCCTTTCCCACATTATGTAGATGCAGAAACAGATGCAGAGACAGACAGGGATATACGGACACGATAACAAAACACATTTCAGGGTGGGAAAAAAAAGGACACAAAAAAACCCCCAAAAAAACAATTTAAAAAAGGGGGAGGGAAACTGAGAGATGCATGCTTCTTCGCGGCGCACCTAAGTAGAAAAAAAAATCGTTTGTGAGGATGAATCTAAGCAGCTCGGGCTTTAGTCACCTTGAAAGAAAGAGAAATTGAAGAAAAAAAGTGCAAAAAAAAACGCCTCACCGTTCATCGGCAGACGGAAGTACACTGCAAAGAAAAACACACAAAAAATGCCATGCATAAATTGGAACCCTTTGTGGGGAACGAGAAACACTCTCTTTTTCTTAGTCTTCTTTTTTTTCTTTGATAGGATCAAAACTGAGGAGAAACTGCTTTGACAGCAATTATTATTATTTTTTTCGCCTGCAGAAAAAATCCCACAAAAAAAAATTGACTGTATTTTTGTTTTATTCTTTTAGTTCGACACCTATTTGGACTCCCTAATAGACTTGGGCGACTGTAGGTGGAACAGACGAACAACATCATTCAATTCATATAAATCACCTTTTTTTTTTTTGTGTGTGTAAAAATCAGAGAGAAAACATACGATAGACAACGGGGGTTTTTCCCCTCCGCTCGACAATTGCATTTAGTTTTTGTCAACCTTTTTAAAACCCTTTTTTCCTTTTTGTGAATAGCGCAGCTGACACTTCTTTTGGAAAAATTAAAAAAGGAAAAAAAAAGCATCAGCAAAGTGGGAAATACCCTTAAAACTATGCATCCAGCTGACATATTAGATTACATTCACCTTTTTTTTTTTTAGATTTCTCAGAAATCATCCCAGAAGTGACATCAAAAGACGAGGGGTACGCGACACACAACCCATCCCAATGCTTAGCTCATAACGCCTCCCCAGATGCAGAGTCGTGCGTTTCAAGAGAAGGCTGCAACCCTGCAAGGCTGCGCACTACATCGGCAACCTGGTCCTGGTACTGCACCGCAAACCTGTGGAATAATGCAATAAAAAGGGGGGTTTTGAAAATGTTGTTTTGAAAGTGCTTTTTGTGCTCTGATTTTTTGATTAATGGTGGTGTAGATGTGAAGTCGGAGATTTTAGATATGTGGCAAGGAAGTGGAGAAAAAAAAAACGTTATTTGTGTACTCAAAGATCGGGCAAAAGGTTGGGCGAGGGGGGTTGTCACATTGTAAAATGGGTTGAGCGAAAGGGGAAACGAAGGAGACATACGTGGGTGATGGTGAAGACGAGTTGACAGTGGGCATGACAGAGCAGGTGAAGATGTTATCGCAGCCGCCGACAGACTTGAACTCACCTTCATGCGGGTCGTTCTGTGGAGGGGGGGAGTTTGAATGAAAGTTGTTGTTTTTTTTTTTTTGCTTTGTGCTCTGTTTGTATTCCACTAACATTACATTAACTTACAATGGGACCCAACAAAAACACTCTTTAACCCTTTAAGGACCAGAGGGGACATATATGTCCACGCAACCACCTAAATTGGCTTCCACTAGGACTTTTTGAAGATTTTTTTTTTTAATGAGAAGATTTTGTGCGAAATCTTTCAAAAGACGCAAGATTCGATTTTTTTTGACGCTCTCATCCCCTCTCATCCACACCCGGCATTATCACATAATAGGGTATTTTGGGTCATTTTTTGGGAATAATGTACCATTCTGACGCGCTTGAGTCATCAGAGGATTCAAACTTTGGTGTGCAGGGAACCATTTTGTACGGTCTTCAGAACGAAACTAAAATAATGGAAAATACCCGCGACTGGGCAAAGTAACACGCGTCGTTGCAGTTCCTGACCCTGAACTGGATGTGCCTCTTCTCCGTGTATTTATTGCATTTTGTCTTTTGAGGGACATTGTACAGAAAATCTATATCAACACGGTCAAGGTACAGAGACACTGGCAGGAGGGTGTTGGTCGACAACTTCTTCTTGCTTGGGAAACAGGCGTCTGAAAACAGATTACATGTGCGGGGGATGCGGCGTTCACCTTTGTTCAGCACCATGCCAAGTTGGCCAAAAGTCCCAAAAGCTCCAACTTTTGTACTGTCCAACCTCTGTACAATTACGGTATATGTAGTTGGTTGGTACCTTCTCTCCATGCAGTGAGACATTATCTACTAGGACTTTTTGATCGATTTTTTTTTCTTTTGAAAGATTTTGAACCGATCTTTCAAATGAAGCCATTTTCGAAAACCGAAAAAACAGGTGCGCAGCCGGAATAATTTTTTTCTTCAAAAATTTCAGAAAAAAATATCAGCTCCCCTCAATTTTCCATTTTCCATTTTTCTCATTTTATTTCGATTTCTGCTCCATTTGAAAGATCTGCTCAAAATCTTTCAATTGCGGCCAGGTACGATCAAAAATATGCATCGGATCTCATTTTACCTATGGGAGAGAAGATCCTAGCAAATCGAAAAAACCGGTCGTGGTCCATAAAGGGTTAAAAAAAACAAAAAAAACATACCCCAAAGTAACAGATGAATCCAAAGCCTTCCTTCTCTTTGAGACTACGGATGATCTCTGATATGACACGGTCTACTGTCAGGCCTTTTGGACGGCATTCGATGCTCTTCCGTGAGATGGAGAGGTCCATGATGAAGTTGTGGTTTGTGTGGTTCGCGAGGTGCAGGTGCAGCTCCTGCGCCTGCATCGCACCGAACTCCGAATCCGCGCCACGGAAGTTCCACATCAACGTCGACTCTTTCCCTTCCGCACGCCCCTCCAAGGACGACCCCGGGGTCCGATCCCGGTAGTGTTCCAGCACTTCAAGGATCTCCTCGTACCACCCCATATCGCCATGGTCAATCGAGAGCTCCTCCCACTCCTGCTCCTTCACCTTGACGAAGTACCCATGCTCTGCCGCCAACGTTACGTTCTTCAAATCTTTGAAAAACCCAGACAAATCATCCTGTTTTCTTCCACTGATGATGATCAATTCAACATTAGGGTCTTGGTCTAACTTTAAAAGACCTTCCATCACTTCGACGCTGATGATAGCGGTTGAGGGCACAACTTTGAAGGGGCAAAGCACGCCGTCGACAGAGAAGATGAGAACCTTTTTGCCTTTTGTTGCATGGAAGGTGTCGAGGAGCTTCTGTGGTGGTTCGGAGAGTTTTGTCATGACTGATCGGAGGGTCGCAATGCGGACAAACTCCTTCACAAAGGTGCTCCCCCAATGGTTCGCAGCGTGGTTCTTTACGTAGGCAAAGAGCTGTTTGTGGCGTTGGAGCTTCTCCGCCTTGGACATTCCAATTGCTTTTTCGATTGCTTCTGCGACCTCTCCGATGTTCCATGGGTTTACCCGAAGTGCATGTGCCAAACACCTTGCAGATCCAGCGAATTCACTGAGCACCAACACACCATTATTCGCATCCTGGCAGGCCACGAACTCTTGCGCCACCAAATTCATCCCATCTCTGAGCGACGTGATGAGACAGATGTCTGAGACGGAATACATTGCCAGCAGATCCTCGAAGGGGACACTCTTGTACAGGTAGTGGATCGGGGTGATGCCGATATCTCCATAATGCGTGTTGATGCGCCCAACCAAGGTTTCGACCTCACGACGCAGCTTTTGATACTCATCCACCACCTCACGGCTCGGCACTGCAATCTGAATCAAGGCCACCTTCCCAACCAACTTCGGGTTCGTCTGAAACAACAGCTCCAACGCCTGCAGCTTCTGTGGAATCCCTTTAATATAATCCAACCGATCCACCCCAATAATCACTGTCTGATCCTTGAAAGCTTCGCGCAGCTCCGCCACCTTTCTCGCAACCTTTTCGTTGTTGATGTTGTCTGCAAATTTTTGGAAGTCCATTCCTACCGGGAAAACCCCAACTGTCACAGGTTTTCCATTGAAGACCACTTCATTCGCAGTTGTCTCCAATCCAAGCACTCTGGTGCAGGAGTGAACAAAGTGACGTGCATAGTCGTAGGTATGGAAACCGATCAGATCACAGTGCAGCACACCGTCCAAGATGTCTTCACGCTCCGGCAGGATCCGGTAGACCTCAGAAGAAGGGAAGGGGACGTGCAGGAAGAAGGCGACCGAAATGTTTCCGTTGCTCCCGTTTTTGAGCATTTTTGGCAACAGCATGAGATGGTAGTCGTGGACCCATACCAAATCCCCTGGCTCGTATATGTCCATAACTGCCTTGCAGAAAACCTGGTTCGCTTTGGTGTAAGACTCAAATATGCGTTTGTCTTTGAACTCAATGTTTTCTTTGTAATGAAAGAGGGGCCATAGGACTTCGTTGCTGAAGAGGTTGTAGTGCTCGTGGGCGAGCTGTTTGTCGAGCCACACTGGCACGCATTTGCAGTCATCCTTCAGTTTTTGCGTCAACTCCGCAATATCATCAACTCCATCCGAAGGAAACCCTGGAGACCCGATCCACACCATATCCACCTTTTCTCTCAGCCCTGCCAGCGCTGCCACCAGCCCGCCGGAGGACATATGAAACTCATACTCGCCCTCCTTCTTCGTGATCGTCACTGGAAGTCTGTTGCTGACCACAATAAGACGACGATTCGCCAGCCCCGACATATCCTGCAGAGAAGGCCCCTTTGTGGCCTGCATGGTGTGGTTGGTCTGTTGTGTACTCTACTCTGTGGGGTGTTGAAAGTGTTTTTTTGTGATTTGATTTTTGATTAGTGGTGGTGTAGACCACCACTAATCAAGTAGACGTGAAGGTCAGAGAGGAAGAGGGGGTGTGTTCACTTTGTATAAGAATAACAACGTATCCTCTTGTACTCACTCTGTGGGGTGATGTGATGTTTTTTTGTTTTGAAAGTGATTTTTTGTGCTGACTTTTAGTGTTGTAGACGTGAAGGTCAGAGAGGAAGAGAGGAAGAGGGAGGGTGTTACTTTGTATAAGAATTACGGCGTATCCTCTTTTCCTTCTTTCTCAGCTGCAAAATGTCCTTGTTATTTATTTTGTATTCTGTTCTCGTGTTGTGGCTGCTCTGCAGGGTAATATGATTGTTTCAAAAGGTAACGGAAAGTTCAAAGAGAAAAAAAAGGGGGGGGGGAGGAAAACTCTATCTTTTTTTCGTGCAAAAAATTCATTTTTTTTCTTTTTTCTTTCCGGTCCCTAACTTCCTCCCTTCCCCATCACCACCTTTTTTCTCTCCTTACATTTCAAGCGGCAGTTCTTTTGTGTCACTGAAAAAAATCGTAAAGGGCGAAAAGGGGCGAGGGTAAAAGGAAGAGAGACGTATTTTTTTCTTCGTTCTTTTTTCTTTTTTTTGATGTTGTATTTCTTTTGTCGACAATCGCCGAAGGACCCTCTTAGGGAACCTAGGGTCTGTACTCAATGTTGGCCGAAGCCTTTTTGTACGGAAGGTATAGACGTCAGTCGTTTTTTTTTTTTGGGGGGTGATCATGTTGCCTTGTTTTGATGGCAATAATACAACAGAAAACAAAAACCCCTCGGGGGAGAAAAAAAAGGGAATAGTCTTTTGATGCAGGCACCTCCAACTGACCCACAAGAAAAAAGAAAAATAAAAAACAAAAGGATGCAAATAAACCAACGGGATTTGTATTAAAGATCGACCTCACACCTTACAGATCTTTGGTCACCCAAAAAAAAAAAAAAAGAAAAAAAAATCTCGCTCAGAGCGTCCACCTCTTACAGGTGACAAATCTGAACTTTTTTTAGCCATTTTTTTTTTTTTTTGTTGCCAAAATAGAAATCTGTAGTGACTTTTTTTTGTAATCTGCAGCCGAAAACATATCCCTGAGAGGTCAGGGGGAGTTTGAAAAGGTCAGGGGGAGGAGAGGGGAGAGGGGAGAAGAAGAAAAAAAGGTAAAATTGATATAGTGCTTTATTGAACCGCAAGTTTTTTATAAAGTCTTTATAAAGTGTTCACAGGATAAAAAGGGGTGATCATGTAGTAAGGGGTGAAAAAAACCCCCTCTGACCAAATTTTTACAAATTCTTTGCGGTTAACTACGCGGCCTGCAACTATAGCATGATTAGTGCAAAAAAAAACGCCTCTGGGACGCAGGGCACTGACACTCCGCGGGTTATTGAACTCCCGGAGAAAAAAAGGGGGGGAGGAGGTGTCTTCTTTCGTACACAAAAAAAAAAGAAACAGCATTCAATTCAAGCATTTTTTTCTCGAAGTATTTTGTGATTTTGAACGTTTTTTTAATTGAATTTAAAGAGAACCACGTGATTTTTACCGCGTATAGGCGCGTATAGCGCGTAAAGGCTGGGGAAAATGGGTGGGGTTTGGCCTATACCGGCCTGTACGGGCCTTTACGCGGGGTAAAAATCAGGTGGGAGAAGTTGAAAATGCAAAAACAAAAAACAAAAGTGCATTCACCGGAAACACCAGCGGAAGCAGAAAGACACTTTTTTTTTTTTTTGGAAAATCGGAAGGCGTACAGTACCATGGTTGAATAAGATTGAAAAAGGTGAACTGGATATTGTACATAACGTCGTTGTTGAAATGTGGAGAAGAGGGGGGTTGGGAAAGAAAGACATACTGCGAGGGTGACGTGCTTCTGAGTTGCACAGACCCTCCTAAAAACAAAAGTTTTGGTTGATGAAACTAAGCACCACAGTGCGTTTTTGTCACCTCATTTTGAAAAGAAAAAAAAGAAGGAAAAAAAAAGCAAGATATAACGAACTGATGTGCTATTTTGCCCATCCCGGTATTTATGCTTTCGTATTTTTGATAAATAATTGTTTTTTGTGTGTTTTCCCTTTTTTGGTGCAGAAAATTATGTATTGTAACGTTTTTTTCTCTGCAAAGGTTTGATTATTTTTTTTTGGGGGAAATAAAGAATAGTAAAAAGCTTTGGGAAGATGAGAGCCTCTTGTCACCCCCCTTTTTTTTTTTTTTTTCGCTCTTTTTGAAAAATATACCAATTACTCCCAAAGCGCGAACCCAACCCAATCCACTATGCCCTTAGCTTTTTTTTCGGATCTGACCCTCGCCCTTTTTTTGTATTTTCTTTCTTCTCTCTCACCCTTTCTCCCCCCCTCACCCCCTTCGTGCTCGCATACTGTTCTTCCTTCCACATGACATCACACCGCAGTGTTGATATAACCTTGATGACAAAATTCATGGAAAAGGCAAATCAATTGCTGGGTGTTTTTTAAGAAGATTCTTGGCGCCAAACGAGCGAAACTGAGGAAGGGGAGGGGAGGGAGGAGAAAGGAGAGTGAAAAAATAGTAAAAAAAAGAGCAAAAAAAGGAAAAAACCGGATAGAAAAGAGAGGCTGCGTTTGATAGAGGGGAAGGGGGTAAATTCTTGCAGAATATAACATATAAAGAAAGGGTTGCTGAAGAGGAATGTACCTTTTAATCTTCACACAATCTTTCCCCCCCCCCCCCCCTAGGGGGGTCCGTCCGGCCGTTTTTGCTGTCCCAAACCACTTTTTTTTGTAAAAACCCGCGAAAAACCCGAAAAAACACCTCAAAACACCCCCAAACCCCCAAAAAATCACCCAAAACCACGAAAAACACACTTTTGAGCACTATTTCGCACTTTTTTCTGATTTTTTTGGTGTTTTTTTCCGCTTTTTCCGCTTTTTTCCATGGAATTATACCCCCTAATATGCCTATAGAATCCCTGTACTGCTCACTGAGACAGCATAGCGACCAGAGGCTCCTTATTCATCGTACCGGTGTCTTCGCCGTCAAGGGGTGCACAATCTGCCGCAAATTCCCGCAACTCTGTCTTTGTGAAGAGATGAAGCACTTTAGTGTTGTACTTTTCAAGTTGCTACTTCTGGGTGCTTTGCATGGACCTGCCTTTGTGGTGCGCTTGGTGTATCCTGCGGCAAGTTCTTCCCTTGAGAGATACGGAACCCAACCTAGACTGTAGAGGATGTCTAGGTTTCAGCGACAGTGGGTCGGTGTTGTCGGGGTGCTGGCTCCTTCCGTGGTGGCTTGCAACTTGGTCAAGGACACCGACAATGGATTCGCACGAATCATTGGTCATAGGAGGAGGCAAGGAAGGCTTTACTGCACTTAGGCACAGGGTACGTTCTCATTTTCAGGGACCAAAAAGCCCCAGTAAGTGTTGCAAGTGCGATTTTCCACAGCTCGGGAGGTATGTCAGGCAGTTCGGAGGGATTTAGACACTTCTGCGACTGCCTGAATACGCCTTTTAGGGTTTTTATTTTGGGTGCGAAATACGTCAAAAGGATGGGGGGAAATACCGTTATTTTAAGCGTTGCAGACACAAAAACACCCTCAAAAACCCCCCAGGGACCCCAAAAAGCTGCAAAATCCACACATTTCCACCTCGGGACCTCATTGGAGGTGGACCGAGGTGGTTTTTTGGTGTTTTGAATGAATTGGTATTATTTTTTTTTGGTAAATAAGTGGTCTTCTGCTAGGCGTTGCATAGCCGTTGCTTAAGTGTTGCATAAGTGTTGCATGGCCTATAAAACCCTCCCAAGTGCCCAAAATGCTATTTTTCACCCTACATGGGGTCTGGGGGACATTTTCCTGGGTGTTTGGACACCATTCCGACTACCTTGGCACTTTTTTGGGGGTTTTCAGGTACAAAAAAAGTCAAAAAAGTGACTAAAAAAAGGGTACTTTTAAGCGTTTGGGGCACACACACCCACTGCAAAATGCATCTGGGGCCCACACAGGACCCCTAAAAGCTGTAAAAACTATATATTTCCACCCTGGGACCCCACCGGATGTGGACTGGGGTGTTTTTCGGGTGTTTAGAAGGATTTTTGTCTGATTGGAGAATTTTTTTGGTAAGTGTTGCATTTTAGCCCATGTTGATGACGATTTGATGACGCTATTTTTGGAGATTTTTCACAAAAAACCGATTTTTTTTAACCAGGAAAGTCTCTGTAGAGGTTGTCAGGTGGTTTAATGGGATATTTTCGTGATCCCCAGGGCGATTTGCGGCCAGGTACGACCTTTTTAGTGGGTTTCTTCACCTAAATTTCAAAAAAATGGGTTTGGGACAGCAAATCCTTAAGGAATTCCTTCTACGTGGACCCCCCTACCCCCCCCCCCCCCCCCTCTTTTAACAATGACAACTAGGGGGGCCCACCCAGCCTACCCAGCCAGGCTAAGTAGGATCCGTACACAAAATCGCCTGTAGACTTTGCACTTCAGGCACCTAAGAAGACACCCTTTTTTGTTGTTGTTGTCGACAATCGCCGAAAAACCCATTTGGGGTTCATAGGGTACCATGGTTTGTAGTCAGTCTGAGTCAGACTGATTTTTGGGCCGAGGATCGGACTCCTCACTCGAGTGCGAGATGACTCAGTCTGACTCAGACTGACTCAGACTTACTACAAACCATGCTGTACTCAATGTTGGCCAAAGCCACTTTTTTTTTTTTTTTTGTGAAAATGCCCCCCCACCAAGAGTGTTATAACCTCTCAACACCCAAAGGGCAATGTTAAAGAGCTGGAGCCTAAAGGGGAGGGAATCAGGATGCTTACAGATGGCACACCTTATCCCTAAAGAGCTGAGTGAAGATATGACAATTAGGACTCCCGTTTTTTTAGTTGAATCAGCAACGAGTGGGTTTGGGTGTTTTTGCTGTTTTTTTTTTTTGAACAAAAATGATAAGGGTGAGGCATCACGCAAGTTCTGTCTGCATGCAGCCGTCACCTCCCGTCTGCTTCGGGTATTCGCTATTTTTGCTAATAAAATTGGTTCGGAATAGTGTAGTTGCCAAAAAAAACAGCGCAATAAAAAAAGAAAAAAGGGACCACTTTCGTGTATTTCTTGTTTCATTTTTTTTTGCGGTATAAACCAATCCACTTTATACCAATGGGTATACTGTACTCAAAATCCGGACAAAATTTGGTACAAAAAAAAAAAAAAAGAGAAAAAGAAAAAGAAAAAGAAAAAGAAAAGGGAAAGCGGCTGGGGTGATGAGTGATGAGATGTGCAAAAACAGAAAAAAAAAAAGCAAAAAAAAAATCTGGCAAAGATAAACCTTGTTGCTTTCGTCACGTTGAGAAAAAAATAGGTGTCTGTGCCACCCCTCGAACTTTGAGCAAGGGGCTTAGGGATACCCACAACACACGGTGGGTTTGTCAGCCCTTGCCAGTCAAGATGTGACCAGACTATCGGGAATTGGGACAAAAAAATATTCAAAAAAAAAAAAAAAAAAACACCCCCCTGGTCACACAAAAAAAATAACTGACTATAGGATCTGGCCAACCCCACTGCGCAGTCAAAAGCATTTTCTCTTTTTCGCCAGCAAAAAAAAAAAAAAAAAAAAGTGGGGCACACTTGTAAGATGCTTTGTGCCTCTCTTTGCACACAACATCTAAATGTGATAACCCTGAGAGCACTACGTGACCATTTTCCACAAAAAAGGTGTTGAGAGATGATCCTGGAGGCTTCTCAAAAAAAGGGAAAAGAAAAGAGCCGAGAGAACAATAAAGTCCCCCTTTTTTTTGTTTTGGGAGGAAGCTTTGTAAGATGAACATAAGCCGCAATGTGCTTATTTGTCACCTCATTTATTTTTTAAAAAATCGTATACTATCTATGCCCCTTGCAGCAAATGGCGAGGTGCGGTCTCTTTTTCTAGAAGAAGGTTTTCGAGAGAGTTTGTTTGTGTGTAAAGTTGGTGTGTTCCGGGGTATGGGATTTTACACATCTTCACACATCTTCACAACTCTTCACAACTTTTCACAAATTTTCACAACATAATTTTGGCCATATTTTTGTGAAGAATTGTGAAGAGTTGTGAATAGTTGTGAAAAGTTGTGAAGAGTTGTGAATTGAAATGAAAATTTGGATGAAAAAAACACAGACGTTGTGAATATTTGTGAAGAGTTGTGAACAGTTGTGAAGAGTTGTGAATTGGAGAAAAAAAGGGGGGGTTTTCCCAATTCACAACTCTTCACAACTCTTCACATCTCTTCACAACTGTTCACAACTCTTCACAAATATTCACAACGTCTGTGTTTTTTTCATCCAAATTTTCATTTCAATTCACAACTCTTCACAACTTTTCACAACTATTCACAACTCTTCACAATTCTTCACAAAAATATGGCCAAAATTATGTTGTGAAAATTTGTGAAGAGTTGTGAAGATGTGTGAAGATGTGTAAAATCCCATACCCCGGAACACACCAAAAGTGTGTAATAAATATTCTGTGGTGATATTTTTTTTATTACTGCAATACGCTCCCCCCACTGAGTACCTTGGCCGTGAAAGAGGAACCTTCTTTGAGGCCAAAAACAACGATACCAACTGAAAACCCACTCCCAGGACTGCCCTTTGATAACAAGACGAGCAGACACTCTGCCTCGGGAGGGCATATGAAACTAAAGAGTGCGAAAACTTAGATTCGTATACTTTCAGTTCACAGAATTGAAAGTATTGGGAAAACTTGAAAAAGATAAAAGCGGTCTTGTGCACACAAGGCATCTTAAAAAAAACAACAAGGAGCATGGGCGAAAAGAGGGGATCACCATAGTTCTTTCTGCTGCAATAGTTGGCTGATTCTTTTGAAAAAAATACTGCCCACTACACAACGGTGAAATAAATAGCTTTCGCTTGCGGTTTTTTTGCTTGTGGTTTTTCACCGTTGGCTTAACGGTGAAGCCTTAAGTAAAACCCCAAGTCAAGTCAAGCCATTTACTTTACTGTCGTGCAGGGGTGTATATCCGGCCATGTATTGTGCGCTAGGGAGGAACACTGTGCAATGTATGAAGAGTATGGGGGGGAAATGATTTGTTCTGTTGTAACAAAAAACTCAAAACAAAACAAAAAACAAAACAAAACAAAACATGGTAGTTGTTGATGCAGGCACCTTCGCCTGACCCACGATGCCAGCCATCCAGATGAAAGAACAAAAGAAGGGGGATGATGGGAACATGAAGACACAGTCCTCTGGGTGGGAAGGGAGGGGAAGGGGTTCTAAACTTTCATAAAGGAGGGCAATATAAATAAAAGGTGCAACGAAAAAACAGGAATGGTGCGATGTAGTTCGCCCTCAACCCCTTAAGGGAGCTTTTTTTAATGAAAAAAAAGCTACCTTCCGGGGGTAGTCCTCGTGTGAGTACACAATGGTGAAGCAAATGACTTGACGTGTAGTTTTGACTTTGTGGTTTTTCACCGATGTCTTACAACGGTGAAAATCACAAAAAAAGCAAAACCATTTACTTCACTGCTGTGATTAATATATAATGGTATGTACCTTTTGTAATTGAAAAAAAAAATCGAATGTTGTAGTGCTTACACCCGAGCATGAGTGCACCACATTGTTCATTGTTCATTTTGTCTTTTTTTTTTTTGATAACTTCTGTTTTTGGCTTCGTACCTTCTGCCATTCAGAGAGGTCTCCTCCCTCCACATATTCAGAGAAACACTCTCAAGATCAGACCTCGTTTTCCTTTTGTGAAACTCCGTCCCAGTTTGCAGAATAGACACAATGAATATGGAAGGCAGGTAATGGTGGCAGTAGCGATAAGAGCCCATTGGAATACGCAAAAAATACATCAAAATACATCACAATACACGATGTATTTTGATGTATTTTGCGTATTCCAATGGGCTCCCATTCACAATACTGCCATTAAAGGCGGGGGGAAGGGTACGAAGATAGGCCACTCATCCCCTATTTGAAAGGCGCGCTGACCCTTGAAACGCTTCGAGCGGGGACATGGTTAGCCACCTTGGAAAGCTGCACTACTTTTGTGCAGTAGGGTGTCTAGTGGAAGTGCATGGAAAAAACAGGGGAGATGGCTTTCTCTTGCATCAGGCCGTACCGTTAACCCTAACCTCCCGGAATTGACAAAAAAAAACATTAAAAAAAAAGGGTGGTAAGAAATGGGGGGGGTGTGCAAACGATAATATCTGTTGCGAATACAGATATTATAAGGGAAGGAGAAAACATAAAGGGAAATGTTGGCAAGATGAATCAGAGACTCAAACGCTGAGTCACCTTGACGCATATGGGAGGGAGTAAAAAGGAGAGAAAAAAACCAAACAAAACAAAACAAAACGATTTTACAAAAGGAGGGAAAAAAAAAGAAGGGAAAAAAAAAACAATAATGTTGTGCAATGATACGCAAGCTGTTTCCGAGGAAAGGTTTGTTAACCAAACAAAACTTCTGCGACGCTATTGATTTTGCTTGAGGCTGGGAATGCTTGCATCTCTCTGAACCACAATTCATATCTTTTTTCCCCCAAAAAATAAAACAAACAAACAAAAGGGCAAAAACAAAAATCTGGTATGTGTGTTTTGTGCGTTCCGTACGGTATCTTCCAGTCTGGTGTGTGTCAGTGAACAAACAAATAGTTGTGATTTGTGCGTCCAGCACATTGCCATTCTGTATGATACAGAAAGAAAAATAGAGAAAAAACAAATACGGCCCCAAGCCTTTCAGCTTGAGAACACAAAAAAAAAAACTGCGGACAGTGAAAACACTACCGTCCGCCACACAATATAATTGATCTTTGAAAGTTTTGGAGAGAAAAAAATAAAAGAAAAATAAAACATGTAAGATGAATGTGCCTCTCGTGCACACACATCTAAGAAGCGGGGGGAGGAGGGAATGAAATGACGTGAAAAATGTATGGGTATATTCTGATGATGGAAAATAGGGGGGTAATTTGGGAGTAAATGGGGATAGTGTTAGTCGACCTGTGCAATCCTCCACATTTCCCCACATCTTTTTTTTTATATGTGGCAAAAGAAGAAAAAGAAAAAAGAAACATTTGTTAAAAGATGAACCTAAGCCTCGCACGATTGTCCACCTTGGGTAAAAATAAATGAGGGGAGGATTTTTTTTTTTTTTTTTTTTTTGTGTTGTTGTGTCGACAACTGCCTAATCGGAACGGCAAGGACTCCACACAAACGTATTTTCCCTCGATTATAGCCGCAATTGAAAGATTTGTGCGGCATCTTGCCAAGAAGAAGAAAAAAAGAAAGAAAAATAAAAAAGCAGTTACACTGACCGAAACCTCAAATAGGATTTCCCCCCCCAAATTTTTCCTTGGGGGTACCGACGCTGTGTGTAACCATCTTAAAATCCTAAGAGGGATGGAGTTGTGGACATGAGAAGTTGGAACACGCCTGAGTTGCAGCTATTTAGTATAGGATACGAAAAGAACCCCGATTTAGAGCCATCTTGCGGGGGCTAATTCCCTCTATATATTTTTTTTCCTCCCCACCGAACTTTTTCTAATGTTAAAAAAAGACGGGAGGGTTTGATTTTTTTTTTGTATGTATTGTGGATTGTAAATCGAAGGTAAGAATAATTATTTTGTGAAGCATAAAAAATAAAAGAAATAGAAACCTTGAAAATATGCACCCGCCTCCAGTGCACACAACATCTTTAAATAGAAATTCGAAAGATATGGGGAGAAAAAAAAAGTTAGTCAAGCAATACTGAACACCCGTTTAGTTTTCTAAAAAATGGTACAATACTTGATACAGGCACCTCTCGACTGGCCCATTGCACGATGTCTCAAACAAAAAATACGTTTTGTTTTTTGGAGCAAAAAAAAAAACATAGTAGATCATCACTCTCTCTTTCCTTTTCCCCCCCGCTCCTCCTTTTCGCGATGATATGAGAGGAACTGTGTAGATGAACATTTTTGGTGTATTTTGCCCCCTGTTTTTCTTCATTGGCTTCGCTGGTTGATACGATTAAAATAAAAAATCCTCCCGCGAGACACGCAGGTTCTGTATTCAAACTAGTTTTCAAAACAAACAAACAAAACATTAGAACAAAAAAGAAAAAGAAAATAAGGGAGATGAACCTAAGCCTTTTGTCTTGCTCAGTCACCTTCAAATAAGGGGGTCCAGATGTGGTCCAGATGCATGTGGACACATCGATGCGCTCCTTTTCGTTGCCTTTGGAACAACCTAGCGCAACCCTAGATGAATTTCAGTTGAATTCAGAATAGCTTTTTTATTTAAAAAAAATTGCGCAGATTGCAAAAAAAAAAGGGGGGGAATCAAACAAACAAAACAAAAATCGAAGAAATTTGCAGTTGATACAAATTTAAGAAAAGGTTGCTAAAGAACTGATTCTGCAGCCAGGCACAGCCGGGACAACGAAAAAAAAAAGAAGGAAAAAAAAAAGGGGGCGAGTTTAGAATATGAAATGACATCACAGAAATACACACAATGAAAGAGAAAAACTTGAAATGTGGATGCGCCTCTTGTGCACATGCACACCATCCTAAATTTCGGATTGGAGGAAAAAAAAAGTTGTGTATCAGAATGTGAACCATTTTTTTGCACTACTGCGACTAAGAGAATCGTATAAAAAGCAAAAAAAAGAGTGGAATCGAGAACAGGTTTTCGCTGAGCAAAAAAAAAAATAGAGGGAGATAGTCAGATTTACCCTACTATTTTTATTCCTACAAGCGTAGCTTAAAGGAGAAATAGTTCCTCAGATACGGTCGCCAATCACCCCTCAAACAGGGTAATTGTGCAATCAACGAAAAAACCTTTTTTCCTTTTACTTACCTATCAGAGTTACTATTTTTTAAAAATTTCAGAGTTGCCCTAAAAACCTTTTTTTAGGGAAAATCTGAACTTTTTTTCAAAATAGGGTAGGGGTAAATCTGACTATTCCCCAAAAAGATAAAAATATCATTTCTGTAAAGATGAATCGCAAGCCTCTCGTGCACTAGTCACCTTCAAACAAACAAACAAAAAAAAAAAAAATGCCTCACCAAACCAACAGAAATATGTGTATTGGTGTCAGGACTCTGGGGTGGGGAGCTCTGTGAGAAGGTTGGTTCCACTTTACGTTTTATCAATGCAACGCTTTAAACCCCCTACCAAACTAAGTGAACAGGGGAGAAAAGTGTTGCAAATCGGGTTTGGTACTTTAAATCAGAAAAAGACTTTCATTGTATGCAGTGCACTCAGAGAATATTTAAAAAATGATTCAGATATTTTTTTAATACCGAAAGATGGAATTGGCCATCAGTGAAAAAAAAAAAGAAAGTGCAGTCTAAGTCAGTATGTAATCGCAGACCAATAGACTTCATGGGCACAGCACATCTCTCGCTGGAAAAAAAAAAAGTTATGTTTTGTGTAGGCTACCTGATTTTGACGGTTTCGCGGTGTTCGGCATTGGGCTACCGGGCCAAATCAGATAGGTTAATGGACAGGGTTATTTCCAGGAATATTTTCGGTTTTCGATTCATAAAGTACCTTGGATTAAGTCCTGTTATAGACAAAGAAGTGGTTGGTAACACGGCTAAGACTTCGACCCAGGCAAATATTTCTGTTTGAATAAAAATAATTTAAAAAAAACAAATGTAATTTGAAATGCAAAGCACTCTCGTGACAGTGTATCTTTTGGTGCGCGATCACGCAATTTAAAAAAAACAATTAAAAACCAGAAGTTATACAAATAAATGTAACAAAAAAATAATTGTTTTCCCCCAAGATGTTGCCTTCAGAATGGTGTAATGAATCACGAACAAATTAATAGAATTAAAAAAACAAAACAAAATTTCAAAATTAATAAAACTGAAAAACAAAGGTTGTAAGGTGAACCCAAGACTTATGTGCTTAGTCGGTAAAAGGTACACTAAAAAGAAGGGAGACAGAGACTTTGATTCGGAAGAAAATGTTTTCCCCTAGCATCAGCAAACATACCCATTTTGTTGCAAAACGGGCTATTTTCTGTTCATTTTTTCTTCATTATTATTTTTTCTTTTTGCTGTGTCGATAATCACCCTCATCCGAAGACAGGAGTTCTGTACACAAAAAAAAAAAAAAACCACCCGAAGGCTAATAAAGTTGTCAAGGGAGCGATGCAGACCATCCTCAACCAAAATTAACATTAGTGGTGCTCCGGAAGGGGTCGATATTGACAGGTCGTTGACACAGGGACTTTATACACACACCCCCCCTGATATTGACAGGTCGTCGACAGGTCGTTGACCGACTTCCGAAAGCACCAATTAATCACCTATTTTTTGCCTGTAATTTTGCTAGATATTGGTGGTATTTAAACACCAACTCCATCAAATTTCAAGAGCAAAATCAGGTGGATAAAACACAATAAAATCATAGTTGGAACGTGCTAAAAAACGCAAGTCGGTAAACACACACACACACACAATCGCAACCAAAGAAGCTGGGGATGGGAGCTTGAAAGCAGTTGTGGAGTTATTTCGAAGAGTGGGGGTGGGGGGGTACATTGCCAAGGGGTGGTATGTACATTGTGTGACAAACTGCGGGTTCTTTACAAAAAACCCAAATTTCTACTTTTCCAACACAGAAAAGCAGAAAAAAATGGGGTTTGAAAAAAGAACTCGTTTTTTTCTTTTCTTTTAAATCCACACCCACTTGGTTTGGGGATGATTTCAGTAATAAAATGTGTCGCGAAGCTAAAACTGAGTGGGTGAACTACCTCCTTTGTTTGGGGGAGTTTGAAAATGGTTTTTTTTTGAAAGTGCTTTTGTGCTCTGTTTATTATTTTTTTTTTTTTTTTTGATGATCAGTGTGTAGACGTGAAGTCGAAGAGGAAGGGCGCGTTACTTTGTTATGAGATTACGACTTAGTAACGAAGCTAAAACTGAGAGGGTGAACTACCTCCTTTGGTTGTAACGGGTGTACCACACAACAAAGCTTTTTTTTTCTGAAATGGATAAAAGGTGACCTCCCGTTTGGGAAGATGGGGCGGGAAGAGGGAAGAGGGAAGAGGGTGTGACAAGAAAAAAAAAATACAAAAAAAATTCCAAAAAGATCAAAAAAATTCGTTCAAAGAAACAATGAAAAAAAGTCATAGAATTAATGGGGGAGAAGAGGGGGGGGATTTTCTTTTAAAAAAAATACAAAAATCGAAATAAAAACTCATGAATGAAGTGACAGGGGGTTTTTTAAAAATGGAATTGTTGCGTCTTGGAAGCTGTTGTGTATGAAGATACAGCTAGGACTAAAAAAAAAAAGGTATCGTTTCTGGGAGGGGGACACGAAACAATAGCTTCTTTGTGTTACGTTTTCGTTTTCGTTTTTTTTTTTTTTTTTTTTTTTTTTTTTGAAAACTTGGTTGTATTAATAATACTATACCTTACCACCCTGGGTTATGACCCTACAGGGGTTGAAGGAAGGTTGTGGGGGGAAAAGGTGGGGGAAAAGAAAAGAAAAAGGCAAGATGAACCTCAAATACCTTTTTTAAAAAAGAAATACGATAAAAAACAACACGTCAGTGCGGGTTGGGGTTTGTGAAATCATTTTTTTTTCTCCCTCGGATAAAAAAAACACTTTTTCACGGGCGCATTGTCAGTGTCACAAATTGCACGTTACTAAAGCAATGAATGGATTGTCAATGGATATTTTTGTTGCATTTACCCAAAAAAAAGAGGGGGAAAAGGGGTAATATTACTCACTCACAACGTTCAAAACGGGACATTTTAAATAAAATTTGTTTGAGAAATGTCGTTTTGCATGGATGTACAAAGTACTTGAATAGAAAAAGAACTCGAAAGTCACTCCCAGTACTTGATACTTTCAAACGCCAAGTGTTTGAAGTAAGCAAAAAAAAGAGAGAAAAAAAAAAGGTGAACAAATACTTTGTACATCCATAGTTTTGAACAAAAAACAAATAAAAAAAAGAGAGAAAAAAAATAGATTCAAGAAAAAAAAAAGAAAAGAAAACTGCCCTAATAAAAGCCTTGTAAGATGAACCCAAGCCTCACTGTGCTTTAGCTACCTTAACAAAAACTTTTTTTTTGGGCTGGACACAACGGTGTTTGAGCAGTGCAAAGACACGATGTGCGTTAAAGAATAATAACAATTTGCGATGAGTCTTATCTGTGTACTCATCTAAAAAAAAAAAAAAAAAAAAGGTAGAAAAAGTGAGTAGGGTGTAATAGCCTTGTCACCTACGACAAAAAGAAAATAAAAGAAAATTTTATTAAAGATGAACCTACGCCTCTCTGTGCTTGGTTCTATCCTTTTTGAGACAACAAAAAAAGAAAAGTTACTATGGTGTGGCTGACGACCCCAAAATAGCAGAAAATAGCAGAAAATAGCACTTTGGGGGGTTTTTTTTGGGTTTGGTGGCTGGGTGGTGGTGTGGCTCCCGATGGACGAGGGAAGGAAACTTGGCCAGCCCGCAAACCCGGAAACCCCCTCCCACTCCACAAACGGATCATAAGGTACACAGTACACAGTACACAGTACACAGTACACAGTACACAGTACACAGTACACAGTACACAGTACACAGTACACAGTACACAGTACACAGTACACAGTACACAGTACACAGTACACAGTACACAGTACACAGTACACAGTACACAGTACACAGTACACAGTACACAGTACACAGTACACAGTACACAGTACACAGTACACAGTACACAGTACACAGTACACAGTACACAGTACACAGTACACAGTACACAGTACACAGTACACAGTACACAGTACACAGTACACAGTACACAGTACACAGTACACAGTACACAGTACACAGTACACAGTACACAGTACACAGTACACAGTACACAGTACACAGTACACAGTACACAGTACACAGTACACAGTACACAGTACACAGTACACAGTACACAGTACACAGTACACAGTACACAGTACACAGTACACAGTACACAGTACACAGTACACAGTACACAGTACACAGTACACAGTACACAGTACACAGTACACAGTACACAGTACACAGTACACAGTACACAGTACACAGTACACAGTACACAGTACACAGTACACAGTACACAGTACACAGTACACAGTACACAGTACACAGTACACAGTACACAGTACACAGTACACAGTACACAGTACACAGTACACAGTACACAGTACACAGTACACAGTACACAGTACACAGTACACAGTACACAGTACACAGTACACAGTACACAGTACACAGTACACAGTACACAGTACACAGTACACAGTACACAGTACACAGTACACAGTACACAGTACACAGTACACAGTACACAGTACACAGTACACAGTACACAGTACACAGTACACAGTACACAGTACACAGTACACAGTACACAGTACACAGTACACAGTACACAGTACACAGTACACAGTACAGCACCTGGTCTATATCGGGACAAAATACATTTTTTTTTGCTAAAATTGATCTTATTTTTTACGCTTTTTTGCTCGAAAAAAACGTTGTCTGCATCTTTGGTAGGTGTTTTGGGGACTGGCTGGGGTCAGGAGTGCCTCATTTCCCCTCCCTTTAGCAAAAGCCCAAACCACGGCCAAAAAATAAAAAAAATCCAGACCCCCAAAATAGCAGAAAATAGCAGAAAATAGCAGAAAATAGCAGAAAATAGCAGAAAATAGCACCCCCCTTCAGCCACACCATTATAAGATGATCCTAAGCCTCTCGTGCTTAGTCACCTTTAAAAGAGAATAAAGAAGAACTTGTAAAAGATGAAGTGCACCTTTTGTTGCACAAAACATCTTGGGAAGGAATGGGTTGCGACATAAGCCACTCGCGTGCTTAGTCACGTAAAAGAGACAAAGGGCCCCTTCTAAAAAAGGGAGGTGAGAAGAATACGAACAGAACTAAAAGGAGGGAAGGGGGGGGGGGGAAGGTGTGGGGGAGGGAGGGGAGGGGGTGGGAGAACATGTGTGTGGGGCGTTGTGCCTTGCTAGTGGCGGGTAAAGACATCTTACTATTTGACGTCTAAACTGTTTTCTGCAAACAACAGCCAACATCACACAGTGTGTGTGGGGAGGGAAAACTTTTTTTTATGATAAAAATCTGTTTTAGTGCAGCGGCCTACACCACCCACCTGCACTATCAGTTTATCATGAACTGTATTATGGTCGAACACTCTCGGAATGTTTCAACACTATGTGGTCATTTTTTTGTTTTTTTTCAAAAATTGGAATAGTGTAGCTGCCACCTGTACAAGCTCCACTGTCAATTTGTTTTGTTTTGTTTTTTTTGTTGTGTAAAAAATGAATGCACCTCCTCTCATTGCACACACATCTTCACAGTGTTTCCCACGGTGAGATTTTGGGGTGAGAAATCTCACAAAAAAAAAAAAAAAAAAAAAAAAAAGTGAGGTGAGAAATCTCACCTGCAGGAAAAAAATAACTATTTATTCACCTCCTTTTAGCGGGGTTTTATTTTGCGATAACTTCACGCATTTTTTTCCCAGGCGAGGGCTACTTAATTTGCCGAGCGAAGCGAGGCAAATTGAGTGCACGAGCCTGGGAAAAAAATAAGTGAAGTATCGCAAAATAATCCGCTAAAAGGAGGTGAATACGTAATTTTATTTCACGGGAAATAAAGTATACGAAAGGATTTGGCACTTTTAGCGGGACTCATTTATTGTGCAATAACTAACGAGAATGTGTCCCTCCAGGTAGCTCTCATTACCCTCCCGCTAGCTTTTGCTCGCTGGGAACCTGCAAAAAACTGGTGAATTGGGCCCATACCCTGGTATGTGGGGTGGGATACGCATTTTTGGGGTGGCAGAACCATGTGTGAGCCACAGGGTGGTGCACGTGTGACCCCATGCAGTACCACGCAACCCACGTTTTTACACACACAACAACGGCATTTTGCTTGTAGCGCGTACAGTATGTAGCCTAAAAAGCCCACACCACGTGTACGCATAGCGCGTAGCGCAGCGTGTGGTCGGGTTTGGAAAGCTGCCTCAACGGTACACAAAGCTACATCCCGACCTCTCGCCACCTCAGTGTCCCCTCGGGTGCTGGCGGGAGGTCGGGAAATGGCTGTCGTGCAAGAGCGAGACACATTCAGAAGATCCCCGCCCATCACAGAATATCATGCCAGTCACCACCTTCCTCACAATGAAGTAAAGGGGGTGGTGTATCCTTCGTCTTGATAGTGAGATCGTCACGGAGATACACTATGTAGGAAACGAAGTCGGCTTCCGTGGGCTTACCGTCAGGCTTGCCAATGAATTCCTTAAAAAGCGGTCCCATTCACGGACGTACGGTGTCGACAATGCTAGTCCTTCAGCAAAACCACTGTAGTGCTTGTCCATCTCCTGTCGGAGGACCGTTTGCGTCTTACATCCTTCGGCATGTTGCATGTGTCAGAAAAAAATGCGAAAAGGGCAAAAAAAATTCAAAATTTTCAATTTTTAGGCGGGTGGTGGTGCAGGATGTACCAAAATTTAGCGTGAAGTTATCGCCAAATAAAACCCCTGTTTTAGCGTGAAAAAAACAAAAATAAAATCCCGCTCTGAAGGAATTGCAGTGAAAAAAAGTGAAAAACGCGTGAAATAAAGTTCAATGAGCGGGTTTTTAATTTGCGATAAAAAAACTGCGTGAAATTATCATTAAAAAGAATCCCGCTAAAAGTGCCAAATCCTTCGTATACTTTATTTCCCAGGGGAATAAAAAAAAAAAAAAAAAAAAATCATGGTTGAACCACGGGAGTACCATGGGGAACTGGGTTGCTGACCGCACCATTCAGGCTGTACCTCAATTTTTTTTTGCCTGCGGCGCCATTTTCCCTTTTTTGCTCCGCAAAAAAGGGTTAGGTGTGTGACTTTGTGCTGTAAAAAGATAGATTTTTACACTGTACCCTAATTTTTTTTCGCCTGCGGCGCCATTTGTTTGATTTTTTTTTTGCTCCGCAAAAATCCCTATGTTCCCAATGTCCCTGGTCAGCAGTGCTGAAAAAATTTTGGGCACAAAAACAAGCTGACCCCCCAATCTTCCAACGACAGTGACATTTATGTCAACAATTTTTAGAAATGTTGCGTACCGTGGCTTCGCTTGGGTGCCATGCCTGTCATGACTGCCGTTTATTTTGTAAATGTACTGAGTTTACTGATAATTCGTATACCACGTGTGCCTGGTGCAAATATCAATGAAGTGCCGAACTCCGAGAAATTCTCACATTCCGCCGGAGGCCCCCAACTTGAGCTAAGGTGGGGACCCGGGCGCGCGAAGCGCGCCCGGGCTCGCCACACCTATACAAAAACCCGCAAAACCGCAAAATCTCACCTATTTTCAGAGTTAGGTGAGATGCTGGGAAACACTGCATCTTCACAAAAAAAAAAGTGCAAAAAAATACCCCGTTTTTTTTAGCATTCAGTGTCAACCCAGTTCGGAGATTTGGTGTTGAGAGTGACGATCTCGGTTGTTTCCGCATCACCTTCTCCTGCAGCCTGCGCGGTCCGCTCCCTTCTACGTCTGTTCTTCGAGGACAGCTTGAAGCGGAAGACGTGGACGAGCGGGCATGCATTGTGCTTGGGGCAGTCGTTGTTTGTGAAGGAGGGGCAACGCTGTTCGCGGAGGGTGCGGGTCTTCCAGCGGACGTGGCACTCACGGCAACGAAGGAAGATAATGTGCGGGGTGGCACGCAGGTTGTCCCATTGGTTATGCGTGCACGGTGGTGCCTCGACCTCTGCCGGCACAACAGTGGTCGTCGCCGCAGGCTGCGGAGTTTGGGTTTGGGTTTGCGAGAGTTGCTGCATCTGAGCCTGCATCTGTTGCATCTGCGCCTGCGCCTGCATCTGTGCCTGCTGTACCTGAACCTGCAACTGAGCCTGCAACCCCATCTGTTGCTGAACCTGCGCCTGCTGCAGTTGGGTCTGCTGTGTACTCTGTCCAACAGACGGCATGAAATACGAATTCGCAAAAGGGGAGACCCCAACCATCTGCTGCTGCATCAACGGCTGTTGCTGCACCTGAGGCAGACCTTGCATGATGGGCTGGTTGCTCTGTTGCAAAGGCATTGTAAAGCCTCCAGTGTTTCCCACCACAGTCGTCGGCTGCGTCTGCTGTTGTGTCTCAAAGAAGGTCGGCTGTGGGACCGGGTTGCTCTTCATGTCAGGAACAAAAAAGGGCTGGTTCATTGCCGGCGCGTTGTTCTGCTGGGTGGCCTGCTGTCCCATAAAAGGAACGGGAACTTGAGGCGACTGTGGCGTCTGGTTGACATTGTCTCTGTACAACGTTGGGTCGATTCTTGTGAAGTTGAGGGGCTGCTGCGGCTGCATTGTTGTCTGTGCCTGTTGGAAAGCTGGGTTGACAGCGGCCACCTGCGTCAGGGGAGCCACCTGAGGGGCAACAGACTGCATGGTAGGTTCGGCGTACATTGTGCTGTTGTCTTTTGAAGAAAGTAAGAGTTGTTTAAGAACGATAAAACAAAGAGCGTTTTTTTTTTATGTGGGAACAAATAGCCCCTGTAGGTGGTAGGTGGGTAGGGTGGTGCAGGGAAATGGAGGGGATTTTCAAAAAAAACAAGACATCATTTTGTTTTACAGAAAACTTACACAACCCGGGAGGGGGTTTACAGCAAAGGTATTTCAACATATGCGTTCAATAAATTGGGCAAAAAAAAAAAGTGAAGTTAATGCAGGCACCTCCGACTGACCGACGTACAGATGCCAGCCCCGCATGAAAGCATAAAGTACCCTGCGGGCAAAAAAAAAAAAAATACTTTCAACATCATTTATCCCCCCCAAAGTTAGAAACTCCCAAACACCCGCCTTGGGGGCCCTGGGGAGCCTTCGCTTCGCGTCGGGGAGAGGACGCTTCTTGCGGGGGAGAGGATGAGGGACTGGGTCGCTTCACACTGGCTGTTCAGTGCGCGCACCTTGCTGAGGGCGGTTTGCACTGTGGACCCGAGAACACTGGCACCTGCGGGGGCAAGCGCACGACGTGTAGCCGCGACTGCTGTTAAATGCTTCACTTGAACGTCCTGTTCCGCAAGCCGTCTGCATATTTGCTTGCGAAGCTCTGCCTCTTCAGTAGCAAGACCCTCTGCACGCAGCCGTGCCTGCACCAACCCATGCATTTGCTCCCGCCCTGCGGAAACAGACATTGTACAGATCTCCAACTCATTCGCGGTTGCAGCCCAACCGTACAGCGCGCTGTGATAAAACTCATATACCAGGTTGACCCTTTCGTTCCACATTTGCTGGTCGATCGAACGGCGGTGCTCGGCCTCTAGGACCTGAGGTTCGGCACTGCTGCAGTGGAAGAGCAATTTTGCGGCCTCTACACGCTCGGCAAGAAGCTTGGCTCTGCGGAGCTGTGTTAATGCGATGCTTTGCTCAAACTGCGTTGCAGCGGCATGAGGCACAAAGTGGTCATCCCGCAGCAACGCGGAAACCTCCTCAGTGTGCCGCCGCCGTTCATCTTCCATAGCCTCTCTTGCCTGCGCTAGATTCCGCTTCAGCTCGTTGCCCTCCCGCAGGAGGGTATGCACCTTATCCTGCAGAGCCTCCGCGCGAAGCTCCCCTTGATCCCGTTCAGTTTCTGCATCCTTAAGTGAGGCCTTCGCATCCTCCAGGTCCACCAGCAAGGCACTCCCTAGGTCCGCCATCTGCAGGCAGTCGGCCCGGCTTCGCTCCAACTCCTCTCGGAGAGCCTCGAGCTCTTCGTTGTCGGTGTTGTCATGCGCGGTAGCCTTGGGTGATGCTGGAGGGGAGCCATGCTCGCTCGCCACCATCGGCACATCACCTCCCAATCCCAAAGGACCCACCCTCGAGGCCCGCCGCTTCGCCGACGTAAAAAACCCCAGCAGCTCCTCCGGCACCGCCGTCCCCCTCCGTGAGATCTCCCGCCGCATTTCTCCACCCAAACTTCCTATCGACATGCTGTAGCTTCGCGTACCTCGTGGCCTTGCAGGGACGTTTATGATAGGTGATCCGAGAAGATTCTCATTGGGTACAGGGAAGTTGTACCCCTCAAGATCGTTGTTGGTGTTGTCATTGGTTGACGCAAGGGATGCGAGAGATTCCTTACGTTCTACAGTAGTGGTAGGGGCCTGTCGTGTGTTTGGACTGTGCGCGCTGTTGAAGTTGGGGGTGGCACGTTGCAAGCCATCGATATCAGCCTCGCCACTAAGAAGCTCTCTCGAGGTTGTCGACATAGACGGGAGGCTCGCAGAGGTGGAGGAGACGTTAGAGCGGAGCTCGTCAGCGTTGTCGGCAGCATCGGGTGCATCAGGGGCTTGTGCCTCTGCGGGTTCCACCCTATCATACGTTGTCTGTGTAATCACCACATCATATCCCTCCATTGTGTAATGAGTGTATCCTATAGGGGGGGTGTTGCGAGAGGAGGAGGGGTGTGTGTGTGTGTGGAGGGGGGGATGTTGGGCAAAGTATTGCGCTGGAGCTAGGTGGAAACTCCTTTTTTTTTGTGGTGTGCTATCATTGAAGGGGAAGCTTTCGGAGTGGAAGAAGATAAAAAAAGAGTTAATGGTGTGATCAAAAACCGATTCTCCTGTGGTTCTCCACGAAGGTGCTCCGGTAAGGAGGGGGTGGTATAGCCCCTAGTAGTTCTCCATGGTTCTCCCGCGGGTTGTTCGTACCCCCCTTGAATCGCATTTAAAAGTTGGAGTGTGTGGGGGTGGAAGGGAGGTGGAGGGGGGGAGATGTCATCATACGCCATCGTGTTGGTTCTCCTTGAGTTAACGAAAAAAGAGAAAAGCTTATAAGATGAACCTAAGCCTCTCGTGCGTAGTCACCTTATCATATTCGTTATCGAAAAAAGAAGAGCTGGGTATCACAGTGGACGGTACTTATTTTCTTGAGCACTACGAGAAAATGTGAAAGCACGGCGAAAAAGGGAAAAAAAAAAAAAAAAAAAAAAAAAAAAAAACACTAAAGGGGGCGGAGCGGTAATAGCTTTGTTGTGTTGTGGCATGCACACTTAACGTGAAACACATCAGAGGACACAGAACGGCCACCATTGGGGGGGAGGGCGGAAAGAGTTATACATGGTACAAAGACTGGGTGGGTTGAGGGTAAAAAAAACAAAGTGTTAGGAGATTAAACCCAAGCCTCTCTGTGCTTGGTTACCTGATTTTTTTTTTGACCCATGGTTACTGGTGTTTTGCCAGCCGTTTAACAAACCGACAAAACATTGGTCAAAAAAAAAATCAGGTGGGGTCATCTGTGAAATAGAAAGCAAAGTTGAAAGTGCAAAACGCCTCAACCGTTCATCGGCGGACGCAGGGACACTGGTTCTCCGAGGGGGTTATCGAACCCCCCAGAGAAGAAAAAGCTTTTGCAAGATGGATCTGCCTCTTGTGCACAGAACATCTTTTTGCGCTACCATCGTTATACTGGAGCAACGCTGGGAGGTATTTAAAGTTTGAACTAAAACAAAAGTTAGGTAAAAGGTGAACCTTGAAAGAGCGAGCAAAAAACGCCTCTGTGGACGCAGACTGATTGAAAGTGGGGTGGGGTGGGGGGGAACTCAATTAGGGGAATAATTACCCACGAATTTTATGTTTTTATTAAAAAATTAGCTTTTAGCAACGTTGCAATTATGTCGAGTGCAAAAATCCGCCAGATTCTAGTATCCTCTAGAGGGGGGTAGATAATAAAAAGGTTGGGGTGGGATTGGACAGTAACCACACACTATGTCACCAAAAAAGTTGGCTTGAAATACAAAGTGAAGTTATTAATGCAGGCACCTCCGACTGACCCACGTACGATGCCAGCCATCCGGATGAAAGCACAAGTACCCTGCGGCCAACAACAGAAGATGTAAAAAGGAAACCTAATGACTGGCCCGTACCGTAAGAGAACGAGGGCGGTTCACAACCGCTCGACAGCCGGCGGCCCACCTTCCGTTGAAGAGTTGTGAGCTTACAGGTACTGCAGTTCGCTGCACCCAACGCTTGATGCACGATAGTCTACACAAGAGAGCAGAAACCCAAAAACACAAAAAGGGGTGGGCGGGGGGGTCACAACATCTCTCTCTTGGCGCCCCATGCTGTACCGACAGTTGGGCCTCACCCTTTCTCTTAGGGATATACATGGACGTCCTTACAGGCAGCACGCCGTAACCCAAAGGCGTGGCAGAGAGACTCCGTAGAGCGACTCTGGCCTGACCGCTGGCCATTTATGCTCCGGGTGCGAGCACCCATCATAGCATAGGGGGGCCAGCCTGACCCAGCATTTATATACCCTGCCAGGGTGAACTAGCATAAAAGAGGGCAGGGGCGTTTAGACCCTGAGGACTAGGGGAAGTCCCGCATACCCCAACAGAAAGACAAAGGCTATGCACTGGTGATATAGGAGAGGCAGGGTTGCTGAAAAACAAAAAGACCCTGAAGGCACAAAAACGCCCCGCATACCCCTCCTCGCCTCCTGTTTTGTAATCTCTCAGGTAGGAGACATCGGTTCGAGCGGTCAACACCTTCATAGAGTTTCTGGAGGAACGGACCCCCGGATGCAATTTAAGGTCCAGCCCAGGACCTTACAAAACCTTCTTGTGAATAGTGTACATTTGGTACAATGACCGGTGTATCGGGGGTGAAAAAAAAAAGCCTTCATTGCAACGGAAAATACCGCTCAATATAGTTCCACCTGGCTGCCACCTCTGCTTCTGGGTCAAACGGGTCGTATACTAAGGGATCATATGGAATGCCAAGACGCGCCTCAATCCGGTCTAAATTCGCGAAATCCTCTGCCTGCGCTGGTGTTAACCCATCGCTTTTGGAGCGTCGATTCCAATGTCTTGGGGTTGTTTCTAATCGAGGTGACTGTTGTGGCCACGAAGACCTAGGAGATTTGTGTGAACGCGCAGATCGGGGGGACTTTCCGTATTGCCTACCAATCGACCCTGCACGGTAGCCGGTCGCAACACTCTGCTTCGGTTCATACAGTGAACCTCTCAATCCCGATGCCCACGCTGTTCCTCGTATATCCATTTCTGGTGCAACCGGCCTGACAGTCGACCCAGTACCTCTCGCACCAAGATCCCTCCCGACAGCACCCCTCCCCTTTCCCCTTTCGTCAAACCGATGTTTATGGCTCCCCGTATATAGCGTTGGGTCAGTTAGCTTGTCCAAAAGATCTCCTTGAAACCCCCAGAGTTGCCCATCATGGATGAATCGCGGTGGGTCTTCAGGGTGGTCGTAGCGGGGAACAGGACGGCCGATGGATTGGTCACGAAGTGCGTTGCTCCGATAGGAGGTCGGTACGGAGGAGGACCCGACGGAGGGAGAGCGGTGGCTGCCAGGGTGCATGAAGGTGAGGGTCTAGGTTTGGGGTCTTTTTATAGAAGGTTCTATTTGTGGAAAGAAGGGGGGGAGGAGAGAGAGAAGCGAATTGTGTGCTCCCCTGTGGGTTTGTGGGTTTTCTGAAGGTGGTGGTGGTGGTGGTGGTGGTGGTGGTGGTGGTGGTGGTGGTGGTGGTGGTGGTGGTGGTGGTGGTGGTGGTGGTGGTGGTGGTGGTGGTGGTGGTGGTGGTGGTGGTGGTGGTGGTGGTGGTGGTGGTGGTGGTGGTGGTGGTGGTGGTGGTGGTGGTGGTGGTGGTGGTGGTGGTGGTGGTGGTGGTGGTGGTGGTGGTGGTGGTGAGAATTATATAGTTGAAATAATTTCAAAAGTCTAAATAGCGTCTTTACGCGCCTTTACGCGACTATACGCGGGGGTAAAAATTAGGTGGAATAAGTAAAAAGAAATCGATTTCTTAACAAAAGGGGCCCTTTGGGTCAAAACAGGGGAGGGGTGTTTGGCTTTATTTTTATTTTTATTTTTTGTTCTCGACAGATTTCACTTGAGACCACTGCTGCACTGAAAGGGTTTTGGTCAAACAGGTTGCAAAGCAATCGGTTCTCTTTCGCGCCTCTCCCCCCCTCGCCCCCCACCCATTCCTAAACGAAGAACACAGATTACAAAAAAAAAAGGGAGAAAGAAGAAGGAAGAAAGGGAAAAAAGAAAAGGGAGGGGAACTTTGAAAGATATACGTCATGTACCAGATGCGTATGCATGTGTACTGTGGTGTGGCCATGTGTTCCTAGCGGAGGTCATTGCAGTAAAATATAGTTGTGTGTGTGGTTCACATGAAATAGTAGGAAAAAAACCCAGGTTTCAACAGAAAAAAGAAAAATAGAGCAATCACATGCCTCGGCTGACCAAGGGGGGGGAGAAAAAAGTGTGCACGTTTTCGGAAAGCAACTTCCTCTTTAAGCCCGCCGACTCCATTTTCTTGGAGCTTCCAGGACCGTACAATGCTCCGTTCCCTAAGGGGAATGGTGGAAATATTTTCAAAAAAAGGGGGGGAAAACATCCAGAGAGGATGAAGGAATGGGAACGATGCAACACAACACAAAAAGGAGACGTATGGGAAGTACTACTTTACACCTACCTAAAAAACCCCCCATGGGATGGTGTGATTCCCCCCAAAATTAGGTTTGTAACAAAGGTCCTTCTCGGGTATTCCCCTGTGAAAAATTAACTATTTATTCCGATGAAAAAATAGTAGACTTTATTTCACGCAACCTTGTGGAAGAGTGAACTATTTTTGACAGAAAGTCGGCTAGACGTGCCACATGTAACGTTACATGTGGTACATGAACACGTACCCGATTTTGCCTGAAATTGGGTGGAGTTTAGAGGAGCGTGGTGCAGTTTAGTGATATTTAAACCACACCAAATTCCACTAAAAATCCACCAAATTTCAGGCAAAATCAGGTACGGTGTATGATTGAGTAAAAAAGGGGTGCACACTGATGATAACATCCACACAAAAGTACGTAAACTCTGTTATAGTAATAGTTTTGAGCTTTGGATCGCGCGAGGTCTAACCTCGGTCGTGAGATTTGCCCCACAGCGAGAGAGAGAGAGAGAGAGAGTCGGAGCGAGAAAGAAGGAAAAAAAAAAAAAACACTCCTGAAGGAAAAAGGACAAAACGTAACAAAACAATCAAAAAAAGAACACTTGACGGGAATGGTTCCAAGCCTCCCCACGCTTAGTCACACAATTGTGTTAATTTAAAAACAAAAACAAAAACCCGCACATATTTGCTTTGCTACCATCGATAATCGCCCTCAAACCAAAGATCTGGGGGAGGCTCTGTGCCCCCAAAGAAAAGAAAAAAAGATGACAGCCTCTCGTGCTCAGTCATCTAAAAAAAAAGTGGCACCCTCCGGAGATAGATTACTGTACATAACGGCACAACCGCGTCCTCGATAATTAGGACGTGGTTCATTAGTCCTGAAAAAGACTGAAGAAAGGAGGCTGGAGAACATATGGCGTGAAATACAAAGCCCTCTTCGTGACAGTGCACCAATAGCTGGCAAGCCAACATAGAGCAATATACAGGGCACCCAGGAACAAAAGGGTGAGGGGAGGGAGAGGGGGGGGAGCACTGACCGCTTTCACGACGGGACCCAATGACAAGTGACAAGTGAATCACTTGTCATATTTATGACAAGTGAAATGACAAAAAAGTCACTTGTCATGACAAGTGACTTTTTTGTCATTTCACTTGTCATGACAAGTGAATAGCCTATATCCCCATAGAAAATCACTTGTCATGACAAGTGGACAAGTGGCTCACTTGTCATTCACTTGTCATTTACTTGTCACCCATTTCACTTGTCATTCACTTGTCATTTTCACTTGTCACTTGTCACTGGGTCCCGTCGTGTTCGGATACTGCCACGAAGACACCCTTCTTCTTCTGGACCTGTTCTGCCATTGCCTTTGTGTCACATTACTCTTGATGGGTGTGGCACTGTACTGATGTATTGGGAGAATCTGTTCGCAAAAGAAAGGGGTGCTAATTGGTGACGGTCGTGGGGCGTATACGTTTGAGATTTGAGGCCTAAGCTTTGTGCTTTGAGCCACCTTCCAACAAAATTCTTTTTTCATTTTTTCATTTTCATGAGTTTTCCACCATTTTTTTTTTTTTACCCCGCGAAAAGGCGCGCATACGGGGTCCTATACGCCTATACGCGGGGTAAACATCAGGTGGGTTTTACGTTCTGGGGGGGAAAAAAAAGGATTGTGTAGACACCCTGAGGCATACCCCGAAGGCAAATTCGTATTCCCCCCTCTATTCGGATCCGAGTATAAGGCTAATAGAGAAGAAAAAGGGCGAATATGCCATATTCGCCTTGCCACAAGGCCACAGGGCCTTGTGGCCTTGGGTTTGCGGGTTTGCGGATCCGAATATAGGGCGAATACGAATTCGCCTTCGGGGTATGCGTAGGGTGCGCCACTCTAGTTCTTTGTTTCTGGATGTCCCTTTTCCTCTCTGACCCACCGTACCTTACATCCTTGCATCCCCATGATCAGGGCGAAGGAAAGGAGAGGCACACAAATGAGAAGAGAATCAACAGCCTTTCGCTCTCCTTGTATTTCCCCATATTTATTTTTTTTGCACAAAAAAAAAAAAAAAAAAAGGATAGGTTTTTGAGAAGAACCTAAACTTTCTCTCAGTTTTTTGCTTAGTCACCCTTGAATAAACAGTAGTGGGGGTTTAAAAAAAAAAAAAAATGAAACAATACAAACTAAACAAACTAAACAGATCAAAAAAAAAGTCAAAAAAAAAAAAAAAAAAACACCCCCCGCCTGTGTCCCAGAGACAACACACAACTTTCCAACCCCTTACACCTGTTGTCCACAGCCTTCAGGATAGAACATCTGGGTCTAAGATTCCTCTTTTTGCATTTTTGTTTTCGCCAAAAAAAAAGAGAAGCGTGTGTTTAGATGAACTAAGCCTGTGGTGCTTAGTCACCTTGACCACAATCGTCGACCGAGATGGGCGTGACAGTTTGCCTCCCCCCACCCACCCACCTACAGCGCCCCCCGGTTTTGCAGTGAAAAAGGACGCTGCCGTTTTATTGTTTGAAAATTTGGTTTGTATTACAATACTATGAGTGGTATAACGTTGTTGCTAACGTTAGAATAGAGCATCTGTCACAACGCCATTATAACACACATAGTACGGAATTAGTAGGCACCTGAGAATTGCATTCCACTAAACTAACCACATTCATTTTTAATATTTCACCAACCTACCACAGAAGGTAGCTACTACACTCCAAAAAAAAGGGGGGATTTATGAGATGAACCTAAACCTCCCGCGGTTAGTCACCTATTAAAATATCACACCTCCCCCACCCCCAAAAGGCTAGGACCCACCGAACCAGACAACCACGTACTCATTTCCTTTTTTTTTTCAACTACTTTTTCAATCTCAAACAAAAAAAACCAAAAACGCTTTATCTAAATACACCTGACCCTCCCCCCTTTGAGGGCTGCTTACAGGGAAAGCCACAGAAAGTCGTAGAAGGGCCCTCTCCACCCGGCGTTCTAATGGATGCGCACTTGAGGTCTGTCTTCTACGTCGCCCCGTCCACCATCGAGGGACATGGGTGCTCTGATGAGAGACTCAGAAGGGGTGTTGAGGGTGCTGTTGGTGATGGAGTTGCGCACATCTGCACGCCCCGCCATATGCCACAGCAGGCCGCACCCTTGGTCGTCTCCGTTCTGCGAGGTGTCGCTGGTCGGTGCCGAGAGCACTTCCGCTGTGGCTGGTGGTGTCGTGGTGCGTGCCTTGCCACCCTTGCCCGCATCCGCCTGTCCTTTGTTGCCCTTGCCGCTCCCCTTACCCCCCTTCCCATGTTTCTGCATCCACTCCGCGCTTTTAAGTCGTTTCTCAGCCTTTTTATCGAGCTTGGCTTGTCGCTTAGCCTATGGTGGATGTGGGATGGATTTAAAGAAAATTTGTAAGATGAATGTGTCGTGTATCTGTGCTATTGTCTGTGGAACAATGCTGGTAAATGTAAAAAGTTTCCACAAAGCCGCAACTGATTGGGGGAAAAGGTGTGTATTACTAAAACAGAAAGGTTTATGAGATGAACCTCAGCCTTGCATTGCTTAGTGAGCACTGTCGTTATTGCATGCGCTGGAAAACAAAGTGAAGTTGATAGTGCAAACAAAAAGGGGGGAGGATGATTCAGCAACGCTACCCGTCTTTTTGTCGTTTCCTCTAATTTTCCTCCAAAAAAAAAAAAAAAAAAAAAAAAAAAAAAAAAAGAGGTATTTTTCAAAAAAAAAACACACACCTCGTTATCCTCTGCTGCGTTTGCATCAATGTGCATCTCCCCTGGTGGGTCTGCCTTTTGCAGTAGTGTGAGACACGGCACCGAGGCCTGCTCCAATGCCAGCACGGGCGCCCCGCTTCCACTGTTCGCTTCGACGTTCGCCCGCACGAAGGAGACCCACTCTGCACGGGGGTGGTTCACACCACCGAGGTCCACTTTGTACTGCATCTCCATCCCGAAGTCCCAATGCGTGAAGCCGCACGCCTTCAACGTACACCCCAGGACCGCAAGCTGCACAGACCCCGCCCCCGACACGAGCGTGACGCCGCTGAGCGAGGTGTAGATGCTCCCCACACAGTAGCCGACCTCGGACGCCACCATCACATCGCGTTCGTCCCACACCTCTATCGACACCATTCGTGTCGTGAACTGTGCCGGGTGTCTGTGCATGTAAGTAAAGATGTTACGCAACGACCGGCACATCCAGTTCTCACCCTTTATCTCACTCACCTTCGCGATCGCGGCCACAAAGCAGCGGTTCACCGAGGCTCGGTATTGACGTGCCTTTTTGACGGCAGAGCGGCGGGGTTTGAAAGCATCAAGGCTGAGAACGTTGCGTTGTTCATGAATCTTTGGCGAGAAGAAGTAATATTCATCAACAAGAAGCTGTGAAAGGAAAGCAAAGAGGGTTGATAGACATGGATCGATAGCGGGAAAAAGAGGGGGGAAACTGAAGCTTCGCCTCGAAGTGCTAAAAAGGTGATGAAGATAAAATTCTTTTGAAAGAACGTTGTCCCCAGCAGTCTCTAAAATGGGGAAAACAAAAACTCGACTCTTACAGTCGCCAACTGATCTTGATTACTCGACAAAAGGGGGAAGATTATTTCCGTTGAACACAGCCGCCAGGAAAACCAGGAAAAATTTTATAAAACCAAGACTCTCACATACTGTGGGTGTTATAACGTTATGTATAACGCTATTTTTGTTATAACGTTATCCAATAACGTTATAACAAAAAATAAAAGTGTTATAACGTTATCGATAACGTTATAACACCGTTATAACTGTTATTTTTGTTATTGCGTTATGGTACCCAGGCACCCGGGCACCCAGGTACCCAGGTACCCAGGTACCCAGGTACCCAGGTACCCAGGTACCCAGGTACCCAGGTACCCAGGTACCCAGGTACCCAGTACACAGTGCCGGTGTACCTGGGTACGTGGGTACCTGGACCTGGGTGCCTGTGCCTGGGCACCTGGGTACCATAACGCAATAACAAAAATCCCCAAAAACCCCCAATGACATAACGAAGTATCGCTTGAAAGTACCGTTCAATATACCTTGCTTGGGTGTGCATGAAGTAGCACAAGCATTGCCAAGGTATATCAACCGATAAATCAATCAGATAAACGTTACATCATTGGAAAATTGTTGGCACCGCCCCCCTGTCTTCGTATTTATTACGTCGACAGGCCAAACAGCGTTGGGCTCAGAAGAAGCAGTGCAAGACACTGGGGATCAACATGAGAACCAACTCCCAACAACACAGGCTACCGAAGTAGCAGGTGGGGTGTTGCGGGTGTTTGGGGTGAAAGAAAATCGATTTTGGTAAGTTCCAGCAGAAAATTCTTAAGTTTGCACTAGTCGAGAAGGGTTACCACTGCTCACGAGCGGTGCACCCATTTAAGGGTGGAGAAGCGTGACACGCACATACAAGTATGCACGTTACTTCAACAAAGGCTGAATTCTGGTAATTCTAAGGGATGTGTGAATTACAGCCACCACATGGTTGTCATTAGGCTACTACCTTCGTCGTAGACGTATACAAAGGTTTCGCCCCCTTCTCTTTCATGCAAACTTAAGAAAATTCTGAAGTAACTACAACCTGGCGTGCGGGTACAGATGCATTGCTTTGTTCTTTCCTCAAAGTCATGTGTGATCTCTCGGGTCTGTACTAAAGTCAGTGTTTAGATAAGCATCCACTTGACTCGTTCTAACAACCGTTGAAATCTAGAACAAAACAATACACTGCCCCTTCTCACACCAAGCCGCCATGCTTCAAGAGCATGCCCTGGGCAAAAATTACTGTGACAAAAACTGGTTTCTGGGGGAACGCAATATTTTCTTGTGCCTCGTCCTCCGCAAGCAGAGGACAGACTTTCCAGAAGGTTTCCAAAGTCGAATTTCTTGCACTAGCTATGCTCCCTGGGTTAAATGGCTATAGCAGTGACTGACTAAGAGTTTCATAATAATTAGGGTGGTCTATGGGGGTGGTGTAAAACAAACTAAAACCAATGATGAGTGATTTATTAGAGTATTATTAGAGTTTTGGAGATTATTACAAGCTCTTGGCAAGAGCTTGTGATCGGTCTAGGTCTGGGATTTTTCTGTGGAAAATGAGTGGAAACTGTGTAATTAAGTATTTGTAATTACACGCTTCCATTCCAGACCTGCACAACATATCAGGCAGCAAAACTAAAAAATTCCCAATTTTTTGTGGGTAAAAATTGCTGAGAAAAATATTTGGTCTCAAAATCAGCGAGCCGGGGTATGACCAAAACAACGGAGGTCGTTGGTTCAATGAAGAAGTGCAAGCGATGACCCATCTGGGACGGAGGAACGCGTCTTTATGTATCCTGCATGACGCGGGTACGTCGACCAAGCTCTCCCGGGGTCCTCCAGACCCCCCTTGCACTTTTCACCTCCTCCCTCCCCTTCGCCTACCACATCGCTTTAGGGAGGCGTCTAAAAGCGGTTACACATTGCACGCCTGTAACAGGATTTTGTGCGCGTCAATAATTGCGCGTCAATGAAAACTACTAATTGTAAGTTATATTTTGGAAGAATTTTTAAATAGGAACTTTGAGAGAGGCTATTTTTGGGACTCATTTTTTCTTGGGACACATTTTTGGTGGATTTTTGGTGTGTAGGAGGTAAAAATATGTAACTTTCGGCCATTTTTGGTATTTTTGTTGGCAAAATCTGGCATTTTTGGCATTTTTGTGAAAAAAAATGTTGAAAATAACACTCAAATAACACTCCAATAACACTTTTTTTGTTGGATTTTTTTTAAAATATGAAAAAAACATGTTTTTGGGGCATTTTTTTTGTTGTAACCCCCCCAAAAAATTTTTTTGGGGGGTTTTGGGCACGTTCCGAACCACTCCTGGCCCTTAGAAGTAGATAGGAAAAAAAATAACAAAAATAACACTTTTAATAACGTTATTAACGTTATAGATAACGTTATAACACCCACAGTATGCTCTCATATTCTTAATTCACCTCTTGATCAAATGAAACGGAGTTTTATTTGCGCACTTTTTGCACCCCCCTCCCATTCAGCCAATTATTCAATTCAAAACTCATACCGCCATTGGAAAGACACCATTTGTACAGCATGCATCCACGAGGTATGGATCGAATAGCGCAGAGAAGCCGTGCTCATGCCCCTCTGGGATCGTACGGAGAAAGCTCTTCACAGCCCGCGCAGCCTTCTCGGGGGAGCCGTGCTTGCACTTCAGGTGCGTCAGGCCTTCCACTTCGAGGAGTACGGTCGCACTCATGGGCCCACCACCCCAATGCGGGTGTATCGTTGACGTCACATATTCCCACGGTGCACCCGCACCCAGCCCTTCAGGGTCGGGGTTCATCGCTTACCCAGCGTATGGGGGGAGAGAAGGGGAGATGGGGGAGGAGGAGAGGGGGGGGTGGGAAGAGCACCCACCTCCCTTAGAAGCTGCCCCCCCTGCCACCCCTTCCTGTTGGATGGATGTGAAGTGTAGGAATTTAAAAATAGAAAACGACTTCAGAATATGACAGTTAAATGAAATAAAGAAAACACTTTTTCGTTTATCGCACCGCAAAAGGTTTGTGTTTTTCACTGATGAATGTGAGCGATGTTAGTGGAAAAACAATACGCTAAAGCGGGCACGCACCATCCGTCGTTTTCCATTTCTATTCGTCAATGCTTGATACATACAAGTAAAACGGACGTCACGGAAATGAAAAAAAAATGCTCGACCCACTGCCGTCGTTGCCGTGAAAAATAAAAAAAAACGGCCGTGAAAAAAAAGCACCCTTTTTATGTACAAAAATTTCACGGCCGTTAAAAAAAAAACAACGGCCGTGAAATTTTTGTGCAAGTCTTTGAAGGAACACACAGTGAAGTACGAGAAAGGCGCCACTCAAGAACCATCCCAGTGGGCCACCCCGCGGATAGGCGCGGATAGGAATGTACAGACCAAACCCCACCCAGTTCCCCCTATATTCCCACAACTCACCTGATTTTCACCCCTGAAGAAAAGGAGGGCAGGGCAGGAGAGGACCGGTTAAGTGATATCGCACAGAAAACTGCGCTGGGTACTGGGTACTCCTTGTAGGGTCTTGTTGCCTTTTGGCACATGTATTGTGTCTACGGCGTGTTGTGTTCACTGCGCTGAAGGTGCTGGCTCTCATCTACCTGATGGGGTAAGTGACACAGCATCTGACCCGCCATCTGTAATCTTCTGGTTTCAACACTGCCTTTCAGTTCTGCATATTGAATTCGCAACGTCCCGAGCGTCTCATAACCTCTTATTACTCTTTGCCCGAGAAGGATGTGTGTGGACTCACTCAACCCCGTTCATCACTCTTGTGCCAAAGAAAACATCGGGCAAACAGTACAAGTTCACGGGAGCAAAAGGGTGGACCCCTCTGCGTGTATCTCGCCAACGTAGCGAAGAAGATCCAGAGGTGTGCAAAACGTGATGCGGTCTATTTTCCGACAAAAAAGACGGAGGATAGTTGTTCAATGGTGTGCTGATTCTGTCGGAAGATTTTGCACTGGAAGCTGAAGAACACCGCAAATGGTTCAACACAGATGAGGTTCGTCTCACAGTATTGATGTGTGCTCCACAACGGAAAGCCCATCAAATGTGAGAAGAGTACTTTGCTCAAGAACCGGTTACAAGTGCTGAAACACGAGAAATATGCTACTCTGAAGAACCGGGAGCACGTACAAGTGCTCAGAAATACCACACGCTCCAACTACAATTCACAGTAGGGTGAAAACGTGGGCGGGCAGCGGGAGACCAGCGCAGTGAGGAGAGCCAGGAGCGCAGCAGGGCACGCAGGTGATGGTTTGGATAAGTCCATTTCCTGTGAGAGTGGAATCCGGTCGAAGTCATAGTGGGGACGGAATAAAGGTTGCAGCTGAGCTGTTCTCCAGGCGTGAGTGGCAGATTGTTGATACGTTTTATTTTTCCTTCCTTCAAAACTTCACACACAACGCTTTTGGTATTTGGGAGACACACAAGGTGCCAGGTTCTATGATATGCACGGAACCACCCTGCACCTGTTTGTCATATTGTTTCCCGTGTAATACATGGAGAAACGTTTCTTACTCGAAACTAAGGCACATTGCATTGTATAAAGACCTCCTGAGGCACCCCAAAAACTTCTCCAGGCGTGACTGGCAGATTGATACGGAGGCTGTTGTTCAGAGACAACCGGTGTATGAGGATGCTCCCCATCAGACGCTGGAGGTAGCATCAATACTGTCCTTCAGGGCAGTAGGGATAACTCCACAGTTCGACACACAGTTAGGCCACGGCGACCTGTCAGCAGTTGTGACAGAGTGGAAACTAGGATCTGAGCGTGTAGCATCGCAGGCAGGGCAGGACCACCATAAGTGCTCATTCGTGTCGTCAGCTTCTCGATCGCAGTGGGGCCGACTTTTTTTTGCACTTTTTATGTTGCTTTTACCCCCCAAGAATGACTTGGGAGGGATGGGAAAGGGGGTCTGGCCCTGTCTACGAACGAAAAAGAAGAAACAAGCAAAAAGCGTGGAAATATTTCACGGCCGTGATCAATGCAAAATTTCACGGCCGTTAAATTTTTCAGATTTTCTTCACGGCCGTGACCTCCCCGACAAAAAAAATTTTTTCCCGTCGTGACGGCCGTTATACTTGTATGTTGATAACACAAAAAAAAAAAAGGTAGAAATTGGTGCTCCTGACGACCCCATTTTTGCGTACTTCTTGCGTACTTAGTGCCTAGTTGTTGCGTACTTGGTGTTTTTATTTCTGGGGTACCAAGAAATGTAGAATATGTAGGAATAGTGTAACTCTGATAGCCCTCCGCCCTAGCGTTCTTCTCCCACAGGATGTTCTGCTTAAAGCATGTCATATGCCATATCACCAAAAACCTTAGCAACACCACTGTAAAGGGAAGGAGTCCTCAAAAGGGAGAAGGGGGGGTGAACTATTTTTTTCGGAAAATCCGTATCTGAAAAAAAAGGAAAGGGGGAAAATGACGCGAAGGGGGAGACTGTGGTATATGATGGGGTGGTGAGCCTCTCTGAGGCGGTTTCCATCTGGGAGAGGAGAAGTTGGAAGTGCAAAACCGCCTTATCGTTCATCGGGCGGAACGCAAGACATTGCTTCTCCTTGCAGGTTTATCAAACCCGGAACAAAACAGGAACAAAGTATTTTCAACGTATGCAATCAATAAATTGATAGCATAGGAGGGGTCAACAAAAATTCCCGGGAACAAAAAAAAAAAAAAAAAATGTTGGATATTTGAGTAATCGACCAAATGTGAGGTAAGGCGAAACTAAAACTGAGATGAATAAAAAAAGGGGATGGGGAACTTGAAAGATAGGTGTACTTCTTGCACACACACATCTGGGGGGGAAAAGTAAGAATAATAATTTGACCGACAATTTTTTTTTTGTTTTTGAACTACAAAAAAAACAAGTAATTGCTATCGGAAAAAAAACGGGGTGTGATGTGGAACTCCATCCTGTAGAAATAATCTACAATACGCCCAGCATTCTGCTCTTCTGCAGGTATGCTACGCTCTTCGTACGCTGCCAGACCCACTGGGACGCCAGCATCTGAAACGTTCAAGAAGGGGGGCTGTCCTCTTCGTCCAGCACCATCTGCTCGATAGCGTTGTTGGACGCCCGCTCGGCAGGCTCGGCGTGGTCCAGCTCGTTTTTGTCCACAGGGTCCCCACATTGTAGTCGTCGTTGGAGCAGTGCGGAAGGAACACAGAATGCACAGACTACAACACATCGATCACACCAGCAAATCGCCAGGATGCTACGGTGGTTTCGAAAATCGCGCGGAGTTTTCCACAGCACACCCCGTTTTTTTCTTAGCAATTACTTGTCCTTGTTGTTATTGTTGTTTTCAACCACCTTCCTTCAACCCTTGTAGGATCAGTTGTTATTTTTTTCGCGAAAACATGAAATTACACATTTCAAGAGAACAAATTAAAAAGGGTCCTTATTTGCATTTTTGGGCTCCGCCCGTGCAGTGGTGGGGTCAATCTCGAAAATTGGACAATTTTTTGACCACTTAAATTTTGAGAAATATGAGCCCGGTTGCTTATACGTGGGGCCCATTTTCGGCTAAAATTTTCCTCAAAATCTGGTTTTGTAAAATTGACCCTTTACTCCCCCCCCACATCGATTTCAATACTATACCTTACTTCACCTACGGTTGCCCTTACAGGGGGGTGAAGGAAGGTAAGTTGAAAAGGGTCCTTATTTGCATTTTTGGGCTCCGCCCGTGCAGTGGTGGGGTCAATCTCGAAAATTGGACAATTTTTTGACCACTTAAATTTTGAGAAATATGAGCCCGGTTGCTTATACGTGGGGCCCATTTTCGGCTAAAATTTTCCTCAAAATCTGGTTTTGTAAAATTGACCCTTTACTCCCCCCCCCACATCGATTTCAATACTATACCTTACTTCACCTACGGTTGCCCTTACAGGGGGGTGAAGGAAGGTAAGTTGAAAAGGTCGAAATAACACATTATTTGAGTGTTTTTTTTTATAAGGGCAAAGCAAGCCTTTAAGGCTCACTCTGCAAAAAAAGATAACTAAAAATGGGGCATTCAAAAAAAAGAAGAAATTTTGAAAGATGAATGTCTCACACACACCCAAGATATTAAAAAAAGGAGCCCAACTAATAATAATGAAAAAGATGGCCCTAAACCTCTTGTGCTTAGTCACCTTGAAAAAATAAGAACGTTTGGAAGAATTTGGAAGCCCATTTGCGTCATCTCTCCTGAACCAATAGAGAACAAATGAGCTAACATGTGTTGGTGTTCCCGAAAGGGCCCATATTGACAGGTCCTTGACACAAGGTTTACAGGGGAAAATGACACACCCCCCCTATATTGACATGTCCTTGACATGTCCCCGACAGCAGATCGGTAACACCATGTGTGGAACTTTTTTTATATAATGAATGCGCCTCTCGAGCACACACAATTAAAAGATTTTTGATAAAAGATGATTTGCGTCACTGTTGTTTAGTGTGTGCGCCATGACACAATAATTCACAACAATTTTTTTTTGAGGACATCAAACACACTACATGGATGTCCAAAGTACTTGAAGTACTTTTTTCGGATTTTTTATGGTACTTGAAGTACTTGACCCCCCTTTTTTTTCCTCTCAAAATGACAGTCAAGTACTTGAAGATTGATCAAGTACTTGACAGAAATCAAGTACTTGATACCCTGTTTTTTTTTCTCGTACTTTTTTACTTTTTTACCCTCTGGCAGAGTCTGTCAAGTACTTGTTTTCGCAAAAAAAAACGTCAAGTACTTGATCAAGTACCCACTTTTTTTTTGTACTTGATCAAGTACTTGACGTTTTTTTTGTGAAAAAAGTACTTGACAGAGGGAGAACAAGTAAAAAAGTACTAGAAAAAAAAATAGGGTGTCAAGTACTTGAAGTATCAAGTATTGGATTTTTTGGGGGATCAAGTACTTGATATACTTCAAGTACTTTGGACATCCATGACACTATAAAATAGCATTTTTTTTTTTTTCCTCTTCATATTTTTGTTATTGTGAAGTGAATGGTATCTCTCTCTTCTGCGTTCCCCTCAGAAAGGAATAAAGAACTCTTTAAAATCCCCTCTCTGCTATCAGTAGAGGTTGTAAATGTGCTCGTAGGGTCCAAGCTCGTCGTCCAATCGCTTGAGAACACCATCGGCAGGGTCGAACACGAAAGCGTGCACCTTCGGGGTAGCGAAGGTGTACGTTCCCTCCTGGTTGACTTCGGTTTCCTTGCGTCTGCGCTGCACACAGGCAGTCTTCATGACATTGCGGGCCTGCTCAATAACATTCAACTCTACCGTCCTTCTGTGCTTCTTCTCGGGGTCCTCAATCGCCTTCAACTCAGCATCATGAAGACGACTGACATCACGGATCTGCCGAATCCAGTTCTCCAACAACCCGATGTCCTGCACCTTACCAGAATTCCTCACCGCGCCGCAGTCGTAGTGTCCACACACGATGATATGCGGAATCTTCAAGAAGTTCACAGCGTATTCCAAAGACGCCAAAAAGTTGAGGTCCGGGGGGCAACAGTTTCCGACGTTTCTGTGAACAAAAAGGGCACCCGGCTCGAGCCCGAGGAGACGTGCAGGGTCTACCCTCGCATCAGAGCAGCCTATGTAGAGATACTTTGGGGATTGGCCTTTCCCGAGACGCTCGAAGTAGGTAGGGTCGCGGGCGTTGACACTGTCAATCCAGAGGCGGTTGTTCTCAAAAAGACCTTGCAGGTCCCCATCTTCAGCAGCATCAGAAGGTGCCGCACCCACACCGCACACACACGGCGAATGTCTTGAAGACGCACTGTCACCAGAAGACCCTGTCATCGAGTTGGTATCAGAGTTCCCACTACCACGTCTCTCAGCAAGGTGCGTGGGAGATGTTCCGGACATTTTTTTTTTTGAGAGGTTTTGTGAGGTGGAGGTAAAAATCTGTAGTGTTTTGTGAAAGGAGGAGGAGGGAGGGTTTTTTGTTGGAAAAAAAAGGGCATTTTTTTCTCTCTTTTTGCCGCTTCTTTATGTCTTCCCCATATTGTGAGATTTTTTTTGAGGGGTGGCAAGAATATGACAACGGAAGAACGTGAAGAAAAGAAAAGAAAAAAAATCAAGTCAAACTTGATACTGCAGAACCTAGCGAACACCGGTGTGCACAACTTAGACAACACACAACCCTTTTTTTTCTTTTGGGCAAGATTCCCAGGAATTTACCCCATAATTGATTACACAAAAAAAAACAGAACACTCTCTTATCTTTCAAGTAGAGTGGTCGTTTCTGCCTCAAGGGAATTCGTTGCTGTGTTTCAGATAGTAAGGGACAAAGGCCTTTGCCACAAGAAGCGGGAGGGCTACAGTCACCTCAGTGTAAATTTTGACTGGTCTCGTGCCCGGGCGGATTTTCCCCCACGAGACAGCCTCGTCGGGCCTGGCGCCTGCATCAGAGCCGTCAAACTCCTGTGAGAGAGAGGTGTGTGAATTGCTTAATATCGGGGATATGACCTTAATGTGATGCAGGGGGTAGAGTTGTAGAGACACTTTATCAGAAATTTGTTGTGGTGTTCGCTTTTTTTGCTAATCTGATAGAGCGCAGTGGTTTATGCATATCTAGGTCTTCTGCCAATGTTACACATTGGGCAGCAAGACCCCTGACTAGCCTGGAGTCCTCATCATCCCGCTTGCGCGAGCTCCTTAAAAGGAAAAACAGTCGATCTTCATGGGTTGGAGGTTACAGAAAGTTCTTCCCCCTTTATTTTGTGCAGAAGTTTCAAAACCAAAAAATGTCGTGGCCGAAATAAAGTGTGTCTTTAGTACCGTCTGTTGTATTAATATTGTTTTCAGCAAAAAAATATAAAACGATGAACATTCGGTACACCCTTTCCTCCCCAAAAAATAATAAATTGGGCAAAAAAAAAAAAAAAAAGATGCTCACCAAGCAAAGTGTTGGTCATACCTGCCCGGTCCCAATCAGAACGGAGTGGTCCGCACCGTTGCGCATCAGATTCGCGTTGCAGATGTGGTGCTTCACGACACCACCACCGAGGATCAACATGCCGGTGTGTTTTGCGGACGTTGCTTCTGTGTTCATGCCCTTCACATCTACTATGAGGTCCACCTTCAGCGTCTGCTTCTTTGCCATCGCACGCGCCTTGTTGAACCTATAGATGGCAACCCCAACCCACCCATCCACCAGCGACGGAGAGTACACCGGAATGCCGTTCACCGCACACCACTTCAAGCAGGAGCTGTCCTTCTCTGCCAGCGCCTCGCCAAAGAGCCGCACCAACTCGCTTGGGGTGTATGTGAAGGGGAGCCCTTCGTCGACCTTCTCGTCCCCCCGCTTCACTGCCTCTGCCTCCAGCACCTTTGTCACAAATGCTACCACAGCCTCTTCTGCACCGTCTTGTACCTGAATATTTGCATGCTGTGCAGCCCCTTTTGTGAGAACAGGGTTTACGGTAACGAGGTCGGGCCGGATTGAACGGAGAATGTCAAAGTCAACTCCACCCCCTGGGGTCACAATGACGTGCACCATTTTGTGTTTACAGAGGAACTGTAGTGCTTCGCGCGAGCCAGCGAGGAAGAGGGTGGATGTGGCGCCGAGGAAGATCTTTGTCTTGAGTGCAGCTGCCTCCTCGTCGGTCACGTCGCCGTGTTGGCGTGCGGTGGCAAGCGCTACCGGGTCGTCACGCATGCGCCACTGAAGCATTGCCTCAATCTCCTCCACAGCAATCCCCACGTTCGTCGCCTGGTACCCTGTCGTCTTCATCGCACCTACCACATCGGACAAAGAGCCGCCAAGCTTGGGTCCCTCCACAGTCACCCTGAAGGGAGGGGGTGGAGGGTGGGGAGAGAGAAATGTAAAATGAATTGTATTGAAAACCAATTTCAACCAATTTTAACACTGGAAGAGAACAACAGGGAAAAAAAAATTAAAAGGAATGAAAGATGAAAGGGCCTCTGATTCACAAACTGTAAGCCTGTATACAGTCATTTTCCCATCCTGATTGGTTGATTAGGGGTGATTTCATAAAAAGCGCACAAACTGTTTATTGCCAAAAAATAATTCGTTTATTTTCTGATCACTTTGCATCAAAGGGGAGAAAAAAAAAGGTTTGATGACGCCTCACAGTCGTCACCTTTATCATACACTGGTAGGAGGAATTGAAAGTTTGTTTTGTTTTGTTTTTGCTTTTGCTACTTTATTTTGTACTTTTTTACTTATTTGTTTGTTTACTTATCATAATACTTGTAGGGGGAAAGCAACACATACGCATCAGCTGGCATTTCGTTCGAGGGCACGAGCACTGCCTCCACAGCGCATGCGGGAGTAGCCATTTGTTATATCCTTTCCCCCCTCCGACTCCCTTTTGATGATCTCTCTCACGCTCTCCCTCTGGTGGTGGTAGGTGAGGGGGATGCTGCATGTCAACATAAATACCCCCACAACCTAGTCAGTATGTTGCCAATAGAAAGTAGACTGGAAATACAAAGCCCTCTCGTGAACAGTGTACCTTGGTGCAATGACCGGTGTATCGGGGGTGGACCCCCAACCCATGGAGTGCCTGCATCCATTTCGTGGTTAACATCTGAGAAACAGTCTCTCGCTCGCTCTCTCTCTTTCCATCCATGGTAAAAAGGTTACTAAGATACAGGGCAGTGCTCCACTTCCTCCTATCCTGTGGCTCTGCACCTTGTGACACCACACGTCGTCGCCTCAGCGGTCTGTCTGTAGTCAGTGCACAATGCAAAGACGACTGACACCGCAAGCAGGTCCTCTGTTCCCTGCCCTCCCCTCCGCACCCACCCAGCAAGCTACTAGCACCCACCCAGCACCAAGCGCGCGCACAGCAACACAAACACTTTTGAGGGGAAAAACCCCCTCCCCCCTCCGAGGCTGGACAGGATGCTCTGTCTTGGACAGCTCTTCGCTAGCCCCACCCACCCTGTAAACTCTGTTCAAGCAGCTTTGCTACGGCAGGGGGTCTGGTTAAGGGTTGTAGGACAACAAACAAGAGACCCCCCCACCCTACCCGACCCACCCCACCCACTACTGTCCGATCATGTGCACAAAGCATCTTCCCGACTTCCCTCTCTTCTCCCTTCTCCCCACAGCACAGGAAAGAAATAGAAACTTAACACTCATCACACGATAAAACCCATGGGAGAGGTTGTGGTGAAACGCACACACCTCGACCTGTTTGGTGAGGAGTGGCTCTGCAGCGCGGTTCGTCTCTAGAACCGCAAAGTGTGTTCAAAATGCTTCGTTTCTATTTCCTCCTTCATTTCATGAGGTGACACAACAAAAATTGGTCCTTGAGAGACCCCCCATTTTGTCGCTGCAATGGTGTTACCCAATGCAGCAGGCTTTCTTCGTGTGTGGACTCTGCTGCACGCTTTCGGCACCAATGAAGGAACCTACTCACAGGTGTGCCATTACCATCGGCAGTCCCTACGATCTGCAATATTTCGAGGTTACCATCTGAATACTCTCACTTCCACTCATCAGTCAGATGAACGGGAATATTTGAAATACACAGGGCAATTAGGCCTGCACAAATGAAGTTCTGGGGCTCTCTTCCCGCTGTGTAGGATAATAAAAGCGGAGAAATAACAAAAAAAGGGGGGATTTCTTTTTCCTCAGGAGGATGAAGACCCTCGTCAATTCATTCATATTTTTTTTTGCTATTCTTTTTGATGTGTTGTGTTCCTGCCCGCCCCCCCACCCCAAACCTACTAAGTTTTATAGAATTTCGTTCAAATGTGTTTCAACAGAAAAAAAAAAAGGGCGAAAAATTCCCGATTTTTACAACCACCAGAAATCGTTTCCACCTATCGCTACCTTCCTTGATTCTATGACCCCGGTCCCACTGCATTCCATTGTTTCGTGCCCGTGGGGGAGGAGCTGATGGCCTGCTGTGCTCACTGCGTACACCACACCAAGCTCCCTCCGGATCGTCGAAAGCTGGTATGATTTGTGGTCTCCCAAACTTATCTGTTGGTGTTTTTAAAAATAGAGGTTTTATAAAACTTGGTTGTATTAGTATAGACTGATTGAGGGGGTTTGTATTCTTTGAAAACTTGGTTGTATTAGTGTAGCCACCCGAGGATGCACTCCACTATAGAGAGGGAGGTTATATTTTTTGCTGTAATTTTTTTTGGTGTGGCTGAAAGGGGGATTGCGGAAAAGTGCGATTTTTGGGTCGTCAGCCACACCATTTTTTTTTGGCTATTTTTGGTAATCTTCACATCAAACTATCAGTATTATCAGTATTAGTGTAGACACTTCGAGGATGATAGTGATTGTTGTTCAGTCAACAACTCCACTATTTAGTTTATTTTGCGAATCTAGGGTTCACTCATTTTTAAAATGTCAAAATACACTTTGTAGATTCTAGGTTTCTTGTGTTGTTGTCATCCAAAGAAGAGGAGGCTTGTTAGAGGAAAAGGGCGCATACCACGTCTGCACGCACGATGTCGTTGGGCTTCACGCATCGCCACATCTCAATGGGCTTCATGTTGTCGATGACGTTTGTCGAGCTGGGGCAGGAATCCTCACCGCGGATCGTTCCTGTTATGGGGTGAAGGGGCGTTGTAGTGCTAATGGTTGAGCGTTGACGTGATAATATTTCTATATTTTTTTTCCCCCCCAAAAAAGTGAAGATCGACAATGAAAAACGCATCTATTAAGTACACCGAGACATTGACACTCCGTTGGGAGGCCTCCTAGGCAAAAAGCCTCCAGTCCTACAGGTAATGGGTTCTCCAAACCTCCACATAGTGTTGCATTACTAGGGAGTTGCGTACAGGAAAACTGTAAGCAACACAGTCATTTCCCCAATAAATAAATAAACGGGAGGGTATCGAAACCACAACGGTCGTCGGTATACCTTTGAAGGTTGAGTAAGACAGCTTCCCCTGCACGGTGAAGATGTCGACGTGCGCGAAGTTTCCGACAACCTTCTTAACCTTGCCGAGAATCGTTGCCCCCACGAAGGGTGTCTGCGTGGGCTTCGCCTTGCGCTGTACACTCACGGCTTCACCCTCACCACTCACAACCTTGCCTGCCACTGTCGCGCACAGACGTGCCCCACGTCGCACAGTCCCCTCACCCCCTATCGACGGTGTGTTTCCCCTCACATCACCCAGCACGTCCCCAGGCATGGCAAACTCACCCACCACCTTCAACCGTTCTTTTGCTTGTTTTGGCATTGTTTTTGTATTGTGTGTTTGCCTGTAAAATAGGTGTTCAAAGGGGAGAGAGAAAACCAGACAATCAAAAAAAATAACACCTTTTTTTATTGATTAGGTCAAAGTGGGTAACTGCTGGGGGTAGGGAAAGTCTGAGAGTGGGGATGGCAGGGTGGTTTGGTTAATGGAGTTGGGGGAGGAAGGGAGAGAACCCGACACAACGAAAGTGTTTTTGCGAAGGCGGTCACCGTCTATAAGATACGCTATCCTCAAGGGCTAAGGCAGCTCCCCTCGAGAGCATTTTACACACACACACATAGCAAATCCCGGGGGATCAACATATCAGATGTCACCCCCTCTCCACCCCCACTTCACTTCCCTCGCTCCTTCATCCATGCGGCAACGGCCTCAGGGTCACCCATTACGTGATCTCCCATGACCGACTCGTTGTCCGAGTCGTCCTTTGCCTTGGGCTTTGCTTTGCTGACAAGGACGTCGTCCGTTGTAGCTGAGGTAGGCTTCTTCCTGAGTGCTGCTGGTACCGCTACGGTACCTCCGAGCAGAGAGGAGTGGCGGGATGGTGGTGCTGTGGCTGGGGGTGGACGGGAGGTGGGCACAAGAACATCGTCGCTGGTCTTGGCACGACCGCAGGCAGCAGAGGCAGACTGCCGGCGCATCGCCGCAACAACAGACCCCGACGAGTTCACCTTGCGTGCCACCTCCCCTCCAGTAGGCTTCGACGCAGGCTCGGCTGGACCTTTAGAGCCTGTGGTGGTGGGCTTGGTGGACGTCGTGCTTGGTGTCTCCTTAGCAGCACCCTTAACAGGTTCACCAGGTTTGACGCCACAAAGCTTGCATGAACCGTCATTGCGTTTAAGGTTCTGTAAAGAGGGGTGGTGTGAGGGGGAAAGTGTGGTAGTATTTGGGGGGTGAAGGGAAGGTGCGATTGGGCCGTCATAATTGTCGGGTCAGATCTGGTCCCGCCAAAAAAGGAATTGTTTCTCTTATCAGTTCTGGCCTACGAAAAATGCATTTCTCGCACAGCTGGCCGCTGTGTCACTTTTCCTTCAATTCATGGATGCATGGACGACAAGGCGGTTATCCCCATAGGGAACAAGAAGCGAGAGGCGAGTGCGGTGAGACGGGTTTGCGGACGACACCAATGCCGAATATTCAGAATTCTTCCGGGAAATGAAGAAGAGTATCCCCTCCATAGGCGTGTCGCCTGGAGTGAAGCGCGCTGCATCTACGTCGCCGGAAGGTCATCCAGCAAAGAAGAAATTGGGGAGACCCAAGGGCAGCAAAAACAAGTCCAAGGAGCCCACGCACCCAAGACTAGGTAGGAGGATCAGGAGGAGAACAAGGACGCCAAGGACGAGTCATTCCAAAAGGAAATGCTGAGTTGCGTACGTGAGTCCGACTGGCTGAACTTATTATTCTGGTTTCTAATACTTTTGTGGGGAAATCGTCGGAAGCGTGGTCCGAACTAAAATAGGGTGTATGTGTGTTTGTGGTTGTGGCCATACATCCATCTGAATCTCCTGCCGTAGCATTTGGTACTCCTTGCGTGTGTTTTCCATGCGGTTGAGGCAGCTGGAGGCACTGTGCTCCTCTGCAAGCGTGCGGGCCTCTCTGGCCAGTTGGTGTAGAATGTCTGTTTTGTTATTTTTTTTTTTGATAATTTTGTTGCACTAGCATAGCTGCCATTTAGACCATCTTCCCTTTTATATCTTGTGTTGACAGGGCAGGGCCGTCCTCTTTTTACTCTGCACTTTCAAAGTGCCATCTGCACAACAACATCCCTCCCTCCCCCTCCCCCTCCCCCTCTCCCTCTCCTTCCACAACACATCAAAATCACTCATCAAATTTCAAAAAAAAGAAGAAAACGCCTCACCATCGCTGATTCTCTGAGATAAAAAATAAAACACACCTGTCCGATTCCCATGAGGAATCTCAGGAGGGGGTAGGCCGCTGACCTGCGTCATACTGAGCGCTGACGACGCTTCCATTGAGGCGGTCGCACGGAGCTTCCGCGACTGCGAGAGGATGTCCACAGCACGCGATGGGTCCTCCCCTGGCGGGGCCCCTGCGTAGGCGAGGGGGTGGTGCGGACTGCGCCGCTTCACACTGCTCCCTGCATACGACTGCAGCAGATGCGACACCGTCTCCTGCAACGCGGCCTGCTGCCCCACCAACGTCGCCACCGTCCCAAGCACCTCCCCCATCTCCCCACCCCCCTCCTCCTTATGCACGACACCACTCTGCTCTGCCTTGAGATGCCCTCCCCTTGCAACCAGATCCACTTCATATCCTGCACGGATCCCACACTCTCGCAACGTTGCTTCCTCTGCAAGCTCGCGCCCTGCGAAGGCTACTACTGGACGCACCAATGATATATTCATCTTCGACCCAGCAATCTCCCTTAACTGTGCAACCGTTGTTGCAGGATAGACCATCAGCCGCGCCACGGATGCCCCACAGCGCACCCCGATCCGCAGCTTCCCGCTTCTCCCTACCCTCACGTAGGCTCCCGGTACTGCAAGCCCGGTGCTCCGCAACGGGAGACGATCGCTTTCAATTTGAGATTTGCCAAGCCAAAGAGCTTGCTCATGAGCAGGTATGCCGCACTGTGAAGCAAGGCGTAGCTTCAGTTGCGCCACCGTTTCCCCTAGGTTTGCATGAACGATTACAACGTGTTGCGTGCCAAGCACCTCAACAGAGAGAATCGCTTCGGGTTGTTGTTGTTGTTGTGTGTTTTCGTCATTTCGGATTGGCATATCTAGATACGTCGTGTCAGGGTAGGAAGCGCGGACAAAAAGCTTTCCACCCTCCTGAAGCACGGCAACAGAGGAGTACGCATGTTTGGCAAGAGAAAGGACTTCAGCCCCAGAAGGGGTATGCGTTATACACCATCGCGATTGTCCTTCAGGGGTGGTAACGGAGAAGTCGTTTGCACGCATTTTTTTTTTTTGGGGGATTTTTTTTTTAGAAAAAAAAAAAAGTGAATAGACGAAGGAAAAGAATGGAAAGGAAGGAAGACAGGAAAACTCCCTAATTGAAGGGAGGTGTGTGTAAAAAGGGAATAAAAGGGTGGGGAGATGACCCCTTTTTTTCCCCTGGATAGAGAGAGGGTAGGGGGAAAAGAACAGAGAGAGGGAAAAAATAATGGAAAATATCAAAATGCATGCACATCTTGAAGGGAAAGAAAAAGTTGACTTGAAATACAAAGGCCCTCTCGTGAACAGTGTACCTTTTGGTGCAATGACCGGCTGTACCGGGGAATGGACATCCCAACCATGCAGTCCGAAAATCCATTTTCGTGATTTACATCTGAAAAAGAAAAGTTTATAAGATGAACCCATAAGCCTCTCGTTTTGCTTAGTCACCTTTTGATCACATTCGTTATCCCTATAAAAAACGGTGGTGGTGATGGAAAAAAAAAGGGGGATCATTTTTTTTAAAGGTCTACCAACTCAGTTGTGAACTCCCCCAAAATCAGAGAGATTTTTTTTTCTTTCCCTGCTTTTTTCTTTTTCCGCGAACGTCTTCCCTCACCCCCTCTCCCCTCTCCCCCTCCTACGTCAAAAGAATCCCGCTTTTTTTACTCAGCTAACCTTTTTTTGGGGACCACCTGCGTTACTATGTTTGAGAAGACCAATCAATTGGAACAGATGCACTTTTTTTCACTACAAAAGGCATGGGGTTTTTCTACACAGATGAACAAAATCATCGTGAACTTTTGGAGATTTGCACCAACTGTGGCAACACAACCGAGGCAACTACACTACTCCCAATAATTTTATCAAATCAAAGAAACAAAGAAAGAATTTTCATCATATGCAATCAAAAGAAAGAAAAAAAACAAAAAAGCGCACTCCTACCGCAACAACGGATGGCGCGCTCCTTCAGCTTCTCTTGCAAAGCCTGTGGGGTCGATCATGAGTGGGATTTCCTCCTCAAGCACTCCTGTGAATGCGTTGGGCTCGCTGAGGGCGACCCGAACCTTTTGGTTGTCGCTGTGCGCTCGAGCGTAGGGGAGACGCAGAAGCTCCTCAAAGGTGTCTTCGTACTCCGCCCGGACTGTGTTGTGCCGCCCGAGGTACATCATAATACGCATCATCAAAATTATCCCCAGCTCGTTTTTGTACTGCCGGTTCTTCCTAATCAAAATGAACACCGCGCTCAACGCCTGTCTGTAGCTTCCTTCCATAAAATACGCACCAATCAGCTTGACCTTGATGTCGAGATTGTGCTGGTCAATACGCTCCTCATCCTCCAGGTCGGCAACGTCGACGTCGGTTTGATAGTCAGTACGAAGCATGATGTCTATCGAGGACACTGTCTTGCGCACATCGGAGAGCGTTCTGTAAGGAGAGGGGAAGAGGGAGATGGGGAGATGGGGAGGGGGGTTACATTGCGTTGTCATGTGATATGATTTTGTGAGTTATTAAGAAAATCACACCAAAATTCAAAAAAAATAGTAACTCTGATAGGTAAAAGGAAAAAAGGTTTTTTCGTTGATTGCACAATTACCCTGTTTGAGGGGTGATTGGCGACCGTATCTGAGGAACTATTTCTCCTTTAAGCTACGCTTGTAGGAATAAAAAAAAATATGTAATGAATGGAAACTAGGCTAGTAGGACGCATCGCTTAAGTGCAGGGATATTTGAGAAGTGGTTGCGATGCAGAGTTGGCTGTACAATGCTCAGAAAGGTTTGGAGGTGAAAAAAAAAAAAAACACCGAGGGGATGCAGCCCTTCAGAAACAAAACAAAGAGATATTCGTACACCTCCCGTCGTACACACATATCCGGGGAAAGGTTGCTGCGCTCTTAAAGTATCGGAGGGGTGACATTTCTATACCTGTACGCTTTGTCGTGCACTTCTATGATCTGCATCATGTACTGCCTGCAGAGACGGTACTGCTTCGCCTGGTAGAGGTTGATGCACACACCACAGGCAGCCTTGGCGGCAAGCACCTCTGCTGTACTGAGGGGGCGGGTCACCTCCGGGGTGTACTCGGGCTGTGTGGGAGGGGGTTTTTGTTTTGAAATAGAAATTAAATTTCTAGAATTTCTGTAGGGAATGGGGCGTTTTGAAGGGTTATTGCGGCAACTCATACAAAGACCACTTAGGTGATCAGCGCTCAAAATGAAATCCAAAGTCTATTGTAAAATGCGAAAAGTTAGATTCATATACTTTCAGTTCACAGAATTGAAAGTATTTGAGAGGGTCAACACACGCACCCTTTCGTTTTTATGTCTATTGTGCACTGCAAAGGTATAAACGGAGGTCGTGTGGTGCGTATCGTTGGTTCGTCATATAAATGCAGTATTGTATCAATGTACATACCCCTTCTGCGCGTGCCTTCCGCTCCTGTTCTACTGTGGCAAGGGAGTCCTTGAGCACAGACCTGTACAGCCGCATGCTGTCCTTTTGTTCCTGTGGTGTGCGAAAGAATATGGGGTGATTGGAGGACTCCATCATTCATAAACTATTCTACTGAATAGAAGGCATAAATAGGGTACACTAAATGTATCCAAACCTTTTTTTTTTTACGTTATGTGGATTGTTTTGTTTTCTGACGTCCATCATTGAAAAAAGACAATAGATGCAAAGTGGATGAACGCGTCTCTATAGTTCACCTTTGTTCACAATCGTTTTATTGTACAAGCATCATCTACACGGCGTTGTATAAGGGTGCAAAAATAAAAAACGCCACTATTGCAACCAAACACCACACCGCCTTGGTAAAAAGAACATCGTAACACACACATAGGATATTACCAGATGGACCGGAGGCACTTCTGCACAACGTTTCATTCTGAGGAACGATCCACTGCTTCACACATCACGTCACATACCTTTGCCTTTAACGCAACCCTGGCGTCGATCAACCTTGACAATGGAAGGTCCTCTGTGATGTGTGCGACCCCTTCCTCACCGTATATCGCGTTTGCGTATCCGAAGACGAACTGCGCTATCGACTCCTCGTCGCCCATGCCTGTGACCGTTTCGAGCACCTCACCGTCGTGCACTGCCAGGGTTGTTGGGAGTGAGTTGACATCCAGATGCATCGTGAGTGCATAGTTTGTGTTGGTATCCAGCTGGAGCAGCTTCATCTTGACTCCATTCGTGTTGACAAGCTCGACAAAGCATTTCAACGTCGCAGACACAGCAACGCTGTCCATACACTGCGGCGCATGGCAGTCGATGATCACCGGCATCACCTCCTCCTCCACAAGCTCAATGTAGTTGTCCTCCGTCAACGTTGCCAGCCAAGCGTGCTCCGGAACCTGGCGGTACTCTTCAGCCTCCGCCTCAGTGTTCGCCGCCATCCCCTTTGCGTTCCCTTGGATCTCATTCATGAAAAACACGGCATCGTTGCTCACCCCTTCAGGGTCCGCCGTGTCCTCCTCCTCCAGGAGTCGCATCTCCTCTCGTTCCGCCGGATCAGGTGCTTTCGCGTGCTCACGACGCTCCATGACACGTTGCTTTACCTCAGAGTACCGTTCCCTTTGGTCAGCTATAGTCCCTTCGGGGACGTGACGGAGGGTAGACCGCATGGTCTCAACCGCTTGGGCTGTGATCTCTGCTTTGCTTTGATTCTGAGGGGGGTGTGTACCGCTAAGTGCGCCCTTCTCATTCCAGTAGTCAGGGTGGTGCATTTTGTCGCGCGGGATCTTGCCTTCGGACATCGCCATGTCCAAGTCCATCTTTTGGCGGTGTCGTGTCGCGTCACGGTCAAGGCTGCTCTGCGTCAGAGGTGCCTCATTGACCTCATCCTCATCGTCTTTCTTCGAACGGAAACGTCTCTGTGTGATCGAAGGGCTGGAAGAAGAGGTGAGGACACCTTTGGTGGAAGATGCCAACCGTCGAAGAAGCATTGTGGGGGGTGAGGGGGGGGTCTAGGAAGGTGGAGTGGTGGTATGTGTTGAACGTCGAAATAGTAGGATCGGGTAGGTAAATGGTGTGGCCGACGACAAAGTGAAGTTATTAATGCAGGCACCTCCGACTGACCCACATACGATGCCAGCCATCCGGATGAAAACACAAGAAAAAAAAGGGGTGGGGTGGGGTGGAGTTTTTGTTCATTCCTTTCATCTCTTTTTTTTTTTTGGATCCCTTTTAAATATTAGTGTCCCCTTTTTTTTGGGGGGTTTTTTTTGGTTCTCAGCACAGCTGTAGAATAGTGGCACCAAGATTAACAGAGGGTAGAGGGGTGGTAAGAGAAAACCCCCTCCCCACCCCCTCTTTCAGAAAGTGTACATCTTGGGTCATCTTATGAGGTGAGAATTGACACATCATGACACTCATGACACTCATTGGTCACCTTGTCTTATGAAGTGAAGACAAATATTAAAGGGGTAGGGTATGGGGCATTGTCAGGGGATTACGCAGCTCCCCCCAAAAATAAAAAAATAAAAGTACGAGGGGGTAGTTTTTAAAGGTAGGATACAGTGCTTGCATTGAGTGGGACGCAATCAGACAGCAGAAAGACCTAAGAGAGGGAAGAGGAGGGGGTTATGAATAAAAAATACCCTCCCTTTTTTCTCCCAGAAAAAGAGAGCGAAGACCTTTTGTTCTCGCACAGAGTAATTCTGCGCAAAAAATAAAAAATATGCCACAAAAATAAAATAAAAATTAGCTGCCATTTTGCTTTCCAGGGCTAGTGAGTCAGAACCAGCCTACCTTCCCTTCCCTCCGCCCAAAAAAAAATAACTCAATCTAAAAACCCCTCAGTCCCTCTTGCCATTTGTACAGAAATAACACTTCTCCGCCCCAACCCTTTTTTTGTGTAATGGTGTACAGATATTATTTTTTCAAAAAATTTTGTAGGATTTTTTGAGGGTCTAGGGGGGGTGTCCATGTACAACCCTCCCTAGGCTCTCAAAAAAACCAAAAATCCCAGCTAAAATCCCTGGTAGAGGAACAAAAAACAAAAATACCCTCCTTTCTCCTTAACAACGAAAGGACGACACTAACCCACTGAGAGAGAGACGGGATGTTGTGGATGGGAGGACCGGCAGAGGGGGAAGGGAAGCATGGTGTTTTTTATGGACACCTTTTTTGTTGTCAACAATCACTTCGCTCCAAAAAAAAACGGAACAGAGTTCTGTTTACTCAAAGTTGGCCGATTTTATTTTATTTTTGATAAATTGTTGGAGTAGTGTAGTTGCCTCGGTTGCGTTACCACAGTTGTGCAATCTCCAGTGTCCAAAAGTTCACTCACGAAAAGTTTTTATGCTTCTTTCCGCCTCTCCGGAACTCCCACTCCACTCCCACCCATCCACTTTTTCATATTTTTTTTTAGAAAAAAAAAAAGTAGCTAGAGAAAAAAAAATAGGAGGTTCTTTGCGATATGTTATTAATCCACATTTAGTTGGCGTCGTTTTTTTGAAAAATTTGGTTTGTATTAGTGTAGACCACCCGAGGGTGAGCTCCGTTATACCATCCATTTTTTTCTTCTCCCCGTCGTGCAGAGAGACGGGGGTGAGAGAGAGAGGAGAAATATGGCAGCGTCCGCAAAAAGACCCCCCTCAAATACTAACAGCCAGGCTTATTGGTATTTCAATAAATGAAAAAAGTCTTTTGCAGGCGCTTCCAAAGAGGGAAAAGAAGGGATTCCCACCCTTTTCCTCTTCTCCTACCTTTCACAGAGCCCGATTCTCCAGAAAAAAAGCACATTGGGTTTAACTTTTTTCCACTCAAAACGTGAAATATTTTTGAAGATCAAGCTCCATTTAATTGTATACATTTGTCACAGTGGAAATGCCATTTTGCGATTAAAACAAGAACCCCCAGAAAGAAAAGTAAATTTCAAGAAAAATAAATTTGCTTTCCTTCCAAAATCCCATCCCAGACGAAGCTAGGGGTAAAAGAGAACAAAAAAAATAAGGGTGTCTGGGGAGGGCTTAGGCAGAGTGAGAAGAGTGAGCGAGACAGAACGGCGCCGCGAAAAGGAGGAATGAGGCTCCCCTTTGGTACGTGGTGCTCATCGTCCCTTTGCCTCGTGTCCCTCTGGTTCCCTCTCACTGCAGCCGTGGCCCCCTTCCCGTTCACCACCCGTTCATGTGTTCTCCCCCCTAAGCAACTCTGAGGTGTCTTAACGTCACCCTTGCTTGGGCGTCCACTTGAATTGGTCACCCATTGCTTCGCCGGTGAGTGTCTGTTAGAGGGGGGAGAGGAAAAGGAGTTGGTTGTGCTATATTGTTGTAAACAGTACAAAAAAATATTGGATCGGACAAAAAAAAAAGTATAAATGGTGTGGCCGATGACCCAAAATAGCACTTTATCACACTTTTTCGCACCCCTTCAGCCCATTTTTCTTCACACCATTAAAGTGAAGTTGATAGTACAAAAACGCCTCTGGGACGCAGGGTACTGACACTCCGCGGGTTGTCGAACACCTCGGAGTGTTGTACCTTGGGAGTTGCTAACAGGGAAACTGTAAGCAGACACAAAAAGGTTTGGTTGTCCACAAAAAAGAAGAAAAATTTTATAAGGGAACATAAGCCCTCTGCAGATGAATTGCTTCTGAGAATTAACTCCATTGTCTTCAAGAACTCTGCTCACAGAGAGCTGCTCAACCGAGGTCCTACTGTTAGCGCACAACACTCATCACCTACCTACCTACCCTTTAAAAAGGTTTTCGAAATGGAAAGAAACCTGGGTGTACAGATCTTAAAAAGGGCATACCAAGCTGCTGATGCATGTGGTGGGGGAGTCTTCTGTGTTGGACGTGATGTAGATGTGCAGGGAGTTCACGTTCTGGAACTTGACAAAGCGTGTGGTGAGGACAGCCTTGTGGACGTCGCCTGCCGGCACCCAGTCGAGGTCTGCCTCCTGCACGGAGGCCACGTCTTCGCAGTCCTCGAAGGAGAAGCTGGGGTGGTTGGTGAAGAGCTTTATCGAGTTGGGCTTGCGTCCTGTGGGTGGGTTGAAAGCAAATGTGGGGTGGGTAGTTCCTAATTTGTATTCTACACTGCACTCAAACCAAGCGTAGTGTTGATTTGTTTTGCTCTTCGTTGGGTGTGCGGTTTGAAAGCAAATGTACTCCTCAGAGCGCATTATACATAAAGAAAAGCTGACTTGAAATTGGGGTGGCATCAAAACAAAAAACGCGGACAATGTCCGCGTTTTTGGGGAATTTCAGACCCCCCCCTCCCCCCCCCAAAACGCGGACATTTTTTGTTTTTTTCCCCCCTATTTTTTGCTGGTTTTTGGGTGACGGGGTGCAAATTCGTGACCCAAAACACAGTTTTTTGGCATTTCCGGAATCCGTCCAGAAAGTGGTGGGGTCAATCTCGAAAATTGGACAATTTTTTGACCACTTAAATTTTTGAAAATATGAGCCCGGTCACTAATACGTGGGGCCCATTTTCGGCCAAAAAATGCTGCTGAAAAAAATTTTCAGGTGAAAATTTTTCAGCCCCAAAACATGCCGCGATTGGCATTTCCGGGATCTGTCCGCGCTGTGGTGGGGTCAATTTGCCGAAATGGCCAAGTTCTTGGTTTTGGTCAAAATGAGTGTAAGGTAAAGGGGCCAAGGTAAATCCCACAACCCAGATTTTCTCTCTCTGATGCTGAAACCATGAAAATGTGCAAAAACACCGGCATTTGCATTTCCGGAATCCGTCCGTTCTGTGGTGGGGTCAATTTGCCAAAATGGACAAGTTCTTGATTTTGGTCAAAACCCGTCAGTGTAAGGTAAAGGGGTCCAAGTGTTTGCCTGTAGAAGCACATGGTAGCAGGGGTTTAAGGGCCCCCCATTCGTGTACATTTTGCAAAAAAACGCGGGCATCTTGTATTTTTTATTTTGCCCGAAAACACCGGCATTTGCATTTCCTGAATCCGCCGGTTCTGTGGTGGGGTCAATTTGCCGAAATGGACGAGTTTTTATAAATTTTGGTCAAAATCGTGTACAACCCCAGTGAAGAAAAAAATTTTCGAGGAAAAAAAACCCCAAAATGTCCGCGTTTTCTGGAATTTCAGACCCCCCCCCCCCTCCCCCCCCAAAAACGCGGACATTGTCCGCGTTTTTTGTTTTGATGCCACCCCAATACAAAGCCCTCTCGTGAACAGTGCAATGACCGGGTGTACCGGGGTAACCATGCAGTCCATTTTGTGGTTGACATCTAATAGAAAACGGCAATACCACTGAACTAAATCACCGCGGGGTGGGGATGTAGGACCGATCGTTAGAAAAATCAGAGGGGGGGTTTTTTGTTCGCTGCTTTGTATTGCACACTACACTCAAGACAAGCGTGTGGTGTTGATTTGGCTCTTCATTTTAGATGCCTTGCTTGGGGGTGTTTGAAATGCATCAAAACCAAAGTTGAAATGAAACACAAAAGCCCTCTTGGTACTGTGTACTTTTAAGTACGTACCGCGGCACAACCTTTATAGCATTGCCACAACGGGGCATGACAACAGGGGGAAAAAGAGATTGTAAATACAAAACGCGTCACGGTGCGCCTGACAGCAGGCACTCGACGTCCACTTGGTCATCGAACCCCGAGAGAACACTTCCTTTGCGCGGTCTAATATAAAATAGTGCATACCATCGTTCGGTGCAGTAAACTCAAGCGAGAAGACCTTGACGTTCTGTCTGAAAGGGATGTTCAAGAGAAGCTCCTCGTCCGTTTGCGACTCCAGCACGCTTCCGCCGGACCCGCCGCCCTCTGTTCACGTCATTGGGGTTTTCGTGGAGGTGGGGTACATAGATTAATTAGAGTTGGCCCGTTAGGGAAGGTTGTATGGAAGTTGTTGTTTTTTGCTTTGCGCTCTTTTTTTGTTTTGGTGGTCTTAAAATGTACTATTTGCTTTTGCTTTTGTTGATTTTGTGTCCCGTTAGAGAAGGGGGCAGCTTGTGGCTGCAAGATTCAAGAGAAATTCAAGACTCACAAGTTTGAAAGATTGAAAGATGCACACACATCTTTTATAAAAGTGTTATCGAGGTTCACACTTCCTTTGCCGGGGAGTTTTGTTTCCTCATCGTTGTGAGATAATGTCACCCATTTTACTATCATGGGAAGGGAGAGGTGCCCATTCTACAGAAAAGAGAGACAAAAAAGGGACATACCCCCTGAAGAAAAGATATTTGAGACCGAGTGTTCTGGGCACTCGTTGAGACACTCGATGCTTTGCCTGTCGATGTGTTCATACAGATCGCCATATTGCGCCATTGTGTTTGTGCTGCACGCTGCAGCGGGGGGGGGTGGGTATTGCCTTGTGTAACACCTTGTGGTTTGTGCGTTTGATGTGTTTGTGCGCAGTCATTTCCCTCTTCCCTTCAATACAACCCTCTCGTGAAACAGTACACCTGCCTTGGTACAAATGACCACTGAATCGGGTGGACCCCAACCATGCAGTCCCTACATTCATTTCGAGATTGGCATATGAAAAAAAAAAGGGGGTACTGGGGGGAGGGGAAGCAGTTTTTTTTCTTTGGGGTGGGGCAGCTTCATTTGGATCTCTCTCTCTCTTTTTTCAAAAAAGCTGCATCTGAAGAGGGTAGACCTCTTCAGATGAAGGGTTTTATCAAAAAAGAGGGAAAAACGCAAAAAAAAAAAGCTGAACGTCGGTGTGGCGTAGTACCACAAAAAATAAAAAAAATATAAAAACGAAAAAAAATGGGGGGGGTATAATAGCAAAAAGTGCGCCATAAGTTAGCGCTATCTCGTTTGCTTTTTGTTTTTGGAGTAACGTTTCTGCAACCAAGCAGGCGTATAGAACAAATATTTGTCGATTATTGTTTTTTTTTCATATGGTTCCCAGTACACTGAGAGCTCTATCGTTGGAAGCGGCTGTCACAGCTTATGCCTTGGAGAAGGCGTCCTTGCGCACCATCCACTGCTTGTCAGCAGTGTCCTGCTTCATCATGAAGACACCGGTGAACTTCGGGCCACCTCCCGCGATGTTTCCCTTCACCTCAAGCTTCCACAGGTCGCTTCCGGGCTCCTGGGTGGCGGAGATGTTGTCGTAGCCAATGTGCTTCTTGTCTCCGATCTTGTGGCCAAGCTCAGCGTCGCAGTACTTCATCATCCAGTTGTCCAGTGCGTTGGTCATCTGCTCCTGACGTTCGGCCGACATTGTGAAGTGGGGTTGGTGTTTTGTTGCGAAAAGTCTGGAAAGATGGGAGATGGGTGAATAATGCCAGAGCAATGGTGGGAAGGTTCGGTCATATGAAGGGTGCGTCAGTATTTTTTGTTTTGTTTTGTTTTGTTGCGACGAAGATATTTGCCATGGCTGGGCCTCAAAAAAACAAGCGAAGTTGATAGTGCAAACGCCTCTGGGACGCAGAGCACTGACACATCCGCGGAAAAGGTATTCCCCATCTCTCCTGGGAACAGTGCATACCACCTGGCACAGTCACATAATGGTCGCAAAAAGAGACACAAAAAAATCAAAATCGTTGTCTGGCCTGAGAATAAGGCAAAAAGGTCTTGCGTGTGTCAAATCTTACTGCAAGAAGTGGAAAAAAAAAGGGGGGGAAAGGGAGGGGGTAAGGGGTAGTGCTCAGTGTCGAAAAGACTCATGCAGCGAAGCATGAGCCCTCTTTATAAGACTGTCAGCACACAGCTTATGCCTTGGAGAAGGCGTCCTTGCGCACCATCCACTGCTTGTCAGCAGTGTCCTGCTTCATCATGAAGACACCGGTGAACTTCGGGCCACCTCCCGCAATGTTTCCCTTCACCTCAAGCTTCCACAGGTCACTTCCGGGCTCCTGGGTGGCGGAGATGTTGTCGTAGCCAATGTGCTTCTTGTCTCCGATCTTGTGGCCAAGCTCAGCGTCGCAGTACTTCATCATCCAGTTGTCCAGTGCGTTGGTCATCTGCTCCTGGCGTTCGGCCGACATTGTGAAGGTGGGGTGTTTTGTTGCGAAAAGTCTGGAAAGTGTGTTAGTACCGATGAAGGGAAATGATTGGAACTGTCCTTTTTGCATTTTGCAGAGTGCTCACAACACATGGTGTGAGCACTCCTGCGTTAGTCAACAAGAACGAACGCACCTAAAGAAGGCAACCATAACTGATGTTCCAGAAGCGGGTGGGTATGGAACGTTTATGGGAAGTTTATACCGTGGGTTTCGTGAACACCAGACCACCAAAGAAAGAACTGTCAACCTGCAAGAAAAAAACAGCAGATGGGAAGCCTCGATGACTGCTCGCATTGGGACGATGGGTCATGACGCGAATAAAAGGAGAGAATTCAAAAAAAGGGAGGGTTCTGTTTTTTTTTTTTTTTCTGGAAAAAAATTTGGCCGGCATAGGTAACACCTATCGGATGCTTTCGTTTCTCTGTATTTTTTTTGCCGTATTTTTTTTCTTTTTTCGTTGGTTGTGTTGCGACTCAGATATTTGCCATGGTTTGTACCTCAAAAACAACAAAAAAAAAAGGGTATTCCCCATCTCTCCTGGGAACAGTGCATACCACCTGGCACAGTCACATAATGGTCGCAAAAAGAGACGTAAAAAAATCAAAATCGTTGTCTGGCCTGAGAATAAGGCAAAAAGGTCTTGCGTGTGTCAAATCTTACTGCAAGAAGTGGAAAAAAGGGGGGGAGAAAAAGGGGGGAAATGGGTAGTGCTCAGTGTCGAAAAGACTCATGCAGCGAAGCGTGAGTCTTCTTTATAGGACTGTCAGCACACAGCTTATGCCTTGGAGAAGGCGTCCTTGCGCACCATCCACTGCTTGTCAGCAGTGTCCTGCTTCATCATGAAGACACCGGTGAACTTCGGGCCACCTCCCGCGATGTTTCCCTTCACCTCAAGCTTCCACAGGTCGCTTCCGGGCTCCTGGGTAGCGGAGATGTTGTCGTAGCCAATGTGCTTCTTGTCTCCGATCTTGTGGCCAAGCTCAGCGTCGCAGTACTTCATCATCCAGTTGTCCAGTGCGTTGGTCATCTGCTCCTGGCGTTCGGCCGACATTGTGAAGGTGGGGTTGGTGTTTTTGCGAAAAGTCTGGAAAGATGGGGATGCGTTTGGTAAAAGTAATACAGGACTTTAAAGCTTCAGAAAACGTGGTGGGGGGGCTTTTTTTTTGCTTTCTCATGCTGGCGCGAAGCCCTCCCAGTTTCCCCTAATTTGCTGTGCTTTTTTGTGTGTGAATCACGCTTTTAATCGTTCGTCTCACAACCGGACACAACAAATTAGGAAGAAGGGAGGAGAGTGAGATAAAAAGGGGAAAAAAAATAAAACGTAAACCAGTTAAGGCAGGCATAGTATAAAGTAAAAATGCTTTTTTTTTCATTTTCATTTTCATTTTTAGTACTTACCATTCCCAGGCGGGAACGGTGTGGTGTGGAGAAGAATCCGTTAAAAAAGCTCAGAAAAAAAAAAAAAGGTAAAAATATAATAGTACGAGGGGCTTGAGGCTGTTCTAGCATTGTTGTAATGGACCCTTAAAAAAAAAATGGATGTGCAATAAAAGAGTGTTTTGAAAAAACGAACGTTGGTCACATCTTTTGTGGTACGGCAACGCCAAGACAGAGGAATGGTGCTTTATCCATCTTCGCGTCATCATGCCTTGGAGATTTCATATGGTTCCCAGTACACTGAGAGCTCTATCGTTGGAAGCGGCTGTCACAGCTTATGCCTTGGAGAAGGCGTCCTTGCGCACCATCCACTGCTTGTCAGCAGTGTCCTGCTTCATCATGAAGACACCGGTGAACTTCGGGCCACCTCCCGCGATGTTTCCCTTCACCTCAAGCTTCCACAGGTCGCTTCCGGGCTCCTGGGTGGCGGAGATGTTGTCGTAGCCAATGTGCTTCTTGTCTCCGATCTTGTGGCCAAGCTCAGCGTCGCAGTACTTCATCATCCAGTTGTCCAGTGCGTTGGTCATCTGCTCCTGGCGTTCGGCCGACATTGTGAAGTGGGGTTGGTGTTTTTGCGAAAAGTCTGGGAAGTGTGTAGATTTTACAAAAAAAACAAGTAATTGCTATCGGAAAAAAAACCGGGTGTGCTGTGGAACTCCACTCTGAAAAAAATATAATCTACAACACGCCCAGCATTCTGCTCTTCTGCAGGTATGCTAAAACGCTCTTCGTACGCTGCTGAACCCACTGGGATGCCTGCATCTGAAACTTTTAAACAGTGCGGCTGTCCTCTTCGTGCAGCACCATCTGCTCGATCGCGTTATTGGACGTAGTCTCGGCAGGCTCGATAACCATTCGCTCGGGCGGCCTCGGCATGTTCCAGCTCGTAGTCGTCCACAGGCTCCCACGCATCGTCGTCGTCATCAGAGCAGTGCGGAAGGAACACATAATGCACAGACGACAACACGTCGTCGATCGCACCAGGCATCGTCACATCAGCACCTCCAGAAAATCGCCAGGATGCTATGGTGGTTTCGAAAATCGCGCGGAGTTATCCACAGCACACCCCATTTTTTTTCTTAGCAATTAGTTGTTCTTGTTATTATTGTTTTCCCCACCCTTCCTTCAACCCGATCAGTTCGTATTGTTTTCGCGAAAACATGAAATTACACATTTCAAGAGAACAAAAAATTAAAAAGGGTTCGCCCCCTCAATGGGACGCCGGAAACCATAATTCCTCAGTGTCAGCCGCATCATTTCAATGAAACCAAAAAGTGGCTTATTTGCATTTTTGGGCTCCGCCCGTGCAGCGGTGGGGTCATTTCGGAAAATTGGACAATTTTTTGACCACTTAAATTTTGAGAAATATGAGCCCGGTTCCTTATACGTGGGGCCCATTTTTGGCCAAAATTTTTCTCAAAATCGACGAAATTAAAATTAGACCCCTTACCCCCCCCCAGAATCATTTCAATACACTACCTGTATTGGTTGCTGACGCGTGTATACAGGAAGGTTGGGAAAAAGTGGCTTATTTGCATTTTTGGGCTCCGCCCGTGCAGCGGTGGGGTCATTTCGGAAAATTGGACAATTTTTTGACCACTTAAATTTTGAGAAATATGAGCCCGGTTCCTTATACGTGGGGCCCATTTTTGGCCAAAATTTTTCTCAAAATCGACGAAATTAAAATTAGACCCCTTACCCCCCCCCAGAATCATTTCAATACACTACCTGTATTGGTTGCTGACGCGTGTATACAGGAAGGTTGGGAAAAAGTGGCTTATTTGCATTTTTGGGCTCCGCCCGTGCAGCGGTGGGGTCATTTCGGAAAATTGGACAATTTTTTGACCACTTAAATTTTGAGAAATATGAGCCCGGTTCCTTATACGTGGGGCCCATTTTTGGCCAAAATTTTTCTCAAAATCGACGAAATTAAAATTAGACCCCTTACCCCCCCCCAGAATCATTTCAATACACTACCTGTATTGGTTGCTGACGCGTGTATACAGGAAGGTTGGGAAAAAGTGGCTTATTTGCATTTTTGGGCTCCGCCCGTGCAGCGGTGGGGTCATTTCGGAAAATTGGACAATTTTTTGACCACTTAAATTTTGAGAAATATGAGCCCGGTTCCTTATACGTGGGGCCCATTTTTGGCCAAAATTTTTCTCAAAATCGACGAAATTAAAATTAGACCCCTTACCCCCCCCCAGAATCATTTCAATACACTACCTGTATTGGTTGCTGACGCGTGTATACAGGAAGGTTGGGAAAAAAACGCCAAAAACGTGAACAGTGTACCTTGCTACAATAACCGGCTGTACCGGGGGGGGTGGACCCCCAACCCATGCAGTCCTACATCCATTTTCGTGGTTTACATCTGATGTGTGCTACTCCCGCTTCCACTCATCAGGCAGATGAACGGGGATCATTGCGAACACAGGGTAATTAGGTCTGTGCAATGGTAGGGTCCGGTTGGGGTCCTCTGCCCGTTTTCGCAGTGTAGGAGAGTCTATACTGGAGCACAATCCCTGAACCGCCAATTTGGGAGGGGCGTTCTTAAAAAACCTCACCAGTAAAGCAAAGCAACGCAACCCCATCCCCCCCCTATTCTTTTTTAAACTATTCCACAACCTGTTGTGTCGGACGCTCACGCCCCACCCAGGTCCAACTACTCTACCTCATTCACCTACCTCCCCACACCCAACAATTCGAGCAGCTGACAAGACAGCTTCAAACCTCCTCGGCTTCATCCGACGGACGTTCCGATCGAGGTGTATCAGATGCCATCTAAACGGTGTACAATAGTCTGGGTGGTATATGACTTTTACACACATCTTTTAATAGTGGAGCACACTCTAGGGTGGCTACACTAATACAAAACCAAGTTTTTCAAAAAAGGGTGTCGATGCAAATGAACGCTGTTACAACAGCTTTACTTTGACTTTGATGTCAGGCTCCTCTTCTTCTTGTGGTGGAGGCGCGGGTGGGTCTCGGGAGCCATGGGTGGCCTCGTGTTCTTTCAGCTCTGTCATGCAACGAAGGTAGGAGGATGGTACTTCGACGTCTAGCTCTTCCATGCGTTGCTTTACCTCGACCATGCGTGCCAGGGTCGATGCGTCACAGAGAAAGCGCCCTGCTACCGAGAGCATGCGTGCATCGTCGATGCCTTCGACAAGAGCCTGTTTGACTGCCGTTACTGCCACCTCTGCGTATCGCCACGCATCGTTGGGCTGCTTCTTCGCCATGTTCCCGCATGCCTGCAAAAACACAACGTAGGTTGCACTGTTCGGCGTAACCGCATACTTCTTCATGCGGTTGTACACCTCAACCATCTCAGGGAACAAGCCCTTCTCCTTGTAAAGGGTCATCAATATCGTGTACGAGATGGTGTTCGGTCTGCAATGCTTGAATTTGTTGTGCATCATCGCATTGAAATAAAACTCCGCTGTCTGCATATCCCCTACCCTCATACATACGGTCAGGACCGCGTTATAATGCACGTATGTTACATGGTGCTGCATCTTCACTGCAGATAGCGCTTTGCCAGCTTGGTCAACCGTTTGGCAGGCGGAGATGAGACGTGCCCAGGTTTGTGCATCAGGGGAAACACCATATTTTGGCATCATTTCGAAGAGTCTGTAGACTTCTTCTTTCATATGCTGCACGCCACAGGCGGTGATGCAGACGTTGAAGGTGTAGCTGTTAGGTGGAAAGCCTCGTTCTTTCATGGTACGGAGAGTATCGTACATGCGCTCTGCGTTGCCCGAGGCCGCATATGACGCAGCTAGGTTGTTGTACATCTCGACACTGACAGGAATCTTCATCACCTCGACCGCATGCTTGAAGAGTCGCGGCCCTGTTCTCGGCAGGCCGTACTTATTGAGAACCCATAACGCTGTGGTGATCGTCTTTTCATTTACCTGATCAGAGTTGTCAACGTGCTCTTGAAGTTTTAGAAGGATACGATGCGTAATGTTATGCGCATATCGAGCGGTTCGTGCAGTCTCCCCAGATGGGTTGTGCTGATTTGCAATCATTTGCTTTATTTCAAAGGCGATTCTAGTATCAGTCTTCGCCACACGACGGCCCACAACACGATTTGAAGCCGATGATGACACCCAACGCAACGATCTAAATGCGGCCATTTGGAGAAAAAAAAAACGATATCAACAAATGCACACCCCCCTACTACAGTGCACTTGAAAGGGGATACTAAAAAACGCCCTTGAGATATGAACCCAAGAGAGAGCAAAAGGCGGAGAGAGTCGGTAGTGTTTTCCTCAGCGCATTGTGTCTTTTTGACGAAGTGTAATGAAAAAAAGGAGGAGGAGGAGGAGGGGGGATGTGGGTGTATTGTCTGTGGGGTTGGGGGGGAAAAAAAATGGGGCACGGAGTTCTCAAAGTGAATTTCGCAGTGTTTGTCGCTGTTCGTCGATGAACATTAACAAACCTTTTTTCGACGAAGTTTTTTCGTTCGTCTGCACAGTGTTGCCTAGATAAAAGGCTGGCGGGGATACACTTTTTTTTTTTTTCGCCATACGTAGTTGCTCGGAGGGAGAGGGGAGGGGGGGTATAAGCATTTGGACAGGAGGTAGGGGGGTGCTGTGTGGGTTTTATGCAGTTTCGCTCTCTTGCATTTGTGCGTTGTTGTGTGGCTGTTGTGGGCAGTACCATTCATACGTTCTAACTGAAATGAATAGAGGAGGGAAACCAACTGTAGTTTCCCTTGTTTCATTTTTTTTTTTTTTTTCGTTTTTTTCTTCCCTTTCACCCTTCCCTTTTCCTCTTTTTTGCTATTTTTTTTTTCGTATCGGATCAGATCACCTGTTGTCGAAGACGTGGCTACTTTTTTTTTTTTTGTGAGAGATGAAACAGGAGAAAATGAAAACATTTTCCCTTTTTTCACGGTTCGGAAAAGTACTTTTTTTAAAAGTGATATTTTTTGGTCAAAAAAAGTACTTTTTCACTTTTCGAAAAAAAAAGTACTTTTTTTTTTTCCATCAAAATTGTACAGGAAAAAAAAAAGTACTTGAAAAAAAAAAAAGTACTTTTTATTTTCCCGTCAAAAATTGTACGGAGAGAAAAAATAAAAAGTACTTTTTTTTTTTCTGTACAAAAAATTTAGAACACTGGAAAAAAAAAAGTACTTTTTATTTTTTCTCTCCGTACAATTTTTGACGGGAAAAAAAAAAGTACTTTTTTTTTTTTCCTCCGTACAATTTTTGCACAGAAAAAAAAAAAGTACTTTTTTTTCTTCAAGTACTTTTTTTTTTGGAAAAGTACTTTACTTTTGGGCAAAGTACTTTTCCGATCCGTGTTTTTTGCCAAAAAAAAATCGAGGTGACGTTGAAGAGAAGATAGAAGGATCTCAGGGGAACAAAGAAGAAGAATAAAAGGGGAAAATTTGAAACACAACAAAACATAGGGAAAAAAAATAATGAAATACAACAAAAAATAACCGGCTTTGGTTACATTGCAGAGACAGCAAGAGAGAGAGGCCACACACCCACCAACACCCCCTTTTTTTCGTTTTGCTTTTTTTTTCACTATTTTTAAAAGAATATAAGCAAACACTACACGCGAGGAAAAAGGAAGAAAAAAAAAAGCAAGAATAATAGAATAGAAAAAAAAATAACACTCGAGAACAACCGGGCAAAAAGAAAAAAAAAAACAAAACATGGGGGGAACTAGTACATCCTTCTTTCAATCGTCTTTTTTTGTTTTTTTTTAATTTTTTTTTGGTACCAAATTCACCCTAAATAAAGGGGAGGTAAATAAATTTGTGAAGGGAGAAACAAAAATAATTCCTTAATTGCGTTAGTGTAGAAACCCAGAGGGTAGAGGCTCCACTCTAAAATTTTTTTTGTTTTGTTTTTTTATTTTGGTGACTCCCTCCTCGCCTCGACACTCCTTTTCCCATACCTCCAGTTGTTTTTTTTTTTCCAGATGCCTTTTTTTTGTTCAGTTCTTTCACAACATCCATACCCGATTTTATGAAAAACAATTTTTCCATAGAAACACAAAGAAACAACAAAGAACATATTTGAACAGGGCCATCATCAGATTGAAAGAAAAAAACCTCCCCACAGGCAAAAAAAAGAAAACATTTTTTTAAACAGACACAGAAACACTTCCCTCCCTTCTTCCCCTCCCGTAATATAACAAAACTTTCATGAGACACGGGAATAAAAACGAGACACATTGTTTTTTTTTTGGAAAACTTGATTGTAGTGTAGACACTACAACCAAACGCTTTTAAATTTTATTGTTCCCACCTCCAAAAAAATGAAGCGTTTAGAAAAAAAAAAGAAATAGCTTTTTTGTAAGATGAACCTAAGCCTCACTGTGCTTAGCCATCTAAAGAAAACTTTCAACGAGGAATGCACTTCTCCACATGCATTCCCAATCATTTTTTTTTAAACCCATAACCCCTTCTCAACCCACACCCTCTCCTCTATCCTGCGTGCGACATAGGGGTGGTGCTGATTTTGTTGCCCTTGGTGATGTGGGAGACGAACTGTTCAGGGATGTTCATCTCGATGGGGTCAGCATCTTCGGTTTTCCCGGGGACGGTCACATTGATACAGGTACATGCCGAGGTGTTGATCTCACACTCAAGTGAATCCTTGGAGAGGTACAACATGAACTCCTTTGTCTTGTCAATTGAACAGCACGGGAGGCGCTCCGTCACCTGCACCTCGCACCCCTCGGAGGAGGTGACCTCGAGAGACCCGATGCATGATTCGAAGGAAACCTGAGTCTTCTTGCATTTGTCCATGGTGATGGAGTTGACCTTCCCCTTGACCTGGATGAAGGTGTTCTGGCAGGCGTAGATGTAGAGCGACTGTGTCTTGTCGCCGTCAATCTCAATGTTCTTTTGTTCGGTGCGGCTGCCCATGTGGTATTCGATGACCCACTTTTTGCCTTGGAGGTCGGTGGTGGCAGTGCCGGTGGGCCAGCCCTGCTTCTTTGCGCGAAGTGCAGCTGCCTCGGCGAGCTTGGCCTTCTTCTTCTCAAGCTCGTCAAGGTCAATCGGGGAGGACTCACCCTCCTTGCGGTTCTTGTGCACCTTCTGGTCGTCGCTGACCTTCTTCAGCCCTTTGCTGATGTCCGTTCCCTGTGAGATCGCCTTCGCCAGCTCGCTCTCCTCGCTTGCGCCAGAGGCCTTCACCACATTCACCTCCTTCTTTGGTGCTGCCGCAGGGATGGCGTCTGCCTTCAGCGCAGGGGCACCACCCTTCCATGCAAGCCCTGTCTTGTGCTCCTGCTTCACGTAGGTTGTGAGTGCAGCGCACAGACCCTTGTACTCATCGCAGAAGCGCTTGTGTGCGTCGTCCCCCTTGTTCTTCATCAGGATCTTGTTCAAATAGAAAGTAACCTGAGTGGTCTGCTCGGTAACGTGAGGCACAGTGGTAGGGACCTGTGAGGGGTTCGGATGTATTGAGAGGATTGGGGGAAGATTGTGAGGGGGAAAAGGTCAAGGTGAGTTGGGTTGAATAAAAAAAGGGGGTAAAATTGATAGCATTATTAGAGTAAATGTAGACTTCGTTCTGCAGATCTTTTCAAATAAAGTTGAAATGAAAGCTCAGCTTTTTACAGCTGCAAAATCGAAAATTGGTAAAGCGTGGGGTGAACCCGAACCGTGCTGTCCCTGCATCCATTTTCAAGGTGAACATTTGACATGACTTCCCGTTTCGGTCAGATAAATGAAATAAATGAAAAGTTGACAGATGACGCTGCCTCAGAGGGGTTGCGCTGTGTTGTGCTGTTGTCACATACCGACACCCACGCAATAAGTTGTGCACCGTCGTCAAGCGACTTGCCGTGCTGGTCGAGATCTCTGTCCTTGATGGCCGACACCTTCTCCGACACTTCGCCCATCTTGCCGATTTGCGCGCCAAGGCTTGCAGAGAAGACGTCGTCGCTGGGCTTTGAGCACACCTCGACTTGGGAGAGGAAGGATCTGTGAAGTGAGGAGGGGAGGTTAGGTGTCTGAGGCATGCACTGTCAATAGAAGCCTTGGCTTAATTTTATGTGACCACCACCGGTAGGGCCCTCTCAACATACAACGAGAAACGATAAAAGACAAAATGCGTGTTCTGTGTTGCTATTTTTATTACACAATGCTCCCCACTGACTACCTGGCCGTGAAGAGGAACCCTCTATGCCAAAAAAAAAAAAAAAACGAATCTTGTTAGATGAACTGTGCCTCTCTCGTGCACAGCTGCTCATCGCAACATCTTTGTCTTGGCGTCCTATGCTGACACGATTCAAAAAAAAAAAAAAAAAGGTGAACAGTGGAGCTTGCAACTACACTATTCCAACAATTTGTCACAAAAAAAAAACAGGCCAAGTGGAATACCTTTGCGCAAGGAACGCTTCTTCAAGCGCTGCCGCTGCCTCTCCAAGCTGGGGGGAAAGTGCCTGTGGGTAGGTGTTGTGTTTGTCTCTTTTCTCCAGCAATCTGCTACGGTCTTGTCGCTGTGCAGTCGTTGCTTCTTAAGCGACAGTGTATTGTGGCGACACCCTCCATGTGTCAGTATACCACTTTGTTTGGTTGGTTTCTAAACAAACAGAGTAAACAGCCAAAGTCAAAAACAGTCAATAAAATGGAACCATGCAACTGCTTCTTGTGTGCACGCAGACACTGGACCTCCGCGCGGAAAAAAGAACAAAAAAAATGAAAAGTTTATCAGATGACCCTAAGCCTCTCGTGCTTAGTAGGTAGTCACCTTGAAAAAAAAAGCAGCCAAAGATGAATATGCCTCTCGTGCACACATATCTTTAACCCCACCGTACATCCATTTGAGCATGTGTTGGTGGGGCAAGCAACCTGCGTGCTATACACACCTCAGCCGCCTTCACCAAGGGGGTTACGCTCTTGAGAAATTCGTCGAACGCCTGCACGCTGTTTCCCCCTGTCGGTGCAGAGCTGTATGGTTGGTTGATGATTTTGGCTTTGTTGTTTTCATTCTCCTTCTTCTTCTATATTAGGTCTTCATTTTTTTAGCTGACATCCCGCCAGACAGACACCTCTCACAAAACAAAAAACCCTTTCCCCTCTTTTGGACACCAATGTAAATAAACTGAACACATCCCATGATACCAACTGATCTGTCCTTACTAAGCTACTACTATGTTTTTTTTTTCCCATTGACCGTAGCCGTTTAGAGGCTCTTTGCCTGACGTACGTTACAATGGGTGAGGGGGGGGAGGAAAGGAAGCGTAAGGACAGATCTATCGTTGGTAAGCGATGTTCAGAAAAAAAAAGGGGGTGGGATCATTTATATACCTCTCCTCCTCCTGCACTTCGCCCGTTGTGCTCCCCCAAGCCACCCCAGTGGTGTGGTGCTGCTTGACGTACTTCTGCACCTCCTCAAGGATCTCCTTGAAGTCCTTCACCCACTGCACCTGCTTCTCGTCCTTCCCCTTTGCTGCCATCAGCACCTTGTTCCCCGAGTACATGCACGACGCAATCGTCTCCGCACAGAAGGGTACAGGCGTCTTGTCGACGGTGATCCACGCCAGGATCTGGATGCCCTCTGCAACCGTCTTTCCGTGCAGGGCAGTGTCCCGCGAGGACTTCAGCTCTGCAATGGCGCCCATGAGCTCGCTGGTGCTCTCAATCATTTCGCCGAACTGTGAAAAAGCAAGGTTTGGAGATCAGACCGAAAAGTTTCCAGATGATTATGCTTCACCGTGCATACACATCTTTGAAAAGACCATCTAACAATTAGTCACAAAGAGAAGTCGTATGCGAAAAAAAGGACACTGTACAGATACAAAGAAAGGGTTTATAAGATGAACCTAAGCAAAGAAGAAAGCTGAATATGCCCCATACGCATAATAGAGGTGAGAGACGCACGACAAGAAAAACAAAAACAAAATATATGTCGTTTGTGTATATCAACACTTGAATGCACAATAAATAATAGCTATTTTACAGAGTTGAGGACGACTCGCGTCTTCTAAGTACAATATCCTTCAGGCAACATTGAGTACAGATCCTATCTAGGTGATTTGTCGTCACGATAAAAAAAAAAATAAATAAACACGATGGGACGGAGGGGTAGACAGTACCTTCTCCTCGTTCGGCTTCTTCATGCTCACTGCCTTGGCGATGAAGGCTTTCTGTGCCTCGAATGCCGCAAGCACCTTCTCACCGTACTTCTCCCCACCCTCCCAGCAGTCGGAGGACTTCGCCCATGGTGCCACAAAGCTGTCGATCAGCGATTGGAAGTCCGCAGCGGCCATTTTGTATGACTCTTTGTGTGTTGTGTTCTGGGATGTGGCGTAGGTGCCTTTCGAAGGGGGGGGTTTGAAAGCTTGTTTACTTGTTTTGTTTTTATTTTGCTACTCTGGTTGTTTTGTATTGTAGTTCACTGGAGTACTTTGAAAGTTACGTATGTGCCTTTCGAAGTACAACACCCCAAACCCCAAAATACGTTTCGCGTCACAAAAAAAAAGTCGCCAAATTTCCCCAAAAAACCCCCCCAAATCCGCCTTATTTGGACACCAAGTTTGGGTACTGCATAATTTTTTTTACAGAATATTGTTCCACTTCAACGCAACGGGATCTCCGCCTATCAGCAGTGCTGCCGTACTGGAGAACGGAAGGTGGGGAGAGGAAGAGAGACAGTGGGGTAAGGCGTACACTTTTCTTTTTTTTTTTTTCAGCATCATCAAAAATATTGGTCAAAAAAAGGGGGTAAAAACAAACGAACAACGCAAAGAGAGAAACATGGTAAGATACAAGCCTAACCCCACATGCTTAGTCACCATACGTAAATAAGAAGAGAACGGGATGCCGTCGCTCCGCAAGCTGTTGTCTTTTTCTTCTACCAAGCATGACTGCACAAATACTGTGCGAAAAAGAGTAACAAACTAGCAGATACACACACCGTACGTCGTATTTATATCTCCTATTTGCCGAGAACTTGGTATTAAAAAAAAAACAAAAACAAAAGGAAAAGACAGGTTCAAGGCAAAAACGATCGTCGCCTTGAAAGGCGGAAAGATCATTTGTTGAAATTTTCTGGCTTTTCTGAACTTTTTCCAGCTACTTTTCTGGTCGAGTAGCCATTTCCAGCCACTTTTCATACCCGCAGCCACCAGGGGAGTCAGAGGAGTTTCAACACGAAAACCTCGTTTGCGCAGAAACGCTATACGAAGTTATCGTTCCCAACCCAAAAGAGGTAAATGTGTGTGTTTGATAACAGATTTAGAGTGGGAAACACCTGAACGGAGCATAGCCCTCTGCGAAAAAATAATGCAAAAAAAAAAAAATAATGATGGTGCTCCAGGAGGGCCGATATTGACAGGTCGCTGACAGGTCGTTGCCATAGGGGGGGGGGGGGGTCATTTTTTAACGGCCCTTAGCGATTTTTTGGTGGGGCACACACACAGACACACAGTGGCCCATACGGACCCTCAGGGTACACGAAGTAACGGGTGGTACATGTGGTACAGGTGGCGAAATCAGGTAGTGGTACAATGGTTTTGGGGGTGGTTCTGGGCAGCTTTCGGCGGTGATTTCTGGTAAGACCTAAAAAATCCTCAAAAATCGTTGTGAAAATTATGGGGGGTGGGGTTTTTACATATCGACACATGTAACATGATCACATGTAACTAATACATGTAACTGTTACATTACATGTGAAGTTACATGTCATTTACGTGTAACGGTTTTTCACATGTACCATTCCATGTAACTTACTTCACCGCCGTGTGCTCCCCAAACCCCGGGGTACCCCGCGCGGACCCTACACGACGGTGAAGTAAATGACACGTGCCACCTAAAAATGACATGCTCTTAGCAGGTCATTTCACCTGTGGCACATGTCACTTTACATGTCCAATGACATGTGGCTAACATGTAAAAAAAAGTTACGCGTAAATCACAATGTAAGGGGACAATGGGAGATACTCCGGACATGGATACCCACACAGAATACACGGTTACCCAGACATCTGTCAGGCAATCACTGATTCACTTCACACAGGTCGGGCAGGCGCTGCCTGCCCATCCTCTTGTTCCTGTCTGCTATCGATTCCAGGTTCAGAACGTTCAGACGTTTAGTCAAAATGCTTTGAGTGATGACTCCTTTTGGGATACAGAAAACCACACCAAGCGCGATCGCTGCTTCGGCAACGTGTCGAAATCAGCAGCGTCACACAGCCCTGAGCCCCTCAAAGCTGGAGGTGATTTCTACTACCACAGCTGGTCTGTGAACACATTCACAGACCAGCTGTGAAGCGGCAAAGAGTCGTTCAAGCTGGGATGCACAAGATAGAACGTGTGGTGTACCTGTGTACCTGTGTACCTGTGTACCTGTGTACCTGTGTACCTGTGTACCTGTGTACCTGTGTACCTGTGTACCTGTGTACCTGTGTACCTGTGTACCTGTGTACCTGTGTACCTGTGTACCTGTGTACCTGTGTACCTGTGTACCTGTGTACCTGTGTACCTGTGTACCTGTGTACCTGTGTACCTGTGTACCTGTGTACCTGTGTACCTGTGTACCTGTGTACCTGTGTACCTGTGTACCTGTGTACCTGAAAATGGCTAAGTACTATTAAAAAATGACCCACCCCCCCCGATATTGACAGGTCGCTGACAGGTCGTTGACTCATTTCCTATAGCACCAAATGAGAATAATATTTTGAAAACAAAAAAGGCAAGAAAAGAAAGAAAAAAAGTTGGCAAGATAAACCTCAGCCTCTTTCGTGATTGGCTATTTTTCAACTTACCTTCCTTCACCCCCCCTGTAAGGGTAACCGTAGGTGAAGTAAGGTATAGTATTGAAATCGATGTGGGGGGGGAGTAAAGGGTCAATATTACAAACCCGGATTTTGAGGAAAATTTTGGCCGAAAATGGGCCCCACGTATAAGCAACCGGGCTCATATTTCTCAAAATTTAAGTGGTCAAAAAATTGTCCAATTTTCGAGATTGACCCCACCACTGCACGGGCGGAGCCCAAAAATGCAAATAAGGACCCTTTTTAATTTGTTCTCTTGAAATGTGTAATTTCAAGTTTTCTAGAAAAAAATGATAACTGATCCTACAAGGGTTGAAGGAAGGTGTGTTGAAAACAACAACAACAATAAAACAACGAATTGCTAAGAAAAAAAACGAGGTGTGCTGTGGGAAACTCCCCGCGATTTTTGAAACCAACATAGCAGCCTGGCGCTTTGCTGGGCGGTGCTGATGCGCATGGTGTGATCGACGACAAGTTGTCGTCTGTGTTCCTTGCGCAGTCCTCCTCCGGCGACGATGAGTAGGAGGCTGTGGACGACAACGAGCTGTAACACGCCGACCATCGATCGAGCAAATGGTGCTGGACGAAGAGGGGTCTGAGGATGACAGCCCCCGTTCTTGAACGTTTCAAGTGCAGGCGCCCCAGTGGTTCTGGCAGTGTTTTCGCATACCTGCAGAAGAGCAGAGTGTAGATTTTTCTACAGGGCGGTGTTCAGGAGTGTGGGTCACCCCATAACCACAGCACACCCCGTTTTTTTTCTGATAGCAATTACTTGTTTTTTTTTTTTTTTCAATTAGGAAAATTTGAAACCTGTACAGTGGGAGTATCCATCTCCACCGAGACGCCCATGCAGGAACAGGGGCTCCTTCAGCCAACGCTGAAACCACAGGTAAAACCACAAGCCATTTACTTCTCACCGCCGTGTAATTGACAGAATGTGTAGCACAGCAAAAACTAAAACTGTGGGGGAGGGGTGAAATAAAGAGAAATTGAAAGTGCAAACGTCTCACCGTTCAAATAAATAAAAATAACGAATTTATGTGGATTGAAAGCAGTACCCCCCCCCCCCCCCCCCCGCAAAAAAGAAAGTGTCGACAACACATGGTTGACAACCTGCAGGGGAAACACTGACTATCCCACTACTCTACTACTGTCTTTTGAAAGCTTTTTTTACCATTCCTCTTGTAACATGTACTGATCCTGGTCCCTGGAAGCTCCAAGAAAATGAAGTCGGGCGGGCTAAAGAGAAAGTTGCCTTCCGAAACGTGCACACAACTGGCAAAAAGGACCTGTTATATTACCATCAACTTACATGGTGGCCTCGTAAGGATATTACGGGCGTCATGGCATCGTAACTACGGGACCTCGATGTCATGACGACATACCACTGTTCCCCCCGTGTTTGCCCTCGTCAGTCGTTAGTACGACAATAGGGTGAGAGGTGAATAATCAACAGGGGAACAGGCGTGAGGACGTAATGGAATTCAGTTACTAATAACACTGCGTGTAAAGCAAAAACAAACAAAAAACGCACGCACACACATAACCGGAAACAAAACCCAAAAAAGAATCTACTGGCAATGCATTTATCCTTTCATTATTTCTTTCTTTTTCTTTTCATTTGGTGCTAACCCTTTTAAGCGGATTCTGCCACGAAGCCGCCTCTAAGGGCCTCCCGACCATCTCAGCCATGAAAATGACCGAGCTGCCGGGCAGGCTTTTCAATATCTTATCCATCAACACCCAACTCAACGTTCTGTGAAAGACGAGCCCCGACACTGTGGTGGAGGCATCGGTTGTCTCGCTGAGAGAACTCACATCCTCTCTGTAGTCGCGACTGGTACAGATGAGGATCTGGAGCAAGGCCCCGGTCACCTGCACCTCCCGAACCATTCCTTCCGATATGGATTGGTGCAGAAGCCCTACGAAGCTGTTGACCGGCACACCCCCGCTGGTATGGCACCATTTACGGAGGATCTGAACAGCGTCAATGTACTTTGCTTTGTCAAAAGTATCGTCCTGAGCGGTTTGGCTGGTTTCGTCTTGGTTGTCGGTGTCCACAACCACAACATGCCGCAAAGCACCAAACATACGCACAGAGAGTGCCTCTGGCATCAGTTGGTACAACGGTACGTCCTCCTGCACACCCTTCACCCGGAAGGTGCCCAGGTACTTCACATCCACGAAGGTGCTGATGCGGTGGAAGTACTCCTCAACCGAGTGGTACGCAGACTCTGTGACAATAATCTGCCCACCACTACCTGCATCGGAGACGCGGGAGCAGAGGTTCACTGTAGGGCCTTCGTAATCGTAGCCTGAAGGTGGAGGGGGAGGGGAAGGGGTTGAGGCATTGAAATCAAACTGATGTCTTAATGAGACAAAATTGAGTGCTTTTTTTCTCCATTAGCCAAAAGGTGTTGAATTGATTCTCGTTGCAAATTATGGGGTAAAAACGCTTGGTTGTTCCCAAGATAAATCGTTGACTTTGTCTTTGTTGCTTGTTTTCTACACCACGTGGTCCATCGACAGGTGAAATTAGTTGTCATAAAAATGACAACTGAAATGACATGTAAATCAGTTGTCATGGCAAGTGATTTCTTAAGGGGGGTAGGTGGGGAAATCATGAGCCTACAGGCATTCCCTCTCAAAAAGTTTGTCAGAAAGGAATACCTGTGATAGAGCGTGTCACTACAGCAGGTCCGATGTGCATTCCACAGCGAACACGGAGGCCTTTGAAGCCTGGCTCCATTCTGCATGCAGGGTGGCCGAGGATCTCCGAGGGCCAGTCACAGCGGACGAGGTCCATCTGCAGCTCGCAGAGGAAGGCAACCGCGTTGACGTGGTCGGCGAAGGCGACCATGAAGGCGTCTCCGATGGTCTTCACCTCGTAGCCTTCGTAGCGCTCGATCAACCCACGGCACATTGCATGGTGCGTCGCTAGCGCCTGCTCCATACCGCTCGGAAAGGCCTCCCACAGCTCTGAAGAACGCAGGATATCAGTGAAGACGAACGCCATATTCCCTTCTTGAGGTGCGTTTTTAAGCTTTCTGTACATCTTCCGCCGATGCACCGCAGCGTGAACCGAAAACACCGCCGCAAAGGCAAACGCAACACCAATCACAACAGGAAGCACCACCGACACCACCGAACTCCCTCCGTCCCCTTCGCCCATCTCTGGCAACGGAATGCATTGCTTCCCATGCTGCGGGTTGTACATCCCCATCGGGCATGCCTCACATATTTCCCACTCTGCGCGGAAGAACTCTGCTACTGTACAGTTTTCGTGCATCTTCACGAACTCCATCACCTCACCCTCCATATCCATCAGGATCGTTCCGTCGACCTTAGGGGTGATATACGTCACGTCCTCAATGTGTTGACTCAGGACACTCCATGCCTCGGTTTGTGCATGCTCCTTCCCCACCTCCCCATGTGATTGAAAATTATATCCATCCCCGTTTTCGCATAAATACGAAAGCGTAGCGACCCTATATGGTACGTCAAACGATATTTCCTGCCAGGTGCCATCGCTTCCGGGGGTCTCCATATTTGTGATACGGTGGTAAGGTTTTAGGCGGGGGTTGAAGGTGTAGCGGAGCCCGCGTACTTGGAGGAATTGACCGTTCAGCTTTTCGCTTCTGTTGTATTTGCCTTCAGATGTGACGGTGGAGACCCCATGCTCTAGGGCACGGTACAACTCTGCTGCAGTCATATTCAGATAACACAAATGGTTCTGAAAAGGAAATGCCCCAGAAATCGCGATTCTCGTAATATTACCTGCTGCCCAGCCGTCTCTCAGGCCACCCCCATTAACAATTTCGATTTGCGAATCGCGGAAGGTGGACATGCTTTTAGTGAAGAGCTGTCCCAGCTCGCATTCTCCTTCCCTGCAAGGTGAGGTTCTGGAGCCGTCGCTGTGCTTTACGTATCCAGAAGGCATGTCTCCGAGGGAGTACCCAAAGATCCGCTGAGAACGGTATGCTCTGTCTACCTCAGACTGCATAAACGCTTCGTCTGCACGGAACTGTGTGTCCCTTAAGCGATCCGGAATGTTTTCGGTGTCATAACTGCCTACTGTCGCATCCTTCAGGGTAAAAACGTTGCTTTGATTCGAAAAGATTAGATCAAATGTATGCAATTTCCCTGGAAGCCCTGCGGTATATACTACCAAAGGCCCTGAATCGTCGGGACGCTCAATATGCTCTGGTTGACCCTGTGTAGTGGGCAGAAGGATCACATCAGCACCGCTTTGCTTCAACAAAACAACTTCCTCAGGAGGGGAGTACACCAAGGTCAGAACCACCACTTTGTCGGCCCCGGTGCGCTGAAGGAGCAGAACCAAATCCTTCACTAAGGTTCCATAACCTAGCGTGGGAATCCAAAAGCTAGAGGGATAAGCCATGATAAAGCCGATGCGGAAACCGCGAATTGGTTCGGTGATGATGCTGTATTGCACCATACCCCTGAAGACCTCCATGCCATCGGACATATGCAAATTCGAGCAGAGAAACGGCTGAAACGAATGCCCAAGCTGCCCTGCTACTGCATGACGTTGCGAGAATTTTAGAAAATACGGTTCCACTGCGACAAAAAACCCTGCCTTTGCACGTCCCCACAGACGTTGGTTCAGGTCAAGACCAGCAGGGTGGAGTTGAATGACCCGGTCAAGCTGGGCAAAATTCCCAATATGCACTGTTCCATCGACACCGTGTCTTGACTCACGGAGCAGCGCGGCAATAGCAGGGAAACCTCCTTTGCAGCCAGAGGCACTCACATTCTGGCAAGGTGTTGACCAAGACCCATAAGGCTGGATCGGCTGGCGACCCACAACTACAACCCGTAGTGTAATAGAAACCACAAACTGACTGCACAACAGTGCGAGCATAGTGCCGTGTAAAATAGGGTGCACTTCATTCACATCAACATCTGATTTATTTGGGCTGTTGTTTTGGGGGTTGGGGGTAGGGGTTGAATTGGGAAGAGAAAAAAAATCGCAAAATTTTCACATTTTTGGTTGAGAGTAGACACCCCGAGGAGCTCCACTATACCCCTTCCAATGTTTTTTTTTGTGTGTAAACACTCTTAGAAATTTAAAAAGAAAGGTAAAGATGAAAGCCTGCATGCAGGTCATCTAAAGGGGCTAGGCTAGGATATGAGAGCTTATTGGAAAGATCTTTAGTTCTGTTTATCGACTTTCCAATCTGAGCAGCAATACCGCAAACTGGTCTTGCGTCAACCTACCATGTCGGGAGACGCCAAGAGACGCCAGCATGCTGTCCGCTTCGGTATCTGTGAGCGGCACCCCAAAGGTTTCGTACGTTCTGAACAGCGCCTTTGCCTCGTCATATGAAAGACTGCCCGAGCCGTCCACATCGTATTTTGCAAACTCTGCGTTGATGTGATGCTCATGCATGCCCACCGGAAGACCGGTATCTGTGTCACGCACCACCAGGTCCGGTATCTCCACCCCTGCCCTCGCCAACGCCTTTGGTCGTTCCGCATTCCGCATCAACGGTGTATGGCTTAAAAAGGATGGTTTCGAGGGCACCCCTGGTTCGGACAGCACCGCCTCCCACAAGGCAGTGAGCTGTTGTTGGTATTCTTGTGTAACGCATTCGAGCGCAGTGAGTCCCTCGACGTTGGTGATGCCCACGTCGCGGGTGTGGCTGCGGAGGAGCTCCGAGAGGAATTCCTCTCCCCCGCAGAAGTTGGTGCACGCATGGTGCAGTGGGGTGTTGCCAGCAGAGTCCTGAGGGAGGTTTGGATGGGGGGTTATTTTGATGAAGCATTTTTTTTTTTTTTGAAAAAAATCAATATCGGTTGTATTAGTGCAGACTATAAGTTGTTGTTGCTGTGGGAGGGGGAGGTTATTTGACAGAAAGAAGTGTGTAGCATGGGAAAACTAAAACTGTGGGGGGGTGACATAAACCACCCGGCCCACGGGTGAAATGTACGAAAGAAAGCAACCAACTCCAAAATCACCAAAAAAAAACAAAAAACAAAAAAACACATACTATCAAATTGACCGCACACTCCCCATCATTGATGAGCAATTTAAGGATTGCACAGGCTCTTTTATAGCGTGTCGCGTTTTCCTTTTCGGCGTTGAGATGTGTGTTCATGCACAGCAGGTGGAGGGGGCTGCGGCACAGCGTGTCGACACGCTCCGGACAGACCAGCCGCTTGAACTGCTGCAACATAAGCTGACACGTCGCAGGACTCCCAAGCTGCTGTGCGTTGTGGTGGAAGGGCGAGAGCCCATTCTCATCAAAGATCTCCTTCGCATTGCGCGACGCCATCAACAGCGAATGCCGCTCCCACAACCACTGCTTCAGGGAGGTCATGTCTTCTACGTCGGGGGTCACTAGGGACGCTATCTTCCATATCTGACAGAGATCCTCACCCCTCGGCACCGACACCCCTACTGAACAGGTTAACGTCAAACTCTCCAAAGGAGTCGACGAAAGACAACAAAACCGCACCGTCCCCCCCACCTCACCCCATGAATAGACAGCATGCTCCGTCTCGGCATCCGATGACTCATCTATCGAGGTTTGGTACCGATAGCGTATTGGTGTCACCTCCTCCACCAGCGACGCATACACGATCACCCTCGCCTTCACAACAGAGATCCCCCCAGTATAGGGCAGCGCTTTGAACGCGACCTTCAAAGCGAGCGACGTCGTCTGTGGGATGTCCAGCTTCATGAAGTAGTCGGTGTGCGCGCTGAGGTTGCACAGCTCGAAACATGAGTGGTGAGGAAAGGGGGTGCCGGACATGATGGATTGGATCGTAAGCGTTTTCGCAGGAATAGGGGGCATTACTGAAGGCATGCTACGCTAAGTAGGAAGATCTCCACCCGATGGTGCAGCAGGGGCCACGAAGAGAGGGAGAGGGAGAGATTTGTGAAGGCTACGAAGAATTGTTGTGCGAAAAAAAGGTAACACCAAAAGGAAGGGGGGGTGTCAAATCTGTGGGGTTGAAGGGAGGGTGAAGGGAGAGTCATAGAATGTGGTGTGGAGAACTAATAGGGTAATTTGGTGTGGCCCGACGACCCCAAAATAGCACAAAAAAATAGCACCTCCCTTCAGCCGCACCAAAAAATCCAGATGCCCAGAATAGCAGAAAATAGCACAAAAATAGCACCCCCTTTCAGCCACACCAGTAATTCTTAAAATATGGCTTCAAAAAAAAAGTGAAGTTATTAATGCAGGCACCTCCGACTGACCCACGTACGATGCCAGCCATCCGGATGAAAGCACAAGTACCCTGCGGCCAACAACAGAAGATGTAAAAAGGAAACCTAATGACTGGCCCGTACCGTAAGAGAACGAGGGCGGTTCACAACCGCTCGACAGCCGGCGGCCCACCTTCCGTTGAAGAGTTGTGAGCTTACAGGTACTGCAGTTCGCTGCACCCAACGCTTGATGCACGATGGTCTACACAAGAGAGCAGAAACCCAAAAACACAAAAAGGGGTGGGCGGGGGGGTCACAACATCTCTCTCTTGGCGCCCCATGCTGTACCGACAGTTGGGCCTCACCCTTTCTCTTAGGGATATACATGGACGTCCTTACAGGCAGCACACCGTAACCCAAAGGCGTGGTAGAGAGACTCCGTAGAGCAACTCTGGCCTGACCGCTGGCCATTTATGCTCCGGGTGCGAGCACCCATCATAGCATAGGGGGGCCAGCCTGACCCAGCATTTATATACCCTGCCAGGGTGAACTTGCATAAAAGAGGGCAGGGGCGTTTAGACCCTGAGGACTAGGGGAAGTCCCGCATACCCCAACAGAAAGACAAAGGCTATGCACTGGTGATATAGGAGAGGCAGGGTTGCTGAAAAACAAAAAGACCCTGAAGGCACAAAAACGCCCCGCATACCCCTCCTCGCCTCCTGTTTTGTAATCTCTCAGGTAGGAGACATCGGTTCGAGCGGTCAACACCTTCATAGAGTTTCTGGAGGAACGGACCCCCGGATGCAATTTAAGGTCCAGCCCAGGACCCTCAAAAAAAAATGTGTGTGTGTGTGGGGTGTCTTGAGCCTTGGATAGGGGGGTGTGGGGAGACAAAACAGTGAAACCGGCGTGGGTTTGTGAGTTGCTAGCCTTTCCGATGTGTGAGAAAAAGACATGGGGGAGAGTCAAGCTAGTGGACCTAGAGTCAACGAAAACAGGCCTCTCGCTAACTCAGCCGGGTTGGCTCACTGGTGTGTGGGTACAGATGTCTTGTCACAATGACGCCATCTGGTTGCATATCCACAACAACGCGTGAACACGGTGATATCGCAAACGCGGATGAGCTTTGCGGTATCACACGCACACAAGACATGGTCGCCACATCATACTGGTGCAAGTCAAAGTTGGATGCATCATCTCCCTCATCATCTCCCTCATCATCTTCGTCATCATTTGTAAGTATCGCGACCACAAGATACTTACCACACGGAGTGAACCGCATGCCCTCGACGTCCCCACCCACATCAACATTGTGAAGAGCCGCGCCACTCCAATCATAGAGGTGCACGTTGTTTCCCACCCCCACAGCAAAGACAGAGGCAGACCGTGAAAGCGCCACTGAACACCACCCTTCCACTGGTACACATGCCACAGACGCACCTGTGTTCACATCCCACAGACGTACGTTACCCTCGTTGTAGGAGTTAGCGACCACCCACCCACCACAGCGCGACACTTCCATTTTCCTGCACGCCCCCTGGCACGAGAGAAAGCGGAGCAACGTCAGGTCTTCGTCATACACAGAGACGCCGTCTCTGCCCCTTGAGACAACAACACCGCCACGCGCGAACACAAACGCAGATAAGCCGTCGACTTCGCGGAGCACCTCCCCACCCGGAAGCGCAACCTGGAGAAGACAATTCCAACACGCCAGGTAGCAGCGGGTCTTGCACGGCGAGATGGCAGGCCGACTGCACATACCATTGCCCATTTTAAATGAAAAGACAGTCTCAAAGGTTTCTGTGTCGAAACCGCCGACATACCCACTCCCGTGCGGGCCATAGACACAGAGCGTTCCACAAAGCGACAGTGACAGGTATTCTGTAAGGGTTGCAGTGTTTACAGTGTACTCAGCAGGACATTTGATGTCGGCAAAGCAAGGGCGGGCAAGCACAACCTGCACCCCTGCATCAAACGCAGTGTCCTGCAGACGGCACGTCCCCTCCAGCACTTGCGTGCCGATGCGCATCTCGACAGACGCAGGCGAGACAGCAAGCGCCGCGCACGCAACCTCCTTTGCCGCTGCAACGTCCGCCTCGCACGGCACCTCCACTGTCGCAGTCACGCCTGACTCTTCCAGCACAAAGGTCACATCCATCATGTTGGTAGGGGGTCTGTTGTGTTTGATGTGAATGCGAACGTGGTAATGTGGACTGTACGGCGTTCTTGCACTTTCCCCTTTTGGGGGAGAGAGACGTTTCCGCTGCTGTTGGACAGTACTTCACGTGGAACATGGGTGCCTATGACAGGAAGGAGAAGGGAGGAAGAGAAGGAGGGAAAGGGGATGGGGAAGGTGAAAAATAAATCCAGTCATTTTTTTTTTCTCTCTTCTTTTTGTTGGTTTTTTTTTTTCTTCGAAAAAGGAGGAACATAAAAGGGGGGTGAAAACGCTGCAGGGGAAATATGCCTAGGTCTCAACACATAGCACCTATTTGGAGAAAGTAAACACCCAGTAACCCACCTCATTGTATTTTCCAGATGAAAAAGAGAGGGAAAAAAAAAAAACCAAAAGTGGCCCCAAACCCAGCTCCCCACCAGCCCCCATCCCTCCCGTGGTAATACCACGGGAGGGAGGGGAAATGAAATAAAATAAACGTGAAAAATAAACCCAAGACTTGCTTTCAGACGCGGGGGCATTCATCAAAAGAAAAGAAAAGAAAAGAAAAGAAATAAAAACACACATAATCGAGTTAGGATAGGAAACAGTTAAACTGGACCAAAAAACAAAGTGAAGTTGATAGTGCAAACGCCTCTGGGACGCAGAGCACTGATACTCCGCAGATAAATAAAGAGGGGGAGGGGGGCATCAACGTCTCTGGCTGTTCGTGGCTGTTGGAGGTGGTGTGGTGGTGTGGTATGTTGTTAATTGGGATCTACCTGTGTGTCCAAAAAACATTTAGACTAGAAATCTTTATTGTTCACACTCTGTTTATTCTAAAAACGGGGTAAAAAAAAAAAACCACGACACAGAAAAGGTGGAGGAGGTAATCTTGAACCCTTCCCCACCCCCCAGATGACACTACAAAAGCAAAAATCCAAAAGATTTCCCCCCAAAAAAGCCCAAATTTATTCAAATGCGTTTCGTAACCTTAAGCCTCTCTCCCTCTCTCTGTTGTTTGCCCCTTTGTGCATACCGTGTGCGAGCAACGTTGCATAGGCAAGCCGCTTCTTGTCGAGGTCAGCCTTCTCCAGACGCGTCATTGCCTTCAGCTTCTCAACCGAGCGTGACGATGCCACCCAGGCGTCGAGCACGTCCGCAACCTTCTTACGCTCAGACTTCTCGTTCAGGAAGTTCGGGTTCACGTTGTGCTCCTTGAACACAGGCTGTACAAAAAGAATATTTTTTTTTTGAAAGATTACCACATAAAAACACTACGAGAATAACTTAATTCTTGGTGATAAAAATCTCCCCAAATCTGTCATATTCATTGCCTGCACTCTGTTTCGCTGTATCGACAATCACTCTATATGCCCTGGCATAAAGATCTGTACTCAATGTTGGCCGAAGCCTTTGCACAGAAGGCCTAGACACAGATTGCCCTCAACTCCTTCAGGGTAGATTTTATTTCTTCGCAGTTTTCTTTCCTTCTTCATTTTCCCTTTTCTCCGCTTTGTCATACCTCGAGAAGACGTTTGGCTTCGTGCACCTTCTGCTCAGAGAGCCGGCCCTTTTCGAGAGACGGGATCATTGCGACCTTAAGGTAGCGCAGCACACCCTCGGACTTCGGGCTCTTTGTCACAGCATCGCCGGCAGGAAGCAGACGCACCAGGTTAGCTGTGGAGGTGGGGTGAGGTGAGGTGATGGGGATATGAACAATACGTGAAGAGAAGTACACAAGGATATCTCTAAATCCGACCCTTTTTGGCCAAATTCCGAAATCCAAATCCAAAAAATTCCCTGTTTTTTTGATACAGTTTTTGGGCTGTTTTTTGACTTTTTTGCGGGAAATTTTTTTTTTTTCCCCCACAAAACTTTTTCGACATGTTGACAGGGCTCTTGCCAATCACCCCTTTTGGCCAAAACGGGGTGATTTGGGGTCCCGAGCTTTCCCCCCGTAAAAGCGGTCGCTGCGAGCGCGTCGCGCGCGCGACTCCCTGCCAGTGCAGGGAGGTGAGGCTTCTTCCCTCTGATGCACAAAATCGTAGAAGGCTGGTGGGGAGAGTGAATCACGATCCATCGTGGGTGTCAGCCTTATCAGTAACCTCAGTACATTTATGTAAGAAAAGGTAGTCAAGGCACCCAAAGGTTCCTGGCGAAGCCACGGTACGCAACATTTCTAAAAAATGTTGACATAAAATGGCACTGTCGTTGGTAATTAGCATCAGGAAAATGCCCGCGCGGGAAATCGGCGCCTCAATACATTATTGCCATCAATTTTGATTTCATATTTTGCTAAAGCGAAAGCTTCTGGCGAAGCCACGGTACGCAACATTTGAGATCTCCTCCGTCTTCCAACCCTCATAATTGAATGCGATTGACACGTCTTCTCCTTCTTCTTGTGCACAACCTCAAATGTCTCCGATGCTGGACGTTTGACTGCAACTGACGCGAACATCTGCACCCACAACAACTACAGCAACTGTCTGCAGGACCAATTTTTTTCTCGAAAATCCGAGATTTTTATTTTCCCCCCCCTCACTTTTTTCACTTATTTGATCGCGTTGATCGATCGCATCCCACAGGCGAAACTCTCTGGGGGTGGGGTGGGGTAGAATGTACCTGAAATTGCTGTAGGGAAAAACAGGGAATTTTTTTCAGGGAATTTTTTATTTTCCTGAAATCCATATGGGTCGATTTCAAAACCCCCCCCCCCCCCAAAAGTTCTTTTTTGTCTTTTTCATGATATAGGCAGTTTTTTTGCAGTCTGAGGTCCGGAACCGCCCCAAAAACGATTTTCTGGGAGGTTTTGGGTGGTTTTGGGGCGAAATGGACCTTTTTTGACCATTTTTATGGTATTTTTAGGCTGTTTTTGGCCCTTCTTCTTACACAGCCTATTGGGGGTCAAAATAGCTATTTTTGACCAAAAAACACAATTTATTTGACGCCAGGAGGCCTCCGTTGGCCCAAATATATCCCAAAAATGGGCTGTGAGCCCAATCCGACCTGTTTTGGGCACATTTGGCACTTTTCTTGGTGCTTATTTGATGTTTTTTGGTCAAAAATAGCTATTTTGACCCCCAATAGGCTGTGTAAGAAGAAGGGCCAAAAACAGCCTAAAAATACCATAAAAATGGTCAAAAAAGGTCCATTTCGCCCCAAAACCACCCAAAACCTCCCAGAAAATCGTTTTTGGGGCGGTTCCGGACCTCAGACTGCAAAAAAACTGCCTATATCATGAAAAAGACAAAAAAGAACTTTTGGGGGGGGGGGGGGGGGGGGTTTGAAATCGACCCATATCCAAATCCACAATTAGAAAAATCCCTGGAAGTACATCTATAAAAAAAAACTGTGGTTGTTGATGCAGGCACCTCCGACTGACCCACTGTACGATGCCAGCCATCCGGATGAAAGCACAAAAAAGGTTGGCATGAACTACAAAATCCCTCATGACCTAGACGCACCGTTTGGGGGTGGATCTGAACACCATGTTGTTCCTACAATCCATTTTGACAATGTGGGAGGTTGGGTTTCGACCCCATCACCCGACCCTTTGAAATAAAAATTATTACCAGTCGTAAATTCACTCAAGAAAAAGCGTGCAAACGGTTTTTTTTTCTTTTTGCCCCTCAAGCAAGCTTTACATTCAAGAGAAGTTGAAAGTGCAAACGCCTCACCGTTCATCGACGGACGCACTGGATCATTAAAATACATCGTTAACATACCAACCAACGACGGCATCCCCTCTGTCGTGTCCTCCCTTTGCACCTCCCGGGTTACACGCTTGTATTTGCATTTACCGACGGTCATCGCAGGGGCTCTGGGATGTTGTGCATCTGAGTTCTGGTCGTCCCCTACTGCCCATTTGAAGCGATTGGGGTGGTGTGCCAGCTGCAGCCAACGGGAGACATCTGGGGTGTGGATGGACAGTCCGTGAAGGCGGGTGGCGGGCTGGTGTGGGGGCAGATTCATTTGGAGTGGGTCATCCATTGTAGGGGGTGCTGTGAATTGCAGGGGCTCGTCGGGACTGCACAGAGAACGGCGTTGGTGGTGGAATTTGATACGTGTGTATGCCTCTTCGATCTTATCGGTGATGAGGATTTCTGTCGGCAGACATGGACGAAGCTGTTTGTAGCTGTAACGCTGCAGCAGTTGTCTTGCGTAGGTTCCGACCCGCATTTTCCCAAAGATCTTCTCCCTGAGAACTTCCGCCTCATGAAGCTGCGCCAACTGGCCTCTCCAGGTCATCACCTCTACGTATTTGTTGAACACTTCGAGCACCTCATTCCGGTCGTTCTGGTCCTGCCATGATGTGTGCGTTTCGAAGAGCTGTGCGAACAGCATGCGGAGCCCTGCGTCATCCCCAGCAGCCCACATCACATCGATGTAACGCTGGATGAACGAGGCACTGACGTTCCCTTCACGTTGTCTTTGCCAGCCCTTTTCCATAAGGGCGCGAGCGTCGAGGACATCACCTTGTCCAGCCCCGCTGGAGTTTTTCTCTAACAGAGAGATAGCCGAGTAGAATGCTCCGGTCTGTGTGGCAGGGTCGTTGTGCGCGCGGGGGAAGTATTCAGTGGCAATGAGCTTCTGTTCGTCCTCATTGTGCGCCGCATTGCGGAGGAAGCGGATGAACTGTGTCCACACAATGGCGCGCAGGTTCTTCAGCTCCACACCGAACCGTTCGTCTCCATACTCCAACCTGGCGAGGGTGTCCTCGAAGAGCGCGCGCCCCAGGACAAATGGTGTGAGGGACACCTTGCCCACGGTGGCTTTGGATGCGCCAATGTCAATCCATTGGTCCTGGCCTTGCCAGAGGGTGCGGATCTGCCCTTCTGCCAAATGCGTGACGGTTGTTTCCAACCCTTTCCCCGGTTGTCCGCTGCGTAGCGTGTCCGCGTATGCGAATCGGAGGATCAAAGAGTTCGGGCACGCTGCAATGCCTTCCCCGAAGACGTTGTGTGCCTGCGTGAGGCAGCCTTCGTCAATGAAGAACCTCGCAAGGATGTACCAAAAAACGGGAACCCGGGACATACAAACAAGGGCCTTCCTGCAAATCGCTTCGATCCGTTCTCTAAAATAGATCCGTTCCGACCGAATATGCATCGGATCCGCCATTTCAAACTCTAAGTAATGCATCCATGCAGCCACCTGCTCGTATTTCTGAGTGATTCCTGGGAACAACACAGAATAGATGGGGTTTTCCTCTGTGGCCACCAAAGGGACGGGAAGTGCTTTTGTATCTAATCCATGAATGTATGAGGTCAATGTGCGTACGTGGTCTGCTGCTCGGTCGAACCCAGACTTTACCCCTTCTGGGATACGGTACGGATCGCCGTCACCGGCTATGCGGTTTTCAAACGCGATGTATGTCTTCCAGATTGAGGGTTTGTCGTCCATCCTTAGCATCGGAATTTTTAACATATCGTGGTGCACTGCACGGATCGTCTGATGAAACTGAAATGAGTTCAACCCCTGCGTTTCCAGCACCCTGAGATACTCCTCCCAAAGCGGCTTGCTTTCATAGTCAAACCCGATCCGCCGTTTGACGCTGTTGAATTCATTTGCGTACTCTTCCAGGGTGGAGTGTTGCTGTACGTATTTGAGATGCACGATGTACATCATTACACCTTGGTTCGTGTTGGTCACCTTTTCGGAGAGGAGCGTCCGTACCTTTTGGATTTGCTGTTCCTTTGAAATGCGTGGGTCAGATTCGATACCTTGGATGTACATCATCACCGCTTCATCAGAGGTAGGGAAGTGGTGAAGATAGCGCCGGAGAACGTCCTCACAAAGGGATAAGGGGACCCGCTTTGCTCGAATATCTTCGAGAATGATCCTCCACGAGGCCAAATCGAACACATCGTTCGCGACCCTGACGTACATCTCCACGATATGCGGAGGCCTCTCATAGGCCCCTTCTCCCGTTCCCCCCCACCGTTCAATATTCTCCTTGCTCGATTCCGGTGCCTCTGTCTCAATCCCCCCCAATGCTTTGAATCCCCTCTGCTGTTCCTCCATCAAATTCTTTTGATACGCAGTAAACGTATCCTCTTCTAGAAATCGTACCCTCTTTTTTGGCCCCGTATTCGGCTCGCTTTTTATCAATGAAGAAGAAACCTCGATTTTGGTAGTAGCCGGTGGTGTTGGAAGCTCGGATTTGATAGAGGTAGATGTCGATGGGGGTGGTGTAGGAGGTTTTTTTACGATATTCTCCTTTTTGCGGATCTTCTGTGCAAGCGAGGAGAGCCCCATTTCTGCAAGGATCGCAGCCTCCTCAGCGTCAAGCCCTTCCTCATCCAACGGCGTCATCCCAGCATCGTCCCGCTTCCTCTTTGCCCCGACAATGACATTCCCTCCACCCTCCTCCCCATCGTCCACCTCAATACCCTCGTCAACCTCAATCCCTTCATCAACTTCGATCCCCTCATCCACAAGCATCGCGTCAGGTGGGGGTGTACCCGTGGTCGCCGTGCTGTCTGACAGTTGATCTGACATCGTTGCGACACCCCTAGAGGGTATCGCTGTCTGTGTGTGTGTGTTTTTTTCTTCTCCTTTTGTAGCGAGGATTAGCGAGGGAAAAAGGGGGAGGGTTAAAAGGGACGTTCACGACGCCATATGTCATATGGTAAAAACAATGATATGTGTTTCTGACATATCAGAAAAGTAAAATGTTATTTTGCTTGGCATTATGACATGCCACGCTGACATGAAGTGTCGTGCATGAAGAGATTAGACGCAAGGCACTGATTTGAAGGGGGGGGGAAAAATTGATTTTTGAAAATACAAAACCCTCTTCGTGAAACAGTGTACCTTTGGTGTATGACCTCCTTCGGTGTACTGTAGGGTGCATCAATCATGCAGTCGTACATCCATTTCGTGGTTTTACATAAAAATGGTAGTTTTCGATGCAGGCACATCTACTCCTACTGACCCACGTACAATGCCAGCCATCCGGAAGAAAGCATAAGCACCCCGCGGACAACAGAAGATGTAAAAAGGAAACCCAATGGCTTGCCGTATCGTAGTGTGAACAGGGGCTGTACACAATCAAAAAAAAAGGGTGAAGGAGATCATTGGTGGGGTATTCTTGAGTAATAAGTGAAGTGAATACCACGGTAAAATCCAAGGGATCCGGGGTGTATGGCAAAGATGGATTAAATCCAGGGTCCAAATAATAAAATCTATTTAGGGTACTCACACTTTTTCTTTTGTTTCTTGTCCTTGGGCTTCCCAAAAATCCGAGCGGGCGGGCGGGAAAAAAAAAGTGAAGCAAAAAAAAAAAAGTGGAGGAAAAAAAAGTGAAGTTATTAATGCAGGCACCTCCGACTGACCCACGTACGATGCCAGCCATCCGGATGAAAGCACAAGTACCCTGCGGCCAACAACAGAAGATGTAAAAAGGAAACCTAATGACTGGCCCGTACCGTAAGAGAACGAGGGCGGTTCACAACCGCTCGACAGCCGGCGGCCCACCTTCCGTTGAAGAGTTGTGAGCTTACAGGTACTGCAGTTCGCTGCACCCAACGCTTGATGCACGATAGTCTACACAAGAGAGCAGAAACCCAAAAACACAAAAAGGGGTGGGCGGGGGGTCACAACATCTCTCTCTTGGCGCCCCATGCTGTACCGACAGTTGGGCCTCACCCTTTCTCTTAGGGATATACATGGACGTCCTTACAGGCAGCACACCGTAACCCAAAGGCGTGGCAGAGAGACTCCGTAGAGCGACTCTGGCCTGACCGCTGGCCATTTATGCTCCGGGTGCGAGCACCCATCATAGCATAGGGGGGCCAGCCTGACCCAGCATTTATATACCCTGCCAGGGTGAACTTGCATAAAAGAGGGCAGGGGCGTTTAGACCCTGAGGACTAGGGGAAGTCCCGCAGACCCCAACAGAAAGACAAAGGCTATGCACTGGTGATATAGGAGAGGCAGGGTTGCTGAAAAACAAAAAGACCCTGAAGGCACAAAAACGCCCCGCATACCCCTCCTCGCCTCCTGTTTTGTAATCTCTCAGGTAGGAGACATCGGTTCGAGCGGTCAACACCTTCATAGAGTTTCTGGAGGAACGGACCCCCGGGTGCAATTTAAGGTCCAGCCCAGGACCTAAAAAAAAAGTGAACGGGGAAAAAAAACCTGTGCGGTATTTTTCCGCCCAAGAGGGCGTTTTGTTGCAGTTCCGAGCCAATCCCGGCTTGTGGTGGGGGATATTCGGAAAAATGGACAAAACTTCAGTGACTTAAATTTTCGCAAAATTATGTTTTTAAATATGAACCCATACTCGTAAACAAGGGTCATTTTCAGTCTAATTTTGGAAATTTCCGACATTTGGAAGCAATTTTTTCCCCTGAAAAAAGTGGGTTTTCAGCCCAAAACGTACCACGGTTGGCATTTCCGGAACCCGTCCGCTGTGGTGGCCAGGGTGGGGTCACTTTACTGAAATAGCCAAATTCTTGGTTTTGGTCAAAATCCATGTAGGGTAAATCCCAAATCCAGATTTTCTCTCCCTGATCCTGACGTCTGAAAACACGAAAGTGCCCGAAAACACCGGCATTTGCATTTCCGGAATCCGTCCGTTGTGTGGTGGGGTCAATTTGCCAAAATGGACAAGTTTTTGGTTTTGGTCAAAACCCGTCAGTGTAAGGTAAAGGGGGGGCAGCGCCGCAGGCTCACGTTACCAACTTTTTTACTCGTGACATTTTCTTTTGATTGCTCTCCACCGTGGGGCTCAGATTGGAGCGTGCAGTTCTCTACCTTGCGGGGATGTTGCAGTAGTCAGCAACACAGCGCCGCAGGCGCACGGTACGCTACTTTTTTCTTTTTTGAAAACTTGGTTGTATTAGTGTAGACACCCTAGGATGAACTCCACTACTTGCCCGGCTACAACGTGCCAAATGCTCTGGTCGCATGACCACGGGGGGTCATCTACAACCTTCAAACCCCATTTTTCTCGGGGGTCACCATATACCCCCGAACCCTGTGAAAATCCGGATTTTTCTGGGAAAAATAATGGGGTGGGCATGGTCCCACCCCGGTCCACCTTGGTGGAAACCCTGTACACTTTTTATTTTTTGCCCACTTTTTTTTTTTTTCCTCCCTGAAAAATCCGAGCGGGCGGGGACAAGAAACAAAAGAAAAAGTGAGAGTACCCTTAATCCAATAAAATCCAATTAAATCCAATAAAATCTAATAAAATCCAATTAAATCCAATAAAATCTAATAAAATCCAATTAAATCCAATAAAATCCAGTGAGTGGGGGTTTAGAAGGAAAAGCTGGAAAAAGTTGGCAGAGAAACCTGCACACCTGTCCCACCCCCCAAGCGCACCTACCTCTTGACTTACAAAGTTACTACAGTGAAATACAATACAATACAGTACAATACAAACAGACCACCTGATTTTTACCCCGCATATAGGCACGTACAGGTGCGTATATTCCCTATATGTACCTAGACGGTCCTCTACGGACCTATACGCACCTATGCGCAAACCCGCAAACCCGTACGGACCTATACGCACCTGTACGTGCCTATATGCGGGGTAAAAATCAGGTGGTCTGTTTGTATTGTACTGTATTGTATTGTATTTCACTGTAGTAACTTTGTAAGTCAAGAGGTAGGTGCGCTTGGGGGGTGGGACAGGTGTGCAGGTTTCTCTGCCAACTTTTTCCAGCTTTTCCTTCTAACCCCCCACTCACTGGATTTGATTAAATTTTATTGGATTTAATTGGTCTACTGGAGGGAGATACTTTTAATTGGATTTAACCCTATAAGAGCCAAGCCATATTTTCAAGCCACTTTTGAGTTTTGGTTTTTGGGGCTCTCCAACCGGTAAAGGGACCCCAGATGCAAATTTTTAATCGTACCTGGCCGCAATTGAAAGATTTTGAACACGGCTTTCAATTCCATTTTTTTAAGTTTTTTCTCGAAAAAAAATGTTATCCCCAAAATGAGGTGAGCATAAAATCCACTTTTTGGGTTTTTACTAATTCGGCCGGCCGAGGAAAAACACGTAAATTATTTCTGTCCGAAAATGGCGTTATTTGAAAGATTGATCACAAAATCTTTTCAAAGAAAAAAAAATCGAGCAAAAAGTCCTAGTAGAACCCAACTTATATGAGTGCAGCTCTGTTAGCAGCCATGTCTAAAACTGATTTCCTTAACGATTTACACTGAAACATGGCTAAAAACGTAAAAAAGGGGCGATTTTTCACAATTTGGGCATCTCCTGAGGTCGAAAGCCCCTAGAATGGGTCGGAACGACCCTGTGACCCGAAAATCCATGAAAAAAGCACCCCGAAATACGAAAAAACAGTGAAAATTCGGCTTACTGTGTGCTCTGCATAGGTCGTGTGTGTGGGGTGTTTTTGTGGTTTTGGTGGCAACTCGCCCCAGCATCCAAATGGCAAACAGATGCACAAAGGTTTTCGATTTTTGCTTATTTTAAAAGATTTGAGTCAAATAGTTTCCCCATAAACCAAAGGATTTTTACGAAAACAAGCAGACCCATTATCAGATCATAATGACCCTTAGCCATAACCATGTCCTTCGGGTCGAAAGGGTGCCTCTTGGGTGGGTAGCAGTCCACAGATCCAAAGTGCAATCAGATGCGTAAAAGTTTTCGATTTTTGTTTCTTTTGAAAGATTCGTGTCAAAATCTTTGAAATATATAAAAATATTTTAACGAAAACGAGTAGAACCTCATACAGAGCATGGGGTGTCATTGAGGAACCAGAATAGGGGGTGCTCGTCCAAAGGGCTTTGAAAAGTGGCACGACTCCCCCAGCATCGAAAGTATTATCCGATGCATAAAAGTTTTCGATTCTTGCTTCCTTTGAAAGATCGGTGCAAATTCTTTCCACATAAAAAAAGTGTTTTTACGAAAATGAGTAGACCCTATGTCAGAGCACGTTGTCCTACAGATTTTAGAATGTGGGGGGGTCACAGGGGTGCCCACACCCCCACCCCGCCTCCCCCCAGCATCGAAAGTAATATCCGATGCATAAAAGTTTTCGATTCTTGCTTATTTTGAAAGATCGGCGAAAAATCTTTCGAAATATATAAAAATATGTGTTCACAAAAATGGGTAGAACCCGACTAAGGGCTTGTAGGCATTGGGTATCGCGAAAGGTACATATTTGGGGTGTGGGTGAAAAAACGTCACTTTTGGTGAAAGTAGCACCCCAGCCCCCAGCACCGAAACTAATATCAGATGCACAAAAGTTTTCGACTCTTGCTTCTTTTGAAAGATCGGTGCAAATTTTTTCCACATAAAAAAAATGTTTTTACGAAAATGAGTTGAACCTGTCTAAAATCATGGCGTCATTTCGAAAGCCATTAAAGTGGCTCTTGGCTCTTATAGGGTTAATTAAAAAATACGGATAATAAAATCCAATAAAATACAATTAAATCCAATTAATAAAATCCAATTAAATACTGGCTTGCCATCTTTGAGTGTATGGTGATGTATTCTGACTATACAACACATCATAAGAAATAATCCAGAACACAGTCAGCATTCGGGGGGCAGGGAAGCGAGGATCTATTGTTTTGCGCACATTTGCGGTTACGGTTATTGCAGTGCCCCTCTGGTGGACCAAAGAGACCCTCCCAGACTTTGCTGTGGAAACAGCACACCCACCCCCCGACCAGAACAAACCCCCACTCTCCAACCATCAATCCTCCTCACTAAGCTAGACGCAACGAAAAAAAGTTGACTTAAAATACAAAGCCCTCTCGTGAACAGTGTACCTTTGGTACATGACCGGCTGTACAGGGGTGGACACCCAACCATGCAGTCCTAAAAGAAAGATGAAGTGAAATGGATGGTGCAACGAATCTGGGAGTTGTCCAAAAAAAAGGGCATCCGAAAAATTGTTCCCAAAAGGTTCAGAACGTATCCAAGAAAACCTTTTTTTCCCCCAACTCTTTTGAGTAATGCCCCATAGACCTTTTCCCCACCATGTTGTGTGTCGGACCCTCCTCTACTTTTCTGACGCAGGCTGTGGTTTGTACCGTCGACACTACAAAAAAGCGGGACCAAACCACTCTCCTCCACACATGGTGAACTGCACATTCCGCTCATTCGATGATGCGTTTTACACAACATGCACCACCTCAGCCTCTGTATTAATCCTTCACTACTCACAAATGAAGACACAACAGAGCAGAACAACACCGCCACCACCACCCTCCCCCCACGGTACCGTTCTCTTTGGATAATCTCTCCCGACACTACTGTACCATTACCAGATACGGTATAGCTGGCTTGAGGTGAAACCCCAACCAGGCAAGCCCTGACATAAGGCCAGCTATATTGGCATCGTCCCCTAAGTCGTGTTGCCGTAAGAAAAAGCACTACGCCGTGAAGTACTGGAAAATAGAAAAGTGGGAAGGTAAGACACAGCAGGAATTGCCGCAAAGCAACTACTGTATCATGACCCACATGACCCACATGACCCACATGACCCACACCCCCCTCCCTCCGTTCACATATCCTCATCGCTCCCTGCAGCAGGCGACGGTGTGCGTCCCAAGAGGTCGAGATAGGAGGCGTTCAGCTTGTGGAATGCGAGTGGTGGGGTCGGCGGGAGTGCGAGCGAGCAGAGGGGGGAGAGCTCAGCATCTGCCGTGTGCAGGCTGGGGCGGTGTGAGCTGGCGGTGCTGCAGGGCGAGGCAGCGATACCCACACCAGGCACCACAACGGGAAGCCACTTCACCAGCTTCTCCGACACCCACACAGGGGCCGCACTGCGTGGCCTTCGCACCCCCACCCTCTCCCTCTGCACAGGAGGTATCCCAACCCCACCCTGCCTCCCCTTCCCCTTCCCCTTCCCCTTCCCCTTCACCCCCCTGCAGGCACGCCGCAAGGCAAAGGAGGTATGCGCCTCGTGGTCAACAAGCGTTTGCCTCGCACGGTCCTCTGCACGCAGTGTTTCCCCTATGCGTGCGGCCACGCCATGCTGTGCTGCGTCGGCGACAATCGCTGCAAGCATCCCCAACTGCAGCACTTCACGGGAGAGACGCAGACTCATTTCCCCCGCCTCAAGAAGCTGCTGTGTCACAATCCAACGCCGACGATTCGTCTCCGAAGCGAGAACCAATTTAGCTGTACTCCACGACGGCATACGCGGGGCACACTTAGCCTTCATAACACGAATCCTCAGCCACCCCTCCGACTCCTCACAATACAACCCTCGATAGGTGCAAACCACCTCCCGCAAAACGACCTCAGCACCAAGAAGGGTTGCACGGTGCCCCTCTTCACTGCAGTGCACATCTGCGAACGTTGTCCCGCAGTTCATCTGCATAAAGCCAGCCATACGACACCCCAGACGTTCATGTGTCCGCCCAACCCGCCCCTCCCCTGTAACACACCCAGAAGCAAAGCCGTGCCGGATACTTAACCGTGCACCCCACTCCTCCCCGACCACATCCTCTCGAGCCCTGTTCTCTCGCTCCTGTACCCGATGTGGCCCCTTCTGCATCAGGAAAGCAAAGCTGATGTGCAAACAGACAAGCAGAGAGAGAGGTGCACTATCACAACCCCCTCCCAGAGTACTCTATCTAGAGGGGAAGAGCCCGAGAGAACCCCTTTAGTGTCTCCCTATGCTGGGCCACCTAAGGTAAGGTGGGTAGGTGCAACAGAAACCCGGTGTTAGGGCATAAAAAGAAAGGGCGCTTTGTGAGGTGGTCTTGATGTTGTTTTTTTCCACCGGAAAAAAAAAGTGTGTGATGCTGTAAGAATAGCGGGGTTCGGTTATATTCTCAAGAATGTGCAAAAAAAAAAGTGAAGTTGTTGATAGTGCAAACGCCTCTGGGACGCAGGGTACTGACACATCCGCGGGGAAAAAAAGCGGACGCAGACATTGCGTTCTCCGTGGGGGTTATCGAAACCCCAGAGACAAACGAAGAAGAAGAGTCTATAAGAATGACCCTAAGCCCTAATGAAAGTTGCTGTGTGCAGACTCCTCTGGGATGCAGGTACTGACGTTTGAAGGAGAAGAAAGATAAAAAGTTGCTGCGATGAGGCGTACGTAATCGGCTGATAACACCGCCGTTTTGAGAATGGGTCACAAAAAAAAAATTTTTCCTTGAAACACGAAACGCCTCAACGTGCGTGGATCTCTGAACAGCTTCTCCCTCTCCCCCTCCCCCTCCCTCCCCACAGAGATAGAGAGCACAGCCATTCCCATGCATGCGCGTATCGTTGCATTAGGAGTAATGCATCACCCAGCCCACATCGCTGCACAGGGGGGTTGGACTGCCCTTTCGGTGTTCACTGCACTACCCACCTCGATCTAACCTACGGCGCAACAGTACACCCCCCTCTTAGTAACCAAGCCCCCGTAACGACACCACCTCGCGCTTCCCACACAATGAAAAGTGAAGTTGATAGTGCAAAAACACCTCTGGGACGCAGGGTACTAACACTCCCGCGGGCTGTCGAACACCTCGGAGTGTTGTACCTTGGGAGTTGCTAACAGGGAAAACTGTAAGCAGACACACAGGCATTTCCCCATCATGGCTGGGAAGGAGTCGTTACAACATCGTCTGGCAGGAGCTCACCCCCTTGAGCTGGCTCGGAAGTCGCACTCAGGAGACTTGTGGACGTCATCGACTCATGCACACCAGGGAATGGGCGGAGTTTTGCTGTTAATGCTGGCATGTTAGCTTTTACGTTGAGCTTTTGTATGACCCGCCCACTCGCGGATGTTTGATGCCTGCTTGGCCAGGAGGACCTTTGTGCATAATCCACCACCCTAGGCTTATCACCCAACCCCTCCCTCCCCAACCTGACAGGACTCTCAGGGAACTGTTGTGTTGCATCTCAAGCCTCGGGGGTGGTGCCATACCAGCAAAGTTGGTAAAGCCCGCACAGAGACCTCAAGCACACACCCGTAAACTGCCTGGGCGAACCATAGGTACTGGCCAAATCCCCCTCGGAACAACACGGCCCCGAGAAGTGGTACCCCCGCCAGTCAGGTGTGTCTCCCACCCCACCCAAAGAACGCATCTTACCACTCATATCGCAAGCCCGCAAAGCGAAGAGTGGAGCCCCCTGGTGGCGCTGTGGTGATTGACACCACCACACAACGACCGAACACATCGCACCACATCACACCCCACCCCAACCACACGGCATCCCATCATCATGCCGTCACGTATCGCGTGTCGATACGGAGGCTTTGATCATGAGGCACGTGACGTGCAGTGATGCACGCAGAGAGATGACTGCGTCCCTGCCTACCCCACCCACCTTGCGTAGCAGTGCAGACGGCACACCTAAGCTCTCAACAGCACATCCTCTCTCAAACAACAACTCACAACGTACAACAGACCCACCAAACGCAGCCGTGTGTGGCCCATGCATGGTTCTCACATCACCTCCTCGCATCACCCGACTGTCCTCCCAACCCTCCCCCTCCCCACACACACCACAGTGAGCTATACTCCGTTCAGGCATCATCCACTCTAAATTCGTTATCAAACACACACAGCTCTAAATCCCCTGGGGTGCACATTGAGAAAAACCGCTGCTTCTCACACAAAGGTGAAAAAGGGTTTTGAACTCTAAGCAAAGTGCCACCGCATTCAGATTGCGCACACACCCCCCTGCACAATGCCCCCCTCCCGCTCTTCAGAACTCCCACGCAGGCCTCACATCCCCCTCATCGCCACAGAAACACCTCCTTCAACATCTGCTGTATAAACCCACCCTCCCCAATACACCATACACGGAGCTCTGTAAGTTGCAACATCCTCATCACGCTGATACCACAGCCAGCCAGGTATAAACCACAGTACATACACACAGTACCGTTTCCCCTCGAGTGTAGTGTTACGCAAGACATCCAGCTCACCCTCCCCTCTCGCTTCTCTTCTGCGTCGACAGTCACCGTTTTTATTTTGACCAAAAAAGGACAAAAAAAAAAACGATTTTGCACTCAATGCCACCCCTAAGGGAGACAGAAGCATTGACGACGACAAAAAAAACAACACACCTCACGAAAGGTGGTGCAGAAAGAAAGAGCGAAAAGGAGAGGGGGAACAGCTGATCCTCTTCCTGAATGCATATCTCGAACCCTTCATTTGGCACATCCCCTCCCCACAGCTATCCTACCATTACACACCACCACCTACCCACCTACCCTTCTGGCAACATCCTTCCAGCAAAAAAAAAAAAAAAAAAAGGGTGGACTTAAATACAACAGCCCTCTCGTGAACAGTGTACCTTGGTGTATAACCGGGTGTACCGTGGGTGGACACCCTAACCATGCAATGCTACAATCCATTTCGTGGTTTACATCTGATATGTGCTACTCCCGCTTCCACTCATCAGATGAACGGGGAAACAAAAATCAACCAAGAAGAAAGAAAACAACATTAATCTGCCTTTGCAAACCCCCCTGGTACCAGCCCCCATCCCATCCTATGAAAGAAGCGTCGTCGGACAATAGAATTTACCTTTGAAATATGATGAATGGTGTGGCCGACGACCCCAAAATAGCAGAAAATAGCACCTCCCTTCAGCCGCACCAAAAAAATCCAGATGCCCAGAATAGCAGAAAATAGCACAAAAAAAATAGCACCCCCTTTCAGCCACACCAAAAGGAAGATAATATTTTCCATCGAAAGATGGGAGTTTTGTCCACCAGCGTCGTATCCTCTTGAAATACGAAAAGTCTTCTCGGTGCCACACAACTGCGAGACAGAACATCAGAAGGGCGGATCTGCACCATGCAATTCTTAGAGAAATCTTTTGTACGCCTCACCCTAGCAGCTGAGTAGTTGGTAACTAGAGAGCAAAGACAGTGAGTTTAAAAATTTTGTTTGATTATAGACTTCACTAGATAATAGCCACGGTTTTTCTTCACAGGATCCTTGAAAGAGCAAATAGAAGGAGTACGCTTTTGCAGTAGGAGGTGGCAGAGTCATTTTTCTATTGTATTTTGTTTGGGGGGGAGTTGTTTGTATTTGTACAATGAGTTAAAAAAAAATTGAGGAGAGAAAGGGGAAGGGAGAAGGGGGAGATCTGTTATTTATTTGTATCGCTGTAGTTCGTCGAATCTTTGTATGAAGAATAAAAGGGGTGTTTTTTTGGGGGTTAGAGTCCTTTATTCACACAATATATCAATGAACCTTCGAGCTTCCTAATGTATTTTTATACCTAAAGCGTAGGTTAAAGGAGAAATAGTTCCTCAGATACGGTCGCCAATCACCCCTCCAACGGGGTAATTGTGCAATCAACGAAAAAACCTTTTTTTCCCTTTTACTTACCTATCAGAGTTACTATTTTTAGCCATCTTTAAAAAAAAAAAGAGCGAACATCATTTTTAAGACCATCATCGCACATCAACTTCGTAGGATTTTTCCACAAAAGGGCGTTGTAAATGGTAATATCATTCACCCAACGCTAATTCGTATTTTTGGTAGAATTCGATCATGACGCAATACATATAAACATTTAGGACAACCACCATAACCTATAAGACAATGTATGGAGTAGAATCCTTTTCTTTCCCCCCCTTTTTCCCTTTCACCAGGGGAATCACAATCACCCCCCTTTCCATGCTGCCTTTGGATGCGCCGATGCGCGGAACTTCCCAAACTTCTCGTATGGAAGCATTTTGAGACCCTCTCCTCCCCCTTCTCCATCCTCCCCCTCTTCCCCCTCCTCCTCCTCCTCCTCCTCCCTCCCCTGCCGCAGCCTGAATACAAACCGCGGTGGAATTCGCAGGGAGCGTGCCAGACGGTAGATTTGGTATGGGAGTCTTTTCTCTGTGGCATCCTCCTTCTCCCTCTCCTCCCCGTTTTCTACCCTTTCGGGTGAAGCTAAGAGGGCAGCCTTCAGCTGAGGGCTAACGTTGTGTGCTGTGTAGAAGAAACGTTTGCTCTGTCGCAGGGTGGGTGCCGCATGGCGGTACGAGGAGTAGGAGACGGCGATGTTGTTTAACATAAAGGTAGCGTTGTCTCGGTGGTATGGAACGTGGATCCATGGTGCGTGGGCTTCGTGGAGAGCGTAGAACGCGAGCTCTCGGCATGATGCGAGCGCTCCGGAAAGGTATCGAACCGTCGTTGGAGAAGCTCTCAGGATGTCCCATGCACAAATGATATTCCTCCGTTGGGTGGGGTGGATGAACCGGGCAGACTCGGGGTTTTGTGAGACAGCGGCAAGACAGATCTGTTTGTGTGAGTTGAGCATGTAGTCGGCCGTGCCGTTTTGCGCAGCGTAACGGAGGGAAGTGCCGCAGGAGCGTACCGCGGCTATCACACATTGCTCATCCCAACGAGACTGAGGAAGCCACCGTAGAACCTCCCCATTGCGTCGGGTTGCCTCTTTCGGAAAGTTTTTGCCATATTTCACACCCAAATCACGCCGTACTGCATCGATAAAATCTATGTTCGGCATGACCCCATCCTCCGGCTCCAAACAGTACAGCAAAAATTTTTGGTTGGCAAGCACCTCTTTGCTCGCATCGGGGAAACCCCTGACGTACACCCTGTCGTGGCACACCGCGGATTTTAGCATAGCCCAATCCTGGTGGAATCTGGGGTCCGCCAGCCCTAGGGCTCCGGAGCAGTTTTTCACTGCAGCTTTGACTATTTGAGGATCACGCTTTGCGGACTCTGGGAGAAAACTCAGAGCACGCCCAGCAAAGGAGCAGACTGCTAGCCCAAAGGAAGGGTCAGCGAGGATGATTGGGTCGACAAAGGCAAGCAGACCATCGTACGGATGCAGCTCCACAAGCTTGAGAACAAAGCGCTCTGTAACAAACTCCTTGCGAATATGCTTCAACAGCTGTGGTTCCAGCAGGACCAAATGCTCACAAAACTCTCTGTCAACAATGGAAGCATCCGCTTGGTCCAACACAACAAACATACGACCCGTCGCCCGACCTCCCTGAAACGGAACCGCATAGCCTTCAAGAGAAACAGGATACCCAGTTGACCTTGTCGCTACGTCCTCCATAAAGCTCCGATCACGTTTTAACGAACTGTCCACTTCATGCCAGGCAGTCGCGCTTTTTAGAACCGCCATCGTACATATCTCTCTGTCCGCTTTAACCCAGCCTGGACAGTCGGACAGTTCGATCTTTCCCTTTGCAAGAAACTCTAAATAGTATTTGGAGGTGTTGTGCACGAGAAAGGAAGTACCAGAGTGAACCTCTGCACCGCAAACAAGCTCTTCCCGATCCGGAGCCTTAGCAGCAGTACTGTAGTCAGGTAGAATCTCAATGTAGTCCTCCTCCACACCAATCTGTGCAGCAACACGCCGGCACAGCGCGCCCCAGGTATCAACATCCTCGACAGTTTCCTCTACAACCTCACCGCTCAGTTGTACTGTCAAGAATATCTCCATTTTTTTTTTTGCGGAGAAAAGCGTTCGGGGTCACAACAGGAAAAGAAGAAGGGGGGGAGAGAAGGAAGTGTAGGAGTGAGCCCTCTGGGATAATAATTTTTTGACACAAATTGACAAAGCACCGATGAAGCAAGAAACCCCTTTGGTGGAGAGAGGAAATTGCAATAAGAGTTGACCCATCTTTCTTTTTAACTATTCTAGCACTACACACGATACAAGGAAGAAGAATTGGCATACAAAAAAAAGTTGACTTGAAATACAAAGCCCTCTCGTGAACAGTGTACCAAAAAAAAAACTAAAAGACTTTTCGAAAAGTTATTAGATGAACCTAAACTCTGTGCTTTTTTTTTAGCCACCTTGAAAAAAATGCTGTAAACGCTCTTCTTGAAGGTCATTCATACCTAAGGGCAGGCATGGAGAAATACTAAAAAAAACAAGATTCTAAAAGACCAAATGACTGTGCATACACATCAAAGCAATGCTTTATAAGAAGCGAAAGCCTTTCATCGCTTCGCCACCTTAGTCAACAGTCGTTATCCCCGCACAGCATCAGGTAAGAGACAGACCAGACCCTCCTCTGAGATTCTCCTTGCCCATCCCTAATAAAACCCTCACAAAGACGTTGACTTGAAATACAAAAGCACTCTCGTGAACAGTGTGCCCTTGGGGCACAACCGGTGCACCACTTGGGGTGGACCCCCCAACCCAATGCAGTACCTTCAAGCCATTTTTTTCTTTACATCTGATCCCTCCCGCCTTCTCATCAAGAACTCACGGCGGCCTGAAAAACCAGTGTTTACACTCAAATCGGAGACTGAGGGGTTATTATGAGTAATCGACGAAAATATGTAGCAAGAACTGGGTGGAATAACACAAGGCAGATGTTGCTTGCTTCATTCCACTGAACTCACGATTGCTCCCTGTTAGGTGAGGTGACTGTGCAGAGACCTTTGTTCCTATGTTCATTTAGGCACGAAGCGCGGAAAGCTCAGCCTTGGTTCTTTCAATATGCCGCCGCTTCTTCCGTTCCCGCTTCTGCAGTGCTGCAATGCGGAGCTGCTCCACCTGGGTGTTTGCTTTGTCGAGCGCCTCTCGTGTGGCCAGCTCTGTCTGTGCTGCGCTATGTGCATCCGCTTCAGCCTGGCCATGTGCACTTGCCATTGCCTGCATCATCCGCATCTCCCCTTGCAACACTTCTTGCCTTTCACAAAATAACTTTGCAGTTGTCGCCTTCATTTGCACGACCTCCGCCTCCAACAACGCCCTCTGCTCCACCAATCCATCTCTCTCCGCTCCTAACACCCTGACCTGCTCCAAATACCCTTGCGGTATCCCACCAGGACATAACCTCTCAGTCACATACCGGCCCACCTCTGCAGGGTCGTATACTTCAATGCTGTTTGGTGAGCCACGGAAATGCTCGCCTGCAGAGCGCACAGAGGCGAGCAACACCCCAGACGGTGCTCCAGGGACGGTGGTGGAGCGGAGTGGGGATAACTCACGTTTGTTTGGGGAGGTGGGGTGTGTGGCGGCATGGACGTAACGATCGCGGAGTGCGTGGAGACGCTGTACCAGGTCCGTCTCGGGTGGTGTGGAGGTGGAGGTTGCGGTAGACGTTGAGGTGTGTGCGGCAAACCCCGGGGGCATGTATCGTGCAACCGCCTCGTTCAGTTGGATGCTAGTTTGCAGTGCATCAGCCTGCTCGGTGCCGAGGTGGTGTGGGTCATCTGCTGGTGTGCGCACAGTGCGGTGTCTGTGCATTCGGGGGGTGTGTGTCCTGTGGGGTTTGAGTGGAATGCATCCTGGGTGGATGCCGGACCATGCACATATCGACTGAAACCCACATCTCAATCCCAATCCCCAAACCAACCACAGCGGTGTTCTTATTCCGCAAACCCTGCCCATAAAGGAATTCGCTCCGCCCCGCCCATGCAAACCCTCCCCCTGATGCCCTGATACCCTTCAACAGTATTTTCATCATATGCAATCAATAAATTGATAGTATATGGTGAGAACAAAAAAAATTGGGGGAACATTGGGGGGGTTTTCTTCCTCTTCTTTCACACTACCTTTTTTTTTTTGGCAAAATTTCTTCCAACACATCACACACCCTCCAATAGCGATACTGCACACACTCTGATGGGGTTGCTAGAATCAGAATACAACATCAACTTATCGTTCACAATAACTACACTACACTATTTCTTCTCTCTTTCCCCTCCCCCTCCTCCTCTCTCTCTCTCTCTCTCACTTGGATAATTCCATCCTGACCGTACCCCATCATCTCCCTCTCCCTCCACCTACCTACTCGCTTCCGGAGGCTTAAGATACCCCTCAGCAACCATATGTGGCACCTCTGCTGCCAACCACGGCCCCATCCCCAACGCCATTGCATGCGCTATCCCAAACTTCGGTGTGTTACTCGCCCATAAAGGGTGAAAATGAGAGGTAAGGCAGATCTTTCCTCCACGATACATCTTCAGTGTCTTGCCCTCCAGCTCAGGGAGCGCAAGCTCTGGTGCACTCTGCGGATAGGTAACCGGAATGTCAAATTCAAGGTCAAATTCGTAACGTACCTGCTCATGAAAATGCCAGACCTTCCCAAACCACCGCGTCCCCTGCGGGTTGCACTCCAGGTTGAACCAATGGCAGTCGTTCTTTTTGTTCAGCTCCACATATGATATCAACCCCGTCAACTCCTCCTTCATCCTCTGTGTCCACAAGGCACCATCCCGAGGGGACGCTCGGGTGCTCATCACAGGAATCTGCTTAAAGCTTTCCCGGGCAGAAACATTCGACATGATTGGCAAGCTCCCGTATCTCTTGGTATAGGTACTCAATGTCGGCCGAAGACGATATGGACTCAGATTTTTTTAAAAAACAAAACCCTCCTCCCCCCCTCTGGTGATAGATGGAGGGGAGGGAGGGGGAAGGGGGAGGAGAGCTCGGATGTTTAAAAGGAGGGGGTCATGTGCTTTTTTTTTTGTGTTGTTGTTGGGCCTCTCGTTTTGCTTAGTCACCTTTGATCGCAATCGGGATCGCACAGCATCAGCTGACTGTGTTGGAATTGACTATCACTTTAAAAGGTAGGTTCAGGTACGTCAAAAATGGTACACAAAGAAAAAAAGGTTTTGTTTTGTGTATTCCCGTTTTACTCTGATTGCATTTAAAAAAATCAAAGGAAAAAGAAAGGCTGGCGAATATGCCTCACAGTGCATACACTAGATATTTTACCACAAAAGTGTTCTCGAGGTTCACGCTCCTTGCCGGGAGTTTGTTTCCTCATTGTCATGGTGTATTGTTGTTGGGAATAATGTCATTTTCCCTATAGCAAAAATACTAGGTATTTTCTCAAAAAAAAGAATAAAAAAAAGAAGAAGAAAACGTCAACACAAAAAAAAGAATGGGAGAACGTAAAAGGAAACTTTGAAAAAAGAGATTTTTTAAAAAAAGCAAAGCTACTTCTCTTGAAAGAGAGAGAAAAAAAAGAACGGGTTGATTGCACGGTGGTCTCGTCAGGACATGACGAGCGTCATTACGACATAGCGACGCGCGTAGTTTACCCCGTTTTTTGACCCCCGTCATCTGTCACGTAATGTCCTTGTGAGGGCATCGTGTGGGTGCCTTTTTTTCCCCCCTTTTTCTTTCAAAATTATTTGGTGGTCCCCATCTTCAACCGAATTTTTGAGGCTGAGCAGAGATGTGTGGACCCTCCATTCTAGAGCGTCAATAATGACGCACATAGTGCCGTTATTACCATAGTGCATGACAGCTATTACAGCTATACGCTGCACCATGTATTTTTTTGGAAATGATTGGATGAATATTTCGGGCAAGTACAAAAAAAAATATATATATCACACATTCTCCGAAACTGCGTATCACTTGTGACCAACCATGGAGCCAATTTAAAGTGACTATTTTTCCACTAAAAAAATTCTCCGACCCCGGAATTTTTTCAGATCGCTCCGGAAATGCCATTCCGCGCCTTTTTGCAAAAAAATATTGCACCCTGAGGTCATTAAACGTCTGTGTGCGTTGACGGGTGGATCCTACTAATTTCTCGCGCCCCCAAAATAAAAATTTTATTTTTATTTTGAAAGATCGGGTGTGAAAACGTTCAATTCCGGGGTCGGACGATTTTTTTTATGCCTCTCTTCATGTCGCAAAGGATTTTGGGAGGGAGGGGCGTTTTCAGGTATTCCCTGTACTTTCCTAAGAGATCAGGTTAGAAACCCCTTTTTGGGTGGTCTTCGGTGACTTTTTCCACTAAAAACGTTTTTATCAAAAGTTGCCGATTTTTTTTTCTTTGGAATTATTTTCAACAATTCTTTCAATTCTGACGATTTTTTTCCGCCGGAAAAATACTATGTGTCAGCCAGGTTTCGGTGGAGCCAACCCCATTTTTACACCCAAATTGCACCCAAATTGCCCTATATATGAGTATTATACAATGGAGCCAATCCAATTTAATAGTTTTTTGACCAAAATGCTCGATTTTTTTTTCTTTGAAAAGTTTGGAGTCCGGAAACACCATTCCGCGTATTTTCAGACAGAATTATGCATCTGTCCTTTTCTCACCTGGTGCTGAGATTAGGAGGTAAAAACTCTCGCGGTGATTTCAGAAAAAATATTTTTTTTATTTTTTTGAGATTTTTATTTCTTTTGAAAGCGCGGTTTCGAAACGTTCAATTCCGGGGTCGGACGATAAAAAATATGCATCTGGGTCGAGTGAGTGAAAAATCTGAAAAATGATACGCAATTTCGGAGAATGTGTGATATATATTTTGTTTGATTATAGACTACTATCAGTAGATAGCAGCCACGATTTTTCTTCATAGGATCCTCACAAAAAAAAGGCAAAAAAAGTTGGAAGATAAATATGCCTCGTGTGCATACACGTCTTAATTTTAGAGACAAAATAGGAATGTGGACCCGAAGGGACAGGATACTACGATTTGTGTATGGAGAGGGGGGCAAAGAGTTTTGCCTGAATATGCGAAAAAAAGAAAAAAAAAAAAAGAAGAAGAAAAAGCGCGTGAACAACAACACACAAAGCTAACCACACGCATCTAACAACACACATGAGAAAATCGACTCCAAACCCAACCCCCCCTCCCGGCCCCTCCCCCTTAGGCATACCTATAGAAGGCGAATACATATTCACCCTATATTCGGATCCCAAAATTCCTGGGCCATATTCGGCCTATATTCGGATCCGAATGTAGGGCGAATACGAAATTCGCCTTCTAGGTATGCGTCCCTCCCCCCTGCGGTGGCAAAATACGTGACTACCCCTCACGTATCGCGTAGTATACGTAAAAATACGTACACTACGTATGATACGTATATAAAAAAACCGCGACGTATCGCGTATAATACGTATTTGCCACCCCCAGCACCCTTCCCCCCACACACCCCTCTCCACCCAAAGATACTAATAAAGACGGCCCTTGTTTAAAACAGGGTATTTTAAAAGGGGGGGAATCACAACAGGAAGGAAGTAGGAATACTTTATGTAACCCCAGGTGCTCTTCCACATTTCCCCGTCTTCATCCTCCTTTTTTTTTCTCTTTTCTTTCACTTCAACTTGGCTTCATTGTTAGGCTAGCCCGTGGTAGCTCCACGGGGGGGAATTTTTGTACAGAGACTTTAGTGCGCACCCTGAGGGTGTTCACTCAAAGGGGGTGTTTAAAACAAAACAAAAAAAAAAAAAAATACACGACAAAGTGAGTCATGAACGCCTGAAAAGCGATGATTCTGTGCCGAACGACATCTCCTTGTGAGAGAGTGTGAGCACTTTGTTTTGTGGGGGGGGGTTTTTTATTTGCAATGAAAAGAACACTAGACATCCACGAATATCGGGTGTCCAAAACGAAGTTCTACTTTGACATATTTTGTTTGATTATAGACTACTATCACTAGATATAAGCCACGAATTTTTCTTTCACAGGGTCCTTAAAAGAAAGCAAATAGAAGGAGTACGCTTTGCAGTAGGAGGTGTCAGAAATTTGACTTGAAATACAACAGTCTCCTTGATAGTGTATTAAAAAAAAAAAGATAAAAGAGTAGTTGAAACGTGCCAAAACGCATCTCAGCCACAAAAAAAAAGACAAAAAAAGAGGTGTCAAAGTATCAAATAAAAAAATATTTCATATGCCAGAGCATCAGGCCATTATATTCCGAACTTTTTTTTTTTATATAGTCTGTTGGTGTAGCGTCGTCGCCATTCAGACAGGTTTTTTTTTTAGATTATTTTCACTCCCGCAAAAAAAAGACATGGGAACACACCACAACACCTGCAGAGTTAGAATCTTATTGAGAGATTGGTTTTTTGGTGCTTTTTTTTTTCCATTATTTGGCCTTCAAAAAAAGGCGCGCCAAAAAAAATAGAATTTTCAACGTATGCTCGTATGCTTATTCAATAAATTGATAGCATAGGAGGAGGAGGGATCAACACAAAACAAATGTTCCCAAAAAACTAGGAAAACTAGGAAATGAGAGAAGGGGAGGGCAAATGCCGCTTTGCGGAGGTTCCCACTACGTAACGTTTTAATGGAATAAACCAAAAAATGGTACAAGCTTGGAAAAAGCCTTCGTTTTTTTTTTGTTTTTTTTGGATGAGCTTTGTTTGTTTGTTTTTTTAAGTCCACACTTGTTTGCGGGTTTCACCACCTGACCCAACCATCCCCCCCGCAATCCGCCAACCAGATCTGATTCTCATTTTCATTTCATTGTGGAATCTGGTACACTTTTAAATGCGTTGACATAAATAAGTGTCCTGTACCCTCCTCTTCACCGGGTTTCTTCATCGGTAAAACAGAGGTCACACACAAAGACGCCTGAATGTGCTATTTTTCTAAGGGCAAAAAAAAAGTCAAGTGGGGAGGGGGTTGGGGGAGAACAAAGAGGTGATCATAAAGTGAAATTTTGAAATTTTGATGATGTGGCACACCTTAAGGAGGGTACAGGCACAGTGCAACCCTCTGCCCAAAAGCTAATGAATGTTCAGCTGTAGACTATTCGTCTATGTGCACGCACGATGGTGAAGTAAATGACTTGGCTTTGTGTTTTTATGTTGTGGTTTTTCACCGTTTGTCTTACAACGGCGAAAACCACAAATCAAATTATTTACTTCATCTTCGTGTAAGGGTGATTCAGAACTTTGCAGCATAATATTTGGCTTGAACACAAAGCTCTCTCTTGACAGTGTACCTTGGATGTGCGTAAAGTGTGTAGTAAATATTGTGTGGTGATATTTTTATTACTGCAATACGCTCCCACTGACTACCTGGCAGTGAAGAGGAAACCTCTTTAAGGCCGACCCAGTGCACCGGGTAGACCTAATAAAAATAGAAGCTGGAAGTGCACAACGCCTCTGTGGACGCAGGCACTGCACTTCAAGTGGGTTGTCAAATTGAGGGTACTTCAATAAAAGCAAAGGCACTCTCCTCGAGAATAGGTGAGCCTAAAAAAAACCTTAAGAAAAGTGTGTGTTCTGTACAAGAGAAATGCCACGTACCAACACCTCAGGTCATCGTTTTTTTTTTACTATGTCACGCTGACTTTTGTGGCGTCGTGTCGAGACAACAAAGATGGAAAGTATTTTCATCATATGCAATCAATAAATTGATAGCATATGGTGAGGGATCAACAAAAATGGTCCCATCTTTCTTTGTATGGTGTGTGTTTTGCAAAACGTAGAAAAGATGGAAAGAAAAAAAAAACGACGGTCTATTACCGTTCCCCATCATAGCGTGGGGTTTGTTGGTAACAGGCACACACAGACACCTCACACCACACACACACCTCAAATCCAGGGCGTTCGCCCCGGGGCGAAAAATATTTTTTTTCGTTAAAAAAATCTTTTCCTGAAAAAATGACATTTTATTTCGCCCCAGGGCTTCGCCCCACCGGGGCGAAACCCTGTATAAATAAATAAATAAATAAATAAAAAAGGGGGATAAAAAAAAAAGAGAGAGAGATTTCTCCCCACCACCCTGTCGACCCCCCCGGAGGGGGGGTCGCAGAGGGGTGTCCACTGTTCCGCAAACCCGCCTGCCGTGAGAGGAAGTTTCCCCAGCTCTCCCGCTCGCTCCTCAATCCTGCAGTCTGCTGAAGGTGTACCGTACCCCCTGTTATAGAAGGTGTCACTGCTCGTGTCAACTCTATCTTCAACGGCAGAGAGTTGAAAATAATCAAAATAAGGATGAAGTCTCATATGACAGATGCCTCTCTCTTGTACATCTGTTTGATTAAACAACACAAAGAGACCCTCAGTGAGGGGGGATTGATGAAATTCTCCATCGTTTTGCTGGTTTTAGTATCAGGAAAGTTCAGCTGTAATAGCACTTGTGCTGGGGAAGGGAACACGCGCAAATCGCAAATTTTTTCTGACCACTCAGTACCAGGGATTCACCCCACACGAACTAGCTTCTCTCCGGCGGAAAAATTTTTTGACCGGCTATTTTAAGCACTAGTAAAAAAGCAAAAATTTAGGGGTTTTTGGCATTTCGCCACGATCAGGAAAAAACGATGGCGATAGCGAACGCCCTGCTCAAATCTCCTAAAAAAAAAGAACGCAAACACATGAGATAACGGACCCCCTTTTTCTTGTTTCAATTTCCCCCCCTCCCCATGCTGTCCGTGTCGCTTGGGGTTCTATATTCCTGGTGCATGGTGGCTACAACTAAAGAAAGAAAGGTTGGAAAGATGATGTCTGCATAATGGTGTGGCTGAACCCTTAAAAAAAGGGTATTAGCAGTTTGGTATCATTATTTTTATCAGTGGAAATGGGGGGGGGTTTCAGCCACACACCACATAAGGGTTTAAAAAAAAGAGAAAAAATTTTATGAAAGATGAACCTAAGCCTCTTTTGTGTTCAGACATCTAAAAAGAGAAGTTGAAAGTGCAAACATCGTTCATCAGCGGACGCAGGGCACTGGGGAAATGTTTGGGACACTCTCGCTCACATCTCTGGTGGGGCGCGCTTCGACTGTAAGGTGCTACTCAACAGAGGCGTGATAGGTCTTCTCAGTAACGACAGTCAATCCAAATGTGTTTGACGTCCGAAAAAAAATTAACTAAATGCTAGTCTGCGTTATATTGTTGCATCGACAAATAATTTTATACTAGAAAAAAAGGAAAGGTTTGTAAGATGAACCCTGAGCCTCTCTGTGCTTAGTCACCTTTGATCACATTCGCTTATCGCGCAGCAAAAAAAAAACAGCAAAAAAAGATCTGTACTCAATGTCATCCAAAGCCTTTGTTTTTCAAGGGGTTTTGGGGTTCTCTAGAAAAGACAAATTTCATGATTTGCCCTTTTTTGTTTGAAAACTTGGAAAAATCACGTGTCGCAACAGAATATATCCACGCCACGCCCACCTTTGTTTGTTTTTAATCAATACCTCGACCCGAAGCAGGCTGGGTGCGACAAAGTCGCCTTCTATGTATTGAGAACAATATCACAGAGGCAAATTCTGGTCAGACATAACCCCTTTCCTTTTTCTTTAAAGAATGCAATCACTTTAGCTGAAATGGGTGGTATCTGTTTTTGTGGAAACCACCCCCCCCCTGTAGGTGATCAGTGATAAGTGAAACAATCCTATTTTCCATCAGTTCTAATTGCACTAAAATTGTTTTAGAATATAAAATGGTAGTTGCCGATGCAGGCACACATCTCCGACTGACCCACTGTACGATGCCAGCCCCAGATGAATTGTTTTGAATATAAAATGAAAAAAACCCCTCCTTAACGAATCGGCTATCATCTACACGAAGGTGGGGAAAGAGACCACCTTTTCTAGAAGAAAAAAAGCTCAAAAAGTGCTGGAATGCGTGGAGAGGAAGAGACACACACACACCACACATCGCACATGAGTGAAGTGACAGAGACGTTGTCTTTCTTTGAAAACTTGGTTGTATTAGTGTAGCCACCCGAGGATGAACTCTACAAGAACATTTTTTTCCCCTTTCCCAATGACGTTGTCATCCTACCGAGTTGCTATTGCGGGCACAGTGCTCCTAATAAATTTGAGTCCAAACAAGTAGAGCTGCAATACAAAAGCCCTCTCGTGAACGGTGTATCTTTGGTACATGACCGGTTGTACCGAGGGGGGTGAACACCCAACCATTGCAGTCCTACAATCCATTTCGTGGTTTACAATAAATTTGACCGATGCCAAGCATATTTGGAGCACAGTATGTAACTGAAGCCTTGTATTTTGCATCAGTGGGTATATTTTTTTTTTGTGTGCACGCTATCTTTCTTTTTCACAAACTTGTCTGTGCGCAGGGAGAATGTACTCCCTACCACAAACCTGAAAACGCCTGGTGGGGGATCTACAAAACCCTTTAAAAAAAAGCAAAGAAATAAAGAAGAAATAAAAAGGGGGAATAGAGAGAAGGGGACGTGAAGTGGGAGAGTGGAATACTTTTTCAAAATTCAAAAAAAAATGTTTTTTTTTTTTTCGTTGTTATTTTGGCGAGAATGCAAAACTAAGAGGAAAACGCTCGACAAGGGGTGCAGACCCCCCTTGGGGGCTTGACCTCAAATCTCAAAGGGTGTGTGTTGCTTCTAACAAACCATTAGCAGGGGGATTTGGGGAATGTTCGAGTATTTTAGGGATCTAAGTAAAAATATTTTCGTTGTAGGTCACGAGAAGTTTATCTGTAAATAACATGATGTAACTTCAAGCTGCGGCTTGTTATTTCAATTTTTTTTTTTTCTCTTTTTCTGAAAACTTGGTTGTATTAGTGTAGCCACCCGAGGATGAACTCCACTACACATTTATTTTGTAATTTTCTTGAGAAAAGCTCACCTTTGACTATAGAACACTCATTTCTAGGTCAAAAGCGTCAATTTTATTTAAAAAATAATAGAGTGAAGAAAAAAGACCCGTAAAAAGCCAACCTGACAAACAGTCTGGGGGTGATGTGGACTGCATATTTTGCTAGAACAGACGAAGCAAGAAGAGGATGGGAAAAAGAGAGGGGGAAAAAACGCACAAACTCAGAAACAGTGGTCGCGCTAAAGTCGTAGCGTTAACTCGGGATTTTTTTTTTTGGGGGGTTCCTCGCAGGAACGCCAGATTTTTCCCATAAAAAAGCGAGACGACTGCTCAGAAACAGACGATCTTGTGAAAGAGGGTTGACATGATTGCTTACTCTAAAACCTTGTGAACTGATGGTGTGGCTGACGAGTGGTCCAACTGTTTAGCTTTGAAAAAAGGGGGGGAAATAAATAAAAAAAAAGGGGGTCTTTGCAGACATCGCAAAAATATGAATGTAACGTGAAGAGAGATCGCTAAAAAAAAGTTTTTTTTTGTACACTTTCTATTCAAGAAGCTGAGAAAGAGAGAGAGAAAGAGCGTTCCGAGAGGGGTTGTATTGAACACATTCTCTGTGCAAAAGAGAGCACGGTCATCATGAGAAGAAGGACGGCAAGATGGCAGGGCAGAAACAACTACAGTCATACAACAACCAGCGGTGTGGGGGGGTAACAAAACACCCCTCCTTAGAGTTTTGAAATCTCAAAACCCATCATTAGTTTTTCCCCCCCCCACCGGTGTTTGCTGTGTGACAATAAAATTTTGTTTGAGTATAGACTACATATCACTAGATAGCAGTCGTGGTGTGACGGTAAAAGAAAATAGCTGAAAAGGATACCATGTAAATCGCTCTCACATAAAAAAACGTTCAAAAAAAAATGATGAGGACGGGAGTCTATCACACTTTGGGCTATACCCGCGCTGTAAGGATTACCCTATAGCCGATGGAAACGCATACATCTTGAAAAATAAATCTGGTACAGTCCATAAACCCACCCCCCTAAAAGGTAACCTTTTAGGGGGGTGGGTTTATGGACTGTACCATCTTGCAAAAAGATGGATTTTTTGGGGGTTCATTTTTTTTCGCATCATTTCAAAAAAAAAAAAAAAGGGATTGAAAGTGCAAACGCCTCACCGCAGCACATTGGGTGTGGAGAGTGGGTTGCTTTACCCTCCCCGTTTATTTGTATTCATGTGTAACGGCACCTCCCTTCACAAAAGCTCACACTGAAGCAAAAGGGAAAAAGCACCACAACATTCACGACTGTGAAGAAGGGGAGGAAGAATATCAAACAATTCATTGGGTTTTTTTTTTTTTTTCGTTTCTTTTGCAAACAAATTTAAAAAATAAAGGGAGGTGTAAAACGATGTACACAAAACCCTAGGGAGGGATGTGTGTGTGTGTGTGCGTGGGCTCCTCACCAATTATTGACACTCAGTTCAATGGTTTTTTGAAAACTTGGTTGTATTAGTGTAGCCACCCTAGAGTGTGCTCCACTATTTCATTGGTTTTTTTTTCCCGCTCTCCGCCAATGTTGAATATTTTTATGAAGAAAAAAAAAAAACAAAAGGCTGCGAACAACACTACTCAGATTTGATAAACCCTGGTTGTGTTATTTGCAGTTTAAAAAAAACAAAAATCTTCAATATTGATGAAACACAAACGTGACTCACTTTTTTAATACCTCGTTCTCACCCACACTGGGTCATTTTATTTTATTCTCTCTCTCTCTCACTCACTCTCTCACTCTCTCTCTCTGTACACGCCCTTTGCGAGGCATTAACACAAAAAAAAGAAGAAAAAAAAAATGGATACTTTTTTGATAAATTATTGGAGTACTGTAGTTGCCTCGGGTTGTGTTGCCACACGTTGCGCAAATCTCCACTGTTTTTTTTTAGAATACGTTATGGCCAAGACGCGGTATTACCACCACAAGCCACAACCGCTTTGTTTCAAGGGGGGCAAAAAAAAAAAAAGCTAAGAGGGGGCTGGAGTTGTCACCACAGAGTTGGGGTGGTTTGGGAGGATGCTGCGAGGACAGACAGGGAAGGAGGGAGGAGGAGGAAGTGGTCAGATCAGCAAAAAAGGCACACACCCCCTACACTGGACTGCCTTTTTTGTTGCCCTGGGATGCTAAGTTCAAAAGAATTATTCGGTACGTTCATGATTGCATCACTACCATCACCACCATCACCATCCGTCATGGAGAGAGAAAAAAATTTTTTTTTTCAATACGAAGCGAAAGGAGGGTCTAAAGGAAATATCTCCTTTTTTTGTGTTGTGTAAAAAAATATAAAAGATGAAAATATTGCGACAGAAAGAAAAGAAAAGAAAAAAGAAAAGAGAATTTTAACGTGCAAAAAAGAAAAACGCCTCATCAACCGACGGACGCAGGGGGTACTGAAAAGAAAGTGAAAGGGTAATACGCAGTAGGGTTATGGGAAAAAAGAGAAAAAAAAGAGACCTCTTTTAAAAACGAATATTGTTATCACAGTCAGGAAACAAAGAAAAAAAAAGGTTTATAAGATGAACCCACAAGCCTCTCGTTTTGCTTAGTCACCCTTTTTTTGATTACATTCGTTTTATCGCACAGCATCAGCTGCAAGTGGGTTTACACAAATTTTGTTTGCACGGATAATGGCAAACAAATAGTTTTATAAGATGAAACTAAGCCTCTGAGCTTAGTCATCTTAAGATAACACACACAACACAAAGACACACAGAACTAATCACAGAAACACACAGGCAATAAGGCAAATTTGTAGAGCATCTCCCAAATAACTGCTTCCAAGCACAACACATCCCTTCGCCTTTTTGGACCATCTTCCTCGCAAAAGGAGACATTCCAAACAAAAAAACCCCTTCACAAAGACAATTTTGAAAGGGACAAAACCGCCTCGTCAGACACCACCGCGGACACTTGGGAGAGTATTTTCCTCTTGAAAACATGGTTGTATCAGTGCAACCACCCTAGAGTGTGCTCCCACTAATACAACCAAGTTTTTCAGAAAAACTCAAAATGTCAGAATACTCTTTTCTTCCATTTCTTCTCTTCCCTCTCCCTCTCCCCCTCCTCCTTCTCCCTTTTTCAATAGCGTCTCTCCTTCCCACCATTTTTGCAGGCCCTTTTGCAAAACCGCGAGAGATAGGCGTTGAAGAGGGGGGTGGAGACATCAGCTTCCCAGGCGAGGTCGTTGAGGAGGGTGCGCTCGAGGCGTGCGAGCTCTGAAGTGCTCACACCCCCGACGAATGCGAGGGTGGGGTTGGTGGGGGCAGCGTCGCTGAGCCATTTGGTGGCAACTACGAGAGAGGCCAGGGCGAGACGGTGGATGTTGTGTCGAGTAGGGTGCAGACCCGTCCGTTCGCACACCCGGTCGATGTAAGCGACAGCAACCAACAACACCTCAGCCCCACACCCGGTCGCCTCAACCCATCTGGCGAGGTACGCCTCCAAGGACACCTCCGGCAGCTGTGTGGTGTCGTACACACTCACAGCGGCACGGCCGCCACGTTCTGAGGCTTTCTGCAGTGCCTTCCCAACAGCACCTCCAATCTGCGAAGCGCTGGCCTGTGTGCACCCAGCACAGCACATTGCAGGGGTGGTTGAAAAGTGGAGTAGCAAAGAATTAAGATAGAGGGAGAGGGAGAGGGAGAGGAAAAAGGGGGGAAAAAAACACAACTTTCTGGGTGGGTGAAATGTGTGTGGGGTGTGGGGAAATGGATAGCATCAGGTTGGTGCGCTAAAGGGGGGGGACCGAACCTCAAGCATGGAGTTAGCACGACGCTACGTTCTATTCTTGGGATGTGTTGTATGTTTCACAACAACTGGAAAGCTGCTAGAGTCGTTCCTTGCAGATGCCGAAGACGACGTGGACAAGATTGTGGAGAAAAGGTAGTTGCTGATAAAGAAAAAAATGAACACGATTCGCGCTAAGAAGTGGATTTTGTTTCAAAAAACCTTCGATCGGTATGGCGAAACAACTCAGGACGCTTATGAATGAGCTTGACGCACTCTGAGGTACTTGAAGCAAGACGAAGACAAGGAAATCACGGTACACTTTGCGAAGGATGTAAAGAACATGTTGTGGATGATAATGCGTTAAGGGGTGAACACGACAAATGTCCTGAAGCAGCGCTGGCACCATTAGACAGAGCGCAGACATCGTGGACCTTGAGAACAGTACAGCCTTTCCACAACGGTACCCCCTCTTGAGCACTGTTGAGGAACAAAACACGTCCACCACACCCAGGTGTACAGTCACCTATCTGATCGTCTTCCAGCAAATCTACATAACCCGCTCCAACGAGGTGCAAAGAAAGGTGGACGACCACTGCAGGGTTTTGGTTCGCTGCTCGTCACCTGGCCCCAAAAATGCTCATGACAAAAGAGATTCTGCCGCGTGAAGAGTTGCTGTCCCTCTTGCCTGTTCTCAGCGAAGATGAATGGTGTACCATGTGTACCAGGATCATCATCAGAGCAGGAACAACTCTTTTCGTGTCAATGCGGTCGGCTTCTGGCCTCACCTAACAGCTATGCACAGACACCCTAAGCCAAGGTGTGGCAGGGAGCTCTGTTCCTGCCATTGTATCGCTGTTTCATTGTAAAAATATCGGCAAAAGGTACTATTCCAACTCCTTCAAGCGAACCACACAGTCGAACATGCTGTTCACCTCACCTTCGCATGCTTCCAAGGCTCTTGACCACACAACACAACCTCCTTACCGACGTCTCCTACTATGCGTCTAGAGCACCGATGAGCACGTGGTGTGCCATTCGTTGAAATATACAACCCAAGAATCCCCTGCTGAGTGCACCGAGCACAGCATGAAGCCACCAGCCCACCCGGGAACGTATTGCGGGATTCGTTTAAACCACCCTGCACCCACCCACCCCGCAGTTGGCCAACCTCGCCCTCAAGACGCAGTGCGTATTGCCTTCTTGGGGCACCTTTTTCCAAACAAACTCCTTTTAATCCGTTATCGAGACGCCCACCCTGCACCCACCCACCCCGAACCGAACCTACGAAGAAGGACACATGACTACCTGCTTCACCCGCACACCCTCTCTGAGGCCTAGCCAGCGATCGGGGACAGTGTTGTGTTGCATCTCAAGCCTCGGGGGTGGTGCCATACCAGCAAAGTTGGTAAAGCCCGCACAGAGACCTCAAGCACACACCCGTAAACTGCCTGGGCGAACCATAGGTACTGGCCAAATCCCCCTCGGAACAACACGGCCCCGAGAAGTGGTACCCCCGCCAGTCAGGTGCGTCTCCCACCCCGCCAAAGAACGCATCATACCACTCATATCGCAAGCCCGCAAAGCGAAGAGTGGAGCCCCCTGGTGGCGCTGTGGTGATTGACACCACCACACAACGACCGAACACATCGCACCACATCACACCCCACCCCAACCACACGGCATCCCATCATCATGCCGTCACGTATCGCGTGTCGATACGGAGGCTTTGATCATGAGGCACGTGACGTGCAGTGATGCACGCAGAGAGATGACTGCGTCCCTGCCTACCCCACCCACCTTGCGTAGCAGTGCAGACGGCACACCTAAGCTCTCAACAGCACATCCTCTCTCAGACATGCCCCCATCCCCTATCCCTATCCCTCCCCACCCCAGAGGGTCGCGAACATTCTATTCCACTCAGGGATTCCCAATGGCAGAGCTGCCCCTGTAAAGAAAAACTGCAAACAGCAAAACACAACACCTCACAACGCACCCACCTAGGGCAGCCTCGCCTTTAGAAACAAAAGAGGCATTTTGGACATGCATCAAAACACCTCTTCAGCGGAACACCCGAACACCATAAGACGACCTCACGCATGCTTGGCCACCCTGCCCAGCAAAGCAATGGTGCCCCTCTCCCTCCACCTCCACCTCCACCTCCACCTCCACCTCCACCTCCACCTCCACCTCCACCTCCACCTCCACCTCCACCTCCACCTCCACCTCCACCTCCACCTCCACCTCCACCTCCACCTCCACCTCCACCTCCACCTCCACCTCCACCTCCACCTCCACCTCCACCTCCACCTCCACCTCCACCTCCACCTCCACCTCCACCTCCACCTCCACCTCCACCTCCACCTCCACCTCCACCTCCACCTCCACCTCCACCTCCACCTCCACCTCCACCTCCACCTCCACCTCCACCTCCACCTCCACCTCCACCTCCACCTCCACCTCCACCTCCACCTCCACCTCCACCTCCACCTCCACCTCCACCTCCACCTCCACCTCCACCTCCACCTCCACCTCCACCTCCACCTCCACCTCCACCTCCACCTCCACCTCCACCTCCACCTCCACCTCCACCTCCACCTCCACCTCCACCTCCACCTCCACCTCCACCTCCACCTCCACCTCCGCCCCCCTCTCACTCTCACTCCCACTACACGCTGCCTTTTTCCCCCGATCCCCTCCTCCTCCATCACGCCAGCCTCGATCTCTTGCTAAAAACCCCGCTTCTCCTATTCTGCACAGCACATCCACTCCCTTATGGTGGTTCTCGACTTACCCAAACAGAAAGCCTTGACAGATGAATGGGCCGCACATAGGGGCACGCACACATCACCACAAACACAAAGGAGCGGACCGCGTCAAACAGAGAGAACCACCACCCCCTTTCCCCCCCCACTGAGGTACCGTCGTCAGCCCCCTCCCTTTTCTCCCTCTGCTAGATAGCTAAGGGGTTTACAGAATCCTTAAAAGAGTGTGAGATTTCAAAGAAAAAAACCCCAACCCAGCCACACGATGAGCGAAGCGGGTTTTGTGGGTAGTTTTCTAAGAGTAACACCATGAGGACCTTAAAAAATGCCGGTCTTTTTAGAAGACAAAGTGAAGTTATTATAATTGCAGGTACACCTCCCGCTGACCCACGATGCCAGCTGGATGAAAAGCGCAAAGTACTCTGCAGCAACACCAGAAGAATGTAAAAGGAAATCTGACAAAAAGGTACACCTATCCTAATGGATTTGTCTGACTACCTACACGAACCTCAAAAATGCGGTTATATGGACGCCCCATGGTTACGTTCACGATGTCGTCGTCCCCACCCCACCCCCCATCCCCTACCCTCGCACTCCACAGCCTCTCCCTCACAACGTCGCGCAATACGATTAACAACTTAGCAGCATCCACGCAGCCACGGATAACCAAAGTGTCCACATTATCCTAGCAACATTTCGAAAAAGAAAAAAAGGTTTTTTGGTAAGATGTGTATGTTGCCTGGCTGCACATCGAGGTGCAGCCCGCCACCCCCACCCCACCCCACCCCACAAGCAATAGAACATCAATAGCGTTTGAGTGTATCCAGAGACAGAGAGAGGGACTACAAACAACCTGCGATGAACACATTCGTCAACGCTGTGGTGGTATAGCGTTCGGGTCTCGTAACGACTTCGGTCCGAGCAAAAACCCCCCTACCATGGTTGTTTCCTTTTTTTCTGTTGTTTCGGCAAAAAAAACAAAGAGTTGAAATACAAAAGCCCTCTCGTGAACAGTGTACCTTTGGTGCATAACCGGGTGTACCGGGGTGGACACCCTAACCATGCAGTCCTACAATCCATTGGTTTACATCTGATATGTGCTACTCCCGCTTCCACTCATCAGCTAGATGAACGGGGAAACAAAAACCAACCAAGAAGAAGAGGTACAGTAAACACTCTAATTAATAAGCATCTAATTCGCTGGTTTGAATTCCCGAAAGAGAGGCCGGGCTGTAGGTAGGTTCGGTGTACGCAATATCACCTGAAAGGGGGTGGAAAAGACAATACTGTGCAGTTGGCACGCCAACGAGAAAGAGAAGGAGTTCATTGAGAAGGGGGAAAAAGATTTGACTTTTTTTTGAAAATGCATTGGAATGGGGGGTGAAGATAGGTTTCATTTGTTTGTCCACCAACATACAATAACCCTGTTTAGACTAGTGTACTTTCTTTGCCACCCGTCATCACATGCACTTTTCACTGTTTCCCCCTGTTTTGATTTTTTCCTCTGTGTAAATAGAAGAACAATCAGACGGATATCATTCACTCCTTTCTCACAAAAAAACAAAATAATAGATTCATGTTAAAAAACATGATCAATCACTATCAATCACTATCACTTGCAATTCAGGAGAAAAAACAGAAAATCACGCGAATCTCTTTATTTTGTCAAAAAAAAAAAATAAGCCACAACACCAAAAAGCAGAAGTTGACCGCAGCCCTTCTCCATTGCTTATTCACAAAGACTCCTCCCCCCCCCCCCCCCCACAAAACCCTATGAAGAAAACCTACCCATTATCAATCCACATCCATCTCACCCATCGGCTCATTGCCTTTGCCACCCACCTCCGCATCCCCTATGTCGTCAATCTCCTCAACTGGACGTCCTGGCAGGGCTTCATCCACGGGTGTGGACGACTCCTTTTCCTTTTCCTTCCCCTCCCTCCCTTCACCTTCTACTGCGATGGTCTCCTCCCGCACCTCCCCCTTCTCCCCTGCATCTTTGGGTGTATCGCTGATATTTTGTTCAGAAGTGTCGGGAGGGTTGGCGGGATCAGTAGTGTCCACATGAGGAGGGTCGTGTGTACTGTCGGCAGCAGGAGAGGCAGGAGCAGAAGCGTCCAGCTCCGACGCAGCCCGCAGTGTCCCCGACGCACCCTGAGGCGATGCTGCGCCCTCCTCCAGCATCTGGTCCAAATCGTACGTACCTTCGAACGTAGCCCGCAAGCTCTTCTCCTTTGTGATGATACGTAATATAAACGTGTACGCATCATCAGCAAGGACACGGACAAGCGGCTGTGGGAGGGTCAGGGATTTGTAGGGTGGGTTTCGTGATAGTAGTTAAGTCGTATAGGGAAAGAAATGGGTGGGGTTAAAGCTGATATGCCAATTGTAAGAAAAAACGAAAAGTTGAAAAGATGAATGTGCCTCACAGTGCATACAACATCTTATAGAAAAGGTGTGAAAAGATGAACTTAAGAATATTTTTTTTTGCCCATTTTCTGTCGCAAAAAGGTTGAATTTAAAAAAAGGCTCCAAATATGACATTTCAAATAAAATATGATCCATACCATATTGTCGCTCCTCTCGTCTGCTTCCACCCAGAGTCGCAGAATTGACAGAGCATGCGAGAATTCTATAAGGTTCAACGACGTGCGCCGTGCCTTGAGACCACTCTTGCCACCTTTGCTCATAAGGTGAGCCTTACCGAAGGCGATGTGCGCTGCCTCCAGCGTCAACGACTCTGGGATCACCCCTGTATTAATCAACAGATTGCAAAACGCTGTCGTGGACAGCCTCTGACTACAGTCGGCTATCTTGTGAAAGGTCTCTTGCAGGTCTTCCCAAAGGTCGTTCAGACGTTCCTTTAGACAGGGCGATGCTATCAATGGACGGTACTCTTCCCATGTCCGCAACTCGTATGTGTACCTGAAGGCATGGCAAGACTCCTTTGTGGCTGAGTCGTACACAATGCGGCTCAGGACGTCTAATAAGTCTGGAACATCTGGGTCAAAGCCGACTAAGTGGTACAGCAGATTGGTGTCTAGTGCGGGTGAGGTGGCCCATAGGCGGAAGAGCTCAAGGCAAAAGATGTATAGGTAGTGGTCGCCCCCTTGGAGGAGGAGGTCCGGGGTGACATAGCATCCGAAGGATTCTGTTGTCGTGAGGGCACGGAAAACGACCTCGGCACGTTGTTGGGGTTTCGCAGTGACCAGGTATTGTACACTTCGTGGCAGTTTCACAGCACGGCTGACAATCAACGAAATCGCCTCAACAGTACGTAGATCAGACGCAAGGTGCACCGTTTGCACATCCGTCTTCGTCACCTTCTCAATCTTCACCAACTCAAAATTCATCCACTGATACAAAAATGCGAGAGAGATAACACTATAATCCCTGGCAAGGTCTACTCTCTTGGTCCGATCCTCTTCTTTTTCCTTCTCTTTTTCCTTTTCTTTTTCTGAATTCTCGTTTGCGCCCCCTTTCTCTGAAGGCAGGACCAAGCCTTCACGCACTTCTTCGTCAGAAGACTCTTTGTCGTCCTGTGTGGCGCGGAAGTCATCGTCCTCTGCGATTTGGACACCCAGGCGCTGCATGGTGCGTCGGTTTTCTATCTTCTTCAGCATGCGGACGCCGACGTGCCATTGGCGGAAGCTGCGTCCAAGAATGACTTTGTTGTTGGCAGCGGCAACGACCTTCATCATGTTGTTGTCCTCAACCTCGTCACCGAGAATGACTTTGCGCCAGGAATGGAAATAGCAGATGAGCAGGTGGCGTTTGTGCTCTGCGTTCTCCGAGGCGAGGCGCACCAAGGTGTCCTGCTGCGTGCGTGACAAGGAGACCGAGCCGCTGTCGAGCTGCGCTTGAAGCTGTGCATTGGTTGCTTTCAACGCAGCCACCTCGCGTTCCAGTTGCAACACCCGTTGTGGGTATGACGTCAACGAAACAAAGCAGGGGAGCTGCGCTTCTGCTGCAGGGGGAGGGTCGGGTGCGTCTGCAGCAGGGTCGTCTTTGTTGCCTTTGTCTTTGTCTTTAGGGCCTGGTGGGTTGGGTTCATTTGGACTCCGAAAATTCTTGGTCAAATCAATATCAATGTCACAATACACTGCCCCAAAGAGCTCAGTGAGAAGTACATTAAAAACGCTTCGAAGCGGCCCCAAGGTTTGCGTCAACTTTGCAAGAAGAAAACAGCACATTGCGGTCCGCAGTTGCGACGGTGACGGCAGATGCGCAGTGACCCCAAAGACCTGCATCATCGCCATCTCCACCTTTACCCCTACACTCGCAAAGTCCCACCCACTCTGGCTCGTCCACTCTGCGTACAGCAGACGCTGTGTGTGCAGTGCATTTTCCTCCAAATACGGGGCAGCGCGGAAGAGCTTGCGAGACGCTGCCTTGTGTTCCATTAATCGGTTGTGCGTTGTGCTCCGTGCGTTTGTGTTTGCATCACGGTCTCCAAAAGGAACCAATGCGCCAGAGCTTGAATCTAGCGGAGAGCTTTTAGGGGAAGCAAGCTTTCCTTGATGTGGGTTCAGCACCGGAAGCAGCGTGCCCTGGGGTGACGTTGCGTCGCGTGGAGGCAGCTTGCGCCGGATGCGTTTGTTCCAGTTGTCCACTGAATGGAACTGCGTGGCGCCAGCTCGGCTGGCACGCGCCCGACGCTTGCATGCGTTGATCACGTCAGAACGGTTGTAGCGTTTCCCTAGGCCGTCGACGTTGACCATAAACTCCTTTGAAGGGTGTTCCATGCGCGGTTCTGGTGTTTCCATCGCAGCATCGTACAGCCGTGTGAGTACATCGTCTTCGGGCATGCTCTGGGTGGAGGATGGATGGATGTGGGTTGGGGGAAGGGGGGAGGGAAAGGGGGAAGTGGTACAACCGCAAAAGAACGACTTGACAACCCTTTGTTCTCCCGACTTCTGTTTAAAAGCAAATCACACACCCCTGTTGCTTAAGATATGTAGTACCTGAAGTGCAAAGTGGTGAACACAACAAGAACGCAGCATCTACTAGTGCACAATGGAAATTGCCACTGCAGATAGCTCGTCAGCGTAAGGCTCGTCAAGCAGTCTAACATTTGCGAAGAAACTATGGAAACGGTATGCAGGCGTGGGTCTTCTCAGAGCGGCAGGTCTTCATTATGTACTATGCAGACAGGTCCTTGCAGGCCTCACAAACCATTGTCCAGTTCAGTAAGCTTTTCCAATCTCATGTCCCTTGCCCCCTCCAGTCGTTGTGCCAAGGCCACACTCAGAAGCCCACCCTTGACTGTCGAGGGATGCACGTTCAAAGGGCTCCGTTCGCAAGGACAACCCTGTGCAGCCTCTTCAACCGCTGCTGCAGACACATCGCCTTTCAGGTACTTCCGCACTGCTGTGTTGTAGTTCTCCCACTTCTTGTTCTTCCCGATCTGGTACATCCATTCTTCAGTCGCGTGGTCGGCTTCTTCGTTGCCAGGCAGAAGCTCGGCAACCACTTCAGGTGTGTCAGAGGTTGCAGACACTTCCACCTTGCACGGAATCAGGCGCATCTCGTGTTCACACTCAGCATCGCTGAAGCACGTACGGTTGCAGAGCACATCGCAGCCAAGGATACGTCCTGCACGTTCCATCCCATGCACGTCACGCACAAGTGTGCCCACCATGCTGAAGCGGCGCATCACTTCACACCCCATGTCACCACGCAGCACCTTCCCAGTCGCAACACCGATGTTCACCTGCGACAGCTTCAACCCCCTGAACAGCATCGTTGCTGTGTGCAGTGCTGAGGTGGCGTGGTTTGCACACTGTCTTGACGTGTTGAACGAGCAGTGCACCCTGTCACCGACAAACACGTCCACCATCCCACGGTGTGACTCTGTTGCTTGCAACGTCTTCAGAAGAAGAGTTGTGAAGAAGGAGGCGAAGTGTGCACTGTCCTGCTCCACCAGACGCAACGTGTCTTTGATGTTCACCGTCAGCAGAGTCGCCTTCACAGAGGTGAGCAAAGCAACGTGTCGTACAACTGCAGCAGGTAAGCTTCCATATGTGGAACTACTCTCAGAAGATGCTGTTTGCTCTGCACAATCTTGTTCTGTACCTTCTGTACTGACGTCTTCAGGGCACTGAACTTCGCTGTCTTCATCCACAAGCAGACACGTCAGTGGCAGGTACGCTTTGTACGACCGCAGGTTCTTCTCCAACGCACGCAGTGCCACCGTCATCCCCTCAGGCAGCTCATGTTCATGCTCACCCAGCAGCTCCGCCACCTTCTCCACGTCGTATCCCGCCAGGAGCGAGGCGATCTCCTGCACAGCGTTGATCGTCCGCTCCATTGATGCTTGCTCCTTCAGCACTTGGCGTGCGAAACTACGTGTAACCATGAAGTCAACAGAAAACACAAAGACTGCAGTTAGCAGGCGAGACGAAGGGAACGGCACTGGACAGGGTGGCGTCTCACAAACAAACTTCTCCTGCAAGGAATACAGCCGTCCGTACTTACCCTCCTGTTCAGGCATCCCTGGCAGTTCGAACAGACCAAACCTGAAGCTCTCCTCAACACCAAGCAGCAACAACCACATGACAATGAAACAGACAAGACCCAAACTGTACCGTGTGGGCACCTGCATCACAAGCAACGTGTCGATGACGATCACAAGGATGGGCCACACTTCCATTGAGAGTGCTCGTGCACTAAAATCCCACATGAGTATTCCAAATGCCATCACGTACACCGTGCCCACCACCAGCCTTGTTGTCAACGGAACCCTGCACAGCACTGAACAGATCACAATGCTGAACCCAAGAAGGCCCATCAGTGTCCCACCGAAGACTATGGGCTTTCTTCGCTGCTGGTCCAAATTGAACAGCAGATTTAATACAGTCGCCAACCAACTCACACATGAAGCGGTGAAGAACTGTGTGCGCAGCTCCTTCTTTTTGGTGCTCAGTGTCCCGTCCAAGGAGAGCACGCCATTGAGACACTGCATCCCCATCTCCCCTCCCGTCAGGTATCTGTGTTCTTGTGGAGGAGTTGGAAAATAAAAGAAGTGGTTGGGTAAGAAATGGAAATGGCAGAAGAGAACTCAAGATTCCAAAGTCACTTGGTCAGAGGTACGAACACAGAGAACGTAGCACGTGTGTCAGCTCCAAACACTGCGTACCTCGTGTTTCTCTCTACCTGCACATGACACAGCTTGCGAGCACATCAGCAGGCGTACGTGACCGGCCAGCGTGTTTTGCACTGCTTTGAGAAGCGTCCCCAGTGACCCACTCTCTGCTTGCTCTCTGTGGAAGCGTGCGGCAAATAAATAAAAAACCCCCCTTCCGCATTCTTTCATAAAAGGAGAGGAACGAGTCTTCAACCTTCAAGAGTCTCATCCTCTGTAGTGGAGGGGTGGGGGTGGAGGTGCGAACAGTTTTGTCGTATCAACAACAATCACTTTCCACCTACCGGTAGAAAGTGGTTTGTAGTACATTCTGAGGTACTTCGCCATTGTACTGAATGAGGCATTTTCAAATGGAACATCAAAAAAAAAGGAACGTAACCTCATAAAGGCCAGTCGTTGTTGTTCGCTGGAATATAGAGAACACCTCCAGCACACAAGGCACTGGACATGTCACAAAGACGCAAGGTGGATAAAAGTTGTTTGGTGTGGAGGATCTCCTGAAGAAGAGCCTCCATCTATCAAAAGGGGAGGTGCACCTATGTATCACAGTGAACCTATTATTCAATAGGTCAACCGTTTTTTTTTTTTTTTTTTTTTTTTGGAAATAAAATCAGGCTCTCCGCTAGGATTTCCGATTTTGAAAATATTCTGTTGATGGTCCACGTTGGTGGGGTACATGCTTGCGCCGCAGGCGCACGGTACGCAACTTTTTTTTTTACCAACGCCCGATTTTGACTTTTTTGGGACGTTTGAGCACTCACCTCTCCATATCTTCTTCTCCTGAGCTTTTTTGACAGGTAGAACGGGTCTGAACCACTTAGCAGAACTTTTTTTTTTTTTCTTTTTTTCCCCATTTTCAAAAAGTTCTGTTGACAATCAACAGAACTTTAGTACCTAGCGGAGTGCCTGAATAAAATTGTTTTGTTTTTCTTATTATATATTGCCAAGTAATAATAGGGTCCCCACCTTTTATGATTTCCACGTCATTGAACACAGAAATCGGTGAGCGGAGAGAGAGGAGGAATATAGTTACCACCCAACTGGGCATATTTTCTGCGGAGGAGTCGTGAAAAGACTCTTCTGCTTGTAGCACTGCCTGTTTACTGAAAGAAAAATTTGACTCGAAATACATTACTGCACCGGAGAAAAAGAAGGTAAACGGGGTACATTTTGCCGCTGCTGGAAGAAACTAAATCGCAAACAGACGAGAAAAAAAAAGGGGAGAACTTTTGGTTGTTAGGGTGACTACACTAAAACTAATAAGTTTTCAACAAAAAAAAATAGTAAAAAATCTTCAAAGACAAAAAGAAAACTTCCAGACATACTCCAGATTGCAGAGGATCTTTTGTTGTTTCTTTTTGAATTTCAAAATTCAAAAGAAAATGAACACTTTTTGATTCCCCACAAAAAGGTGAAACGGATTACCACGCTTATATAGACGCATTCATTTTGTGAAGAAAAGCACTTGCTTTTAAAATAAAATAAAAACGAAAGAAGTGAAAAATGAATGCGTAAAACGGGTGTGTAGGATAAGATAAAAAAAAGGAACAAGACAAAAAGGGAGGTTTTTTCGTTAATCGCTCGCAAGTTAGTTGCCCTCTTTCCCACTAAAGTGTGCGGTGATGTGTGGGAAAGAAAACAACAAGTTAGCGGGTATTTACTTTCATTTATATTTCTCAGCATTGCATTCCAAATGGAATTGTGTCATTTGTTGAAAACAAGCTGCCATGTGTGCCTCTGTGAAGACGACCCTCAGTTCAACTTCAAGACAATGTCTTTGAACTTGATGTCCACCCACTCTGCCTGGAATGTGATGCGGCCCTCACTGCGTGCACAGTTGATCGCTTTGTTCACAAACTGGTCCCTCACATACACCTCAATCACGTTGCCCTGCGTAGCGCTCTGGTATGTCACAATTCTGACCTTGTTCCACTCTTCGAAGTTCTCACCAACAGGGATGATACGGCGTCCGATGCGTCCCGTCGGGTTGCCTTGGTCCCTGGTGGCTGTGTATGGGGGCTCAGGGTAGGTGTTCACACCCTTCAGCAGAATGTCGCCGGCAGACCGTTTCATCAGCTGCACCTCCACCGACTCAGGGAAGGCACCATTGTCGTGTGTGATGGCGTCCCCGCCGTGGATCCAAACACCGCTGTTGCCCCAGGATTCCGATGATGTGTACTGGTACTCGAACGTCAGCTCGTAGTTCCCATAGGCCGCCAAGCTGTAGAGGCCGCTCTGTGGTGTGCTCCTCCCGAGGTTGTCCTTGTTCCCGTCTGCGTAGATCAGCCCCTCTTCAGGGATGGACCAGAAGCTCTCTGCAGGGAAGCGGTCTCTGTTGGAGTTTGTCTTTTGCACTGCAAACCCGAACCCTGCAAAGTCCTTGCCGTTGAAGAACGGTGCCACAATGCCTGGTGGTGCTGGTGTCGGCGGTGGTGTGGGCGGTGTTGGTGTAAGCACAACGGACCTTTTGCACATGATCTGGTTCGGCCCCCATGTCGCGGTGTGAGTGTCTCTGTTGTAGATTGTGCAGACTGTCTCACCTAGAACGTTCTTGTCTCCACCAACAGGTGCCCATGTGAAGCTCTTGCAGTTGGCGTTCTGAGCACAGTGTGCATCACACTGTTCGATTGTGCTGTCCCAGTATCTTGCACCACACCCGTCCAAACCACAGCCAGAAACATCAGCGTTTGCAGGACCCACCTGCTCGGTACCTGCCGGACGCCAGCCCTGCAGCAGGCGTCGCTGGTGGTGTTGGTACTGGTGGTGGTGGCGATCCACAGTTGCAGTGGGAAAAGCTTCCCACAGGCACCACCTCCTTGACACCGCCTGGCGGGGTCCACTTCAAGATCAGCCCTGCGGTGCCGGTGCCCTGGAAGTGCTGCACCTCAATCTCAACAACACCTGCCTCCAGGTACCGCGACCCGCTTCTCTCAATCATTCCGTGAGCTCCGTCGTTGTTGACCACCTCCTGCCCTCCCAGCAGCACACGAGACCCGTCGTTCGACGTGACGTGCAGCTCGTAGTCTCCTGACACAGGCACCCGCAGCAGCCCCGTGTGCACATCCACGTAATCACGTGTGTACGCACTCGGCACATCAGGCCAAGCGTCTGCTGTCTGTGCCTGGTCCAGGTTCGCCACAACACGCTCAATCCGCCCGCCAGTGCTTGTCCACAGCGAGCTCCCTGAGTCTGGCAGGCGGTTCACGTTGTCCGTCAGACTGCTTTTCCAGAACACACCACGGAGCCCCTCCTGCTCTCCGTTTGCACAGCTGCACGCAGCACCCGTCACCATAGGCACGCACAACAGGGCAAAGGCTGCCCTCAACATCATCATTTTGTGTCTTTTGTGTTTTGTTATTTACGGTAAAAACCTGACAAAAGTGTTAACCAACGTTTATGCAGCGAGGAGGGCAAAACCGATATCACCTCACTTCAGAGCAAATTCTCTGCGGCGAAGTGAGACCAACCAGAGCACCAGCGCAGGGAAACAATGCAACGTGTCGTAACGTTTGCAAAAGGACCCGGTGGTATGGCAAGCAAAGCCAGATTCAAATACTATATGTCGCAACTGGTTGATTGCGGAGGCGAGGCAACAAAGACATGGCTCACTGTCAGGCATCTTCAAAAAATGCGGGATGAAACGCGAAGCCCTGATACAACTCGCCTCCATTCTCCGGCAGGGCGCAGGGATTCCGCTAAAGCAAGCGTTGCCCATGAAGAAGGAAGACCTGGTGAAGTGGCTGCCTACACAGCCGGCCGACATCTTCCTCGCGGCGATGATTGCTTGGAAGACGATGAGTCGCATGCCAACGTATTAAAAAACTCAGAGACAGAGAAAGGGACATAGAACGGTACAGCAGAATGACCAAAATACCACTATCCACCAGCAAGAGACGCTGAGAACTCATCGTCACACCCCCCCCCCCCCCCCCATCACCCCCGATACAGCTGCCCAACACGAATGCAAGGCGAGCGAGAGGAAGGCCACACAGCAAAGAGGAAGGTCATCTGATTGACTTTTTTAGACCACTATCACTAGATAGAAGCCACGACTATTCTTGCACAGGGTCCTTAAAAGAAAGAGAAGGAGCACGCTTTGCAGTAGGTGTCATAATCCTTTTTTTGTGTCGGAGATATAGTAGAAAAAATCGAGGGTTGGGGCGAAGGGAGTGGGAGGGGGCTGCACAGGCAGAGTGTTGTCTGGTCGGCAATTATGCAGTACACATCCATAGCATGGGGGGAGGGGGGTGGGACACTTCTCGCAAGAGAAAGCGGTGTTGCTGTGTCGGCAAATCACCCCACCAAAACAAGGAACAGTTGCCGGTGCAGGCACATCTCCTGACACACCGTACGATGCCAGCCATCTAGATGAAAACACAGTACCCCCTGCAGCCAACAACAGCATAACTCACGTAGCTCAGAACTGCCTGAAAAACCGCAAGCGTATCGCCTCACCTCCCCCCCCAAAAACCTGACCTGAGGCAGCTATGTCCACCCGGGACAGCTGTGCACTCTTCACACCCTCCCATTCCTTCACCCCTCATCCCCATCCCCCATCATACACCACAGCCTGCACATCTCATGCTCCAAAGCACATATCCACCCCTTTGAAGCAATGACCCGTAGATGTACGTCTTCGTATTCCCCTCCCCCCGCAGCACCTCAGCATTCAGTGTATTTTGCTATGAAGAGATTCTCATATCATAGCAACTCTCTTGGGCATCCATGCCGAACCCCTTTTGCACCAGTTTCCAGTCAAAGTTGACGTAATGCAAAACCCTCTTTCGTGAACAGTCTAGTGTCCCTTTGGTATGACCAGGTGGGGGTGGACACCTAACTGCTGCAGTTCTACATCCATTTCGGGGTAATTTGGAGGGGGAAAGGAAATACACAGCTTACTCCAACATAGTACTTCTCACTTCTCACTTCTCGAGTCTGGCTAGAGGTGACGGCGAGCGTGATGACATCCGCGTCTGGCGAAGCCCCAGCATCCCCGCCGTGCCTTCACCCGATGTCTCCAGGACTGACACACGTTGATGCAAACGGAGCGCCTCCTTGAGCATCAGCGCTGAGTGGTGAGCATGGGAGCAGTCCACACCTTGGCAGCCTACAGCATTGTATGTACACGCGACGTCCATTCCTGCCATGTGAATGGACAGGAGAAGGTTTTGTTGTGTGAAAATACACACAATTTTTTAGGAGAGAGTTGAGAAAAGAAATGTGTTGATATCGGTAGGGTAATTTGTACTAATCAAACCAAAGCCGTCTTTAATTCAAAGTTTAGCCAGCAAACTACGCCGCCCCCTGCCGTATGTGTGTATGTGTAGTCTCCTTAAATCACCTTAAAAAATGTGCCAATCGGAAGAAGCAGATGTTCGAAAGGATAATACGAGAAAGAAAGATCTTTGAGGTAAAAAATAAAATCTGTAGTGGGCGGAGGAGGTGGAGGAGGTGGAGTGGATCTTGCGAATGAGCAGGAAAATGATTTCAATAAAAAGGGGAAGGGTTGCGAAGCCAGCATGTTTTCTTGGGTCCCTTGGAGAGTGATGATACTGGGGGGGGAATCAGATGGGTGCTGGGTGATGGGGGGTATATGCAAGGGGGGGTAGGGGGTTTTGTCCACCCCCCTTCCCCTTCTCCATTCTCTCAATTACCCAAGTAGTCCGGGTATTGTACTTTCGCACTGCCGGTTTTGTTTGTGCGCAAAGTGTGTAATAAATATGCTGTGGTGATACTATTATTACTGCAATACGCTCCCACTGACTACCTGACAGTGAAGAGGAAACCTCTTTGAGCCAAAAAAAAAAAAAATGACTGAAAAAAATGGGGGGGATAGGGGGGTACGAAGGCGCCCTTTTGCATGTTCACACTTACTGTCCCCCTTCCAGTCGCTACCCAACTAAAGAGCCACAAAAGAAAAAATGGGAGACAAGAAGAGGGGGAAAAGAGAGAGAGAAAGTTGACCATGATGACCCTAGCCTGTGCTAAGTTTTTGTCATCAAAATAACTTTTCCATAAAATACACATTTCACACACACTGAGTCGTCAAAGAAAAGAAAAAAAGTTGAGAGTGCCAAACACTGGGGTGTAGGCACTGAGGGGAGGGAAAATAAAAATTGGCTTGAAATACAAAGCCCTCTTGGGGCAGTGTATCAATAAAATAAAAAAGGACAGTCGCTTGGTTCTATCATTTTGTTTTGTTTTGAAAAGAACAAAAAATCAAAAAAAGAATCAGAAAAATCAGAAATGGACACGCACATACATGTCTTAGCAAAATAATGCAATAACATTCAGTATGTCCCGCATAGTTTCCTGTCCATACAGTTTTCCATTACTTTTTTTTTTTTTTGTTTTTTTTGTTTTTTTTGAAAACTTGATTGTAGTGTAGCCACCCTAGAGTGTGCTACACTAATTTGTTTCTCCTCCCCCCCTTCGCTTCTGCAAGGGGAAGGGCAAGCGTAACACAGACACGCGGAAGAAAAAAACGGAGAAAAAAAAAAAAAAAAGCTGGCCAAGATGATTCCTAACCTCTCCTTGCTTAGTCAGCTTTTAAAGGGGGGATATTTGAAAGATGGGTGTGCCTCTCGTACACACAATGCACAAAAAAAAAACAAAAAAAGACAGAGTACCACAGGTCAAATCCACGGGGTATTAAATAGAGGTTCATAACAACGTATTATTTACTATTCACAGAGAGAAAAAATAAGGAGGGAAGGTGGTACAAGTACTCCCTCTTCCCCCTTTTTTCTGAACAAAAAGGAAGGGGATGGAACAATGCGCGATAGTTTTAGGGTTTTTTTTTCCTTTTGGTGTACCTACCTACCTGCGTGGGTTCTTTGGGAGTTCGTCATCACCCCGTAGGTTGCAGATACCTTTTTTTGAAACTAAAGGGTGTATTAGTGCAGGCACCCGAAGATGCGCTACACTATTTTTTCTTTTTTTTTTTTTTCCCTTGAAATAATTAGTAATGTGCACGCATCTCTACACATTTTTGAAGAGCAAAATGGAAATCCAAAAAGAAGAAATAAAGAAAAAAAAACCCCCCCGTGCGAGGAAACATGCTGACGTAAAAGTTGGAAATGCTAAAGAGTATTTAGTAGATTGCCCAGGCCCTACATAGATACTGACACGGTAAACTATAAAAAAAAAAAGAATCGCTTTTGCGCCTAATTGAAACCCCTTTGTACATGTGGATGGGTGGGGGTGGGATGTGGCAAAATTTGTAGAAAAAATCTCGGGTTCAGTTTCTGGCGGTGGTGGGGGAGGGGATGTGGGTTCACTGAAATAACAAAGCTGTAGGATACAAAATGCAGTCAAAGTAAAAATGGAAAAAGACAACAACACTAAAACCATCGGCAAAACTACGGTTTTACAGGGTATTACATAGTTCTGCTGATGAAGAGGTTGTGAACACGACGCACAACATCTGTGAAATACCAAACAAAATCAATCTTCGTTATGGCACACCACAGAATAATTCCAAACAGACTTGTCAGTTCGCCCACCCCTGCCCCAACCATGTTCAGACACTGTAACGAGACTGTATTTCAAACACTTTCGTGCATGAAGACAAAATAAAGACATAAAAGGGGTTGTCCGTCCAAAAACACTCCGTACATAACCTTCGTGTGGACGTACCCATGTGTTATGTTCACAAAACATAAACAGATACTGCAAACGTTATGTTTACGGTAAATAAAAATAACAGTTTAAAATAATCAGAAATGCCCGTCATTGCCCTCAGCTCAGTGACGCTTCGACGATAGCAAAAGGGTTTCCATGACGGTGCGTGTTTACTGCTCGGACTTGAAGGTCTTGCCCGAAAGGATCTCGGCAACGATCTTGTCGGCCCACGCCTTCCCCTCGCCCTGGAGCTTGGGCATGGCGTCCTCCTGGGAAAGGGGTGCGTCAAGACCACGCATGCGTGCCACAGCGTTCACAATGTCCTGCTGCAGGTGGTTCAGCGGCTGTGCAGCCTCACGCAGGTGGTCGTTCTCCTCCATCTTCGGTGCGTCCGGCAGCGTCATCGGGCAGTCCGTACGCGGTGTGTCAAGGAACTGGTCCGCAAAAGATGCTGCCCACGCGTCACGCTTCGTCAGAGGCTCGCCCAGCCCGAACATCTCACGCATCGTCTTGATGATCGAGGTCAGCTCGTACTGCGAGTCACCCTGGTTCTCAGGGGCACCAATCACCTTCCCCTTCTCCACCCAAGGCGAGATCAGCATCGTTGGTACACGCAGTCCTGTTCTGTTGAAGCCGAAGTCCTTCTCAGGGAAGGAGGGGATGTCGTCACCAGGTGCAGGTGCCTCCTCAGTGGGGACGTGGTCGTAGAAGCCACCGTGCTCGTCGTAGGTGATGATGAAGAGGGTGTTGTTCCAGTTCGGGCTGTCACGCAGGATCTCGTACACATCCTTCATCAACCTCTCTCCGTTGGCAACGTTGTGGTCAGGGTGCTGGTCGTTTGCGCCCTTGAACGGGTCAACGGGGTCCACAAACCAACGGGGGTTCATGTAGGAGAAGGTGGGGAGGGAGCCCTGTCTGGCGTCCTTCTTGAAGTCGTCCATCGTGTGGAACTTGGTGGGGTCGAAGGACAGACGCTCCACAATCATGGCCTCGAGCGGGACGTCGGCGTAGTAGAACTTGGACTCGTAACCAGCCTCGTCGAACAGGTCGAAAAGTGTCTTCCCGGGGTACAGCACACCGTGGTCGTTCCAGTGGCTTGTCGACGTGTCACCCCTCGAGGTTCCAAGAAGCTGGAACAGACGGTTCGGCCAAGTCGGGCCCGACACACTGCAGAAGAACTTGTCGAACAGGTTGAACTCTGCCGCAAGTGTCGACATGACTGGGAGGGTCTCAGGTGTGAACATGTTCAGGACAGAGGAGGGGTCCTTGTGGTGCTTACCCTCGAACTGCGCAAACCCATCCATGGTGGGCACTGCGTGTGCAGAGGGCTGGTGGCTGTCAGTCACACCGTAGACCTTGTCAGTGGTGGCACCACAGCCGTGGTTCGGGTCGAAGGGTCCAACGTACGGGCTGGTCTTGTTCACGTAGATCCTCTTGCTGTTCGGGTCAGACACGTTCAGCAGGTTGTACTCCGTGCCGTTCAACCCGTTGACACCAGGGAAGAACCCACACATGTGGTCGAACGAACGGTTCTCCTCCATCAGCACAACAACGTGCTTGATCTTGTCCTGTGGCGGGACCACCTTCACCTTCCCCTCAGCCACACACAGCAGGGCTGACGCCCATACAAGCGCGCTTACGGTACGCATATTTTATCAAAACTCCTGGATGTGTGTGTTGAAAGAAATAGACAAAAACCCCAATGAACCAGACGTGCGAAGTCACTCACTTCATGAAAGCGACTTGCGCCACAGCCACACCAGCTGAGTGCCACACCACCCCAATGACACACCCTGACTGCAACCCTCATTCAACACCTTTCTGCAGTGACACATTTACATCCCAACCCTGACACCATTCCCCGTTCAGCACGTCCTGTGTACAACACACCTTATAGAACAACACAGCACCTCAACACCAAGCAAACACTACGCCCATGAGACACACTCCACAGCAAGCAGACCCCCACCCCCACCCCTCCCCTGCCACATGGACCCCTTCCCTCGCCCATTCCATGGCCACAACCGGGAAGCTTTCTACTGCTTCAGAGACCTGACCATGCCTCCTGCCTCGCCCTTCACCCCCACCCTACACACGGAACCACGCAAAACCACCCATGTGGAATGCCATCACTAACCAATCCTCAAAGTGCCTTATCACCTAATACCCACAAACCCACACCAGGCACCACAACGGGAAGCCACTTCACCAGCTTCTCCGACACCCACACAGGGGCCGCACTGCGTGGCCTTCGCACCCCCACCCTCTCCCTCTGCACAGGAGGTATCCCAACCCCACCCTGCCTCCCCTTCCCCTTCTCCTTCCCCTTCACCCCCCTGCAGGCACGCCGCAAGGCAAAGGAGGTATGCGCCTCGTGGTCAGGGATTACGCAGCTCCCCCAAAAATAAAAAAAGTACGTATGGATTTTCAACACGTACAATTCTAAGCAAAAACAATTAAAAACCGCGCGCGCTTCGCGCGCGCTCTCCCTGGCAAAGTTGGTTGAGAAGGGCTGTGAAAGTTCGAAGAACTGGAGAAATCATCAGTCATGGCACCCAAATGTTCCTGGCGAAGCCACGGTACGCAACATTTCTAAAAATTGCGCCTAAAATTGCCTATTATGTCAGGGGAAGGGTGTACTGCAATCTAGCGCCGCAGGCGCACGGTACGCTACTTTTTTTTCTTTCGCCATGCTGCATGCTCCATTTCCGGTAAAATAGAAAATTGTCTCCTACAAATAGACTTCTGTAGGGGGTAGGTGAGAGGTGGGGGCGGAGCCCCACTCCTCACCTACCCCACCCCAGCCCCAATCCAAAACCCAAATTACCTACGTATGGACACGTATGGATTCCACCTTTTCAAAAACAATTCACGTATGGATTTCCATACGTTCCACACGTGGAGCGTAATCCCTGCTCGTGGTCAACAAGCGTTTGCCTCGCACGGTCCTCTGCACGCAGTGTTTCCCCTATGCGTGCGGCCACGCCATGCTGTGCTGCGTCGGCGACAATCGCTGCAAGCATCCCCAACTGCAGCACTTCACGGGAGAGACGCAGACTCATTTCATCATAGTCAACAAAAATGTGATCTTTGTTTTTGCTTATTTTGCCTTTTTTTGGTTTCCGCTTTTTTTTTGCTGAGGAGCGAGCAGTAGAGGGGGGGGGGGCAAAGTAAGGAAGTAATACCCCAACCCCTTCCCCCCCACACAACGCACATCAATTCAGAATAAGGGTACTTTAGAGTGTTTTGCACACATCTGCAAAAATGGAACCCTATTGCAATCTGTTTTCCCGCTCCTTTATACACTTCCCGTAGGTACGTTTTAATGGACCCGATTTTCATATTTTTTTTTCGGGCAATTTTCGAATAGTTAACGCATAGACTGATGCATATCACAAACATGAAGGACACACAAAGCGTTCACAGGGTAAAAAGAGCGCGCCTGGTCTGTATCAGGTCAAAACCAAACGAAAAAAAACCACAAAAACAAAGCACCAAAACAGCCTGGTACAGATCTCAAAGTTACAGTAGGACAAGTAATATTGGCGACCAAAAAAGTCGCCAATTGCAAGAAAACCCCCAAAATCCGCCAATATTATTTGGTCGCCAAGTTATTTGGTGGGAAAGCGGTTCTTATTGGTACAAAAAGCACAAGTACAAAAAATGTACCCCTTCAGTGCACCAGGTGCAGCGTATCTTTCAAGAAAGTCGAATATTAGCTCCGCGCCACGCACTCACGCAGCCACCCAAAAATACACATGGTGAGGCACAAAAACTTTACCGAAATTGCGAAAAAAACCACTTCCCAACCACTGTGACTACGAACCACTACCCTACCAATTAATATTGGCGACCAAAAAAGTCGCCAATTACAAGAAAACCCCCAAAATCCGCCAATATTATTTGGTCGCCAATTTTTTTGGTAGCCAAGTTTCTTGTCCTACTGTATATTAAAACTAAAAGGGGGAGGTCTCAGTCAAATATTCGAGCTTTTTTGCAAAGTCTTTATAAAGTCGTTACGGCTGTACTCTGCAACCTTCGATCACACCATCAATAAAGAAAACCTTTCTCTTGACCATCGCTTTGTTGAAATGGGCGGAAAGAGTTTTGCAAATAACAACAAAAGGACAGCGCTGTAAAAGCATCGGGCATTCGAGAGCGGGAGTAAGGGGGAATGCGGATATTGCACGGAGGCTCGAAGGGAGGAAAGGAAGGGAGGAAGAGAAAAAAAATTGTGTGCCACACATCTACACGGTTTTGGAGAAGTCAAAAGGAGGGTACTTTGGAGGAAAATATGTGCCCTACTTTGACCCTGAGCTGCTACTTTTAAAGTAGCTCTCCTCATCGTGCATCTACGGGGGGGAAAAGGATTTATAAGGTGGTCCTAAGCCTCTTCAGATCGTTCTACGAAGTACTCGACGAGTAGCGAGTACTCGAAAATGAAAAAACTAGTCCACTCGACACTCGAGTACTCGCCCGACCGTGGGGTGAGTACTCGTGTGTCGAGTGGACTAGTTTTTTTTTTCTCATTTTCGAGTACTTTGTACAACCATGTCTTCTGGTTAGTCTGATTAGATTACTTAATGTTTGAACATTGGTTATTCATCAATCTTTTTTGTTGTATTTTTGAATCCTTTTTGTTTAGTTTTTGTGTTTTTTTTTTGTAAATATGCACATTCATCGTCTTCTAGTTAGTCACCTTGAAGGGAAAAAAAAAAATTCAGATGAACGCAAGCATCACCATGCTTTACGACATGCTTTACAAGAAGAAAGAAGTTGACAGATGAATATGCTTGACACACATACACATCTTAACCCATGTGAAAGGGGAACATTTCTCCTTTTCCCCGTGGTCGATGAGTGCCGTACTGACCCAACAAGATGATCAATACATCGGGGGTCTGCACGACACTACTACAGTAGAGCAAACAAAAAGAGCGCAGTTTCATTATTTTACTGCAAGTGGAAATTTTCCAGGAACCACCTGATTTATACCCCGCGTATAGCCCGTATAGGCCAAACCCCACCCATTCTTCCCAGCCTTTACGCGCAAAACGCGCCTATACGCGGGGTAAAAATCAGGTGGAGGAACAGGCCTTTTGCTAACTTTGGGATTTTCCCCCTGAATGGCATGATGGTCAAAAAAAAATAATTTCCTGGAAAAAAAAGTACATTCCGAGCTTTCCCGCCTGGTGAAAGCGGTCGTCGCGCGCTTCGCGCGCGCCTCCCTGCCAGCCACAGGGTGGAGAGGCGAAGGGTCAGCTTTGCGAGATATAAACAAAAAACGGAATATAATCCTTTATTAACGGTCCTTGGTCTTGCGCCTTACGTACACTAACCGTACAAAATCAATACGTCTTCCAGAAGCAGGGGCTGTTGCAACGGTTGGGTTCCTTTGAAATAAGAATGGTCAATTTTTTGCAGCTTGGGTCAAGTTTCATTTCTGGCTGCAAAATGCAAGGGAATCCCCTTAGACATTGTAAAATGGCACCGTAGGCAGGAAGAAAATAGCGTACAGCGAGCGCAGCGAGCAGAAAAATTGTAAGGTGTCATCGTGCCATCGTGCCATCGTGCCATCGTGCCATCGTGCCATCGTGCCATCGTGCCATCATGCCATCATGCCATCATGCCATCATGCCATCATGCCATCATGCCATCATGCCATCATGCCATCATGCCATCATGCCATCATGCCATCATGCCATCATGCCATCATGCCATCATGCCATCATGCCATCATGCCATCATGCCATCATGCCATCATGCCATCATGCCATCATGCCATCATGCCATCATGCCATCATGCCATCATGCCATCATGCCATCATGCCATCATGCCATCATGCCATCATGCCATCATGCCATCATGCCATCATGCCATCATGCCATCATGCCATCATGCCATCATGCCATCATGCCATCATGCCATCATGCCATCATGCCATCATGCCATCATGCCATCATGCCATCATGCCATCATGCCATCATGCCATCATGCCATCATGCCATCATGCCATCATGCCATCATGCCATCATGCCATCATGCCATCATGCCATCGTGCCATCATGCCATCATGCCATCATGCCATCATGCCATCATGCCATCATGCCATCATGCCATCATGCCATCATGCCATCATGCCATCATGCCATCATGCCATCATGCCATCATGCCATCATGCCATCATGCCATCATGCCATCGTGCCATCATGCCATCATGCCATCATGCCATCATGCCATCATGCCATCATGCCATCATGCCATCATGCCATCATGCCATCATGCCATCATGCCATCATGCCATCATGCCATCATGCCATCATGCCATCTGGGGGGGAAATCCCCAGGTGATGGATAGCGAAAGCCCTGCCCCACCACCCTCCGTGGCATGATGGTGGCATGATGGAAAAAAAAATAAAAAACGCCCAAAAACGTGGCACGATGGCATGATGGTTAGCAAAAGGCCTGGTGGAGGAATGTCGGGACACAAAAAAAAAAAAATGATAGGATAAGTCTAAGCCTCTTGTAGCAGTCATTTCTTTCAGACAATATCATATACTTTCCATTCGCAAGAAGAATAGCATGACATAATCAAAAAAATGAAATTCGAAAAATAAGAAAAAAAAAAAACTTTGAGCGACGACTGCCCCCGGGGGGGACACAGCACATCTTTCAAAAGAGGGGAGGGGGAAATGGTAAAAAAAGGGTTGAGAAGAAAAAAACAGAACCGCCTTCAGGTGACCCTCTTCACCTTCGCTGTTGGGGCTGGCGTGCAGGAAACCCGCCAAGCCATCAACTATGATGGCAAAAAAGGGACCGTCTACAGAAGGTTCATACACAAAAAAAATAACTAACACGCGTGAATAACAGGATATTTCTTCCAACAGAGCTTGAGTCTGGGAGGGTAAGGAAACAACTGCAACACCGTGACAAAGGTGAGGCAATCTTGGGTCACAATGAAAAAGCTATATTCGTGTGGAGGGAGGTGGGTACATTGGAAATAAAACTAGTGTGGAAGAAGGGGGGAGGGAGGTCAAACTTACTCCTCGGACTTGAAGGTCTTGCCCGAAAGGATCTCGGCAACGATCTTGTCAGCCCACGCCTTCCCCTCACCCTGGAGCTTGGGCATGGCGTCCTCCTGGGAAAGGGGTGCGTCAAGACCACGCATGCGTGCCACAGCGTTCACAATATCCTGCTGCAGGTGGTTCAGCGGCTGTGCAGCCTCACGCAGGTGGTCGTTCTCCTCCATCTTCGGTGCGTCCGGCAGCGTCATCGGGCAGTCCGTACGCGGCGTGTCAAGGAACTGGTCCGCAAAAGATGCTGCCCACGCGTCACGCTTCGTCAGAGGCTCGCCCAGCCCGAACATCTCACGCATCGTCTTGATGATCGAGGTCAGCTCGTACTGCGAGTCACCCTGGTTCTCAGGGGCACCAATCACCTTCCCCTTCTCCACCCAAGGCGAGATCATGAGAGTCGGAATGCGGACTCCTGTTCTGTTGAAGCCGAAGTCCTTGTCAGGGAAGGAGGCGATGTCATCTGGTGCGGGTGCCTCCTCAGTGGGGACGTGGTCGTAGAAGCCACCGTGCTCGTCGTAGGTGATGATGAAGAGGGTGTTGTTCCAGTTCGGGCTGTCACGCAGTGTCTCGTACACATCCTTCATCAGCCTCTCTCCGTTGGCGACATTGTGGTCAGGGTGCTGGTCGTTTGCGCCCTTGAACGGGTCAGCGGGGTCCACAAACCAACGGGGGTTCATGTAGGAGAAGGTGGGGAGGGAGCCCTTTCTGGCATCCTTCTTGAAGTCGTCCATCGTGTGGAACTTGCCGGGGTTGAGGGACAGACCCTCCACCATCATCCCCTCAAGCGGGACGTCGGCGTAGTAGAACTTGGACTCGTAACCAGCCTCGTCGAACAGGTCAAAGAGCGTCTTTCCACCGTACAGCACACCGTGCTTGTTAAAGTGGCCCGTCGATGTGTCACCCTTCGAGGTTCCAAGAAGCTGGAACAGACGGTTCGGCCAAGTCGGGCCCGACACACTGCAGAAGAACTTGTCGAACAGGTTGAACTCTGCCGCAAGTGTCGACATGACTGGGAGGGTCTCAGGTGTGAACATGTTCAGGACAGAGGAGGGGTCCTTGTGGTGCTTACCCTCGAACTGCGCAAACCCATCCATGGTGGGCACTGCGTGTGCAGAGGGCTGGTGGCTGTCAGTCACACCGTAGACCTTGTCCGTGGTGGCACCACAGCCGTGGTTCGGGTCGAAGGGTCCAACGTACGGGCTGGTCTTGTTCACGTAGATCCTCTTGCTGTTCGGGTCAGACACGTTCAGCAGGTTGTACTCCGTGCCGTTCAACCCGTTGACACCAGGGAAGAACCCACACATGTGGTCGAACGAACGGTTCTCCTCCATCAGCACAACAACGTGCTTGATCTTGTCCTGTGGCGGGACCACCTTCACCTTCCCCTCAGCCACACACAGCAGGGCCGACGCCCATACAAGCGCGCTTACCGTACGCATATTTTATCAAAACTCCTGGATGTGTGTGTTGAAAGAAATAGACAAAAACCCCAATGAACCAGACGTGCGAAGTCACTCACTTCATGAAAGCGACTTGCGCCACAGCCACACCAGCTGAGTGCCACACCCCTCCCCAATGACACACCCTGACTGCAACCCTCATTCAACACCTTTCTGCAGTGACACATTTACATCCCAACCCTGACACCCTTCCCCGTTCAGCACGTCTTCTGGACAACACACCTTATAGAACAACACAGCACCTCAACACCAAGCAAACACTACGCCCATGAGACACACTCCACAGCAAGCAGACCCCCACCCTCACCCCTCCCCTGCCACATGGACCCCTTCCCTCGCCCATTCCATGGCCACTACCGGGAAGCTTTCTACTGCTTCAGAGACCTGACCATGCCTCCTGCCTCGCCCTTCACCCCCACCCTACACGTAAAACCACCCATGTGGAATGCCATCACTAACCAATCCTCAAAGTGCCTTATCACCTAACACCAGTAAACCCGCAATGAAGCTTTTTAGGTTTGCTTTTGTATAGCAAAGGTCCTGACACCCTCAACAGCACACAGTGCTGTTCAGGAACACCCACGGCCATCCTGAGGGAGACCGAACAGGTGTGCTGTCTTCTCTGCAGCACAGAGAGCAGGCTGCAAAGACGAACCCAACCCCTGCCCCAGGTGCGGAGAGTACACCATACCCCCACCCTCTCCCTCGGCACAGGAGGAAGACCAATCCCCACCCTCCTCTTCGTGCACCCCTTCACCCACACCAGGCACCACAACGGGAAGCCACTTCACCAGCTTCTCCGACACCCACACAGGGGCCGCACTGCGTGGCCTTCGCACCCCCACCCTCTCCCTCTGCACAGGAGGTATCCCAACCCCACCCTGCCTCCCCTTCCCCTTCTCCTTCCCCTTCACCCCCCTGCAGGCACGCCGCAAGGCAAAGGAGGTATGCGCCTCGTGGTCAACAAGCGTTTGCCTCGCACGGTCCTCTGCACGCAGTGTTTCCCCTATGCCACGCCATGCTGTGCTGCGTCGGCGACAATCGCTGCAAGCATCCCCAACTGCAGCACTTCACGGGAGAGACGCAGACTCATTTCATCATAGTCAACAAAAATGTGATCTTTGTTTTTGCTTATTTTGCCTTTTTTTGGTTTCCGCTTTTTTTTTGCTGAGGAGCGAGCAGTAGAGGGGGGGGGCAAAGTAAGGAAGTAATACCCCAACCCCTTCCCCCCCACACAACGCACATCAATTCAGAATAAGGGTACTTTAGAGTGTTTTGCACACATCTGCAAAAATGGAACCCTATTGCAATCTGTTTTCCCGCCCCTTTATACACTTCCCGTAGGTACGTTTTAATGGACCCGATTTTCATATTTTTTTTTCGGGCAATTTTCGAATAGTTAACGCATAGACTGATGCATATCACAAACATGAAGGACACACAAAGCGTTCACAGGGTAAAAAGAGCGCGCCTGGTCTGTATCAGGTCAAAACCCAACAAAAAAAAACCACAAAAACAAAGCACCAAAAACAGCCTGGTACAGATCTCAAAGTTATATTAAAAAAGGGGGGAAGGTCGCAGTCAAATATTCGAGCTTTTTTGCAAAGTCTTTATAAAGTCGTTACGGCTGTACTCTGCAACCTTCGATCACACCATCAATAAAGAAAACCTTTCTCTTGACCATCGCTTTGTTGAAATGGGCGGAAAGAGTTTTGCAAATAACAACAAAAGGACAGCGCTGTAAAAGCATCGGGCATTCGAGAGCGGGAGTAAGGGGGAATGCGGATATTGCACGGAGGCTCGAAGGGAGGAAAGGAAGGGAGGAAGAGAAAAAAACTGTGTGCCACACATCTACACGGTTTTGGAGAAGTCAAAAGGAGGGTACTTTGGAGGAAAATATGTGCCCTACTTTGACCCTGAGCTGCTACTTTTAAAGTAGCTCTCCTCATCGTGCATCTACGGGGGGGAAAAGGATTATAAGGTGGTCCTAAGCCTCTTCAGATGGTTGTACAAAGTACTCGACGAGTAACGAGTACTCGAAAATAAAAAAACTAGTCCACTCGACACTCGAATACTCGACTGACCGTGGGGCGAGTACTTGAGTGTCGAATGAACTAGTTTTTTTTTATTTTTTTTTCATTTTCGAGTACTTTGTAAAGTACAACCATGTCTTCTGGTTAGTCACCTTGAAGAAAAAAAAAAATTCGGATGAACGCAAGCATCACCATGCTTTACGACATGCTTTACAAGAAGAAAGAAGTTGACAGATGAATATGCTTGACACACATACACATCTTAACCCATGTGAAAGGGGAACATTTCTCCTTTTCCCCGTGGTCGATCAGTGCCGTACTGACCCAACAAGATGATCAATACATCGGGGGTCTGCACGACACTACTACAGTAGAGCAAACAAAAAGAGCGCAGTTTCATTATTTTACTGCAAGTGGAAATTTTCCAGCAACCACCTGATTTATACCCCGCGTATAGGCACGTAAAGGCCCGTACAGACCCGTACAGGCCAAAACCCACCCATTTTTCCCAGCCTTTACGCACTATACGCGGGGTAAAAATCAGGTGGAGGAATGTCGGGACACAAAAAAAAGAAAATGGTAGGATAAGTCTAAGCCTCTTGTAGCAGTCATTTCTTTCAGACAATATCATATACTTTCCATTCGCAAGAAGAATAGCATGACATAATCAAAAAAATGAAATTCGAAAAATAAGAGAAAAAAAAACTTTGAGCGACGACTGCCCCCGGGGGGGACACAGCACATCTTTCAAAAGAGGGGAGGGGGAAATGGTAAAAAAAGGGTTGAGAAGAAAAAAACCCAGAACCGCCTTCAGGTGACCCTCTTCACCTTCGCTGTTGGGGCTGGCGTGCAGGAAACCCGCCAAGCCATCAACTATGATGGCAAAAAAGGACCGTCTACAGAAGGTTCATACACAAAAAAAATAACTAACACGCGTGAATAACAGGATATTTCTTCCAACAGAGCTTGAGTCTGGGAGGGTAAGGAAACAACTGCAACACCGTGACAAAGGTGAGGCAATCTTGGGTCACAAAGAAAAAGCTACATTCGTGTGGAGGGAGGTGGGTACGTTGGAAATAAAACTAGTGTGGAAGAAGGGGGAGGGAGGTCAAACTTACTCCTCAGATTTGAAGGTTTTGCCCGAAAGGATCTCGGCAACGATCTTGTCAGCCCACGCCTTCCCCTCGCCCTGGAGCTTGGGCATGGCGTCCTCCTGGGAAAGGGGTGCGTCAAGACCACGCATGCGTGCCACAGCGTTCACAATGTCCTGCTGCAGGTGGTTCAGCGGCTGTGCAGCCTCACGCAGGTGGTCGTTCTCCTCCATCTTCGGTGCGTCCGGCAGCGTCATCGGGCAGTCCGTACGCGGCGTGTCAAGGAACTGGTCCGCAAAAGATGCTGCCCACGCGTCACGCTTCGTCAGAGGCTCGCCCAGCCCGAACATCTCACGCATCGTCTTGATGATCGAGGTCAGCTCGTACTGCGAGTCACCCTGGTTCTCAGGGGCACCAATCACCTTCCCCTTCTCCACCCAAGGCGAGATCATGAGAGTCGGAATGCGGACTCCTGTTCTGTTGAAGCCAAAGTCCTTCTCGGGGAAGGAGGGGATGTCGTCACCAGGTGCAGGTGCCTCCTCAGTGGGGACGTGGTCGTAGAAGCCACCGTGCTCGTCGTAGGTGATGATGAAGAGGGTGTTGTTCCAGTTCGGGCTGTCACGCAGGATCTCGTACACATCCTTCATCAACCTCTCTCCGTTGGCAACGTTGTGGTCAGGGTGCTGGTCGTTTGCGCCCTTGAACGGGTCAGCGGGGTCCACAAACCAACGGGGGTTCATGTAGGAGAAGGTGGGGAGGGAGCCCTGTCTGGCGTCCTTCTTGAAGTCGTCCATCGTGTGGAACTTGGCGGGGTCGAGGGACAGACGCTCCACAATCATGGCCTCAAGCGGGACGTCGGCGTAGTAGAACTTGGACTCGTAACCAGCCTCGTCGAACAGGTCAAAGAGCGTCTTTCCACCGTACAGCACACCGTGGTCGTTCCAGTGGCTTGTCGACGTGTCACCCTTCGAGGTTCCAAGAAGCTGGAACAGACGGTTCGGCCATGTCGGGCCCGACACACTGCAAAAGAACTTGTCGAACAGGTTGAACTCTGCCGCAAGTGTCGACATGACTGGGAGGGTCTCAGGTGTGAACATGTTCAGGACAGAGGAGGGGTCCTTGTGGCGCTTACCCTCGAACTGCGCAAACCCATCCATGGTGGGCACTGCGTGTGCAGAGGGCTGGTGGCTGTCAGTCACACCGTAGACCTTGTCAGTGGTGGCACTACAGCCGTGGTCAGGGTCGAAGGGTCCAACGTAGGGGCTGGTCTTGTTCACGTAGATCCTCTTGCTGTTCGGGTCAGACACGTTCAGCAGGTTGTACTCCGTGCCGTTCAACCCGTTGACACCAGGGAAGAACCCACACATGTGGTCGAACGAACGGTTCTCCTCCATCAGCACAACAACGTGCTTGATCTTGTCCTGTGGCGGGACCACCTTCACCTTCCCCTCAGCCACACACAGCAGGGCTGACGCCCATACAAGCGCGCTTACGGTACGCATATTTTATCAAAACTCCTGGATGTGTGTGTTGAAAGAAATAGACAAGAACCCCAATGAACCAGACGTGCGAACTCACTCACCAGCTGAGTGTCACGACACCCTCCCCAATGACACACCCTGACTGCAACCACCCGACCACAGACACCCACCCTCTATCCACTGAACACATCACCACTCCATCGCCACATGAAGTCTTTCAGGACTGAGCCCGAACACCGACACTGGAAGCTCTCGCACCGAAGACATCTCTTACGAGGCACTGACCTTGCCCCCTTCCCCTTCCCCTCCCCCCCATCCCCACAGAACTTCACTTGCAACGTCCTGCTGCAGGGACATGACGTCCTTGAGCTGGAGTGCACATCAACCTCTGTATACATGCGTCTGCATGACACGACTGTTGGTCTGATGTGGTCAGGGTGACGCTGTGTGCAGCACAGCTGGCCTCCAAATGGAGAACGTTCTCCTGCATACACCCCAGGAACACTGCTGCAAATAAGAGAGCACGCTCAACCTGACATCCTTCGTCCCCCGAGACGGATAGAATGCCCGCTGGGATGGAACAGTTGTACTACCGGGGCCACAACGCCCCCCCTCCCTCAAGGCATCTCCACAACGCTTCCCCCCACAGCACAATAAGCAACATAACAAAAGAAGACCCACCCTTTTGCCAGAGTACTGATGACGCAGCGTGGGTCTGCCGTGCTCTTCATCCACAGTGATGAATGCCCCATTTTTGCCCCACCCACCCCGCAACCCATGATGTCTCCTGCAGCAACTTTGACCTACGTACCTCACGATGACGTCGTCCTCGCACAGCAACGAGGAAGGCCGGCAGCGCGCGACATTTACACCTTTCAATATGGCTGTCGTTCCACACACCCTTCTTGCCCGGCAGCTCTGCAGTGTTCCCAGACACCCACCAGGCATATGCCTACGCATCCACCCCACACCGAGGGCCATCAACACAAAGCGAAGCTTGCGTGCAGTGAGATCCCCCCTCCCCCTCCCCCTTGACCCCCATCCCAGAAGCGGCTCTGATCATGCTCAAACCATGCGTGAACCATAGTGTGCATAATACACCAATCCCTCTCAAACGGGGAGGGCCACGTCCTTCCTTGCATGAGAAGCGAAGCATGTGAATTCGGTGAATTAGGTGAATTTTCCCAGCACCCCGACCCGACCCGACCCGACCCGACCCAGATGCAAAAAGGGGGAAGGGAGAAAGATTGGTAAGAGACAAAAGGCTTGCGTGCTTGGGTCACCCAAGAAAAGAGAAGTTGAAAGATGAATGTGCTTCGCGTAAAAATAATTCGTATCCCTACCCATCCCTCAGCAGTGTTGCTGTCGGGAAGTATTCTGCTTGCAACGTGGAAACATTGCAGTAAAAAGAAGAAGAAGCCCCACGCACCGCACTTTGCAATCGTTGGGTGCAATGGCTACCGTATCGCAACTACTTCCCCGCTGGCTGGGTGTTCCCTTCTGTGCCTGATGTGCTTGTTGTGCCTGTGTTTGCTGTGTCTGATGTGCCGTAAATTGGTGCCAGGGCACCTGCCTTGAGCGGGTTTGTTGGGTGCAGTATCTGTGTGTAGGGTGTGAGCACATTGGGCCCGTCACCTGTGCAGAACTTGATGAAAGTGCAGACAAGGATCACGGCCATTGCACCGCCCAGTGCAGCGAACGTCATGACGGTGCGGGACGTGAGGACGTCGTCCTGCGAAGATGTGTCTGCTGCCTGCCCTGCAGCCAGGCCGCACAGGTCAGACGTGCATGGTGGTGCACCGTCGTTCGTGAGGTACGTGTTCCCAGCAAGGATCTCCTCGACGATCTTGTCAGCCCACGCCTTCCCCTCGCCCTGCAGCCTGGGCTTGGCCTCCGCAAGAGAGAGGTCAGCCTTCTTCCCCCGCAGGCGTGCCACAGCACTCACAATGTCCTGCTGCAGGTCGTTCAGCGGCTGCAGCGCTTCGCGTAGGAAGTCCTTTGTGTCCACCTTCGGTGCGTCCGGCAGCGTCATCGGGCAGTCCGTACGCGGTGTGTCGAGGAACTGGTCCGCAAAAGATGCTGCCCAAGCGTCACGCTTCGTCAGAGGCTCGCCCAGCCCGAACATCTCACGCATCGTCTTGATGATCGAGGTCAGCTCGTACTGCGAGTCACCCTGGTTCTCAGGGGCACCAATCACCTTCCCCTTCTCCACCCAAGGCGAGATCAGCAGTGTTGGTACACGCAGTCCTGTTCTGTTGAAGCCGAACCCCTCATCAGGGAAGGAGGCGATGTCATCTGGTGCGGGTGCCTCCTCAGTGGGGACGTGGTCGTAGAAGCCACCGTGCTCGTCGTAGGTGATGATGAAGAGGGTGTTGTTCCAGCCCTTGCCTGCACGCAGGATCTCGTACACCTCCTTCATGAGGAGCTCTCCATTGGCAACGTGGTGGTCGGGGTGCTGGTCGTTGGCCCCAACGAAGTGGATGGGGTCCACAAACCAGCGTGGGTTGATGTAGGAGAAGGTGGGGAGCGTGCCCTCAGCAGCGTCCTTCTTGAAGGTGGACATCCTGTGCAGGTGTCCCGGGCTTGTGAAGAGCTTCTTGACAATAGTCGCCTCAAGCGGGATGTCGTGGAAGTAGAACTTCCAGTCGTAGCCAGCCTCCTCGAACAGGTCGAAGATCGTCTTCCCTCCGTACAGGATACCGTGCTTGTTCCAGTGGCTCGTCTTCGTGTCGCCCATAGACGTACCAAGGAGCTGGAACAGACGGTTCGGCCATGTGGGTCCAGGCACACTGCAGTAGTATTTGTCGAACAGGTTGAACTCTGCCGCAAGTGTCGACAGAATCGGGAGACGTTCGGGTGTGAACATGTTCAGAATAGAGGACACATCCTTGTGGTGCTGACCCTCAAACTGCGCAAACCCATCCATGGTGGGCACTGCGTGTGCAGAGGGCTGGAGACCATGTGTGCCTCCAAACAGCTTGTCAGTGGTGGGTGCACAGTCGTGGTTCGGGTCGAGAGGAGCAATGTACGGGCTGGTGTTGTTCACGTGGATCTTCTTGCTGTTCGGGTCAGACACGTTCAGCAGGTTGTACTCCGTCCCCTTCAGCCCGTCCACACCAGGGAAGAACCCACACATGTGGTCGAACGAACGGTTCTCCTCCATCAGCACAACAACGTGCTTGATCTTGTCCTGTGGCGGGACCACCTTCACCTTCCCCTCAGCCACACACAGCAGGGCCGACGCCCATACAAGCGCGCTTACCATACGCATATTCTCTGATGTATCACGTCACCTCCCCGCTGACCTGGTGAGTGTAGTTTGGTATCCACAACAAGACATGAGTCCTGACGAACCTCCGCCTGATGGCTTACTGGGGGGGGCTAATAAAGTATACGGTGCTAATAAAGTATACGGGGGTAATAAAGTATACGGTGCGGAAACCCATTTTGAGCGTGTAAATCTGTGAAATAAAGTATACGGTTTTTGTGTACATTTTTCTTACTAAAAAAATTTTTCAGCAAGTTTTGCACAAAAAATCGAAAAAATTTTTTTTTTGATTTCGGTGGTCCGGATTCTGTGCGTGCTGTGATGGGGTCACTTTGTGCTGAGAAACGAGTATTTTTGACCTAAAACGCGTGTATCAGTTTTTACACGATTGGTGCTGATGGGGTTCAGATTTGTGAAAATTTAAGTCACCAAAAAATTGTTCATTTTTCCACATTGACCCCACCACTGGCTGGGATTGGCCCAAAAATGCCAATGGTGGTGTTTTCGCGAGGTTTCGGCCACTAGAAACCCCAAAATAACAGTGATTTTTTTTTTTTTTTCCTTTTTCGTTTTTTGGCCATTTAAGCAGTAATTCCCGCCGAATAAAGTATACGTATACTTTAATAGCTCCCCCCCAGTAGTTCGGATGTGGCAGGAAAGTCCAGCACAATAAAAGCACATCACAATAGTCTGCTCAGGTTCAACGCAACAAACAAATGGGTAGCTGAGGTGGGGGGACCCTTTTTTTTTCCTTTTCATTTTCATTCTTTGTGATTGGTCGTTGGTTCAGTTACCTGCCAACAGGCCTGTACGCTACACACAAAACAACTAAACGCACGATAAAAAAACTCGGATACAGCGCTTCCTCTTTTCCTTTGCATCTATGTTTTACCCACTCTTCTCCTAAGAACCTTCCTAGGGCAAGAACGTTATGCTCTGCACTAAAAGCTGGGCACAACACGCCCCTCCTTTTTTCCCCCCGTTCTTTTACTTTTTTGAAGCACTCTTCTCTACCTCGGCAGGTCCTCAGCAACAAAAAAACACCCCCTATTTAGGAGATCCAATAACCTTCTTGGTCGTTAACAGTAACTAATCGCTGAGAGGGGGGCTTGGAATGGGAGATACCATAACATCTCTTATTCACTTTGTGAACAAAAAAAAAAAAGGGAAAAAATGTCGTTCAAAGTGAACAAGAGATGTGGTATGTCTCTTATTCAGCAGACCCCAGTAGCGTTGACCGCATAACGCCAGAAAGCCATCTACGTTGCAGCTCTTTGCAAGCATTGAACTGATTATTGTTGCTTGTTGTGCCTGCCCAGTGCGATTTGAGAAATATTGAACAAAAGAAAACCGACGGTGCAGATAACGTTGTAGAAAAAAAAAAGGAGAGAGAGAGAGGAATGTCACATTTTGAATGTCAAAAATACATTTGCTAGTATGGATGAAGGGGTGACTTTTTGCGCACTTTTTTTTTGCACCCCCCCTCCATGCCACACCATTTGCATTTTTTTGTTTTTGGTATATTTGCACTATTGTCAAAATTAAACGCTGCATAAATAAAGAGAGAGAGAGAGAGAGAGAGAGAGGGAAAGTGAACAACTGGCAATACCACGTTGCATTTCTGAGAAGCAACTATGGGAGGGCATAAAGCTGCTGGCGTTGTAAAACAAAGAAAAGTTTATATGATGATCCTAAGCCTCTCGTGCTTAGTCACCTAACAAAAACAGGGTGGTCGTGATTGTGCGTTCGGAACAAACAAAGTTGTTTCTCGAAACATAAAACAAAAAACAAAACCATCGCAGTAAGGACCAGGGATGTAATGGTAATCGCTCCAGTAAGAGTTGTTCAGAAATCGTAAACATAAAATGAAAATGAAGGTGCTAACATATTTGATTACACAGCAACCACCACCTGATTTTTACCCCGCGTATAGGCCCGTACAGGCGCGTAAAGGCCCGTACAGGCCCGAAAAGGCCAAACCCCACCCATTTTCCCCAGCCTTTACGCGCCTTACGCGCTATACGCGCCTATACGCGGGGTAAAAATCAGGCGGAACCAATAAAACAAAAGGGAGAAAAAAGAAATATTTGAGAACATGAACAAAGCCTTTACCATGCTTAACTCACCTTTGAACAAAAAGGGGAAAGGAGAAAAGGGGAAAAGGAGATAGAACGAAGCGAAGCTTCATCCAAAAAAAAAAAAAAAAAAACCCATATGTTGACAAAATCGCGCACAACTATAAATAAGAACTCGTAAAGAAGACAGAAGAAAAAAACACTCTGAATTCGCACCAACACAGCGAGTATCACAGTGTCCGCACTTTCCCCTACTCCCAACCAAACAGTAATCAAAAATAACTTGGCATCCAAATAAGTTTGGCAAATTTGAGGATTTTTTTTTGAGAAAAATTTGGCGACTTTTTTTTGAAAGCCAACCATATTTTGAGTACTGCAAAGGGAGTTGTGAGTTGTGGTGGACACAGCAAAACCTGGCTATTTGAGGCACAATGGGGTTAAAACATAGGGTGGGGGAGCTGTTGGGTGAAATGGGAGGGGGGCAAACACGAGAAGTATCAATTTCATACACTGTACATTCAAAGAAGACCTAAAAAAAAAACGCTCACAAACAGAGGAAGAAAAAGGTTGGTTTAGACGTACCTAAGCCCCTCTGTGCTTAGAGACCTAAACGAAAAAAGAAAGTTCCCATCAGATAAAAAGAGCAAAAGCTGGTCAGATTTTTATTTGATTTTTAGACTACTTTCATAGACCAGCCACGGTTTTTTTTTTCTTCACAGGATCAAAAAGCTGATAAGAAAAGCCTCTTATTGGTTACTTTAGAGAGATGGGGCATTTTCTCCAAAAACAGTGTTTGGGTTGGGGGAGGGGGGTTGAGGAGGTGGAGTAAGGGAAGAGAGGCAAAACGGGGCACACGAGAAACGGGTAGTCAATTCTATTCTGGGTATCGGACCTCAGTACTACTTTGTTCCCTCACCCTGCGGGGGAGGGGTAGAACAACGGAATACTGTACTCAAATATCAGCAGAATTTACTGTGCGTTCCTCGTACAACACGGTTTTCTGACCATGTATTCACTTTTTTTTTTAAAGAATCTCGAATAAGCATCTTTGTACAGACAACTCCTGCACAACAAACGCTATCAATCTATCAACAGGGGTAAAGGACACATGGAAAACATTGAGGGGGAGGAAAAGACAAAAAAAAAAAGGGCTTTGCAAGAAGATGACCCTAAGCCCTACACCCGCAGTAGTCCTTGATCACGGATCGCTGCCAAAAGAAAAGTACAGACACCTCAACAGTCTCCTCAAGGCACACAGGCACGTGAAAGAAAATAGGAAGAACTCGATGGAGAGTGCACAGGGCGTCGCATTGCACCTCTGTCCCTTACTACAGCATTGCTTGCATACTGACAAGACACACACGCAGACACGGGGTATTAAAAATATATTAACAAGCCCTGGGCAGAGGCGGAGGGGTTTCAACCATGAAGGGCATTTCAGGCCTTTCTGTGGAGGATGTTGTTGCCCGCAAGGATCTCGTCTGTCACCTTCTTGAACCAGTCGCTGGCCTGGTGCTGGTGTGTGGGAAGGGCCTCCTCCTGGCAGAGGGGTTGATCCCTCCCGTGCACGTTCGCCAAGCCCCTGATGATGTCCTGCTGCAGGTGGTTCACAGGCTGCGCCAGCTCACGCTCCAGGTCGCCCTCTTCAGGCTTCGGTGCATCCGGCAGCGTCATCGGGCAGTCCGTACGCGGCGTGTCGAGGAACTGGTCCGCAAAAGATGCTGCCCACGCGTCACGCTTCGTCAGAGGCTCGCCCAGCCCGAACATCTCACGCATCGTCTTGATGATCGAGGTCAGCTCGAACTGCGAGTCACCCTGGTTCTCAGGGGCACCAATCACCTTCCCCTTCTCCACCCAAGGCGAGATCATGAGAGTCGGAATGCGGACTCCTGTTCTGTTGAAGCTGAACTTGGTGTCAGGGTTGGAGGTGCTGTTGTCTGGGACAGGTGCGTACGGTGTGGGGACGTGGTCGTAGAAGCCACCGTGCTCGTCGTAGGTGATGATGAAGAGGGTGTTGTTCCAGCCCTTGCCTGCACGCAGTGTCTCGTACACCTCTTTCATGAGCTCCTCACCGTATGCAACGTTGTGGTCGGGGTGCTGGTCGCTGGCGCCCTTGTTCAAGATCTTCGACGCAGACCAACGTGGGTTCATGTAGGAGAAGGTGGGGAGCGTGCCCTCCTTCGCGTCCTTCTTGAAGCGCTCCATGTCGTGCACGTGGAGTGGGTGTTCCACAAGCGTCTTCAGCATTGCCATCTCCAGGGGTGCGTCGTGGAAGTAGAACTTCCAGTCGTAGCCAGCCTCCTCGAACAGGTCGAAGATCGTCTTCCCGTCGTACAGCCCGGTCAGGGTGTTGGGGTCCCATTCCTTTGTGGCAGTGTCGCCAAGGGACGTGCCCATCATCTGGAACAGACGGTTCGGCCATGTGGGTCCAGGCACACTGCAGAAGTATTTATCGAACAGGTTGAACTCTGTCGCAAGTGTCGACATGATCGGGAGACGTTCGGGTGTGAACATGTTCAGAATAGAGGATGCGTCGCCGTGCTTCCTTCCTTCGAACTGCGCAAACCCACTCATGTCGGGCACTGCGTGTGCAGAGGGCTGGTGGCCGTTGTCCACCCCAAATATCTTGTCCGTCGTAGGTGTGACACTGTGGTCAGGGTCGTACGGCCCCACGTAGGGGCTGGTGTTGTTCACATAAACCTTCTTGCTGTTCGGGTCAGACACATTGAACAGGTTGTACTCCGTGCCCTTCAGCCCGTCCACACCAGGGAAGAACCCACACATGTGGTCGAACGAACGGTTCTCCTCCATCAGCACAACAACGTGCTTGATCTTGTCCTGTGGCGGGATCACCTTCACCTTCCCCTCAGCCACACACAGCAGGGCCGACGCCCATACAAGCGCGCTTACGGTACGCATATTCTCAAATACGCTCTGCGGTGGGGTGGGGAAGGGGATGGGTGTCAGAGGTGGAAACAAATGCATAGTGGGGTCTTCTTTTCTTTTTTCCTTTTTGTATTTCATCCAACACAGCACAGTGTGCAGTGGTGAATGAAATCGATATCTGCGACAAAGTGTCAGCTGCCCACCAACACGTGCCCTATCTTGGGAGCAACGACTTGCATTGCCTGGTACGTGACACAATGGTCGTGTCTGAACAGCTGCCAGGGGGGAGGGGGGGACAGGAACGTCGCAATACGGGAAGGCCGGACTCTCTGAAGAATAAAACAAAAACAGAGATAGCCAACCCGACTGCTGGTGCTCAACGATAAAACCGGGGACCGGCTTGGCTGGGTCACAAACCCGCCTATTTTTTTGTCCAAAACCAAGCTTAGACCCCACGAGAAAACGAGAAAACAAAAAAAATCAACAATAAAATCCTGATTGTTTTTTGGCAGCTGAAAAAGGCCGTTCTGGCCACGCATAGTTACAGTATCAGGAACAAAAAAAAAATGTGCGGCCACGAAGGCGTATGGACAGACGCACATGGTGTCATGATCACCTGGCAATTTTAAAAAAAAGCCTTTCTTGGAGTTAGCCCGAAAGAGGTAGAGGGGGGTACATTGGATACCGCTTGTGTGAGTGCGCGGAGCAGAGTGGACAAAGTTGGTACTCGCAAAAGCCCCTTTAGGGCAGTCGCTGCTACAAACAACCACCACACTTACACACTCGAGGGACAAGCATTTCCTTGTACTGTAAACAAGGAAAAAAAAAACAAAACCAAAAAATGTAAAACAAAAACAAAAAAAAATGTAAGGGATTTTGATCGTCTAAAGAGGGAGTCGCTTCCATGAATGTGAGTCAGCCATATGGAGAGTGCGTGTGGACTTGTCTTTCGAGTATGATTACGGCACGTCTCGGGAACCAAGGGTCGTACCGTGTGAAACGCATTGTACAGAACAGAATTCTGTGCAAAGACACAAATCACACAAAAAAGACGGGTGTCACAACAAACATCCTACGCTGTTCTTGTAGTGCAACGCTGGAAAAATAAAAGTTGAATAGTAAATAGAATACAAAAAAAAACCCGGGGACCGGTGTCCCTGGGCCTCACATCACATCAGCGCATCAGCTGGACTCTGCAGTCTCCTTCAGCTTCTTCTGCTCCACCTCCGCAAGCGTGGGGTAGTCAGTGTATCCTGCAGAGCCAAAGCCAAACGTCCACCAGTACTTCATCTCTGCGTCTGGGTTGAGGGGTGCGTTTACGGCAAAGCGCTCAGGCAGGTCAGGGGTGCTGATGTAGGGACGGCCGAAGGCAATCATGTCTGTGTCGTCTGCCTGCAGACGCTCCTCAGCAGTGTCGCGGGTGTACCCAACGTTGCCCATGAGCTTCGTCACACCGCCAGCACCAGCAGTCTTCTCGAGAATGTCACGTGCGTTGCGAAGCGTGAAGGCAGCGCAGAGGTCGTGGAAGCCAAAGGCCAGTCCGTCCATCACGTGCACGTAGGCCACCTTCTGGTTGCCGAGGAAGTCGATTGCCGCAGTGAACTGCTCAACGTTGTCCGCACTTCCCATCGATCCGTACGCACCGTTTGGTGCAAGACGCACACCAATCCTGTTCAGTGGGAACACAGTCGCCACCACACTCAGCACCTCCTTCAGCATGCGCAGCCTGTTCTCCACAGACCCACCGTACTCGTCAGTGCGTGTGTTGGTCGACGACTGCAGGAAGGTGTCAAGCAGGTAGCCGTTGGCACTGTGGATCTCAACCATGTCGAACCCAGCAGCCTTTGCATTCACAGCTGCCAGTCTGTAGTCCTCCTGGATGGCCTTGATCTCCTCCACAGTCAGTGCCTTCGGTGTCTGGTACGGCTTCTTCTCCCCAGCCACAGCTGTGATCTCACCCTCAATGGCGATTGCCGACGGTGCCACAATCTGCTGCCCAGTCACATCCGAGTGGCTCTGGCGCCCCATGTGCCACAGCTGAAGTGCTGCGGTGGCGTTCTTCTCGTGCATGCCTGCCACAATCGGCTTCCAGGCTTCCACCTGTGTGTTGTTCCAGATTCCGGGTGCGCAGTACCAGCTCAGACCCTGGCGTGAGATCCCTGTCGCCTCGACGATGACAAGTCCACAGGAGCTGCGCTGCTTGTAGTACTCAATCATCACCTCTGTGGGCACGTGCTCAGGTGTGGCACGTGCACGTGTCAAAGGTGCGAGAGCAATGCGGTTGCGGAGTGTGAGGTCACCCACCTGCACCTCGGACAGAAGCTTCAGGGGAGCATCCTCAGACACAGGGTTCTGCACAGGGGCCGCGCTGTCCTCTGCCTCCTTCAGCTTCTTCTGCTCCACCTCCGCAAGCGTGGGGTAGTCAGTGTATCCTGCAGAGCCAAAGCCAAACGTCCACCAGTACTTCATCTCTGCGTCTGGGTTGAGAGGTGCGTTTACGGCAAAGCGCTCAGGCAGGTCAGGGGTGCTGATGTAGGGACGGCCGAAGGCAATCATGTCTGTGTCGTCTGCCTGCAGACGCTCCTCAGCAGTGTCGCGGGTGTACCCAACGTTGCCCATGAGCTTCGTCACACCGCCAGCACCAGCAGTCTTCTCAAGAATGTCACGTGCGTTGCGGAGCGTGAAGGCAGCACAGAGGTCGTGGAAGCCAAAGGCCAGTCCGTCCATCACGTGCACGTAGGCCACCTTCTGGTTGCCGAGGAAGTCGATTGCCGCAGTGAACTGCTCAACGTTGTCCGCACTTCCCATCGATCCGTACGCACCGTTTGGTGCAAGACGCACACCAATCCTGTTCAGTGGGAACACAGTCGCCACCACACTCAGCACCTCCTTCAGCATGCGCAGTCTGTTCTCCACAGACCCACCGTACTCGTCAGTGCGTGTGTTGGTGGACGACTGCAGGAAGGTGTCAAGCAGGTAGCCGTTTGCACTGTGGATCTCAACCATGTCGAACCCGGCAGCCTTTGCGTTCACAGCTGCCAGTCTGTAGTCCTCCTGGATGGCCTTGATCTCCTCCACAGTCAGTGCCTTCGGTGTCTGGTACGGCTTCTTCTCCCCAGCCACAGCTGTGATCTCACCCTCAATGGCGATTGCCGACGGTGCCACAATCTGCTGACCCGTCACATCCGAGTGACTCTGGCGTCCCATGTGCCACAGCTGAAGTGCTGCGGTGGCGTTCTTCTCGTGCATGCCTGCCACAATCGGCTTCCAGGCTTCCACCTGTGTGTTGTTCCAGATTCCGGGTGCGCAGTACCAGCTCAGACCCTGGCGTGAGATCCCTGTCGCCTCGACGATGACAAGCCCACAGGAGCTGCGCTGCTTGTAGTACTCAATCATCACCTCTGTGGGCACGTGCTCAGGTGTGGCACGTGCACGTGTCAAAGGTGCGAGGGCAATGCGGTTGCGCAGTGTGAGGTCACCCACCTGCACCTCGGACAGAAGCTTCAGGGGAGCATCCTCAGGTACCGGTGTGGACCTGTTTGCTGGTGCGTCGACGGTGTCGACCTTCTGAACCTTCTGAACCTGGGTAGGCTTAGTGGACGTCTTGGCAGGGGCGGTTTCCTTCTTCGGTGCGCTGGAGCAGTTTCCCATTGTGAAGAGTTTAAAAATATCAACGAGGAAGAGATTACCTGTACAGTGGTGCGTTATAATACATGACGCCACATCACCCACCACCTTGCTTGCTCCACCTATCGACCCCGCCAAGCATACTCCACCACAGGCATGGGAGTAAGCCCCGGATCCCGGACCCTACCCCCGGAACCCCACCCCTTACCCTACCCTTGCTCCCTTCCCACCCTCTAAGAATTTGTCCATTTTTGGCAAAGTACCCCACCACTGGCCGCACGCATCCCGAAAATGCAAATGACGGTGCATCCCCTGAGTGGCAGGCACTCCTGACAACACCGCAGTGCTTGGTCGAGTGTCTTCAAACCCTTGACACCAAGGGCATGCGCACAGAGCAGCATCACACAGAGCGCAACTGCCACATCACACTTGACGCTGAGCTCGCTGAAGCAGACCTCCTTCGACGCTGCCGAGTCTTGTACAAGCGAGTCAATCACTTTCGAGTACAACACTCTGAAGAGCTGCACTGTATTGTGTCCATCACAATAACTACAAAGCAGGCAGCCTCGTACGATGTTAGCGCAATACTGAAGAATGTCAGGGAGGCTATTGCCCCCCCCTAAAACCCCCATAAACAGAGTTGCGCGGAGAGAACCAGGGACGGTTATCACCAGGATGATGACAGGTCAGGAGGACTACCGTGTGTACCATCCATTATATTGGACGCAAAGTGATGAGTGCCTGCAGTATACAGTACAGTTTGGGTATGAGCTCAATAGGAGGTCGCTTTTTTTTTTTTCGCTTTCTTTTGTATTTCATCCACAGAGTGGTGTACCGTTGAACACGACACACCGCACAGGGTTGTGAATGAAATCAATGTCTGCCGACATGGTGTCAGCTGCCCACCAACGCGCACCCCTACCTCGGGTAGCAACGATTCGTGGCACAGAAATGAAACAAAAAAAAAAAGAAGAGTTTTGTAAGATGACCCTAAGCCTCTCGTGCTTAGTCACCTTCCGTCACCTATGTGGTGTGACAGAAGGGGTGGTGCCTTGACAGCTGCCAGGAAAGGGAACACAGGAACGTCGCAATACGGGAAGCCCGGGGGGGTTTAAAAAAAAAACCGAGCTAGCCAAACCCCCCCCCTCAACCCAACTACTCGTTCCCATCTTTGAATTGAACAATGACAAAAAAAAAACCAAAAAAAAGGGTAGAGTTCATGAGGACAAACGCCTCTAGGACGTAGTGTTCACTGTCACTCTAAATAAAAAAAAACAGAATTTTCAAAAACACAGTTCAAATAAAGTGCAGCCTTATAGCCTCAGGAAGACGTACTGCACTGTTTTTTTTTCTTTTTTTTTTTTTCTTTTCTTTTTATCCTTTCTTTAGTATGGATCGACAATCACTACAATATTGTTCTTTTTGTTTTCTTCATTTTGTTGAAAGATGAAAGGATTGCAGCTGATGCTGACAGAAACACAAAACCAAATGTGTTGTCGCGGAGTGAAAAAAAAAAGGGGGGGGAAATGACAAATGCGTCCTATACAAAAGACCACAGCAATGTGGACCAATAGTCCACATTGTCATAGTGCATATATTTACAGTGCACATTGTCGTTTCCCCAAATAAAGAAAAAAAAACAGTGTCGTAAGATGAGCGCGCCGTGCACACACCTCCAACATAGAGTAAATCGTACGACGGTCCTTAACCCCTCCTGAGCCACCGAAACAAAAATAAAAACAAAACAAAAAAAAGCAGACTTCTTGGAGTCAGCCCGAAGTAAGCAGGGAACGTCACCCATTGGGAAAAGTTCAAGGGGTGTTCATTGAAATGCAAAAAGCCCCTTGAGGGCAGTCGCTGCTACAAACAACCACACCTGCACTTGAGGGCATACGCCAATTCATTGGACCCATAGGGGACGATAAAACAAATGGCAAAAATAAACCAAAAGAGAACATCAACAAATAACAGAGTGTGCATAAACTGCTCTCTTTCGATCATGGGTACGACATGGTACAGTAGAGGATACTAGGTGATGTCACGAATCAAATCTTAAAGACGACGCAGAAACACGACACTCTCTCAAAGAACGCAGTGCAATTAAAGTGAAACAAAAGTTAGAGAAAAGTAAAAAGCCCCGGGGACCGGTGTCCCTGGGTCTCACAACGTATCATCGCATCAGCTGGACTTCGCTGCCGCACTGTCCTCTGCCTCCTTCAGCTTCTTCTGCTCCACCTCCGCAAGCGTGGGGTAGTCAGTGTATCCTGCAGAGCCAAAGCCAAACGTCCACCAGTACTTCATCTCTGCGTCTGGGTTGAGAGGTGCGTTTACGGCAAAGCGCTCGGGCAGGTCAGGGGTGCTGATGTAGGGACGGCCGAAGGCAATCATGTCTGTGTCGTCTGCCTGCAGACGCTCCTCAGCAGTGTCGCGGGTGTACCCAACGTTGCCCATGAGCTTCGTCACACCGCCAGCACCAGCAGTCTTCTCGAGAATGTCACGTGCGTTGCGAAGCGTGAAGGCAGCGCAGAGGTCGTGGAAGCCAAAGGCCAGTCCGTCCATCACGTGCACGTAGGCCACCTTCTGGTTGCCGAGGAAGTCGATTGCCGCAGTGAACTGCTCAACGTTGTCCGCACTTCCCATCGATCCGTACGCACCGTTTGGTGCAAGACGCACACCAATCCTGTTCAGTGGGAACACAGTCGCCACCACACTCAGCACCTCCTTCAGCATGCGCAGCCTGTTCTCCACAGACCCACCGTACTCGTCAGTGCGTGTGTTGGTCGACGACTGCAGGAAGGTGTCAAGCAGGTAGCCGTTGGCACTGTGGATCTCAACCATGTCGAACCCAGCAGCCTTTGCATTCACAGCTGCCAGTCTGTAGTCCTCCTGGATGGCCTTGATCTCCTCCACAGTCAGTGCCTTCGGTGTCTGGTACGGCTTCTTCTCCCCAGCCACAGCTGTGATCTCACCCTCAATGGCGATTGCCGACGGTGCCACAATCTGCTGCCCAGTCACATCCGAGTGGCTCTGGCGCCCCATGTGCCACAGCTGAAGTGCTGCGGTGGCGTTCTTCTCGTGCATGCCTGCCACAATCGGCTTCCAGGCTTCCACCTGTGTGTTGTTCCAGATTCCGGGTGCGCAGTACCAGCTCAGACCCTGGCGTGAGATCCCTGTCGCCTCGACGATGACAAGTCCACAGGAGCTGCGCTGCTTGTAGTACTCAATCATCACCTCTGTGGGCACGTGCTCAGGTGTGGCACGTGCACGTGTCAAAGGTGCGAGAGCAATGCGGTTGCGCAGTGTGAGGTCACCCACCTGCACCTCGGACAGAAGCTTCAGGGGAGCATCGCTGGACATTGTGAAGAGTTTTGAAAAATATGGATACAAGGTCTGTATGGGATGTGTTTTCTCATGGGGCATGCGCGAGCACCAGGACTGCAAAAGCTGGGGAAGGGGGGAGGGAGGAGAAGACTGCATGTTGAGAAAACAGATGTACAAACACACGAATGGAACAACTCCCCATTGACCCATTACTGAGGCATCAACAGGCGTGTACGGGAATCCACCTCTGCCACACAGAAGCGGACGCCATGTGCACGCTGTTGGTAACGGAGAAGGGGCACTGTACTTTCAGAGCGAACACAACAACACAACATCACACAGCCGAACAGCAGAGCGGACAGCAGCCTCTGTTGCACGTAGTCAGAAATAGAGAGTCTATGTGAACGTACTGAAACGCTTAAGTATCTCAAGGGGAAGTGACCCTGACAACCAGACAACGAACACACAATTTGTAAGATAGATGCAACGCCTGTGCGTGGAACACACCTTACAAAAAACAAAAGGAAAAATTTGCAAGCTGAGCATGCCTCTCGTGCACACACATCCAACAAAAGAAACAAACAAAACAACAAAAAGAAAAAAGACTTTGGGGGGAATCGTCTGTGCTGACAACCGATGGTGTAACGATTTGCTTGCTAATCTAATAAGGTGTTCTGCGATTCAGCAAAGCATCGCTCCACCTTCAGTCTTTGTAGTCATGACAAATTCTTTCATCAAAAAAAGAAACATAAACATATCCCCCATTCACCAGGTAGCCGTATGGAGAAACCTGATTTTGAAGCCAAATTCAGGTGGTTTAAACTCCATTAGAACAATAAAACTACGCTGCATGTTTTTCAGATCGCTCCAGAAATTCATAGCAGCAGAGGTTGAGAGCGAAGTTGAGCGAATGGGTTACGTCACGAATACAAAAAGGTTTTCAAACAAAAACAAAACCAGAAACAAAAAAATAAAAAGAATAACAACAATGAAGGTGCCATTGCACATATACGATGCAAGGACAAAGTGCGGTGTCCTTTCGCCCAACAAGATGGGTCAGAGGTTTCCACATTATTCGCTCGCAATATATTGCAAAAAAACACAAAAAATGCTTCATCGTAACGTTGGCCTCCTACACACTGTAGGTGGGGGGGAAAAGGAGAGAACCACAAAACACTCGTACACAACGGGGGGTGCGTGAACAGATACTTCGTCCTATAGCAAAACAGCGAAGCATAGTACACTGCACACGTGCCTCCCTCTGAGGGTGGCGGATTAGAGGTCGTTCTCTGGATGCAGGATGTTCTTGCCAGCAAGGATCTCGGACATGATTGCCTTTGCCCAGGCCTGGCCATCGCCCTGGACCTTGGGGAGCGCCTCTGGCTGCGTGAGCTCTGCATCAGGTCCTCGCACGTAGACAAGTCCATCGATGATTTCCTGCTGCAGGTCTGTCACGTCCATGTGGCGTTCTGACGCCAACATCCGTGCATCACGCTTCGGTGCATCCGGCAGCGTCATCGGGCAGTCCGTACGCGGCGTGTCGAGGAACTGGTCCGCAAAAGATGCTGCCCAAGCGTCACGTTTCGTCAGAGGCTCGCCCAGCCCGAACATCTCACGCATCGTCTTGATGATCGAGGTCAGCTCGAACTGCGAGTCACCCTGGTTCTCAGGGGCACCAATCACCTTCCCCTTCTCCACCCAAGGCGAGATCATGAGAGTCGGAATGCGCAGCCCCGTTCTGTTGAAGCTGAAGTCATCGGGGTACGATTTGCTGCTGTCCGGAATTGGTGCGGATGGGGGCGGGACGTGGTCGTAGAAGCCACCGTGCTCGTCGTAGGTGATAATGAAGAGGGTGTTGTTCCAGCCCTTGCCTGCACGCAGTGTCTCGTAGATACCCTTCATGAGCTCCTCACCGAACGCAACGTCGTGGTCGGGGTGCTGGTCGTTCGAGCCCTCACCAGTGGTGTTGTCCACAAACCAGCGTGGGTTCATGTAGGAGAAGGTGGGGAGCGTGCCCTCCTTCGCGTCCCTCTTGAAGCGCTCCATGTCGTGCACGTGGAGTGGGTGTTCCACAAGCGTCTTCAGCATTGCCATCTCCAGGGGTGCGTCATCGTAGTAGAACCGCCAGTCGTAGCCAGCCTCCTCGAACAGGTCGAAGATCGTCTTCCCGTCGTACAGCCCAGTGAGGGTGTTGGGGTCCCACACCTTGGTCTTGGTGTTTCCCTCTGTCGTGCCCATGAGCTGGAACAGACGGTTCGGCCATGTGGGTCCAGGCATGCTTGCAAAGTATTTATCGAACAGGTTGAACTCTGCCGCAAGTGTCGACATGATCGGGAGACGTTCGGGTGTGAACATGTTCAGGACAGAGGATGCGTCGTGACGCTGTTCGATGACGTGCTCGAACTGCGCAAACCCACTCATGTCAGGCACTGCGTGTGCAGAGGGCTGGCAGCTGTTGAGAACTCCAAACAGCTTGTCTGTTGTAGAATTGCAGTCGTGCTTTGGACCCCACGGCCCGACGTACGGGCTGGTCTTGTTCACGTAGATCCTCTTGCTGTTCGGGTCAGACACGTTCAGCAGGTTGTACTCCGTCCCCTTCAGCCCGTCCACACCAGGGAAGAACCCACACATGTGGTCGAACGAACGGTTCTCCTCCATCAGCACAACAACGTGCTTGATCTTGTCCTGTGGCGGGACCACCTTCACCTTCCCCTCAGCCACACACAGCAGGGCCGACGCCCATACAAGCGCGCTTACGGTACGCATATTCTCAAATACCCTGTGTGGTGGGTGGGGACGGGATGGGGATGGGTGTCAGAGGTGGAAACAAATGCATAGTGGGGTCTCTTTTGTATAGCAGGTTAAGGCACGGGACATTTGCCTCTCGACACACACGCATTTAAAACAAACGTAGAATACTAACAATACTGTACAAAACAGGCTAGATGACGCGAAGCCTTTTGTGCTACTCACCTTCAAGAATATTCAACAATATGGTTCGAAACGTTCGCCAAAGCCTGCACAGCACATCACACCATCGACACACGACGTTGGAAGAATATGGGAGCGGGGAGGTTGGGGCGGGAGCTGTGCACACTGTTCACCTAGGTGGAGGCCTGGCGTTATTGCCAGGTGGTGGCTGTGTTGTGATGATTGCACATCATAATACACATCGCAATACAGCTGTATTGATGTATATTATCTATTATGACAACTATCACAACAGCCACCACTAATTGCCAGGCTCCAGTTGTGAACACATGTATACAATGTGAGATACCCTTTGCTTGGAAACGATAAAGTGTGCCTACACCCCCCTGCCCTCATGTGAAACAAAAGGACCCTTCGTCCTGCCGGGTCTACCGGGTCGCTGCCACAGGAAGCCCTCTTAATATATCATAATTGTCTTTGGAAAAAATACAAAAAAAACAAAAATATGATCAGGTGAGGTTTCACTGTAAACCAACGACATAATGGCCTAATGACCTATCGTATAAGGAATTGGTTGTACCGGACAAATGTCCCGACTTCCCGATTTTCGGCCAAAAGTCCTAAGATTTGTCCGATACAACAAAATTTCGTCATCAGTCAAGCAACTACCCGTACCCAGCAATGAAAAGAGAGATTTGCAAAAAATAACAATAGTTTCATAATATTATACTTTCAAATCAATGATGTGGCACCAAAAAAAAGTCTATGGTATGTACATAGCAGTTCAAATGTACACCAAAAGTAGCTGAATGTGCCACACCTATCAAAGAGACAGTACAAAGGGGGGGGATTCAAAGATGAATATGCTTCACGTACACATATGGCATATGGGGCACATTCTGCAAGAATTACCCCAAATAGTTGTCAAGCACACATCTTTAAAAAAAGGGGGCGGGGAAAGAATCTTAGGGCTGCCCTATGAGGGTGTGTGGTGTGGTACACTATCGTCTTCGTTTTTTTTTGTTCTGTGTTGTTGATTAGATTTTCCTATTTCAACAGAGGAATTCATTGAGTGTCAACAAAATCAATTAATTTCAGATACTTTCCAAAGAAAGAGAAATCAAAAAGATTTTTGCGTTCAAAAGGGTTTGAAGGGGAGGGGCTATTAAGCCAGGAATGCTGATCAAAACGGGAGAGAGATCAAGGGCGGGGCGGGGTTGAGCGCCGTTAGCGTTCTTACCCTGGAAGTGCGGTGCAAGGTACCGGAAAGGAAACGGTACCGATGGTAGTATCCCAGGGCAGGGTCGAAAAGAAAACGTTAGTAAGACGAACCGAAGTGTCTTAAAAGAAACAAAAGGTGAAAAGGGTGACATATTCCTTCACGTGCACATCCATCAAAGGGAAAAGGTAAACAATATGGGACAACGCCATTCGAGATGGCAGTCGACAATGCTTTGCAACCTAGGTGGCTGTCATTGCCATTTCCCTGCAGTGAGCATCTGTCGCGTGCTCAGATGTGGTTCCCAGCCAACACCTCCTCAAGTACCTTTGTGGCCCATTCTCTGCCGTCGCCCTGGAGCTTGGGTGCCGCGTCGTCTTGACAGAGGGGAGCATCGACACCCCGGAAGTTCATGATCGAGTGGACAATGTCTTGCTGCAGGTGGTTCAGCGGCTGTGCAGCCTCACGCAGGTGGTCGTCCTCTTCAGGCTCCGGTGCATCCGGCAGCGTCATCGGGCAGTCCGTACGCGGTGTGTCGAGGAACTGGTCCGCAAAAGATGCTGCCCACGCGTCACGTTTCGACAGAGGCTCGCCCAGCCCGAACATCTCACGCATCGTCTTGATGATAGAGGTCAGCTCGAACTGCGAGTCACCCTGGTTCTCAGGGGCACCAATCACCTTCCCCTTCTCCACCCAAGGCGAGATCATGAGAGTCGGAATACGGACTCCTGTTCTGTTGAAGCCAAAGTCCTTGTCAGGGAAGGAGGGCTGGTTGTCCGGTGCAGGTGCCTCCTCAGTGGGGACGTGGTCGTAGAAGCCACCGTGCTCGTCGTAGGTGATGATGAAGAGGGTGTTGTTCCAGTTCGGGCTGTCACGCAGTGTCTCGTACACATCCTTCATGAGCTTCTCTCCGTTGGCAACGTTGTGGTCGGGGTGCTGGTCGCTGGAGCCCTCTGCAGCAGCGCTGTCCACAAACCAACGTGGGTTGAGCCACGAGAAGGTGGGGAGCGTGCCCTCAGCAGCGTCCTTCTTGAAGACGGACATGTTGGCGGTTTTGTCGAGGCTGTCCGCAACCTTCTTGATGAAGGTAGACTCAAGCGGGTAGTCATCATAGTACAACCGCCAGTCGTAGCCAGCCTCCTCGAACAGGTCGAAGATCGTCTTCCCGGGGTACAGCCCGTCTTCGTACTTGCTGCCTGTTTCTGCACACCCGTCAGAGGTCCCGAGGAGCTGGAACAGACGGTTTGGCCATGTGGGTCCAGGCACACTGCAGTAGTATTTTTCGAACAGGTTGAACTCTGCCGCAAGTGTCGACATGATCGGGAGACGTTCGGGTGTGAACATGTTCATGACAGAGGAGGGGTCTGTGCGATTCTTCTTGTGGAACTCATACTGCGCAAACCCACTCATGTCGGGCACTGCGTGTGCAGAGGGCTGCAAAGTGGTCAACACCCCAAAGATCTTGTCAGTGGTAGCGAATGTCGAGTGGTCAGGGTCGAAGGGTCCAACGTAGGGGCTGGTCTTGTTCACGTAGATCCTCTTGCTGTTCGGGTCAGACACGTTCAGCAGGTTGTACTCCGTGCCGTTCAACCCGTTGACACCAGGGAAGAACCCACACATGTGGTCGAACGAACGGTTCTCCTCCATCAGCACAACAACGTGCTTGATCTTGTCCTGTGGCGGGACCACCTTCACCTTCCCCTCAGCCACACACAGCAGGGCCGACGCCCATACAAGCGCGCTTACGGTACGCATATTTTATCAAAACTCCTGTGCGGTGGGTGGGGACGGGATGGGGATGGGTACCAGAGGTGAAACCAAAAAGCACGTGGCTATGCTTCTTTTTTTCCAGTTTTTTTCTTCATTTTTTTTAGTAATCGCGCAGAGTCGCCTCAGAGACACTACACTCACTAGACTTCCTTCCTCCCTTCCCTCTAGGGCATCAACCCAGTCGAGAGCGTCTTCCTCCACCTAGGGCAGTCACAGGACACTCTGCACAGGACGGACACTGCTTGCAGCGCACCACAGTCACAGGACAAAGACCCCACACACGCGGTGTGTCGTCGTCTCCCTCTAATAGCTCTAATGCCTAACGGCACTACGCCGCCTTCATCTCAAGGATGTCCTCTACGTGTCTCGGGCGCAGGCCACGCAGGAAGGCGGACATGCCCTCCTTCACAACCATCTTGTCTACGATGCGCTGCTTCTTCCTCGCACGCCGGCTTGCCTGTTGTTAGCAGTGATATGGAAGGTGAATATGAATCTAAACCGTACCGTACACCCTACACCTCAAAGATGCAAGCACGTATTTGAGAAAGTCTCCTAGTAGCTCAGTTTTTTGAGAAAATAGAACACAGAAACTTTGGCTTTGATGCAATAAAATAAAAAATGAAAAAAAGCCCATACCCGAACCTCCTTATCAATGTCCACAATCTCCATGGGCGAGAAGCCAGGCCCTGTGCGTGCCCCTTCATCACCATAGGTACCTGCCAGGGTCTCGCCACCTGTGTGCATTTGATGCCAGGACTTGAGGTCCTCCGTTTTGTGGGTGTTAAGCGTTGTTGCATGCTCCATTTGATCTTGCTCGACGATGCGAGGGAGGAGCATGGCCTGGAGCGTCTCAAAGGTGGCGTGGTGCATGCCTCGTGTCTGCGCGAGCGAGACCCTGGGTGCGAAGCTGCTCAGCAGCACCGCGTCGGGGTCCGTCTTTATACACGCATCCGCGCTGAAGCAGTACCGCAGGTGTGGCAGCGCTTCGTGGATGAACGTTGCGTCCTCAGACTCTGTGAACTCCGTGGCCACATCCTTATCCGTCAACACCACAACGGAAAGGTCGTTCTCCCCCGCCATCTCCTCCAATGCACACAACAATACTGCATGCAGATCGCTTGCCCGCATCGACATGCCTACAAACCCTCCACTCGCACAGTCCTTCAGCAGTGGGATGAAGTCGACCACCAGCGTCTTGAACGTCACCACCTTCTCCTCTGTGCACAACAACACCTGCGTGGAGGCCAGCTTCTCCGCCTTCAGCTTGGTTACTTCTAAAGCACTCTGCATGTCAGAGGGACAGCTGCCAATGAAGGCAAGACATTCCTCAGGCCGTTGCAATGCCAGCAAAGCGGAAGCCTTGTTCGCAGCCCAAGACAGTGGTGGTGGCTGCCCCTTGTTGGTCCAGTAGGGTTCTGCCATGTTCAGTTGTGTCAGCGCCTCGTCGTAGCGTGCACAGAGGAGGCTTGTCTTCGCAAGCTGCACCCTCAGCAGTGGTGTCATATCGTCCACGTCGTTTATCCGTAGTGCCTGGAGGCGTAGGGTCATGCACTGTCCTCTGCTCTTGAGGGCGTCTTGCTCGCTGCAGTCTTCAAGATGTGTGGCAATGCGTGACAGCAACACGGCAATCGCCTTCTTGCTCCCAGGTGCCGCACGCAACGCCTTCACCCCAGCTATGATCGACTCACTGTTCAAAAGCGATTGTGCTTCGAGTGTGAGGTGTCCGCCCGGGCAGATGTGTGCGTACAGCATACACAACGCGTCCATCCGCAGTGCAGGTGTCCCGCCACGTTCCCCGAGAACCCATCCGCTGAGGATGTCCGTCATGTCCAAAGCGTTCTGCGACCGTGCTGTCTCCTCCTGCAGAACGTCTCTCCAGACGACCTTATGTGCGATGCCCCCTTCTAGCGCTTCGTTAAACATTTTTTCGAGTTTTCTTGTTTTGTCACGTCCCTTTATGTCTGCAATGTTGTTGCCCCGTGTCAACGAGGAATGCCTGCTCACGAAGGGCTGCAGCACCAGGCATGCTCGGGTACGCCGCATTTAGAGGGAAAGGGGAGGGGTTGCTATGTGCTATGTGGTATGTGTCTGGTCACCTGAAGGGGGGTGCAGATGTGGCTTTTTAATGGATTAGTGCAGTGTAGACCCTTGAAGTGTTCTACTGTGCGATGGAGGGGATATCTAGGTGGGGAGAGTATAGCTGGGGGAGAAAGGGGGGCAATGTAAAAGGTGTGAGGAGGAGGAGGAGGTAGTTGCTGTATTTGTGATGATTTGCCCATCATAATACACAATACAGCTGTATTGTGATGTGCATTACCGTATTCGTACAAAAAAAAAAAAAAAAAAGTATCGACCGTAAAAAAGGTTGAACTTCTAGAAAAAAATCCTGAAAAGGTCGAACATTAGTACCGTCAATAATTTTGTACGAATACGGTGTGTATTATGGGCAATTATCACAAATACAGCTGCCACGAAGGGGGGGTTGTACTGTTCTTTGGTTTGAATCTGGTTTGCCTACGCTCTGCCTTCTCTTTGGGTTGTGTGGTTGCCTTTCTTTTTGTTCTTTTTGTTGCATCTACAATCATTTTACACCATGACAGGGTAAAATATCTGTACTCAAATATCGGCTGAAGCCTATACTGTGCGTTTGTAAGCATGTTTCTTTGCATTAAAAAAAAAAAAATGGCGCAAAAGAAAAAATGAATAAAAACACCCAAAAGAGAAACTTTACATACAAATATTGAAATGGGAAGATGGGAATAACGGGGATAATAAAGAGGAAGGTGGACCCTGTTATCCCTGGGATAATAGGTACACCTCCTCCCCCAGGGGTTAACACAAAACAACTCTCCTTTTTTTTTTTTTGCAATATTCCTGCCCCTATGTTCTTGTCATCCGAAAGGATTCAAGATTATTTTTTTTGGAAACTAAAAAAAAAAAAAAGAAAACTGACAACATTTTTACTCATTTTACTCACTCAGCTATTTTTTCAAGCCCAGTACCGTGCAGTGCCGTCCGAGGACGCTGACATGAGATAACCATTGTCGGAAGAGAATGCAACACTCTGCACTGCGTCCTCGTGGCCCCGGAGTGTGCTGATCTTTCGTTCATCCAGGTGGTAGACGTACACCATGCTGTCATCTGAGCCTACTGCCACGTTGCGGTCGCTCATATCAAACGCCACTGAGTTGCCTGGATGCGGGCCACATGATTCCTTCCCAAACTCAGACACTGTGCGCATATCCCAAACAAGCTGGAAAAATATTTTTTATAAAAAAAAAAATGGGGAAAATAATGACATACCACCATCCCATCGGCATCCACCGACGCCAGCTTATCCCCTGAGCTTGAGAACGCCGCATGGTTGACAGCATTGGTGTGCCCGTAGAAGGTGTGCACGCAGAAGCCTGACCGGGGGTCCCAGAGACTGACCGTCTTGTCGCCACTGGAGGTGGCCAGCATGTTGGAGTAGTTCCGGAAGACAACAGAGTTGACGGAGTCGACGTGGCCTCGGAGGGTTTGGCGGAGCTTGCCTACTGTGGTGTCCCATATGCGTGCAGTGTGGTCGAGGGAGGACGACGCAAGAAAGTCACCTTGGTCATGCCAAGCAACGGACCACACACTCTGCGTATGGTCCGAAAAGGTGTGCGAACAGGACGCCTTCATGATGTCCCACAGCTTCACCTTCCCATCCCCCGACGACGTGGCGACGTGTGTCCCCTTAGGGTGGAACGCTACCCCCGACACCCAATCCTTATGCCCCTCGCCAGACATGATCAACTCCCCGCTGGGCACTGCCCAGACCTTCCAGGTGGAGTCGTCGCTGCTGGTTGCTATGACCGGCTTTTTTGGGTGAATGGAGACGCAAGCAACAGACATGGAGTGCCCTTTGAGGGTCGTACGGCAGGACAGCCCTGAGAGGTTGGTAGGTGGGGGAAGTGGTTTGCGGGTTGCAGTGCGTTCGTCAGGTGGCCATGTGGCAACGTCCTTCCGACGAACCTTCTTCTCGGTGGCCACAATGCTGACACCACCCTTGGGCGCGCCTTCAAGCTTGCTTACCGCATCTTCAAGCGACTTCACCTTTGAGGCAAGCTTCTCCTTTTCAAGCCGGATGAGCATTCTCTCCTTCATTACTGACTCATTTTTGACACGCAGCTCTGTTAACATCGGCTCCATCGTTTGGTTGTGCACATGAAGCCTGCGGATGTCCTTCACAAGCTTCACCTTCTCCTGCACAACCCGGCTATGGCTCAACTTATGAAAATCACGTTGTTTCCTAAGAGACTCATGCTGGTCCTGCAGCGACCCTAAGGACGTCTTGGTGACCTTCAGATCGTCAGACAAAGCGGAGACCTGAGAGACAAGGTTTGAGTTGTGTACGTATGTGTCAGGAACCAACATCTCCTCTGAGATGCTTCCGTTGGCTTCTTCTCTTGCCTTCATTTCGTACCACTCCGTCTCGAAGACCTGCAACGTCTCATTTAGCCCCTTCGAAATCAGAAAGTTCCTTATAAAGTCGTCAATAACCTCAGGCTGTTTCGTGATAGCCGGTCGGACCTCTGGGGGGACCTGTTTCTCCTTCTGGTATTTAACGTTACGTAGTGCCTGTTCAAGCGATTCATCTGGGTCGGGATTGATCTGATTGGCCTCTGGGTCATGATCACCCTCAAGGTCTGCTGCCCATGTGTCAAGTTCTAAGTCCATCGCAGAAGACTCTTCATCAGCAATGGTGTGCAATACACCTTGTACAACATCCGTCATGGTTTAAGGGTGATGAGAAGAGTGGGAGGGGGAAGAGGAGGAGGAGAAAAGAGAGAAAGGAAAGTGGGAAAAGAAATACAGATATTATGTGTAACTGAGGGAACGGAAAAAAGGGGGCAGATGGGTGTGTGTGTGGGGTTGGGTTGTCTGGTTGGTGGTGATTAGGGGTATTTTGAGGCATGTGTACCACCATGGTCTTTATGCGTCTTCTATCATTGGGGTATGGGTATGGGGTAGACGATGTTGGGGAGTCCTGGTATGACCGGGTGTCCAACCATGCAGTGCTACAATCCATTTCGTGGTTTACATCTGAAACAAAACAGTATTGGGTGCCGAGGAGGGGTCTTTCTTTTTTCATTTATTTTGTTCTATTTGAAGGATGGTTATATTTATAACAAAAAAAAAAAAGGCAAAAAGAAAGGAACTTATTTTTTGGTGTACAAAATACAATACAATTTAGCACCGTCTAATGACGATGCCAATGGGTTTGAGGATATGATGTTTATGAGTTTAGAACGGTACACATCACATCCATGAAACGTGGTGGCAGAGAGAAAAAAACATTTTAGGCTAATAACCTAAAATCTAACATACCTGCACACACACAGAGACCTATCATAAGGCCCATACACGTTATACGTGTTTTGTCTATCCAGGTTGACTGGTGAGACACGAATCACTGCATAATATAGAATTCGAATAAGATCACGTAAAAAGCATGTACACATCCTCAACAGGCAATGATCCCCAAACAATCATAGACAAACACCGATGGTCTACCCCATTGCTATTCCATGCTTTACCATTCAAGGCTTACGCCTGCATTGGGCACGCTGGTTTGTTCACAGTAACATCGATGGTCGACCCGTGTGCGCATGGTATACGCGTAGACGCTTTCGGCACCAATGAAGGAACCTACTCACAGGTGTGCTATCCTAAGAATTGCCTAGAGAATTGATGGGTATCCATCACCCCCCCCCCCCCCCTCATTGCGTGTAACACTTTAGACGCGAATCTCAGATGAATCTGCAAAAACAGTGATTGTGGTGTGACTGAATAGGGGCGATTCGCACTTCTTGCGTACTTCTGCGCACATTTTGCATCTCCTCATTGAACCACACTATATTGAAAAACTTTTTTTTCTTTGAAAAGCATTTTCTAGGAATCTTTGCATAAAGATGCAACAAAAGAAAGGAATATGAAGAAGTTGATCTGTTTGTCCTTATTTGTTGGTGTGTTTGTTTTTCGTTTTTTTCAAAAACAAAAAAGAGAGAGGGAAAAACTGATGAATATGCATCACTGTGCACACACATCAATTTAAATAAAAATGAGTTGCTCAGATAAACTTCAAACCTGTGTCGTGCTTTAAATTCACCTTTGGAAACAGATCGTTGTAAACCCTGTGGTTTTTTGTAGCTCTGATACACCTGGCCTGGGGGCTATGTGCATCAGATCTTGATGGGGAAGGGAGTGAGGGAAGGGAAGAGCGGGAAGGGCGGCAAAAAGACGCCCTTGTGTTGGTACAGTTTTTTTTTTCTTTCTTTGTTTTTGAAAACTTGGTTGTATTAGTGTAGACACCCGAGGATGAACTCCACTATTTTTTTTTTCCCTCTGCTCCTACTGTAACCTACTGAGGTAGGCGTGACGCTGACTACACTGTAGTTTTTTTTTAGCCACGCCACATGGCACTGCCTTTTTGCTTAGTGTTGTTGTTGTGCTTACGTAGCGGTGTTCCACACTGCGACTGGGCAGGGGGAGACAGTTTCCCTCTTCCTCTTGAGGGCACAGCACGCACACCTCCCCCCCAAGGTGTGGCAGAGTTGTTTGTTTGTTTGTTTTCCCCATACAGGGATTCAAAAAAAAAAAAGGTTGGAAAGATGGGCACCTTATTTAGGTTGTGCAGGTCTGTGTCTTGTGTTTACTATTTTGGTGTGGCTGAACCCAAAAAAAAGGGTATTATTTAGCAGTTTGTTAGCACTTTGTTAGCATGCATTTTTGGGGGGGTGGTGTATAAAAAAATTTTTCCCCACGGGTGTTGGAAAAAAAAATTTTTTTTTTCGTTGGTGAGCTTTTTAACGCCGGCATTTGCATTTCCGGAATCCGTCCGGCCAGTGGTGGGGTCAATTCGCCGAAATGGACAAGTTCTCGTTTTTGGTCAATTTCCGCAGTATACACAGTATACACAGTATACACAGTATACACAGTATACACAGTATACACAGTATACACAGTATACACAGTATACACAGTATACACAGTATACACAGTATACACAGTATACACAGTATACACAGTATACACAGTATACACAGTATACACAGTATACACAGTATACACAGTATACACAGTATACACAGTATACACAGTATACACAGTATACACAGTATACACAGTATACACAGTATACACAGTATACACAGTATACACAGTATACACAGTATACACAGTATACACAGTATACACAGTATACACAGCATACACAGCATACTCAGGGGGAAAACTCACTTTGTGGGCGCCGCAGGCGCACGGTACGCGTTTTTCGTGATTTTTTCCAGCCCCGTTCTGTGCGTTCTTTTGACTCAGCGAGTCGATTGCGTTCAACGGTGGGGTCACACATGGGTATGCAAGAGTGGAGGCGCGTCAACAGGGGGAGTGGAAAAACCAAGGTAAAAAAATGTTTTTATACACCACCCCTAAAAAAAGGGTATTATTTAGCAGTTTGTTAGCAGTTCTTTAGCAGTGAAATTTGCTGGTTTCAGCCACACCATATTTTCTTTTTGATAAAATATTGTTTCGTTTTAGTGTCGCTGTCAGACAGGTTTTCACTGTAACAATAAAAAAAAATCTGAAAACGGTCAAAACCATTCTGCGTGCAGGGGTTGCATCACCTCCCTCCCCTCTCCCTTTTATTCGGGGCATATATTGTACCATACATACTGACGGTTTTATGTGGTTCTTTTAAGAATATTCGTTCTTTCTTTTGAGAAAAAAACGGAGAAGTTGAAAAGAAGTGCGAAAAGACCTTCTATTTTTGGAGAGAGACTGCCTTGTGATAACTGTATTGTGAGAATTGCCCATCATAATACATAATATACATCACAATACAGCTGTATTGTGATGTGTATTATAGATTATGATGGACCATTATCACAGTACAGCCACCATCAGGGCTGCCCGACAGACAGATCACCTCGTTCGTATTTCACATAGGTTAGGGATAAGCTGTGTGCAGGCACACAGTCATCATCCCACATTGGAAGAAAAAAAAAAGCTATTTACTCTTATTTTAGAGGGGAAAACCCCTATTTCTGTTGTTACACAAAATCGGGGCTTTTTTTTAAAACTTTGGAAACTCCAAGGGAAAAAAAAAATCGAGTCGACGAGCTAAAGAGGACGTTGCCTTTCCTAAACATAAACACACACACAACTGACAAAAAAAGAGGGGAGGTGTCGTCACTCACCTTTGTATCATCATTGAAATAACATTTGCTTACCAATGGTACACTCCGATACTGCCCCTGAGACTCCACACAAGCACTTGCAGTTTTCAGGATATTTTAAGAAATCTCTGACAAAAAAAAAGAAAAATAAAAGAAACCCTGAAAGACGCTTTTCACGAACACCATCTCCAAATAGAGTACATCCCTCACAAGACTCTGCTCCTCACAGTGGTGCTGGCAGCTGGCAGGACGAAGCAGGATACGGCAGGATGAAGCCGTCTATACCAACACGCGCCACACACATTGCTCAATAGCTGTTTCTTTCAAAACAACTTCTCCAATAAGCCCAATACCCCCTTTCCTCACAAACCTCAGAATGCAAGCGCCCTTGGACGGATCGGGGAGAGCTGTTTCCTCTTCACCTTCTCCTTGCGTGGTGCACCTGGGCACTCTGTCATCTTGGTGGAGAGTCTCGAGGCTGCGGGGGACACATCGGTGTACACGGAGGGAAGGTTGTAGGACATGGTACTGGTGTTGCTGATGTGTGTGTACTGTGTTACCTTTGCTGTGCTACTGCAGATGGCGTAGAGGGAACAGAAATGAAACGAGAGAGAGAAGCGAAAGGTGCTGGGAGGGTTTTGGTTGTGTTTTTTTTTTTCTTTGAGTGGGTATAAGAGACCTGTTAGTGTGAGGTGGAAGTTTGTTTATTTTTGTTTTTTTTGAAAACTTAGTTGTTTTAGTGGACACCCGAAGATGAACTCCACTATACTACACACGTCTAAGTGATTTCCGTAGTTACTCCATTGCAATGCTCATGGTGGTTTTTTTTTTGTTTGCTACTCTGCTTTGTATTGTATTTCACTGTAATTTTGTTAAGAGGTGCGCTTCTTTAGTGTGAGGTAGTGACGGAGGGGGGTACAGAGGGGATGTACGTAGATCTTCTGGATACCATCATGAGGGGAAATGGTGCTTTTTTTTTTCTTCTTGAGATGAATTGGGCCTCACGAAAAGGGAAGGAGGGAGGGGGAAGGAAGGAGGAGAGGGTTGAAATCATCTGAAAGCGGGTCAGCTCCCATGTTGGTGTGAGATGGTCTGCATGCAAGCTGTCTCCGTTTTCGCAGAATTGTTTGTTTGAGAGAGAACAATCGCCATTGGTTAAATGGGATGTAGGGGAGAGTGGAGTGGGGAGTAGGGGAGTAGAGGGGGGGGAGGAGAAATGACAATGAAACACATTGAAAAGGGTAGTTGTTGATGCAGGCATCACCTTGGACTGACCTACTGTACCAACCCCAGACACACCTTCGAGATACAAAGGGCGCGTGAAATAATGCCACGACTTTTTTTTCTTCACAGAGTTGAAAGAAAAGGTTTATACGATGAACCTTCCAACAGCCTCTCGTTGTACTCAGATAAAAACAGAGTTCTTCATCGGAGAAACAATGAGGCCTGAGTGATGTAGGTTCCGGCTGGGGGTTGATTTGATAAAGTAGAAATCAAATTCTGGTATTTTTCAGACACGATGTCACCAAAAAAACGCTGGAAGAAAAAAAAAGAAAAGCAAAAAGAAAATAGTTCCGGCTGGGGAGTCTTCTTCCCGTTTCGCAGTGTGGGAGAGGGCTAGAGTGGAGTCCACTCCCTGAGTCGCTAATGAGAGGAAAACTAAAACAAAATAAATAAATGGGCAGAACCAACCACGTTGCAGAAACAACTGTGGGGAAAGAGAAAAAAACAAAAGAGAAAAGAAGTCTCCTGTAAAGGACGCCTCTTCACCAGAAGGACCCACATCATCGCCATCAGTGTTGATTATTATCTTGTAGAATAATTGACAACAACAACAAAAACGCCTTTTCAACGCCATTCAAGGCAGCAGAGGTTGCTAATTCAGGGTGGCTGCATTCCCTCACATGTGGGACGGGGTGCTCCATCCTATTTTTCTATTTTTTCCAAAAAAAAAAAAAAAACGTACAAAAGGCAGCAGAGGTTGCTAACATCCTTCCCCGTACACCCCTACCGTCGTCCCTCCAACCTTAATATACAGGCGGGCGTACGTTATAAGAAGAAGCTGGACCTTGCCCAAGCTTGGGCTCAATCGCAGGAAACCGCCCCTGCATTTGGTTTCAATTATTATCATTTTTGATAGAATACAGTTTTAGTAGTGACAGTCACTTTGAAAAAAAACCCTGCACATATGAATTTTCTCTAAAGAAAAAAAGAAGGTGGCTTGAAATACAAAAGCCCTCTCGTACACAGGACATCTTTAGGGTGTGAGCCCACAACCATGATTTCTCTACATCCGTCTAGAGGTTATCCTCCATCCGCTTCCTCTAGGTTACCATGAGGATCATTGCAGAAAAATCAATTTCAGATAGTTTCCATTTGAGAAAGCACACAAAGGACGTTCACAAACCCAGTGATACATCCCACTGATCTATGTTATTCTGTTGACTGCAGCAAAAATATAAAAAAAAACACAATTATACATACCTTCATTGTAATCCGCCCCTTTGCCTTTCCCATGGTCATGCTGTCACCGTCGTACGCCCCTGGTCCTGGAGTGTCTATCGAGCGCTGTGCCTTCCACTTTGCGCCCAACGAAAACCCACCCCGCTTCCTCTGCACGGCTGTGTACGACCCTGGCCCTGGGGTTGATAGTGCTGCTTGGGGCACTTTGTTGACAGACTTTGCAAAACTGAAGACCAACCCATCGTTCATGCTTCCAGGCAATGAGTACGCCCCCGGGGGCGGCGCTCTCTCACGCACCACATCCCTCCCTTCCAATCTCGGCGACAACGAACACCCGGGCACCATCGCCCCCATCCCCTGGCTCAACCCACAGCTAGGGTACAAAGGCGAATACGATCCCGGCCCTGGCCCGGCCACCCCCTTCCCAGATCCGTTAGCTGGCCTTACAAAGCGGGGACACACCTTTGTTCTTTTGGAGGTTGTGTCATAGGCACCTGGTCCTGGTGTCCGTGTGCTCTCCACCAAGGGGCGGTACTTCCCACCCAAGGACGCAGAAGGTGACGACCCTTTAGTGCTAAGGATGTTTTCAAAGAGAGGCGGGCGCGGGCCCTTCTGTGGTGCTAACCTAGCCTTCCGGCGGGGCCGTTGTGGCGGGGCAGGGACCAGAGTGGTGGTGGGTTCGGGGTCGTGCGGAGTCTGCCCGGGTGGCGGGGGTGGGGTAGGGGATGGAGCTGCATCCTCTTCTCCTTCGGGCATGGTATGAGATGTTCAAATACAAAAGAGAAAAAAGAAATTGGGGGAAAGGGGAGGAATGTGTTGATGTGGCTGGAGAGTTGGTGAGTTGGGAGTGCGATGGAAGACCATTCGAGTCATAAAAAATGAAAGCTGAGGTTCTCTAACTCGTTCATGTGGTGCTTCCCGGGGGGTATGCATTTCAAATTTTCACAAAATGTGACAAGTTTTCACAACACGAAAACCGCTATAAAATTGTGAAGGCTGGTGAAAAATGGTGAAAAATTGTGAAAAGTTGTGAAAAGTTGTGAATTGATTTTTTTTTTTTGGGGGGTTTTTTTTTGTGTTGGGTGGTGGCCCACCCATTGAGGGGTATGCTGGGATTCACAAGATAGAACGTGATGTGGTGTACCTGTGTACCTGTGTACTGTGTACTGTGCGGAAATGACGAGAACTTGTCCATTTCGGCAAATTGACCCCACCACTGGCCGGACGGATTCCGGAAATGCAAATGCCGGCATTTAAAAGCTTCACCAACGAAGAAAAAAAGGGTGATGAAAAGTTGTGAAAAGTTGTGAAAAGTTGTGAATTGAATTGAAAATTTGTGAAATGCATACCCCCCGGGAAGCACCATCATGGAATATTTAAAAATGCTGCGCTTTTTTTTTTTTTTTTGTACTGTTCTCGTTTGTGAAGACGTCTCTGAGAGGGGATAGGTAGGTGGGTGAGAGAGGTGGCTGTATTGTGACGATTTGCCCATCATAATGCACATCACAATACAGCTGTATTGTGATGTGTATTATGATGGGCAAATCATCAGTAATACCGCCACTAGAGAGGGAGGGAAACAGACCATCCTGCTTCTGAAGCATATGGGGATAAAACTCGAAAGATAAGCAACGGGGCCTTCGGGTTTGAAGGAGGCACGTGGAATGTCCTTCTTATCAGTTTCTGCTTCATTTTTTTTTCTTTTCTTTTGATAAATTGTTGGAGTAGTGTAGTTGCCTCGGTTGTGTTGCCACAGTTGTGCAATCTCCACTGTCCTTTTTTCTTTGAAAACTTGGTTTGTATTAGTGTAGACACCCGAGGATGAACTCCACTATATTTATTTTTGAGGGAAAAAAGGTTTGTGAGATTATAAGCCTCTCGTGCTTAGCCACCTTAGAGCTGTAGTGCAGAAGCTATTATTGTACCACATCGGCACATCTCCCTTTCAGTGCGGCTTATGGGTTTGACACCCTAAGCCTTGCACACGTGTTAGACTCCTTGGTCCGTGTTTCAAGACGGGTAGTTAAAGGTCGCTATGTCAGGTGCCCACATCGTGCAATATCCACACAACGTTGTACCGCTCACAGAATAACAAAAAAAAACTAATTTCAAAAACTTTCCATTCAAAGAAGAGAAAGCACAAAAAAAGTTTACCCTGAAATACAAAGCCCTCTCGTGACAGTGTATCTTTGACCGGCTGTACCGGGGGTGGGGGAAAAAAATGCATGAAATCAACCGAATGGCATCTAAGGCAGAGAGAGAAAACAAAACAGCGGAGAAAAGTTATTATTTTTTTTTTTTTGGGTAAAAATCGGTTACACTCTAATGCCTGCCAAAAAAAGAGGGGATGGGGAGGGGAAAGAATATGCCTTGAAGAGGCAGACACATAACATAGTTGACTTGAAATACAAAGCCCTTGTTTCACATGAGGGCAGGGGTGTAGGCACACTTTATCGTTTCCAAGCAAAAGGTATCTCACATTGTATACATGTGTTCACAACTGGAGGCAATAAGTGGTGGCTGTTGTGATAGTTGTCATAATAGATAATATACATCAATACAGCTGTATTGCAATGTGTATTATGATGTGCAATCATCACAACACAGCCACCACCTGGCAATAACGCGCCAGGCCTCCACCTAGGTGAACAGTGTGCACAGCTCCCGCCCCAACCTCCCCGCTCCCATATTCTTCCAACGTCGTGTGTCGATGACCAATGTACCTTTGGTAACATGGTTCACAATGCACGCATTTTTCCTGCCACCCCCCCTCCACTCCCCCTCACCCTCCCCCCCTTCCCCCCAAATTTATAAGATGATAATTCTGATGGCGGATAGGCCAAGCCTTATCATTGTACTTTTTTCCCCTCAATTTTGAAAACCTTTTTTCTGTGGTCAACATTCCCTCATGCAAGAGATGAATTTTCACCAAAAGGGGGGAAATATTTCTCAAAACCCCATTTCTTCCAGGTATTTGCATAGGCCTTCTGTCGCAACATTGCACTCACCACCCCCCATGCCTTTGCTGTAGATGCCTATCACGATGCAGTATTCGCTCTTCACAATGCATGCACCAGCGGGTCCTAGCTTTGCATAGATAAGCCCTTCGTCCATCATCGCACGGAGGCAGACGTACTTCTGCCCACTGAGCCACACACCCGAGGCCAGAAAGGGCTCGGCGTTCTGTTCGCTGATGTTCGTCGCAATCGACGTCATCTCCGCTTGTGTGATGTTCAGACACGCGCTGTACGCGAAGATCTCTCCGTCAAGACCCATGATCACTCCTGTGAAATGGAGTCGTGGTGGTAGTGGGGGACAGCAGTGTTGAATACTAAGACATCATTAATGGTGTGGCTGACAACCCAAAAATAGCAGAAAGTAGCATAAAATAGCACCTCCCTTCAGCCGCACTAAAAAATCCAGATGCCCAGAATAACAGAAAATAGCACAAAAATAGCACAAAAATAGCACAAAAATAGCACCCCCTTTCAGCCACACCATTAACGGTATTTTGTTGTGCTTTTTCATCTTTTGCCATCTGATTTTGGCTGAAATTTTGGTGTTCAAATCCCAAACTCCATCAAATTTCAGGCAAAATCAGATGAAGATGCTTTGTGTTTACACTCAAAATAGATGCATTGTTTGTTGCCTATGAGATGTCAGTTAGGCTGTTATACGTTGCTGCATAGAGAGAACGGCGCATCCCAGTGGAGTGAGGAAAACGTGGAGTAAAAGGGAGATATTTTAAAACTGTGGAGGGGGGGTGGTCTCGTTGTTCCATACCAGCAGAGCATTTGCCACTCCCGACCAGAATGTCATCGACAAACGGTTGCCACGCCCCTGCTGGCATTTTGTGTATGGAGTGGTGTGTCCTGTGTGTTGTGTGTTTGTCTAGCAGTAAGGTCAGGGGGGACGTGTGGTGATGATTTCAAAAAAAGAGAAAAAAAAATGGGGAAGGCTACTAAGGCAGTAGGCACCATACTTGGATCGCCCATATTTTTTTTTGCTCTTTTTTTCCGTTTTCTTTTTATATCAGACAAAAAGACTTCTTGTCTCAAAAACAATCGTTCTTTACTCGCTGTGCGCATTGGGACGCGTGTGTATGGGCACGACACAGAGATACGCTGAAGAGATCCTTTTCTAATAAAGCCCTCCTCTGTTTGCAACAACGTCCATTTTGTGTTACGGATAACAGAGGGGACTTAGCCGGGTGTATCTGAGAAAATAGTTTCGAGCAAAAAATCATCAGCAAAACATAGCGTATTTGCGGTACAATGTATGCGCAATGACTGTGCTGTTGAACGCAAATGTGGGTAGCTACTAAGAGTGAACCATTGCACATAAACTGCATGTGTGTGTGTGTCTATTTCGCAAATATTCGAATCAAAATCAACAAAAATAGGAGTAAAAAAAAGTGAAGTTATTAATGCAGGCATCTCCGACTGACCCACGTACGATGCCAGCCATCCGGATGAAAGCACAAGAAGTATAAAAAAAAAACACACACACACATTCGAAGAAGACAGGTGGTGAAAGGCTCCTTTCAACTGGGAATAAAACAAAACAGAAAAAAAATTGTGAGATGAGCCTAAGCCTCACAGAGTTCAGTCGCAAACGAAAATATTTTTACACTAAAAAAGAGGGGAAGGGGGGTCTAGGGGGTGCAACGAAGCCGTATTTTTTCTTTTCTTCTGTGACGCTCAACAAAAACCCATGCAAAAAGGTCTCAAAAGGGGGGGAAACACACAGAATTGGGGTATCTCATCTGGAGGTAAGTGTGGCGCACTTTTTCAGCCCCTTTTGGCACTTTTTTTTCATCACTTTTTGACACTTGTAGCACCTTCGGAAGAGAAAAGGGCCGTATCACGAACACCACATTACACTCGTTTTTTACTTATTTTGTCGTCAACAATCACCTACCTCGGTTCATTTATGTTTTTTTTTGCTGCGAAAAGCTGAATATGTCAACACTAAATGCCTATTGATCTACTCTAGAATCGACGTCTTCCCGAGCCCTTTAGGGAAGGGGAAAAAGCAAATCTTCTGTGATGTGAGTGAGAGAGAAGTGAAGGTAAAAAAAACAGCAAAAAAAATGGTTGATTTTGCACTGTTCTTTATCTTTTTTTTTCACAGATCACAACAGGGAGACAAAAAAAAACAACAAAAAAAGGAGGGAAACAGACGCCAAGGTATGCATATCAAACACTTGACCGGTTGTTATCTTATTTTCTGCAAATATCAGCAAAAGATCACTTGTCTACAAAACAAATGTTCGGTACACAAAAGGTAACCCTCAGGGGCCAGGATACTTACTTACGGCACGTCCCTGAGAGCAATAGTCAAGGTGTTCTCTTGTCATTTGTAGTACTGCAGAATCAAAGGTGTTGGAGGGAAATAAAACCGACTGTCTGTGGGTTGGGGGGGTTTGAAACTGCACAAAGAGGGGGGGAGGTGCACAAACCTTGACACACCACAACACACGGTTTCATTTATTTGATTTTTTTTTTTCTTATAATTTGTCGGATTAGTGTAGCTGCCATGTGAACATTCTTCACTGTGGAACAACGCAAACAACCACACAGCTTCCGGTGGTGTTTCAAAAAATAAAATAAAAAATACTAATTTCATACTTTCCATTCAAAGAGAAAGCGCGCAAAAGGACGTTTCAAAAAAACGATAAAAAAAAGATGAAGTGAATCAATTCCTCCTGTTGACCTCCTCCTCCTTACTTTCCTCCCACTGACCTTGTGCCTTATTCCGCATTTAGGAATTACCTAAAATCTGATCAACACACACCGATACCACCTACACTGAGCATAGCATAGGGTCACCACAGCCCCAGAACGTTGGCAGAAAGTCAGACTAGAGTCCGTTAAACAGAATATTGAGCAGAACAAAAAGAAAGGTTTACCTGAAATACAAAGCCCTCTCGTGAACAGTGTACCTTGGTATATAACCGTACCGGGGTGGACACCCAACCATGCAGAAAAAAAAGAGATAAACCTAAGCCTCGCATGCTTAGGCATCTTTGAAAGTCTGATAAGATGAAAGTGCCTTGCGCACCTAAAAAAGGAGGAAAGACAGAAATCGCCGTATTTGGGGTACACACATAAACGTGGACCATCCTTCGTATCCCTCGCGCGGACAAGGCAATCGGTGAACCAAATTTCAAAACACAGAAACACACATTGGCAACAAACCCCACACAAGGCGGCCAGAATGTGTGGAGTTTACGGACACACGGGTGGGATTGCATTTTATTTTATTTTTTTGCAAATCTGGAAAATAAAAAAACGCCACCATTTTTTTTTTATACTTTTTGTCGACTACAGAGGAAGCAAGCGGCACCCATTCGCTTTACAGGGTGCGAAGAGAAAAAAAGAACCACAAATCACAGAATATGAAAGGCACTGTATCCAACATCAGCACCGTTGTAGGAGAAAGGAAAAAAAGGGGAGAAAAAGATTCAATTATGAATGTGCCTCTCTCCCTCTCTGGACACGCATCTAAATAGAAAACTTGAAACATTGCATGGTTTCACTGTGCACACATAACAATCAGTGAAATTCACCTATCATGCATAGCAATACAACACGTAAAAACCCCCTCCCCAAACCACACACTGGTGTGGAACTGCTACAGCAGCTGTTTTGTATATTTTATTTTTTTTTTTTTTTGCAGTGTCCAATCAAACTGAAATGGCATTACCGAACAAAAAAGGCAGACAGGTGAAAGAGGGCATTCACTATATTTTGTGTGCGGAGGCTAGGGCGTGGGAAGGAACTGAACATATGTCCGGGGTCTTTAAATAAAGACACACGGGTGAGGGAGGGTGGGGGGTAATATAACACACACAAACAAAATAAAAAGCAAAGGGGGGTGTGTGCAGTGCTCTGAGGAAGCACTCCACCCAGGTGTCTGGTGAACCCCCCATCGCCTCACGTCTTGTAGAAATGGGGTTCCACAGTGAAGGAAAAACCTTTCTTCGAGAAAGAAAACCGCAAACCTGAAAATGATTTCATATACATTCTTTTCTAAACGAAAAAGAAGGTATAGAGGGTGTGAAAAATGTGAAAATGGAAAATGGAAAATATGTATTTAACTTCAAAAAAAAATCACACAGAAACCCAAAATCGTTGCAATTTTGACCAAAAAAAAAAAAAAAAAAAAGAAAAACAAATCGGGGGGTTCAAAGTTTTTTTTTGGTAGATAGACTAAGATACTACATTACACATAACACACACGATAAAAAAGAAGTTGAAAGTACAGACACCTCATCGTTCACCGACACTGAAGAAAAAAAAAACAACAACAACAACAAAGCGTTGACAATGGTATTTTGTTTATATAATTGTTGTTGTTAAAAAAGGTACTGCTTTGTCTAGAGATCCTCCCTCCCTCCCTCCTTCCCCAAGCAACAACTCATTTCTGCGCATCTAATAAAATGAGACAAAAGATAAGTTGAAAAATCCAAAATAAAGAGGAAAAAAAGCCAGTAACGACTCAGAGGTATATAAAAACCCCTATCTCTCTCCCTAGAGCTCCACTGTGGACAGTACCCCAGCCTCTATAGGGTCAAAGTAGGTTTCCCTGCGCTGTATCGTGGCCTCCACGTCTGCCATGCCCACAGGGTCGAAGCGTGTGGAGACGTTGCCGTTGGCGTAGTCCCAGCCGTTGTTTTCTTTGAACGTGACAGTGCCCAGCTTGGTGCCTGCAGGGACGTCGCCCTCGGGGGTGTAGTGCATGGCCGCCACGAGGTCGCCTCTGACCGGGCACTGCGGGTGCATGTGAAACGCAACGAAGTACTTCCTGTGGTACTCAGGGTCCAGCACAATGCCCGGATCCGGGTCCTCGTCGTCCTGGGCCGCAATCATGTCTCTAGGGCCCCACTCCGCGACGGAAGCAAGTTTGACCCATTCCGCTTGACTGTAGAAACCCAGAACAGTGATCATCATAACACCGTTCGGTGTCTCCGTGTCGCCATTCCGCCGTGCATCCTCCTGATGTGCGTGGATGAGACAACGTACCTTCGGTGCGTCTTCTTCGAGCTCGATGAACATCCCGAATGCGAACATATTGCCGTTGGGGTGCACGGGGAGCACGGTGCGCAGCTCTCTGCTGTGCGGCTCCACATAGCAGACGGAAACGCCTGCGAAGAGACGTGCGGCTTGGTACCAGTCGACTCTGTGGTGCGAGACGTCGCCAGGCTTGGAGTACGGGTCGCTGATGGTGACCGTCTCGAAGTCTTCAGAGACGCCTTCCACATAGTAGCCACACCCAGGCGTGATGACACAGTCGCCAACAACAATGTCATCCTCTCCCGGCGGCGAGACAAGCACAACAATGTAGTCAAACTCACCCCGCCACACCGCCATCAGCTCCGTCATATAAGCCTTGTGGTCCTCCCACGCCTCGCCTGAGTACGACTTCACAGGGAAGCCTGTCACATCGCACATCGTCTCGTCGACAGAGCCAGGCCCGTGCAAACTCATGTAGGACCCGCAAGACTTCGCAAAGGCCTTCTCAAGGAGGGAGAGCCAAAGGATGTGTGCGCCCTTGGTGCTGCTCGCAAAGGCAGGCACGTTGTGGTCCATCGGAAGGTAGTCGTCGATGATGCTGAGGCCCCACCAGCCGTCCTTGCAGAGCAGCACCTTGCAGCCACCTGCGTTCAGCATGTCGTTGTTGTTGAGCGCAAAGGCCGTGCGTACCAGCACGCCACCCTTGTCGTCGACGCTCCTGTCGGATGTGTTTCCCTTTGCCTGCGGGTGTGCCATGCGGTACTCCGCAAGGACTGCCAGTGCGCAGAGAAGCCACCTGCAGCCTAGAGCATGCGGCGTCAGCCTGATCTCGCTGCTGCAGACGCCGTCCGGGTGGAACAGCATCTTCTGCACAACCCCGCCCTCTTCCTGCGGGATGACGTAGTTGCGTGCCCACCCGCTTGTCGCCACGACAGCCATGTTGAGCCCTGCCGCCTCAGCGTCTGCACGCAGCTCCTCTGGCAGCGCCGCTGTGCGCTTCTTGTGTTCCGACTCAAAATCGCTGTAGTTCATGCACGCCAGCAGCGCATCGTCACCTGGGAAGAAGGCTGCGTCCACGAACGGCACGCCCGTCTCAATAGCCTTGTGGAAGGCCTCCTCCTCGGGTGCGTCCTGTGGTGCAACCTTCGACAGCGCAACAAGCTTCTCAAAGACCTGTGCACAGCGCTCACTCTTGCGCCACTCAAGGTAGTCAGGACCAAGCGTCTCGAGGCGCCATTTGACTTTGGGGAACTTCTTCTTCTTCCATTGGAGGCAGGCGCCACGCTTCTCCCCTGGGAAGACTGTGAGCGTGATGACGTCGCGCTTGAGATCCTCGTCGTAGACGGTATGTGCGTCGGGGTGGATCTCTGCGTTGATGAGCTCGACAATGAGCTGCAGGTTCGGGTTCCCGTTGTAGAAGTACACCACACGGCCGTCGGGCTCACCTGTGTTCTCAATGGTCTGCACCACGTGGAGTGGGTTAGCGTCGTCGTCCACCATATCCTCACGCACGTCTGCCTGTGCGTCTGCAGGTGCAGGGAACACAAACAGCTCTTCCGGCACAGCACCACGTCCCTCCTCAGGCAACGGTGCAAAGGGCACCTCCTTCCCGATTAGCTCTGTGTTGCGCTCGAGGTTCGCTGCTGTGAGGGGTGTCGTGCACCACGTGGGTGGCAGGGGTGTGGGTGGCTCGGGCATTTGGAGGTCGATGACTGAGGAGCAGGAGATGGCGTCGTAGTCGACATCGATCTTGGGGACAGATTTGCGCTCGAGTGGCACGATGCTGTTGTTGCTCATATGCGCAAGGCTGCACTTCGGCATCGACGCGATGGATGGCTGCGCGAGGAACACTGGGTCCTCCGTGGTCTCAGACGACTCACCCTCGGGCGAGGCCTCGGTAGACCCCTCTAGTGCCGCCGACTCTGCTAAGCCGCGTGCCGTGCTCTTCGCGTCGTCGGGAAACGGTATCACACCCGACTCCATCAACTTCTTCAGGTCTGGCTTGAGCTTGTCCGGGAGCTCGTCACTGACACGGAGGCAGTCCCACACTGCGCCCTCTAGGGAGCGGACGAGGGCCTTCTCCTCTGCGTCGTTCTTGGGCGGGTCTGCGCGTGGTATGTAACACTCCTGTGGTGCTGCGGAGAGGATCTCTTGTATGTACTTCGCGCAGGGGTAGTTCTCCCGACGTACCTGTGCGTGCGCGATGATGCGGTGCTGCAGGGGGTCGCCACCCGCACGTCCCAGCTCCTCGCTCTGTGCAATGCTCTCCTGCATCGCATGCGTGTACGCCACCTTCAGGGCCTCCCACGGCCTGCGGTCCAGCAGCTTGTTCGCATCGAACTGCCGCCGTACCTCCTCCGCATCGCCATCAGCCAGCTCGCTAGGAGTCGCCACATTGTCGTTGCTGTCGTCCTCCTTCACGTCCTTGTCCCCCACAGCAGGTCGCCGGAACTCCTCCTTCAGCTCCTCCCCCCTCACCTCTCGCTCCTTCCGCTGCTCCTTCTCCGGCAACTGCAGCGTCACCTTCTTCTTCCCCGGGTTAGGCGCAGCCTTTGGCCGCTCGGCTTCAGAGCAACAATTTCCCATCCCCTACAGGAAGCGGGAAAACCCACACCCTTCTGTGTCCCTGAAGGTGGTGTGGTGGAATGACTTAATACGGGTAGGTAGGGAATTTTAATGAGGGGAAGGGGAGAAAGGGGGGAAAGAATGTTTGTTTTGTTTTGTTTTTTTTTTTGTTTTTTTTTTTTTTTTGTGCTACTCTGTGTTTTGTATTATATTTCATTGTAGTACTTTCAAGTTGAGAGGTAGGTGCGCTTCTTTGTTGAGATAGCGGAGGAAGGGGGGAAGTGAGTGTAGATTGCGCTACAAAAAGGAAAGGGGGCACATATTGACCCCAGGGAACTAGGGTTTGCGTCACAACAACAGAACACAAATTCTTCAACATCCACAACATGAAAAGGCTTCGTCCACTCTATCAAAGCATCGGGACATATACGGCTTGTCTCTGAGTAAGCTCATACGGGTAACTAACCACTACATCGCAATAAGGCGACATTTTTCATTCTAAACTCCGCAAGATTGGTGTTTTTCCTTTTGAGGGTGTGTGTTGTATTAGAGAGAAACAATAATGAGTGAGAAAACACAAACTAGCAAGTACGCACACCCCGTCATTTCTACCCCCTATCGTCAAGTACCTTGATATATGAGGTGATCCAGTCTCACGCTTTTTCACACATTTTCACTTGGTTTCACACATTTTCACACATTTTCACATGGTTTCACACATTTTCACTTGGTTTCACACATTTTCACATGGTTTCACGGTGTGAAAAAGTGTGTACGAAAGTGAAAAAAAAACTGCTTCACGCACTCTGAGTGGATTCCTCCAGAAAAAAAACTTGGTGTTTTCACATGGTTTCACACATTTTCACTTGGTTTCACTTGGTTTCACATGGTTTCACATATTTTCACATGGTTTCACATATTTTCACTTGGTTTCACATGTTTTCACTTGATTTCACACATTTTCACCTTGGTTTCACACGTTTTCACTTATTTTCACATGTTTTCACGGTGTGAAAAAGTGTGGAAAAGTGTGCGCTGGATCACCTCAAATATACAAATAACAAAAAAAAAAAAAAAAAATAACAATAAAAAGTTAGCTCCTCACAGATACCAACTAACGATGCCAGCTGGCAGAAAGAACAAATGAGTTTTGCTAACAAAAAAACACTTTTATGACTAGTTTCATTAATGAGTGAGATCGTCCGGCACAAAACTGAATAGCTGGTAAATGAAATTAACCTACAAAAATAACTGCGCAATTACAGAACACAACGTTTTGCATGGCTTTACGGGTAGTTTTAGTCCACACAAAAGGCATACTCGAGTTCCTGACCTACCAGAATGTAATTAACCTAAACACATGTCCAGGTATGGTCCCAAGAAAACGACGCGTTAGAACCGACGCGTTAGAACCGACGCGTTGAAACCGACGCGTTAGAAGCGACGCGTTAGAACCGACGCGTTGAAACCGACGCGTTAGAAGCGACGCGTTGAAACAGACGCGTTAGAACCGACGCGTTAGAACCGACGCGTTGAAACCGACGCTTTGAAACCGACGCGTTAGAACCGACGCGTTGGAACCGACGCGTTAGAACCGACGCGTTAGAACCAACGCGTTGCAACCGACGCGTTAGAACCGACGCGTTGAAACCGACGCGTTAGAACCGACGCGTTGAAACCGACGCGTTAGAAGCGACGCGTTGAAACAGACGCGTTAGAACCGACGCGTTAGAACCGACGCGTTGAAACCGACGCTTTGAAACCGACGCGTTAGAACCGACGCGTTAGAACCGACGCGTTGAAACCGACGCGTTGAAACCGACGCGTTAGAACCGACGCGTTAGAACCGACGCGTTAGAACCTACGCGTTGAAACAGACGCGTTGAAACAGACTCGTTAGAACCGAAGCGTTAGAACAGACGCGTTAGAACCGACGCGTTGGAACCGACGCGTTGAAACCGACGCGTTGAAACTGACGCGTTCGAACCGACGCGTTGAAACCGACGCTTTGAAACCGACGCGTTCGAACCGACGCGTTGGAACCGACGCGTTGAAACCGACGCGCTGAAACCGAGGCGTTAGAACCGACGCGTTAGAACCGACGCGTTGAAACCGACGCGTTGAAACCGACGCGTTGAAACAGACGCGTTAGAACCGAAGCGTTATAACAGACGCGTTAGAACCGAAGCGTTAGAACCGACGCGTTGAAACCGACGCCTTGAAACCGACGCGTTAGAACCGACGCGTTGAAACCGACGCGTTAGAACCGACGCGTTGAAACCGACGCGTTAGAACCGACGCGTTAGAACCGACGCGTTGAAACCGACGCTTTGAAACCGACGCGTTAGAACCGACGCGTTAGAACCGACGCGTTGAAACCGACGCGTTAGAACCGACGCGTTGAAACAGACGCGTTAGAACCGAAGCGTTATAACAGACGCGTTAGAACCGAAGCGTTAGAACCGACGCGTTGAAACCGACGCCTTGAAACCGACGCGTTAGAACCGACGCGTTGAAACCGACGCGTTAGAACCGACGCGTTGAAACAGACGCGTTAGAACCGACGCGTTGAAACCGACGCGTTAGAACCGACGCGTTGAAACCGACGCGTTAGAACCGACGCGTTGAAACAGACGCGTTAGAACCGACGCGTTAGAACCGACGCGTTGAAACCGACGCTTTGAAACCGACGCGTTAGAACCGACGCGTTAGAACCGACGCGTTGAAACCGACGCGTTGAAACTGACGCGTTCGAACCGACGCGTTGAAACCGACGCTTTGAAACCGACGCGTTCGAACCGACGCGTTGGAACCGACGCGTTGAAACCGACGCGTTGAAACCGACGCGTTAGAACCGACGCGTTAGAACCGACGCGTTGCAACCGACGCGTTGAAACCGACGCGTTGCAACCGACGCGTTAGAACCAACGCGTTAGAACCGACGCGTTGGAACCGACGCGTTGAAACCGACGCGTTGAAACCGACGCGTTAGAACCGACGCGTTGGAACCGACGCGTTGAAACCGACGCGTTAGAACCGACGCGTTAGAACCGACGCGTTGCAACCGACGCGTTAGAACCGACGCGTTGAAACCGACGCGTTAGAACCGACGCGTTGAAACCGACGCGTTAGAACCGACGCGTTGAAACCGACGCGTTAGAACCGACGCGTTAGAACCGACGCGTTAGAACCGACGCGTTGAAACAGACGCGTTGAAACAGACGCGTTAGAACCGAAGCGTTAGAACAGACGCGTTAGAACCGACGCGTTGGAACCGACGCGTTGGAACCGACGCGTTGAAACCGACGCGTTGAAACTGACGCGTTCGAACCGACGCGTTGAAACCGACGCTTTGAAACCGACGCGTTCGAACCGACGCGTTGAAACCGACGCGTTGAAACCGACGCGTTAGAACCGACGCGTTAGAACCGACGCGTTGCAACCGACGCGTTGAAACCGACGCGTTGCAACCGACGCGTTAGAACCAACGCGTTAGAACCGACGCGTTGGAACCGACGCGTTGAAACCGACGCTTTGAAACCGACGCGTTCGAACCGACGCGTTGGAACCGACGCGTTGAAACCGACGCGTTGAAACCGACGCGTTAGAACCGACGCGTTAGAACCGACGCGTTGCAACCGACGCGTTGAAACCGACGCGTTGCAACCGACGCGTTAGAACCAACGCGTTAGAACCGACGCGTTGGAACCGACGCGTTAGAACCGACGCGTTGAAACAGACGCGTTGAAACAGACGCGTTAGAACCGAAGCGTTAGAACAGACGCGTTAGAACCGACGCGTTGGAACCGACGCGTTGGAACCGACGCGTTGAAACCGACGCGTTGAAACTGACGCGTTCGAACCGACGCGTTGAAACCGACGCGTTAGAACCGACGCGTTGGAACCGACGCGTTGAAACCGACGCTTTGAAACCGACGCGTTGGAACCGACGCGTTGAAACCGACGCGTTAGAACCGACGCGTTAGAACCGACGCGTTGCAACCGACGCGTTAGAACCGACGCGTTGAAACCGACGCGTTAGAACCGACGCGTTGAAACCGACGCGTTAGAACCGACGCGTTGAAACCGACGCGTTAGAACCGACGCGTTAGAACCGACGCGTTGAAACCGACGCGTTAGAACCGACGCGTTAGAACCGACGCGTTAGAACAGACGCGTTAGAATCGACGCGTTAGAACCGACGCGTTGCAACCGACGCGTTGAAACCGACGCGTTGCAACCGACGCGTTAGAACCAACGCGTTAGAACCGACGCGTTGGAACCGACGCGTTAGAACCGACGCGTTGAAACAGACGCGTTGAAACAGACGCGTTAGAACCGAAGCGTTAGAACAGACGCGTTAGAACCGACGCGTTGGAACCGACGCGTTGGAACCGACGCGTTGAAACCGACGCGTTGAAACTGACGCGTTCGAACCGACGCGTTGAAACCGACGCGTTAGAACCGACGCGTTGGAACCGACGCGTTGAAACCGACGCTTTGAAACCGACGCGTTGGAACCGACGCGTTGAAACCGACGCGTTAGAACCGACGCGTTAGAACCGACGCGTTGCAACCGACGCGTTAGAACCGACGCGTTGAAACCGACGCGTTAGAACCGACGCGTTGAAACCGACGCGTTAGAACCGACGCGTTGAAACCGACGCGTTAGAACCGACGCGTTAGAACCGACGCGTTGAAACCGACGCGTTAGAACCGACGCGTTAGAACCGACGCGTTAGAACAGACGCGTTAGAATCGACGCGTGAGAACCGACGCGTTGCAACCGACGCGTTGGAACCGACGCGTTGAAACCGACGCGTTGAAACCGACGCGTTAGAACCGACGCGTTGAAACCGACGCGTTAGAACCGACGCGTTGAAACCGACGCGTTAGAACCGACGCTTTGAAACCGACGCGTTAGAACGTACGCGTTGAAACAGACGCGTTAGAACCGACGCGTTAGAACCGACGCTTTGAAACCGACGCGTTAGAACGGACGCGTTGAAACAGACGCGTTAGAACAGACGCGTTAGAATCGACGCGTGAGAACCGACGCGTTAGAACGGACGCGTTGAAACAGACGCGTTAGAACAGACGCGTTAGAATCGACGCGTTAGAACCGACGCGTTAGAACCGACGCGTTGAAACAGACGCGTTGAAACAGACGCGTTGAAACAGACGCGTTAGAACCGACGCGTTAGAACCGACGCGTTGCAACCGACGCGTTAGAACCGACGCGTTGAAACAGACGCGTTGAAACAGACGCGTTGAAACAGACGCGTTAGAACCGAAGCGTTAGAACAGACGCGTTAGAACCGAAGCGTTGAAACCGACGCGTTGAAACTGACGCGTTCGAACCGACGAGTTGAAACCGACGCGTTAGAACCGACGCGTTAGAACCGACGCGTTGCAACCGACGCGTTAGAACCGACGCGTTGAAACCGACGCGTTAGAAGCGACGCGTTAGAACCGACGCGTTGCAACCGACGCGTTAGAACCGACGCGTTGCAACCGACGCGTTGAAACAGACGCGTTAGAACCGAAGCGTTAGAACAGACGCGTTAGAAGCGACGCGTTGGAACCGACGCGTTAGAACCGAAGCGTTGAAACCGACGCGTTGAAACTGACGCGTTCGAACCGACGCGTTGAAACCGACGCTTTGAAACCGACGCGTTAGAACCGACGCGTTGAAACCGACGCGTTAGAAGCGACGCGTTAGAACCGACGCGTTAGAACCGACGCGTTGCAACCGACGCGTTAGAACCGACGCGTTAGAACCGACGCGTTAGAACCGACGCGTTGAAACCGACGCGTTAGAACCGACGCGTTGCAACCGACGCGTTAGAACCGACGCGTTGAAACCGACGCGTTAGAAGCGACGCGTTAGAACCGACGCGTTAGAACCGACGCGTTGCAACCGACGCGTTAGAACCGACGCGTTGAAACCGACGCGTTGAAACCGACGCGTTAGAAGCGACGCGTTAGAACCGACGCGTTGCAACCGACGCGTTAGAACCGACGCGTTGAAACCGACGCGTTGAAACCGACGCTTTGAAACCTACGCGTTAGAACCGACGCGTTGGAACCGACGCGTTAGAACCGACGCGTTGAAACCGACGCGTTAGAACCGACGCTTTGAAACCGACGCGTTAGAACGGACGCGTTGAAACAGACGCGTTGAAACAGACGCGTTAGAACCGAAGCGTTAGAACAGACGCGTTCGAACCGACGCGTTGAAACCGACGCGTTAGAACCGACGCGTTAGAACCGACGCGTTGCAACCGACGCGTTAGAACCGACGCGTTGAAACCGACGCGTTAGAAGCGACGCGTTAGAACCGACGCGTTGCAACCGACGCGTTAGAACCGACGCGTTGCAACCGACGCGTTGAAACAGACGCGTTAGAACCGAAGCGTTAGAACAGACGCGTTAGAAGCGACGCGTTGGAACCGACGCGTTAGAACCGAAGCGTTGAAACCGACGCGTTGAAACTGACGCGTTCGAACCGACGCGTTGAAACCGACGCTTTGAAACCGACGCGTTAGAACCGACGCGTTGAAACCGACGCGTTAGAAGCGACGCGTTAGAACCGACGCGTTGCAACCGACGCGTTAGAACCGACGCGTTAGAACCGACGCGTTGAAACCGACGCGTTGAAACCGACGCGTTAGAAGCGACGCGTTAGAACCGACGCGTTGCAACCGACGCGTTAGAACCGACGCGTTGAAACCGACGCGTTAGAACCGACGCGTTGAAACCGACGCGTTAGAACCGAAGCGTTAGAACAGACGCGTTAGAATCGACGCGTTGAAACCGACGCTTTGAAACCAACGCGTTAGAACCGACGCGTTGAAACCTACGCGTTAGAAGCGACGCGTTAGAACCGACGCGTTAGAACCGACGCGTTAGAACCGACGCGTTGAAACCGACGCGTTAGAACCGACGCGTTGAAACCGACGCGTTGAAACCGACGCGTTGAAACCGACGCGTTGAAACAGACGCGTTAGAACCGACGCGTTAGAACCGAAGCGTTAGAACAGACGCGTTAGAATCGACGCGTAAGAACCGACGCGTTGAAACCGACGCTTTGAAACCAACGCGTTAGAACCGACGCGTTGAAACACCAAAATCACCAAAAAAAAATTTCCTTAACACTCGGTGTTAAGGTCTTTAAGGTTGCTGATCACCTCCCACCCACCCACCCACCCACCCCCCCTCTCAGGCACCCCCCCCCCCCCCCCCCCCAAGGTGGGGTTCGGGCATTTTTTTTCAGGTCTCTAAACCTCGAAAGAGGTCAAAAAAGTGGATTCTTGGGAAGATAGGAGGTTTTTAGGAGACTTTCTCTGAAGCAAAGACCTCCAAACCCTGACAGACCCTGAAACCAGGGTGTCGCGAGTACCCCTTTTTTACACGTGTTTCTTAAGGCTTCTACAGGGTTCTACAGGCAAAACAGCCGTTTTGGCCAAAAACCCGGTTTTTCAGGCAGGTAACCGGGTTTGCGGCTTGGGAAACGTGCCAGAGCCATGCGTGGGGGTTTGTAACCACTCGTTGCGTTGGTTGCGTTGCCTTCGTTGCGTACGCATCGCTACGTACACACCGGTTACGTTGTGTTGCATGCGTTGCGTTCGTTGTGTAGAGATCGTTACGTACACATCGGTTACGGTGCGTTGTACGCGTTGCGTTCGTTATGTTGAGATCGATATATACAGATCGCAACGTACGCATAGGTTGCGTTGGTTGTGTTGCATCCGTTACGTTGCGTTGGTTGCGTTCTGATCGTTACGTACACATAGGTTGCGTTGCGTTGCATGCGTTGGTTGCATACGGATCGTAACGTATAGAGCGGATCCGTTTCGTTGTGTTCGGTTGCGTTTATCAACCACACCAGCCAGGAGTGTTAAGGATTGCCAAAAAAAACTAAATCCTTAACACTCGGTGTTAAGGTCTTTAAGGTTGCTTCACCACCCCACCCACCCACCCTAAGGCACCCCCCCCCCCAGGGTGGGTTTCGGCCATTTTTTTTCAGGTCCCTAAACGTCCAAAGAGGTCAAAAAAGTGGATTCTTGGGAAGATAGGAGGTTTTTAGGAGACTTTCTCTGAAGCAAAGACCTTTGTAACCCTCCAGAGGTCTCAAGGGATTCCCTTGAGAGCTAAGAGGATTCCCTTGAGAGCACCAAAAATTCCCGCGAGAGAATGTGCGTTTTGGTGACTGAAACCGGCCAAAAACTTTTTAAAACGGCCCACAACCTGGTTTCTGCGACTCGAAAAGCGTATTCGCATGCTTTTGGGCGTCCGTGGGCCACAAACGATGGTACCCATGTGGGCCGAAAAACATACGTGTTTGTACACAAAACACCACAAAAGCGCTTGTTTGCAGGCAGTTCGGGTAGAAAACGACCTCTTCGGGTCACAAAGCTACATCCCTCCCTCCCTTGGCCCTCGGGATTCCCTTTCGGGAGGTCAGGGCGCCCTGACCTCCCTCAAGGGATCCCTCGGGCTCTGGCGGGAGGGAGGGAAATAGCTACCAAACCCTGACAGACCCTGAAACCAGGGTGTCGCGAGTACCCCTTTTTTACACGTGTTTCTTAAGGCTTCTACAGGGTTCTACAGGCAAAACAGCCGTTTTGGCCGAAAACCCGGTTTTTCAGGCGGGTAACCGGGTTTGCGGCTTCGGAAACGTGCCAGAGCGGTGTGAGAAACATGCGTGGGGGTTTGTAACCACTCGTTGCGTTGGTTGCGTTGCCTTCGTTGCGTACACATAGCTACGTACACACCGGTTACGTTGTGTTGCATGCGTTGCGTTCGTTGTGTAGGGATCGTTACGTACAGAGCACAACGTACGGAGCGGTTGCGTTGCGTTGGTTGTGTTTGGTTGGTTACGTTCGTTGCGTTCCGATCGCTACGTACACATCGGTTGCGTTGCGTTGCATGCGTTGCATCCGTTACGTTGCGTTCGTTGCATACAGATCGCTACGTGCACATCGGTTACGGTGCGTTGTACGCGTTGCGTTCGTTATGTTGAGATCGATATATACAGATCGCAACGTACACATAGGTTGCGTTGGTTGCGTTGCAGCCGTTACGTTGCGTTGGGTGTGTTCGGTTGGTTACGTTCGTTGCGTTGCATGCGTTGCGTTGCGTTGGTTGCATACGGATCGTAACGTATAGAGCGGATCCGTTTCGTTGTGTTCGGTTGCGTTTATCAACCACACCAGCCAGGAGTGTTAAGGATTGCCAAAAAAAACTAAATTCCTTAACACTCGGTGTTAAGGTCTTTAAGGTTGCTGATCACCTCCCACCCACCCACCCACCCACCCCCCCTCTCAGGCACCCTCCCCCCCCCCCCCCCCCCAAGGTGGGGTTCGGGCATTTTTTTTCAGGTCTCTAAACCTCGAAAGAGGTCAAAAAAGTGGATTCTTGGGAAGATAGGAGGTTTTTAGGAGACTTTCTCTGAAGCAAAGACCTCCAAACCCTGACAGACCCTGAAACCAGGGTGTCGCGAGTACCCCTTTTTTACACGTGTTTCTTAAGGCTTCTACAGGGTTCTACAGGCAAAACAGGCGTTTTGGCCAGAAACCCGGTTTTTCAGGCGGGTAACCGGGTTTGCGGCTTGGGAAACGTGCCAGCGCGCTGTGAGAACCATGCGTGGGGGTTTGTAACCACTCGTTGCGTTGGTTGCGTTGCGTTCGTTGCATACAGATCGTAACGTACACATCGGTTGCGTTGCGTGCGTTGCATACAGATCGTAACGTACGCATCGGTTGCGTTGCGTTGCATGCGTTGCGTTCGTTGCATACAGATCGTAACGTACACATCGGTTGCGTTGCGTTGTATGCGTTGCGTTCGTTGCATACAGATCGTAACGTACACATCGGTTGCGTTGCGTTGCATGCGTTGCGTTCGTTGCATACAGATCGTAACGTACACATCGGTTGCGTTGCGTGCGTTGCATACAGATCGTAACGTACGCATCGGTTGCGTTGCGTTGCATGCGTTGCGTTCGTTGCATACAGATCGTAACGTATACATCGGTTGCGTTGCGTTGTATGCGTTGCGTTCGTTGCATACAGATCGTAACGTACACATCGGTTGCGTTGCGTTGCATGCGTTGCGTTCGTTGCATACAGATCGTAACGTACACATCGGTTGCGTTGCGTTGTATGCGTTGCGTTCGTTGCATACAGATCGCTACGTACACATCGGTTGCGTTGCGTGCGTTGCATACAGATCGTAACGTACGCATCGGTTGCGTTGCGTTGCATGCGTTGCGTTCGTTGCATACAGATCGTAACGTACACATCGGTTGCGTTGCGTTGTATGCGTTGCGTTCGTTGCATACAGATCGTAACGTACACATCGGTTGCGTTGCGTGCGTTGCATACAGATCGTAACGTACACATCGGTTGCGTTGCGTTGTATGCGTTGCGTTCGTTGCATACAGATCGCTACATACACATCGGTTGCGTTGCGTTGTATGCGTTGCGTTCGTTGCATACAGATCGCTACGTACACATCGGTTGCGTTGCGTTGCATGCGTTGCGTTCGTTGCATACAGATCGTAACGTACACATCGGTTGCGTTGCGTGCGTTGCATACAGATCGTAACGTACACATCGGTTGCGTTGCGTTGTATGCGTTGCGTTCGTTGCATACAGATCGCTACATACACATCGGTTGCGTTGCGTTGTATGCGTTGCGTTCGTTGCATACAGATCGCTACGTACGCATCGGTTGCGTTGCGTTGCATGCGTTGCGTTCGTTGCATACAGATCGTAACGTACACATCGGTTGCGTTGCGTTGTATGCGTTGCGTTCGTTGCATACAGATCGCTACATACACATCGGTTGCGTTGCGTTCGTTGCGTTCTGATCGTTACGTACACATCGGTTGCGTTGCGTGCGTTGCATACAGATCGTAACGTACGCATCGGTTGCGTTGCGTTGCATGCTTTGGTTGCATACGGATCGTAACGTATAGAGCGGATCCGTTTCGTGGTGTTCGGTTGCGTTTATCAACCACACCAGCCAGGAGTGTTAAGGATTGCCAAAAAAAACTAAATTTTTTTTTTTGGGCGACCAAGCGACCGGGTCGCTTGGTCGCCCGACAATAGGCGACCATGGTCGGATCAGAGCCTTGACTTTTTAGATAACCACAGATGCTCAAAAGTGCTAATTTAGTTTTTTTTGGCAATCCTTAACACTCACTGGATGGTGTGGTTGCTGTATGAAAGGTTTGCAACGCACACAAACCAACCAACACAACCGATGCGATACGTTTCTTGCGTTCACATCGTTCCGTTCAGATCGGAACGATGTGAACGGAACGAATGCAACCGACGCAACGCAACCGTTCGGTACGTAACGTCCCGAACCAAACATATGGAACCAACGCAACGCAATGCAACGAACGTAACCAACCGAACACAACAAACCCGATGTGTACGTAACGATCTGTATGCAACGAACGCAACGCAACGAACGCAACGCATGCAACGCAACGCAACCGATGCGTACGTAACGATCGGAACGCAACGCATGCAACACAACGTAACCGGTGTGCACGTAGCTATGTGTACGCAACGTAGCGAACGCAACGCAACCAACGCAACGAGTGGTTACAACCCCCCACGCATGGTTCTCACAGCGCGCTGGCACGTTACCCAAGCCGCAAACCCGGTTACCTGACTCAAGGCTCTGATGAGGCCCAGGCCTCCCGGCCGGGAGGCCCGGCCTCCCCGGCCTCCCGGCCTCCCAAAAAAAAAATTTTTTTTCCGGTGACATCTGCGGAACTTTTTTTTTTTTTTTCCTTAGGAAAAATTTTCGGGTACTTAGCAAAATTCGGCAAAAAATTATGGATTTTGCTTACGTCGCTACTGGACCGTCTGTGATGGTTTTTTTTGGATTTTTTTTTTTGGATTTTTTTTTCCGAAATCGCCCACTCCCAAAAAAAAATTTTTTTTTTTTTTTTGGTGAAAAATTTTGTGATGTCGAAAAAAAAAATTTTTTTTTGGGAGGCCGGGAGGCCTGGGAGGCCGGGCCTCCCGGCCGGGAGGCCTGGGCCTCATCAGAGCCTTGCCTGACTTAAAAACCGGGTTTTCGGCCAAAACGCCTGTTTTGCCTGTAGAACCCTGTAGAAGCCTTAAGAAACACGTGTAAAAAAGGGGTACTCGCGACACCCTGGTTTCAGGGTCTGTCAGGGTTTGGAGGTCTTTGCTTCAGAGAAAGTCTCCTAAAAACCTCCTATCTTCCCAAGAATCCACTTTTTTGACCTCTTTGGACGTTTAGGGACCTGAAAAAAAATGGCCGAAACCCACCCCGCGCGGGGAGGGTGGGTGGGTGGGTGGGGAGGGTGGGTGGGTGGGTGGGGTGATCAGCAACCTTAAAGACCTTAACACTGAGTGTTAAGGAAATTTTGGCTTTAATGGCCTCAAATCGTCAAAATAAGCCCTATAGGCGAAAAAAAAAATTCGAGAGTTTAGTTAGCACGGAGGTCACCTTGTACCATGAAAACTCTATTTCTCGGCCTCAAACTCCATTTCTCGGCCTAGGCCGAGAAATGGAGTTTGAGGACGAGAAATGGAGTTTGAGGTCGAGAAATGGAGTTTGAGGCCGAGAAATAGAGTTTGAGAACTTCATTTCTCGGCCTCAAACTCCATTTCTCGGCCTATAGGCCGAGAAATGGAGTTTGAGGCCGAGAAATGGAGTTTGAGGCCGAGAAATAGAGTTTGAGAACTTCATTTCTCGGCCTCAAACTCCATTTCTCGGCCTATAGGCCGAGAAATGGAGTTTGAGGCCAATAAATGCTGTCCATACAAGTGCCCAGGCCGTCCAAAAAAGTCTTCCCAGGTGCATAATGGGTATTTATTGCATGGCCCCGAGGCCGAGTAAGGGCCCCGAGGCCCAGAAAAAAGTGCCGAGGCCCGTCAGGGCCGAGGCACTTTTTTCTGGGCCGAGGGGCCCTTACGAGGCCTCGGGGCCATGCAAAACTAGTTTTATGCACCGAGGAAGACTTTTTAGATAACCACAGATGCTCAAAAGTGCTCAATTTTGGCTTTAATGGCCTCAAATCGTCAAAATAAGCCCTATAGGCGAAAAAAAAAATTCGAGAGTTTAGTTAGCACGGAGGTCACCTTGTACCAAGAAAACTCTATTTCTCGGCCTCAAACTCCATTTCTCGGCCTAGGCCGAGAAATGGAGTTTGAGGCCGAGAAATGGAGTTTGAGGCCGAGAAATGGAGTTTGAGGCCAATAAATGCTGTCCATACAAGTGCCCAGGCCGTCCAAAAAAGTCTTCCCAGGTGCATAATGAGTATTTATTGCATGGCCCCGAGGCCGAGTAAGGGCCCCGAGGCCCATAAAAAGTGCCGAGGCACTTTTTATGGGCCGAGGGGCCCTTACGAGGCCTCGGGGCCATGCAAAACTAGTTTTATGCACCGAGGAAGACTTTTTTTTGCTCAATTTTGGCTTTAATGGCCTCAAATCGTCAAAATAAGCCCTATAGGCGAAAAAAAAAATTCGAGAGTTCAGTTAGTACGGAGGTCACCTTGTACCAAAAAAACTCTTTTTATGGGCCTCAAACTCCATTTATGGGCCTAGGCCCATAAATGGAGTTTGAGGCCCATAATGAGTATTTATTGCATGGCCCCGAGGCCGAGTAAGGGCCGAGGGGCCCTTACGAGGCCTCGGGGCCATGCAAAACTAGTTTTATGCACCGAGGAAGACTTTTTTTTGCTCAATTTTGGCTTTAATGGCCTCAAATCGTCAAAATAAGCCCTATAGGCGAAAAAAAAAATTCGAGAGTTCAGTTAGTACGGAGGTCACCTTGTACCAAAAAAACTCTTTTTATGGGCCTCAAACTCCATTTATGGGCCTAGGCCCATAAATGGAGTTTGAGGCCCATAATGAGTATTTATTGCATGGCCCCGAGGCCGAGTAAGGGCCGAGGGGCCCTTACGAGGCCTCGGGGCCATGCAAAACTAGTTTTATGCACCGAGGAAGACTTTTTTTTGCTCAATTTTGGCTTTAATGGCCTCAAATCGTCAAAATAAGCCCTATAGGCGAAAAAAAAAATTCGAGAGTTCAGTTAGTACGGAGGTCACCTTGTACCAAAAAAACTCTTTTTATGCACCTCGGAAGACTTTATTGGACGGCCTGGGCACTTGTATGGACAGCATTTATGGGCCTCAAACTCCATTTATGGGCCTAGGCCCATAAATGGAGTTTGAGGCCCATAAAAAGAGTTTGAGGCCCATAAATGCTGTCCATACAAGTGCCCAGGCCGTCCAATAAAGTCTTCCGAGGTGCATAATAGTTTTTTTTTTTTTTTTTTTTTTTTTCATAGGGTGAAAACGATCGTTTTTTTTTTTAGAGACAGTGTAAGGCTAACAACAAACACACAAGACATGCAGCCAAGCTCCTTACCGATAAAGATGCAAAGATGGATGAGGGAAAAGAAGGTGACACGTGGCTGTTGTACATCGATGCGAACAACTTATATGGATGGGCCATGTGTAAGAAGCTCCCCTATGCTGACTTTAAGTGGGAGACAGTCAACACTTTGGAGGAGACTGAGGAGATGATTGTGAACTATGATCCAAAGAGTGACACAGGATATGTTATTGAAGTTGACCTTGAGTACCCTTCAGACCTCCACGACAAGCACTGGGACTTCCCTCTTGCACCATACAACAGACCTGTCAAAACTGAAGAGCTCTCAGACTACCAGAAGAATGTACTTGGTGAGGAGAAGCATGCAGAGACTTCAAAGCTTATTGCAGACTTCAAAGACAGAGTTAAGCAGGGATACCACATTGAGTACTTACAGTTTTTGATCAAGCATGGTCTAAAGTTGAAGAAGGTTCATCGTATGATATCATTCAAGCAGGACTACATCATGAAGTCATACATCGACAAGAACAGTGCATTGAGAGCCCAGGCAGAGAACGATTTCGATAAGGACCTGTACAAGTTGATGAACAATTCGATCTATGGGAAGACCATGGAAAATGTTCGTGGTAGGTTAGAGATGAAGAACATTCCTTACAACAAGCCCAAGATAGTGAAGGGCAAAAAGGTCCCAATGACCGATGAGGAAATCAAGACGAACATTGCAAAGTGGCAAGGCAACCCCTTCTTCAAATGCCACACTATCGACCTGCTGACCAGTAAGTTACTTCAGTTCAACCAAAAGAAAGTAACTCTTGACAAGCCTGTTTACATAGGTTCACAAATCCTCGACTACAGCAAGCTTCTTATGAGCAAGTTCTTCTACGAAACCCTCATCCCCCATTTCAAAAGGGAGAACATAACAATGGCATACACCGACACTGACAGCTATGTGCTAGAGATAACAACGAAAGACCTTGACGAGGAGCTGTCCAAGCTGTCTAAAGACTTTGACTTCAGCAACTACCCCAAAGACCACAAGCTTAACAACGAAGTCAACAAGAAGGTCCCAGGGAAGTTCAAGGATGAGCTTGCAGGTGATGTGATGGTAGAGTTCATTGGTTTGAGGCCAAAGTGTTATGCATACTCCACGATGAAGAAAAACGATGACAACAAGGCTAAAGGTATTGCACGTTCTGTCAGTAAAACTCTCCACCTGGACACCTATCGAAATACCCTTGAATCTCACAAGAAGCATGTTGTGACGATCAATAGCTTCGAGAAGAGGGATCACCAGATATACACCACAAGGGGACAGAAGATAGCATTGAGTGCGTTCGACGACAAGAGGTATATTTGTGATGATGGGATAACAACGAAGGCCTACAGTGACTGAAGAACTGTCATACATACCTTATGGTATGTATTCCTTCTCACTTCACTGTCATGGGTCTACGACCCATTCCTTCTCCTCATTTCATTCGTCAAGTTCGTCGTTCAGATATGTATGTCTCTTACAGCACAGCACTAACCTCTTGCACAATCCCTGTCTTCAGGTTAAAGTCAACAACCTTATCATAGTACACCAAACAATACAAGTACATGTCGTAGCTGGCCTCTCTCTCAATGTTCACTGTCAAGGTGTTTGCCTGAGTGCTTGAGACGCTGTCTTGGTTCAATGTGTTCTGAAGGTCAAAGCAGTACATGGGGTAGTACTTCCAGTCGTTGTAGGAGAGCAGCCCTTGAGTGGTGAACCCCATTCCCTCAGGATCCTTGTAGGCACTATGCATCTTCATGTACTCCTTGTAGGCAGACTCCCACTTGTTCTTACCCACCTCAATTTCAAGATCCTTGCTTGGCACCTTGATGCCGTTCAGGTCAACAGAGATCTTCCTCACCATACCACTGTCAAAGCGCGACATATCATGCTCTTGACTTGTTTCCCTGTTTTTCGTTTGGCAGAAGATGATTGCACGTTTGATCCTTGTGTGCGACTTGATTGGTACAGGCCAGGAGATGTATGTGTCGCCAGCTGCAAACTCCTTTCTCTGAATTTGTGAAGACTCAAAGACAGCTTGAACCATACCAGACTTGTTGATGTAGCTGAGAACTCCAGCGAGCGGTGAAGGAGCCAAGGTGACACGAGGCATCCAGATCCTCATACCATACCCAACCCAGTTCAAGGCACGGTCACTAACCCCAGAAGAGCGAAGAACTAGAGCACTGTCGTCATTCACCTCAAAGTTGAACTCCATAGGTATGTTGGTGAACATCTTCTTGTGGTGCTGGAATATGTTGAAGATAAGACTGAGAGGAACCATGCAGTGTATCTCTCTGTTCCCTGTGGTGCGTCTTGCGCGGTGAGCAGTGCTTGAGTCTCTGTTTGCAGTGTCATTGAACCCATCCACAAAGTCATCATTAACAGCATCCTTCCAAGTGATGTAGTGGCTAAGTAGATTGCTCCCCACAGTGTCATCGTATTGATTGGTGAAGTGAATGAGCGACTCTGCATTCATCTGCTGTCCTGCGAAGTTGGGAGTGTCCTCGATGTTGACCCCACCGATCTTGAGTGACTTCCTTCTGAAGAAGTTGAGAACATTTGACGCGAAGGCAGCTTTGTTATCATCATTGTCAGCAAAGGTCCATGCTTCTGTAGCATCCAGGGTCTTGTGTGCTGCAAGGTCTTCATACCCGTTACCACCTGCGTTTACCTTTACCATCTTGAAGGACATCTCCAAGAATCCTTCAGAGGGGATGATGTGGCTGCTCTGGTCAAGAAGGGTGAAGGTGAAGTCCCGCTCGACTCTTCCAAACTGGTTCTGCAGGTTGCTTGACTTCCCAGTGTCTTGGATGGTGATGTAGTCGTACCCACTAACATCGGAGTGTCTCTTGGTTTTCTCACTCAAATTGTAGAAGCTCATTTTGATAAGCGGATTCTATCTTGAGCCCACAAAAATTGTCTCAGCTGTGTTTCATCATTGAGTATGTCAGGTTTGAGTGTGGGGAATGCTCGTTGTGCTATGCCCTTCATGCGTTCAAAGGATGGGTCTGTCGGTGGGAGGAGCTTAAGTCTTTTGTTGGTATTCGGGGCCTCCTGAGTTGACGTCTGCGGCTCTTGAGTCTCCTGTGTGTCATCTGGCTCCCTCACCCTCTTCTTCCTACCCGTTGACCCCTCCTGAGTTGCACGTCGTTCATTTCTTACCTCTGCTCTGGGGTTGCTGTTCAGATCATCTTCTCGCCAATTAGGACCACCAATCTTATTCATGAAGCTGTCCATTTGTGACTCATGTTCTGCTTCTTCTACAGCTGTGTTTTGCGGAGCCTCGGGGTCGTTGATCCCTCGAGGGAGCTCTGCTCCTGAGGCATCACCAAAGTCTTGTTCTGGAGTAGATCTTGGAGCATCACCAAAGTCTTCAGGGTCGTTGACCCCTCCTGGGTCTTCAGCCTCCTCCTCTTTCACTTTCAACAACCTCTCAATCCTCACCTTCCTCCCATTACTCAGTCTTGCATTTACTTGAGCCACACTCACCACACTAAAGATCTCCCTAGAAAACTTTTGCTTTGTCCCCTTTGCATGTATATTCTTACTCAACAACACCCTCACTCTATCACCAGGTTTTACACTAGACTGCGACACACTTGCTTTATCCAGGTTCATGATGAGTATGCTGACATCGTCGTTGGTGACAAGGTTCGGAGGCTTCTTGATGGTGCTGTGGTATCTGTTGTTGTAGGCGTACGTTAGCTCCTGAAGGCTGTCTACCCAGTTTGCTGTCTTGTTGATCTCAAAGTGCTTTTGCAGGATTTCTCGTAGGGTTCTAGAGATGCGGTCGACAATCCCAAGGGCGTTATGGTCTCCAACCTCGTTCATCTGGTGTTCTATTCTGTGGGCGCTGAAGACTTCGTTCACCATCAGGTTGTTGAATTCTAAGCCGTTGTCACTCATGATCGTTTGAGGAAGGTCCTTCTTATCTGTCTGTATCTGATGTAGTATTGCTGTCAAGGCTTCTTTGACACTACCCATAGTCTTGTTCTTCAGGGGTCTGGTGTACAACTTTCTACTAAAGACATCTATCAAGTTCAGTATCCACGAGTAGCCTTTGTTTCTTGTCTTGAGCTTCTGGAAGTCGAGGAGGTCCATCTGCATGACGTGGTTGATCTCGAAGGCTGTGATGTGACCCGACAGCTTGCTTGGTTTCTTCCTGAACAGCTGATATGCCCTCTGCTTGTGTATGTAGTCCTCTATCTCGTCAAGGGTATACTTTTCTTCACCATCTTCGGCTGCGCCTGCAAACTGAAAGTCAAACAACCTCGCAGGATCAGTGATGTAACCTGAGTCTCGCCATAATTTGTTCAAGTTTACTCTTACTTCGTTTGAGCTCATTTGTTTCTTATACACAAAAGAAATGGTCACTACAAGTAAATATCAGAAGACACCAGTGTATGTATCACCTGTCGACATGCAGAGGATTGCAGATGCCTTAGGCGGGAAGAGCAAGACCGTGTCAGTCACGTTGCATGCAAGTGGTATCAAACGGTATCCATTGCCACTAACCCCAAAGCAGAAGGAGAAGGTCAAGGAGAAGGGGTCAACGCGTGTCACTTTAAGTCAACCACAGCTGAAGTTCATTGGAGGCGACAGGAAGGAGGGAGGATTCCTGCAGTTCTTGGTACCGTTGTTGGCAGCAGGAGCAAGTGCACTCGCAGGTTCGCTTGGGACTCACCTTGGTAGCACAGCAGGGAAGTACATCGATAGGAAGGTGAATGGACGTGGTCTGGTAGCACCTGGTAGAAGGTTAAAAAAACAGGGGGTGTAGTGTCCCTTCAAGAGGGCGAAGCTTCAGCTGTCGCTTCAGTGACTGCGTCTCCTGAGCCTCTTCGAGATGATGAGATTATAGACTGGTGTAGAGATCAGGGTATAGAGCTGGGGGACCGAAGGGCCCTTCGAGAGGGCGAAGCCCTCGAGCCGCAAGGTATGGTGATGAGGGACGAGATTACTGACAACATGGATGGGTTGTACTTGATAAACTTAGATGAGAGAGAGGGAAAAGGAACACATTGGGTAGGTTTCTATAGCGCAGCCACCGAAGCGTCAGCTGATGGTTATGACAAGGGGTCTAAAGGACCCCAGACTCAGGAGCAGAGCTCCCTCGATGTGTCAACAGACACGGAGACTTTCTACTTTGACCCCCTTGGTTTACCCCCTCCCCAAGAGTTGACTGCACACTACAAACCCCTCACATACAACACCAATCAAATACAGGATGTCTCTTCTACACTATGTGGCTACTTTGTATGTTTGTTCTTCAAGTTCATGCATAAGTATGAGGACAAATATGAAGGCTTCTACGCTATGACACACGGGATCTTCGGTAGTGACACAAAAGAGAATGAACGTGTACTTCTTGAGGATGTGTACGATGTATCAAAATGACCTCATATTGTGTGAAGTGCAGGACAAAGACCGCAGATGTGGATGAACAAAAGACAACAACAAAGAACGGACGTCGAGGTGTGAAGAGCAAGTGTGCTGATTGCGGTACAAAGAAGTTCAGGTTTGCCAAAGGATCTACAGTCACTGAAGCACCAGCTGAAGGAGCAGTCACTGATACGACACAGAGTGGAGTCGACGCAGTCACTGAGGGCGACAGCTCAAGGGCGACAGCTGAAAAACAAGGAGGAGACATTGTGAAGGCACTCAACGACAAGTTCCCAGACACAGAGTTCCACTTCCCAGTCATGAACGAAAAAACAGGACAAGTCGAGAAGGCTAACTTCATGGGACCAAACACAAAGCTGGAAGAGAGAATCAAAGACCTTGAGAAGAATGCTGAACGTGCTTGGAAGGGAGAGCAGATACCAAAGGAGGACATCATAACACCAGGCAAATCAAGGTTCGATGAAAGTGCGATGATACACGACCTGCAGTACAAACATGCCTCAAAGATAGGGAAGAGTGGGAAAGACGTACGTAAGATGAAGCACAAGGCAGACCTACAACTCATCCGATCAAACATCTACCATGCACTAGACCCTAACAACAAGAGCTCAATAGATAGAGTGCAACATATAGCAAGCATACCTACCTTCCTCATCAAGATCCTAGGGGAGACAGCGTATGGTAAGATCACAGGGAATGGGATAGAGATTAACTAGACTCAGGAGACGCAGTCCCTGAAGCAACAGCTGAAAGAACGGAGCTCCCTCGAGGGTGCTAACAGCACCGAAGACTCAAATAATACATATCTCGAACGAAGTGAGAAGTAAGAAGTGAGAAGGAATACACACCAGATGGTGTGTATGACAGTGATATGTATAGATTTATATTGTGACCAACCCATTCCCAAGCACAGCATTATGCCTCTTAGAGATGTCAGCCAGTGCATCAAGCACCTTCTTGTTATCTCTTTCTTCTTGCTTCTCTTGTTTCTCCTCCATATCTACCCCACTACCCTCCACCAAATCACTCCAGGTTCTCTTGTTCCCTGATACCCTTTCACTATCCCTCACTAGGTTTGACCAGGATGCCATTTTAGTATGTAGATTTTACTTTGCGAATTTGCGAACTTTGCGAGGTTTTCTATCTGATACACAGACAGGATGTGTTGGTATTTGTTTGGATTGGTAGCAATTATTGCACGGAATACTTTACGTATACACGGCAGCCATCAAGACCAAGACTCTTTAGGTTACTCTTCCTCCTGGTGATCAGACATTACATCCAGTAAGGACAGAGAAAGGAATAAGAAAAAAGAAAAAAAAAAACTTTTGTATTTTGTGTATTCCCGAAACAAAAAACTGAAGTAGAAGGTACCAAATGTTCACACGAACATCGGTTTCACGATATTCACCCACCATTTAAAGGGAAATCACTGAAGATGTCCACCCTTTTGAATACAACTGTATGATTCTTAGGACTGAAACAGGGTTAATATCAGAAACCAATCTACTGAAGTTTCAACTTGTGCATGAAGCATTTTACTTTTCTTTTCTACGTTTTGCAAAACACACAACATAAAAAGAAAGATGGGATCATTTTTGTTGATCCCTCACCATATACTATCAATTTATTGATTGCATATGATGAAAATACTTTTTATTTACAAGTGCCTCCAGACATGCTGTGAAAAACTGAGCCTCGCTTAGAGTATGTTGCGGAATGGTCTCTAGTACATTAGCCCTAAAAAGCTAAACACATAGTGCAAACTAGTTTATATTTATAGATATATTCTACTGCTGCACTATGCTTTGTTTACTCATAATTACAAAGGAGTTAACAGAAAGTCGAAGCACACAATACAGCTGTCCTGTGAACTTCGCACTACACCCCACCCCCTCCCTACCTCTTTGAAACAGTCAAAAAAGAAATCAAAAAAAAAAAAAAAAAAAAAAAAAAACAGCAGAAAAAGAGGCCAAAAAAAAAATGATATAATAACAAGGGAGAGCAAGTAGGTTATTTAAAGTAGGTTGACGACACCGAAACCCCAATAAAAAAAATGTGTCCGTTTATGGTGTCAACGTTAAAGACTACCAGAAGCAGCTCAGTGCATTCTGAAAAAAATAAGCGAGCGATTCTAGGCTATATATGTTCATGAAGCCAATGAATCTAGATAAAGGTCCTATTTCAAAGAATTCCCACAAACAAACACCACTTTTATTTTTACTTTTTTTCAACAAACCAAATAAAAAGAAAAAAAAACTCTTTTTCACCACTGGAAGGGACTAGACCTCGTACTTGACCCTTTCAGTGAGACGTCAGACCAATGTATTACATTGCCACACCCTGGGTAAGCTGTGCAGTCTGTAGGCCTACTACAAAAACCGCAAAACTTTGGAAAAAAAAAAGAACGAAGATAATAGGTATATCGCAGTAGTAATTTGGTCGTGGTTTACCAATGGTAATGTCCACGACGCAGTTTATATGGTTGTACTCAACGCGTGCTATGTCACTAGTGATGAGTATTTTTCTCGCAGGAGCGATTTGGTCTTGGTGGGCATCTTAGCTTTCCCATTTTTAAAGGGACAATAGCCTTGAGACTAAGACTCCAGGACACATATTAAATTGTTTGCAATGCACGTTTTGCTATCTCTTTGTACTACTCTAGTCTTTGTGTAGGTGTTTCAATACAATGGACAATGGATGATTAAACTGGTTTTAATCATTGCTTGGACGGCGAACTACTAAGTCCAGAAAATTCAGTATGTTTTACACTTTTCTATTTTTTACTTTTATTTTATTTCTCTTTCTTGTGTGTTTGCTGAGGTTTTCTATCTGATACACAGACAGGATGTGTTGGTATTTGTTTGGATTGGTAGCAATTATTGCACGGAATACTTTACGTATACACGGCAGCCATCAAGACCAAGACTCTTTAGGTTACTCTTCCTCCTGGTGATCAGACATTACATCCAGTAAGGACAGAGAAAGGAATAAGAAAAAAGAAAAAAAAAAACTTTTGTATTTTGTGTATTCCCGAAACAAAAAACTGAAGTAGAAGGTACCAAATGTTCACACGAACATCGGTTTCACGATATTCACCCACCATTTAAAGGGAAATCACTGAAGATGTCCACCCTTTTGAATACAACTGTATGATTCTTAGGACTGAAACAGGGTTAATATCAGAAACCAATCTACTGAAGTTTCAACTTGTGCATGAAGCATTTTACTTTTCTTTTCTACGTTTTGCAAAACACACAACATAAAAAGAAAGATGGGATCATTTTTGTTGATCCCTCACCATATACTATCAATTTATTGATTGCATATGATGAAAATACTTTGCGAAGTATAACATGATAGTTGACATTATCACCTTGGTTGTTGATGCGCTTCCCATTCTGGTCTGTGAGCCAGAACCTTATGCTGTTGATCTGGGTCTTGTTGGTGGGGACATAGTACGAGCTGCCAGGTTCTACCACGTTGTACAAACTACTAGGAGGGAGGGATGGTGGGCTGACAACATACAAGATTTGTGACTTGGTGCCTGATGTGCCTGAGTTGTGATAGGAGTACTTTGGGTTCACAAGATCACAGTGGACAACGACTGCTTGGATTCCGTTCGTGATGTCTGCGACGTGTGGTGCAATGTTCACACCTGCACTTATGATAGTGTTCTCAGCAAAGCCTAAGATTCCGTGGAAGGATCCTGTTCTGAAGTTCACTTGATAGTTGGTAGGTAGGGTGATCTTGATCTTCTGCAGGGCTAGGATGGGTTCGATTGTGATTTCCGATGGTATGTGGTCGTTGATCTCAGAGATGCTGTAGTTCCCATCACCGAACACTATTGTCTCCCATGAAGCTCCGTCATCACGACTCCACTCAAAGAAGTTGTTGCCTTGCTGCTGGCTGATGTTTGTCCACGAGTAGTACTGGCTGCTCTTGATGAGACTGATCTCATAGTTGTCACCTTCGTCAAGGTATATGGGAGGGTTGTAGGCAACAGTGAAGTCAGTGGAGAGAGGCTCTCCTTCAGAGGATACAAAGAGTGAGAGTTGTTCCATTTTAGGAGTTGATTTCTTGTGTGAGGAGTTTATGTTCATCTACATTTATCTTATTGTTGTTGAGAAGCCAGTCAAGGATAGTGGCTGCTTCTTGTTTTATAGCCTGACTTGTGTTCCCTGCCTTCTTCCCTCCTATCAACAGCATCAGTCTATTCATTGCACCTGCTGTGTTCATTTGATACAGACTCGGGGTTTCACTCCTCGATGGTGCTTCGCTCCTGAGACCACTCCCAGTCTTACCTCCTTTACCCTTTCCTTTACCTCCTTTGTTCCCCTTGTTCCCCTTGTTCCCCTTCAACGATGTCTGTGTCTGTGTCTGTGGGAGTGAAGGAATTATATCACCAGTGAAGGGTGTCAAATTCGCAGTTGGTCCCATATTCGGGGTCTGCATACTACCCGTGTCCGTATGTGATAAAGCTTCTGTACCTTCTGTCTGGTCTGAAGCACCCGAGGATGTCATCGGTTGTGATGTGGATGTGGAGGTTGTCATCGGTTGGTGTGATGTTGGTGCGAGAAGGTGTGCTAAGAAGTTATCGGTCTGCAGACCCTCATCTGAAGTCGTGATCGGGGCATCATTCTTATTCAGGGTTTCTTGTTCTTGTTTGTTGAGAGCATCAGATCGTTGGTGTGCTATGGAGTCCTTCAGTCTATCTATATCAAGAAGGAGTTTCTCGAGACTTGACGTGTTGTTCAGCTGCATTTTCTTATTGAAAATGATACACAATTACGTTACGAAGAATGATGCACCCGAGGATGATGAACACTCAAAGCTTCTCCCGTCATGGCCGTTCAGGATGCTGTCTGTCGGATCTTCTGGGTGTGGGAAGAGCACAGTGATGGGGAACATGCTGATGAACAAGGAGTTGAAGCTGCCGTTCGATAGGGTCTTCGTTATCAGCACAACACTATACCAAAAGATCTACCAGGTTATGATGGAGCACTTTGCAGACATTGACGAGAAGATACGAAGTGAGCTGGAACGGGAGTTGAAGAAGAAGAAGGTGAGTGAGGAGAAGATCGACGAGACCTTAGAAGCCTTGAAGCCAACAGCAGAGTTCTTCGACAGTGCGGGTGAGTTCGATGTGGAGGACCTTGACGCAAAGCAGAAGAACCTTGTGATCTTAGACGACATTGTGATGGAGAAGAACCAGAGAGAGTTCATAGACCTGTATATACGTGGACGTCATCGCAACATCTCACCAGTCTACTTGAGTCAGAGCTTCTATGACACCCCAAAGGCTATACGACAGAACTGTAGCTGCTTCCTTCTGTTCAACCTCAACAAGAAGGAGAGACGTATGATAGCGACTTCATGCAGCGACCTTGAGCCTGATGAGTTCAACAGTATGTTTGAAGGTCTTCCCCGGTACAACTTCGTCATGATCGACAACCAGCCTGTTGTTCCTGAACTGAAGTATCGAAGGAACTTTGATGAGATTCTGTTTCCAGGATGATAAGAGAAACGATGTCCGACAAGACGAGAGACTCAGAAACGAAGGTTCCTCGAGGGAATTCAGCCCGAGATGTGAGTTCGAGTGGGAGTGTTGGGAGCAAGATAGTGACGGTGATGTGTTGCAGAAGCAAGTGTGTAGGGAACCCCAAGGTTGTGGTCAAGCGTTAGGTATTGTTATGACACAGACAATGAATATGGGTCCGTCCGGAAACCCTCCTGGTAAGATTCATCCTTTTGGGGGTTTTTATGGTTTTTCTGCTCAAAACACCCAAACAACCCAATTTTTTGATACCCGCCATACACCTACCACCCCAGAGGGCATATTTTGGGCATTTATTTTTGTTTATTTCCCCTCCCCCCCTTTTTACTTATATTTTTTTACGTATTTTTGGACATTTCATAAACGTGGCAATGACAGCAGTGAAGTTCCCTTTTTTGTCGAGAAACACGGTAAGAATGGGTGCGACGCACACTTGGTGTCGTTTCGAACCATCTCTCTGATGATTCTTGTTGTCAGGAGATCCTTACCGTAGGGGTCATTGTCGGTGCCCTGCGCGAGCTTCCTCACACAGAGGCCTTTGTTATCTCATTCCCTCGTACTCATACGTATCAGCGCACCCTTCTTTCCATCAATCTCTTTTCTTCTGTGTACTGCTACCCGAGCAACGGTCGTGTCATTTCAGCGTGTACTCTGACACGGAGGACCTGTATTTATTATGGAGTCTCCACATCCAAGGTGACCCACAAAGCAAAAGTCCCTGGCATTGATCTAGTAGATTTGACAGAGGTCAATGAAACCTTGTCAAGGCGGCATGACAGGATTAAGAGAAAGAGAGAAGAGATCCAGAAGAACGACAATAAAAGGCTGAAAATCTGATTAAAAAAGCGAAAATATAGCCTCAGACCCCCCCAAAAACCTATTTTCATATCAGAATATCACTTAGATGCACTTTTTGTGGGGGGCATCATCAAAAAAACCCAAAAATACCCAAAAGGATGAATCTTACCAGAGGGGTTTCCGGACGAGTCCATATAGACAAAAGCCTGACTCCCCTCAACTTTTACTCTTTTTCACAACAACCTCCTCCCCCACCACTTATCTACATTTCATCAGTCCACGAACAGGACAACACAACCCCTTCTCTCCCTCTTTCTCATATCCCCACACCTTCCTCTTAAAGAACACCAATCATAATGAGGAAACAGCAAGCCTTCTGGAGATGTTTCCGCCAGGTTCGCAGTTGTGCTTCGGAGGCACAGCCACAGGTTGGCAAACTTAGACAAGCGTGGAATTTTGCCCATGAACACGTTGCGTTACTAACCCTCATTGGAACTGGTATTGGTGGAGTGGTTACATGGCACCACCTTAGTCTTGCAAGGGAACTGGAGGCACAGAGGATCGGGGAGATGCGACAGCAAAACAAAGATAAACAGAAGGAATTTGAAAAGCAAACCCAAGCATACCTCGACAACATGCTCGAGGATATTGTCACAGCACCGTACGAACCCGAAGTACCAATTGGCAGGGAGTATGTTCCAAGACAGCAAGATGGTAAACTGGAGAAGGATTTAGGCGACAACATCGCCAAGAATACATACTTCTTCATGTTGACGGGTGAGAGCGGCTCAGGCAAAACCACGATGATGCAGCATTTGCTGAAAAAAAACTACAAGGAAGGCGTGATCTTTGTGGCGGTCAATGCGGATAAGCTGTCGAAGGTGCCTAGCAACATGATGAGAGATGTGGTTGAGGCAGCTGTGCTGGACAAATTCAGTGAGAAGTGTTACAAACACCGCGAAGCTCATAGCGATTTTACGGACTTCATCAAACACGCCAACGAGGTCCGGAAGAGGGCGAAGAAGGAGAAGGCACATCCGCTGATCATCTACATCACTCTGGACACGAAGAATGCAAAGCTCAGTTACGATACTATGCATGATATTGCCGTGGCTGTCGGAGGAATGGCCAGCGACCTTTCATCGAAGCAGAACTGTTGCAAGACCATTCTCGAGTTCTCCAAAACAGGAATCTCGGACAATCTCAGGCAAATCCGCGGTGATTTCGACCGTTTGGAAGTGGGTGCAATGACAGAGGACGAGTTCCTGCGGATTGGGAAGCAGGTACTGGCGGCGAAGGATCCCGAGAATCTTATTGAGCCGTATCTCAAGCACTACCACGACTGGTTGGGAGGACAGACGAAGACCTTGACTCAGCTCGGGGGTCAATTGGGGGGTGTGGGGATCGATAGTATGCACCATTTTGTTGCCTTTTTGTACAATATGATTATTAACCACACATCTCATCGCAGTTGAGTCTGCCACCCCCGAAACAAAGGATAAGGTTTTGGAGCAGCTGAAGAAGGGTATGTTGTTGTTGTTGGGGTGGGTAGTTTGTCAATTATGAGACCCACGTATTGCACAGAGATCGATAAGGAGTATTACCGTGCATGCGAAAAGTTGGATGAGGAACCAGAACTGAAGTTGCTCAAGGAAATGGCAGAGGCTGGAGCAAATGGATTAGGCCCGTGCGCTCTCCCAATTACCGTCCTTGCCAACCTCAGCGAACGCAACTCAGACTCGACACTGATCCGCAAAGCGGGCAAAAACAACGCGAGGATCCACCGCTACTCTCACGCGCTGTACCTGCTTGGTGTGAAGGAGCCAAATCCAAAGGACGTAAAAGTGAAGGAGAAGATTGCAGAAGTGAAGGAGAAGTTCAGGATGAACGCTAAGTCTGCGTGATGATATAGGTGTGGGGTGAAGTACTTTTGTGGTTCTTATTTTTTTTTGTTTATTTGTGTCTGGAGGAGGTGGGGAAGGGTATGAAAAAAAAAAGAAAAACAGGGTGTTGTCAACTGTCCCAACAACACAGGCTCATCCGGGTTTGGGTGGGAATAGTGAATATGTTTTGTGATTATATTTTTTACTTTGATTTGTCTCTGGAGGGTGGGAACAACGATGGGTCTTACTTGCACAATATGTGGGGAAAAAAAACACCGTCCTATGAGTTGAGTGTATGTCTCTGGTGCTTTGAGTCACAGCGAGGGGTTTTTGGTGTTATTGTTATATTTTTCCTTTCCTTTCCTAAACAAAACAAAACAAAACAAAAAAAAAGTAAAAAAAAAACCAGACCTCCTGATGAGCATTTTCTTTCTCTTTCTCTTTTTCACAACACACTCAGCACACTCAGACAGGAGTACAACAAACTACACAAATGGGGAGGATAACAAATTATGGTTCAAAAGAACCCGTGGTATAGGCCTACAGGGGAACGCCACGTAAAATAAAGACTAACGCGCCATGTGCACTACCTCTTGGGTGGTTGTGGAAACGTGCACTACTTCCTGTATAATTTGTATAATTTGTATAATTTGTATAATTTGTATAATTTGTATAATTTGTATAATCTGGTTTGGTAAGGTAAGGTCTCGGGGATTGACAGGATTTACGAACTTGACGGGATAAACGGCAGTGTCTACAGGTATCACACACTGGAACTCAGGAGACACAGTCACGGACATCTGGCATGACACCTGTAGAGAAGGCAGTAGGTATGGAAGAAATCTAACTAAACCAAAATCAAAAAGTTAAAATATTGGATATGGTACATATATCATACATTCCATGGTTCTCCGTATACTTTTTCATATTTTGCACTCAGAAATGTGAGATGCATATTTTTGATCGTCCGACCCCGCAATTGAACGTTTCGAATCGGCCGGATCCAAAGAAATAAAAATCCAAAAAAAAATTTTTTTTTTTTCAAAAAAAATATTGAGGTGAGCGTATTTCTGTTTTGGCTCTCGGTGAGGTGGGTGTGTGACATGTAATTTTTTGTCCCTGAAAACCAGCGGCAGTGAATTTCCGAGCTCCCCGCTTTTCACCATAAAAAAAATCGACCACTTTCGTGGAGTAGAAGTCAATTTAAAGTGGCTCCATGGGTCCTTATACAGTAACGTATAGGGATTTCAGTGCATAAAAGGGGGTCGGCTCCACCAAAAGTTGCGTACCGTGGAGTGTGTTTCCGGGATAAAGAAATGGTCGGAATTGAAAGATTTGTAAAAAATAAATCCAAAGAAAAAAAAATCGAAAACTTTCTTCAAAAAAAATCCAATTTAGAGACGCCACTGTGTGGTGACCCAAATAGGAGGTTTTCCTAAGGAAGTCCTTAAGAAACCTGCATAGAAACGTGAAAAAAAGGGTTGGCTCCACCAAAAGTTGCGTACCGTGGAGTGTGTTTCCGGGATAAAAAATGTGTCGGAATTGAAGGATTTGTAAAAAATAAATCCAAGGAAACAAAAACCGAAAACTTTATCCAAAAAGAAATCAATTTACAAACGCCACTGTGTTGCGACCCAAAGAGGAGGTTTTCCTAAGGTAGTCCTTAAGAAACCTGCATAGAAATGTTCCCAAAGGGGGTACCACAGCCAAAAATCACCTAACCAGCCACAGAGGCATAAAAAAAATCGTGCGACCCCGGAATTGAACGTTTTCGTACCCGATCTTTCCAAATAAATAAAAATCGAAAAAAAAATCGGGGGAAATTTTTTATAAAATCCATGTGTCCACGGACAGTTCCATTTACGACTCAAGTCGTGAATTGTTGACCCCCGAAAATGGGCGGCAGTGAATTTCCGGATCGATCTGAAAAAATTCCGGGGTCGCAACATTTTTTTGGCGGATTTTTTATCACTTTAAAGTGGCTCCAGAAACAGGCTTTTCTATACGGAGAACCATGGAATGTATGATATACCATATTTATACTCCTGCGCTAATATCTTCCTTTTTACTACTACTGACGCGTTAGAACCGACGCGTTAGAACCGACGCGTTGAAACCGACGCGTTAGAACCGACGCGTTGAAACCGACGCGTTAGAAGCGACGCGTTAGAACCGACGCGTTGAAACCGACGCGTTAGAAGCGACGCGTTGAAACAGACGCGTTAGAACCGACGCGTTAGAACCGACGCGTTGAAACCGACGCGTTAGAAGCGACGCGTTGAAACCGACGCGTTGAAACCGACGCGTTAGAAGAGGCGCGTTGAAACAGACGCGTTAGAACCGACGCGTTAGAACCGACGCGTTGAAACCGACGCGTTGAAACCGACGCGTTGAAACCGACGCGTTAGAAGCGACGCGTTAGAACCGACGCGTTGAAACAGACGCGTTAGAACCGACGCGTTAGAACCGACGCGTTAGAACCGACGCGTTAGAACCGACGCGTTGAAACCGACGCGTTAGAACCGACGCGTTGAAACCGACGCGTTAGAACCGACGCGTTAGAACCGACGCGTTGAAACCGACGCGTTAGAACCGAGGCGTTGAAACAGACGCGTTAGAACCGACGCGTTACAACCGACGAGTAATAGGAGAAATCGAGAGATGGGCGCAGGAATTAAAACCCGGTAGAAATGTACTGCGCCAATATATTTTCTGAAACCCTTATTTTTTACTATCCGTTACCCTACCCTGGCACCACCCTGGCACCACCCTGGCACCACCCTGGCACCACCCTGGCACCGCCCTGGCACCACCCTGGCACCACCCTGGCACCGCCCTGGCACCTGAATCGTGTTTAGCCCGCCGGTGTCTTCTGGAAAGTACTGCAAAAAGTACTGCAAAAAGTTCTGCAAAAAGTACTGCAAAAAGTTCTGCAAAAAGTTCTGCAAAAAGTTTGGCCTCAGTACCTTCTTCAGTATGCTAATATATAACCATGTGGAAGTTTACCCTACTTTCTGCCCTACTTTTTGCCATACTTTCTGCCCTACTTTCTGCCATACTTTCTAACTTAGGTCATCTTCCTCCAGGAACTCCAGGAAGCAAATGGTCCAGCCTGAAGTACCCGAATCCACTTGTCTTGGGTTTGCACAGAGATGACTTCCTGAATGCGTGATGTGTCGTTAGTGATAATTGGATTTGGTAGCGTCTTATTATTGAGCAAGAAGAGAGTTGTTCCACCAAAGTCTGATGGAGCATTGGAGTTATTGCTACTGTTATACACATAGATCTCTTGCGCATCTAAGTTTGAGTTGAAGTCAAATGATGTTGGATGATTTATTATTGTACGTGGGTTGAGGTCTATCCCATCTATGTCGCTTCTCTTCCAACCACTCCATGCACTACCTTTGCGTAATCGTGAGTACCGTCTTTCACTGAATACAGCAATGAGTTCCTGAATAACATAAGTATCGAAAAGCTTAACGTCCAGTATGATCTCATAGCTACTAATATCTTCAGTAGGACCATTTTGTAAGTTACCTAGTTTGTACATCAGGTATACCCCACTTGCTGTCTTTGTGTCAAGATCAATTACGGTGTTGGTAGGTAATCCTCTGTCATCCTGGTATGGTTGATATATTTTGTTTTCGATGAGTAACCTTGATGCATTGTCTTTGTTATCCATAGTAGATTCCAAGGTTGTTGTTAGGGCATTGTCTTTACTGTCCATAGTATTCTCAAGTGTCGTTCGTAGTGTGCTATCTTTGTTGTCCATCGTATTCTCAAGTGTCGTTCGTAGTGTATTGTCTTTACTGTCCATAGTAGATTCAAGTGTTGTCGTTAATGCATTATCTTTGCTATCCATCGTAGATTCCAAAGTTGTTCGTAGGGCATTGTCTTTACTGTCCATCGTATTCTCAAGTGTTGTTCTTAGGCCAGTGTCTTTGGTATCCATAGTAGATTCTAGTGTTGTCGTTAATGCATTGTCCTTCGTGTCCATAATGCTCTCAAGTGTTTCCTGACTCAAGTCTTCACTCGATGTCCATGCTGTCCACGGTACTCCCACACCTTTACGGATTCGAACATACTTCTTAAGGGAGAACACAGCAAGAAGCTTTTGGGTGACATAGTTTTCGAATACCTTTGTTGTGACAATGATACAGACTCGGGGTTTCACTCCTCGATGGTGCTTCGCTCCTGAGACCATTCCCAGTCTTTCCTCCTTTACCCTTTCCTTTACCTCCTTTGTTCCCCTTGTTCCCCTTCAACGATGTCTGTGGGAATGTCAACGGTTGTGATGTTGATGTAGTGGTTATCGTACCAAAAGGTGTATGTGTGGTCGTCGAGTTCAAACTGAATGCAGGTTGCAAATTCGGTGTAGTGTTTATCATACCAGTGAAGGGAGTCAAATTCGCAGTTGGTCCCATATTCGGGGTCTGCATACTACCCGTGTCCGTCTGAGATAGAGCTTCTAGGAATGATGTCTGGTCTGAAGCACCCGAGGTTGTCATCGGTTGGTGTGGTGGTGATGTGATAAGCGATGCTAAGAAATCATCGGTCTGCAGTCCTTCATCTGAAGTCACGACCGGCGTGGGATCCTTCAGGGTTTCTTGTTCTTGTTTGTTGAGAGCATCAGATCGTTGGTGTGCTATGGAGTCCTTCAGTCTATCTATATCGAGTAGAAGTTTCTCGAGACTTGACGTGTTGTTCAGCTGCATTTTCTTATTGAAAATGATACACAATTACGTTACGAAGAATGATGCACCCGAGGATGATGAACACTCAAAGCTTCTCCCGTCATGGCCGTTCAGGATGTTGTCGGTCGGATCTTCTGGGTGTGGGAAGAGCACAGTGATGGGGAACATGCTGATGAACAAGGAGTTGAAGTTACCGTTTGACAGGGTTTTCGTTATCAGCACAACACTACACCAACCGATCTACCAGGTTATGATGGAACACTTTGCAGGCATTGACGAGACGATACGAAGTGATCTGGAACGGGAGTTGAAGAAGAAGAAGGTGAGTGAGGAGAAGATCGACGAGACCTTAGAAGCCTTGAAGCCAACGGCAGAGTTCTTCGACAGTGCGGATGAGTTCGATGTGGAGGACCTTGACCCCAACCAGAAGAACCTTGTGTTGTTGGATGATATTGTGATGGAGAAGAAACAGAGAGAGTTCATTGACCTGTATATACGTGGTCGTCATCGCAACATCTCACCAGTCTACTTGAGTCAGAGCTTCTTTGACACCCCAAAGGCGATACGACAGAACTGTAGCTGCTTCCTCCTGTTCAACCTCAACAAGAAGGAGAGACGGATGATAGCGACTTCATGCAGCGACCTTGAGCCTGATGAGTTCAACAGTATGTTTGAGGGTCTTCCCCGGTACAACTTCGTCATGATCGACAACCAGCCTGTTGTTCCTGAATTGAAGTATCGAAGGAACTTTGATGAGATTCTGTTTCCAGGATGATAAGAGAAACGATGTCCGACAAGACGAGAGACTCAGAAACGAAGGTTCCTCGAGGGAATTCAGCCCGAGATGTGAGTTCGAGTGGGAGTGTTGGGAGTAAGATAGTGACTGTGATGTGTTGCAGAAGCAAGTGTGTAGGGAACCCCAAGGTTGTGGTCAAACGGTAAGGCTAGGCTTCCGCCTGCTACATCCTTCTGTGAAGAGAGAGACTGTCTATCTTTGTAAGCAATCTATCAAACAACCTCCAGCCTCTTGTATAATACTCAGCAACAGCAACAGGGAAGGTACACATGGCAAAATTCAACAAAATGTGGAAGGCTGTCCGAATGTGCAGCACACAAGCACAGCCAAAGACGAAGACAAGGGAGCTATTGGAGTTTATTGCTCATGTCGGAACCGGTCTTGCCGGTATTGGATTTACAGGAAATGTCATCTATACGCATGGGAAGGAACTGTATGACGAATACCAGATAAAGCACTACGGCCCAGAGACCCAATACTACTTCGACAACATGCTCAAGAAGATTGTCACTGCAGACTACAACCCCGACTCCCCCAAGGATTATGTTGAAAGACAGCAAGATGATGATCTGAAAAGCACTCTGGAGAAATACCTCAACAATTCTCGTGGTGGATTCTTTATGTTGGTGGGTGAAAGTGGTTCAGGCAAAACTACACTGATGCAGACTTTGCTGCATAATGAGTACAAGGAAGGTGTTCTCGAATTGTCACTGAGTGCGGAGACAATGATCAAGCGTAGCGCCACGCATGGCAAATCTTTTATCGATCAGCTTGAAGAGGGTGTGTGGGAGATGTTCATGGAGTGTGCAACGCACCCCAAACGTCACCGTAATCTTCTCGACTTTGTCAAACATGCGAAAAACATCCGGAAGAAGTCCAGGGGGGAGGATGCACACCCGCTGATCATCTACATCACGCTGGAGAGCAAGAAGGATCTTGATTACGAGACCATGATGGACTTTGCCGGTGCTTTCAGTTCAGTGGCAACCCTGCTTTCATCAAAGGCGAAGAGTTGCAAGACCATCGTCGAATTCTCCAAAACAGCGATGTCGGACGACATCAAAAGGCTCCGCCCTTCTGACCAAACCCCTTTCGAAGTGAAGGCAATGACAACGGACGAATTTCTCGAGATCGGGAAACAGGTGCTAAAGCTTTCGAAGGATAAAAAGGATCTTGCGGACCAGTACTTGAAGTACTATCACGACTGGCTAGGAGGACAGACAAAGACCTTGGCGGGGCTCGTTGAAGAAGGGGCGGGGTCTGGTAGTATGCACCGTTTTTGTTGCCTTTTTGTACATCATGATTATTAACCACACATCTCATCGCAGTTGAGTCTGCCACCGCTGAAACAAAGAAAGAGATTTTGACGAAACTGAAGGCGGGTATGTTGTTGTTGTTGGGGTGGGTAGTTTGACAATTATGAGACACATCTACTGCACAGGGATCGATGCCGAGTTCGAGGCTTCTGTAAAACAACTTCTCAGAGAACAACCTGAAGCAATCAAGCTGTTGACAGCAATCGCTACAACGGGAGTCGAAGGTTTCCGTCCTCGTAACCAGCACGAAGACGACATCATGAGCGAGTTGATGAACCGCGACTCAAAATCGACACTGCTCCGCAAAGTGACTAGAAACAGTGTGAGGATCCATCGCTACTCTCACGCACTGTACCTGCATGGCATGAAGGAGCCAACGGACAAAGCGGAAAAGGAGATCAAAGAAGTGAAGGAGAAGTTCGAGATGCAAGCCAAATCTGCTTGATTTGGGTGTGTGGTAGTAATTGTGAATATATTTAGATTTTTGTGATTATTTTTTCTTTTTATTTGTCTCTGGAGGGTGGGAATAACGATGGGTCTTGCACAATATGTGGGGGGAAAAAAAAAAACCGTCCTATGAGTTGAGTGTATGTCTCTGGTGCTTTGAGTCAGAACGAGGGATTTTTGGTGTTATATTTTTCCTTTCCCAAACAAAAAAAAAAAAGACCGCCTGATGAGTATTTTTTTCTCTTTCTTTTTTTTCACAACACACTCAGCACACTCAGACAGGAGTAGAACAAACTACACAATGGGAAGGACAACACATTGTGGTTCAAAAGAACCCGTGGTATAGGCCTACAGGGGAACGCCACGTAAAATAAAGACTAACGCACCATGTGCACTACCTCTAGGGTGGTTGTGGAAACGTGCACTGCTTCCTGTATAATTTGTATAATTTGTATAATTTGTATAATTTGTATAATTTGTATAATTTGTATAATTTGTATAATTTGGAGATACAGAGTAAACTCACAGCTCCCTACACGGCCGTAAAGGTAAGGAGTATGCAGAAGACACCGACAGGCTGAACCAGATCCATCATCACGTCATTAGGAATACAGTCACCGAAGTCCGAGTCACTGAAGAAGCTACTGCTGAAACAGGCAGGACACACGTGCACACAGGTATGTAAAAGGCTTACATAAAAAGTGAATAATGAATAAATTATTGGCGCAGTAGAATTTTACCGGGTTTTAATTCCTGCGCCCATCTCTCGATTTCTCCTATTACTCCGACGCGTTAGAACCGACGCGTTAGAACCGACGCGTTAGAACCGACGCGTTACAACCGACGCGTTAGAACCGACGCGTTGAAACCGACGCGTTAGAACCGACGCGTTGAAACCGACGCGTTAGAACCGACGCGTTAGAACCGACGCGTTAGAACCGACGCGTTGAAACAGACGCGTTGAAACAGACGCGTTAGAACCGAAGCGTTAGAACAGACGCGTTAGAATCGACGCGTTAGAACCGACGCGTTGAAACCGACGCTTTGAAACCTACGCGTTGGAACCGACGCGTTGAAACCGACGCGTTAGAACCGACGCGTTAGAACCGACGCGTTGAAACCGACGCTTTGAAACCTACGCGTTGGAACCGACGCGTTGAAACCGACGCGTTGAAACCGACGCGTTAGAACCGACGCGTTGAAACCGACGCTTTGAAACCTACGCGTTAGAACCGACGCGTTGAAACCGACGCGTTAGAACCGACGCGTTGAAACCGACGCGTTAGAACCGACGCGTTGAAACCTACGCGTTAGAACCGACGCGTTGAAACCGACGCTTTGAAACCTACGCGTTAGAACCGACGCGTTGGAACCGACGCGTTGAAACAGACGCGTTGAAACAGACGCGTTAGAACCGAAGCGTTAGAACAGACGCGTTAGAACCGACGCGTTGAAACCGACGCTTTGAAACCTACGCGTTAGAACCGACGCGTTGAAACCGACGCGTTAGAACCGACGCGTTGAAACCGACGCTTTGAAACCTACGCGTTAGAACCGACGCGTTGGAACCGACGCGTTAGAACCGACGCGTTAGAACCGACGCGTTGAAACCGACGCGTTAGAACCGACGCGTTGAAACCGACGCGTTAGAACCGACGCGTTAGAACCGACGCGTTAGAACCGACGCGTTGAAACCGACGCGTTAGAACCGACGCGTTGAAACCGACGCGTTGAAACAGACGCGTTAGAACCGACGCGTTATAACCGACGCGTTAGAACCAACGCGTTGAAACCGACGCGTCGAAACCGACGCGTTGAATCCGACGCGTTGTAAGCAACGCGTTAGAACCAACTCGTTGAAAGAGACGTGTTGAATCCGTCGCGTTAGACGTCCCCTTTTTTAAGTATCTTCTTTTCGTACCCTTTTTTTTGACTTGTTTCAAATGTTTTTCAGATCACAATTTGTAGTAGAGCGTAATGAAACGATGGACGCTTCTTACCTCGAAGGATAAGGAGAAGATGACGTAGAGCACGCTGAAGAAGAAGCAGAAGAAGGAGATGAAGACGACGTGATACTGTAGGGTCTCTCTGGTATGGGCACTTTCCTGAGTGAGCGTAGTCTTGGTTGGCGACGAAGTATGCGTGCGATCAAATGATGGTGTCGGTTGTATGATTTGGACGCTAAAGTGCCGTGATGATGACCTGCAATTCCCTTTGCTCTAGTCGTGAAGGTCTCTCTGGTGCTACAGTGATCACCGCGGGTCGCTATGTTGGTGGTGTCTGTTGGGTTGAGGATATCAACGATTATGATGAGGGTAGGAGAGGGTTATGTTACTGTTTCTGGTTCCGTCATACGTCATTTGAGTTGACGGTCTTGAAAACACTTCGCTGGCTGGTGTGTCAAACGGTATGTGTATGGTTTGCACGTAACGCTCTACGTATACGATACACACAACGCTATGCATAAGCGACACACGGTTCGTGTGCAGCGTATGCAACGCATGCAACGCAACGCAACCGATGTGTACGTAGCGATCTGTACGAAAGCATGCTACGGGTTTAACGCCATCGCGTTAACGCCACACCTGCGCCGCTGTGACACTTCGCTGGCTCGTGTGGTTGTGATAACGCAACGATCTACACGTGCGTTACACACAACGATCTTCGTATACGATACACACAACGCTATGCATAAGCGATACACGCGTTAACCGCAACGGGTGGTTACCAACGCAGCCCACCTTCGGTGGGCTGCTGCAACTCGTGCCGTGTGTGGCCCATGCATGGTTCTCACAGCTCGCTGGCACGTTTCCCAAGCCGCAAACCCGGTTACCTGCCTGAAAAACCGGGTTTTTGGCCAAAACGCCTGTTTTGCCTGTAGAACCCTGTAGAAGCCTTAAGAAACACGTGTATAAAAGGGGTACTCGTGACACCCTGGTATCAGGGTCTCTAAGGGGCCACAGCTTCGCTGAGCCTATACACCCCCCAAAAAGTGTCCGATCTTTCCAAAGAAAAAGTTTTTTCGGCTGTGCGAAGCTTCTACACCCTGAAAAAAAAACCGGTTTTTGGTCGGATCCACCAGGGGGGGGTTAGATAGGGGGGGTTAGACTGGGCTGGGGGGCGGCGAGAAAAGCAACCTTTAAAAACTAGAAAACACAAGTGTTTTCTAGAATTTTTCTTTGGAATGCTCTAATGTCTTGAACAACTTACTCTAGAAGGTTATACCGCAGAAATTAAAAGTTGTGGTGACTGGTGTTGCGAAATGAGGATTTTTTAGGTGACTTTGTGAAAAGTTGTTATACCGAAAGCACTTTTTGGGTGCTTGAGGGCAGGTGAGTTAGTTTAGCAAGTACCGGAGTGTCAACGGTGAATTAGCAAACAATAGGCAAAGGGACAAGGCAAACACGGTTTAAACAGTGCAATTGTGTAAAGGGGGGGTCGACGTATTATGTAGGTGCGGGTATTATGCTAGCATAATACCCGCACGCTTTTTGAGGCAATTTTAACTTTTCATTTTGAATTTTTTTTTAAATTTAACCTCCAATTTACCCTTATGTAGGGGGGCGGAAGGGGAAGGGGCACCAAAATTAGGAATAATCGAAAGAAAAAATACAATTTAACCTACATAGTGCTTACATACTGCTTACATAAGCCCCGACATAGTGCTTACACAATGCTTACATAATAACAGGTTCAGATTAAAAATTTTAACGAAAATTCTCAAAAATTTTAAAATTTAGCTATCATAATACGTCGACCCCCCCTTTAATGTGTTTAGAAATATATTAGGTTGAGAGACAGTATGCTTTACAATCGTGTAACATAATGGATATAGGGGAGAGGCTACACTGGGTAGTGGCTCGCCGAAGGGGTGGCGCTACTCACCCATCTAGTGTATTGAGAATTGTTTCGTGCAAATATGTTTGTTGGAAGGTAAAAGCAAGAGAAAAAAAAGGACCAAATTCCCCCACTGTACCCACCCTTTTGTTCCACATCCAAACCTTTTCACAACCCCTGTCTTTCACGCACCCCGCACCCCCCTGATAACGCTTCGCATTACCCCTTCCACTCTTGTTACAGAACACACACGATGGCAGAGGAGAGTAAGGCTGAATCAAGTGCCACAGGCACACCCGAGAAGTGCCCTGAGGTGCTTGCCGCAGATGTCGCGTTGGTGCGCGATGCAGGTCACGAGGTGAATGTCGAGAAGGATGAGGAGGGCGAGGGGTGGACCGTGGTGGTGACATTTGCGATGGAGGCGGCACGCAGGGGCATGCGTCCCGAGCTTATCGTCTGTGCCACGGAGAGCTACCCTGCGGGTGTGGAGACAGAGTTCACCCTTCTGCAGCGGTATCTCCTGGCAACGCAGCGCAAGGTGCTTGTGGATGCAGTGGCGAAGCTTGTGGCCGACCATGACCCTGCGGCAGAGACGTCCCTCCTCGGGAGCATCGTCGACACAGCGAAGAAGGCCCTCACGTCTGTGTCGTATACGTGTGCCTCGCCTGCGCACTGCTCCTTTGGGCCGGACCAGTCCTACAAGTCCTTCCACACGTCGCACTTCCTCTACAACAAGCTCGTCGGATCAGGTGTGCACGGCAAGGTGTACCGTTGCATTGCCAGTGAGAAGAGCGCTCCTACAGAACCCCTCGTGCCGCTCTACGGCATGAAGCGTTTTCTGTTTGACTTCGAAACTGCGTCGCAGGACCTGATCCGCGAGGTCGCCACGCTGCAACGTGTCACAGGGCATCCTTATCTTCTGAAGGTGCATGGTATGGCGAAAATGATTATTGTTATTGTTATTCTGATTACACTCCAGCTGGTAATTCTAAGAGACATAAGTCGGTGAATTGCCTCAATTACCAGCTTGAGTGTAGTTGGAGCAACACCAAATATTGTTGCCCCTGTGGAAGCTCTACCTTTTTGTGAATCAATATTCTTACTTAATATGTCCTTCTTTTACCCACATAGGACTTGCCGGGGACTCGAACGGCCTGCAGCTGGTGATGTCGTACCACATGACCACACTACACGACGTCCACTTCCAACGCGACCTGCACAAAATAACACGCATTTCGTACCAGCTTCTCACCCTTGCCGTGTTCCTGGAGGAACAGCAGATCCTCAACCGCGACTGGAAGCCTGCGAACGTGCTCTGGGATGAGACGACACACACGATCAAGCTTGCGGACTTTGGTCAGGCTCGCATGGCCAGGCCGCGAATGTGGGGAAAGCACATCTTCACACTCGACTACAGACCGCCAGAGGTCTGCATGGGTGCAAGGAACTACACAAACAAGACGGACGTGTGGTCGATTGCGCTTATCCTCTACTTCATAGCCATGCGTGGGCCTCTCTTCGACACAGGGGACGACGATGGCGATCGCCAGCTTCTCGAGATGATCTTCCGCGAGATTGGTTCGCCCTGGCCGAGACGTGGGGATGACCCGTGGCCGGAGTTCAAAGAGCTGCCCCACTACAATATGTACTGGACGATGGCGAACGTAATTTCAGGCTCGACCCCACGAGCGAAGCTGCGTCGTAGCCTCCTGAAGAAGCGTCCTAAAGAGGATTTGGAGGCGTGGGGGCTCTTTGCCGACATGCTGGAGGAGATGCTTGTGCTCAACCCGGACAAGCGCCCGAGTGCTGCGGAGTGCTTCCAGTGTGAGATCTTCCGCGAAACGCGCGATGAGATCGCGTACGTCACACGCGAGGAGGTGGCGGAGGTGTCCGCTGCACAGTCTGATGGACACATCTACTCTACCACGTCTGACGTGAAGATCCCGCAAATCTCCTACATGCGTCATGCACTGGACTATGTGCATCCTGAACGGCAGGATATCACACCGTTCTTCCCATCGCCGTGCGCTTGCACTGCGCCCGACACAGACGCAGCCGAGACAAAGGAAAAGGCGGACGAAACAGCGCCCAAGGGAGAACAATGTGCCATCAACGCCGCCTCTGCCCAGAACCGTGCCGGCCTCCTGCGGCGTGTGCTTGTGGCCTTCCAGAAACACTTCCCCCTGGGGGCAGACGCGTACCTGCAGGGCATGCACCTCTTCGACCACTTCGTACAGAACGTCTTCCAGGGGCGCTTCAGCACCTTCACCTTCACTGACGAGCACGAGCCCTCAGACGAGGAGTACGTGCAGCGCCTTGCCTCTGTGGCAGCATGCTTCATTGTGCACAAACTAGAGGACGACAAGTACTTCGACGAGGAATGTAGCAATGACACAGAGTCCACCTCAGAAGAAGACGAGCAGAGTTCGTGGCCCAGCTCTGATACGTATGTAGTTGAAGCGCAGAAGGATCTTTACCATGAAATGGTGGACGCTCATGTGAAGGCGAAGAAGGAGCGGGAAGAGGAGGCTGCAGCGAAGCTCACGGACGAGGAGAGGGCTGAGCTCGAGGCAGCGAAGAAAGAGGAGGAGTCGGACGAGGAGGAAGAGGAAGAGGAGTCCTCGGACTCCGAGGAGGAGTCGGAAGAGCCGTCGGAGCCTTTTGATGAGGAGGACGAGTCCCTCGAAACAGAATCCACAGACGAGGCCAGCAAGCTGAGCCTTGTTATGGAGGAGATATGCGGAAACGACGACTCTGCAGACCTGAAGCAGGTCGAGTACCTCATGATGCGGCAGACAGGCCTTCGCGTATGCACACCCAATTTCCTATAAATAAACGTACCCATTTCCTCCCACCTGCAACAGTTATACGCACAAGTCACATTGTCCGAGCTTCTTAACACCAAATTGGCGGCTGTGAGGTATTCGTTTTAACCCCCCTCCCCACAATTTTGATTACGCCAGCTGATGCTGCGCGATAACGAATGTGATCAAAGGTGACTAAGCACGAGAGGCTTAGGGTCATCTTATAAACTTTTCTTTGATTTTTCGCTATGCTTTCCATTGTATCTATCAAATAATTCCCCCCCTTTTTTTGCACACAAATTCTACAGCCCCGAGGACAAGACGCTCTGTTTGTGTCTCGCTGTTGTGTCGAGTGCTGATGTGCACATCCCTCTTCTGCACAGTGTTACTGAGGTATGGTGCTGTTGTTCTTATTCTTCTGCTCCTAAGACGTGAAGTCATGCCCTCACGAGGTTATTCATCACAATCACCGTTTGCTTCCCATCACCCTACCCGACACAGATAAGCAAAGCCCTCCTCGAGTTGATCCGTGTAGCAAATGCGTCAGACCCTGTTGCGGAGCTGCCTGCATCGCTTACGCAATGGGACGGGAAGGAGTGGGCGTGCACGTGCCCCTGCACCACACCGCTGCCAGCACTGATCCTGAAAGCAGCACAGAACACACCCTTGACAGGCGCCCTCTCGGAGTTTAACAAACGGCGTCTCAAGGCAGTATGTGTTCTTGTTCCACACCACCCCCTCCACCCCCTCAACTTTCCCTCCCCCGAAACCTTTTTTGCAAACACCCTCTTTTGAGGTATTGTGGTTTAGATTTCACTGCAAAGGGGGGGTATTTACTTCGCAGTTTACTTATTACTCAAAAACGGTCCATTTTGCATTTCGTTTTCATTTTCATTTTTCTTCACAACACAGGTGCAGGTGTGCGCAGACGCATGGAGAGTGGGTGTGACAGGCGACACAGAGACTATCCAGTCGCACATTGACCCTACAGTGTTAGCAGTGGAAACTGAGTGTTTCTAGAATGGATATTCTTCACTTCTTGTGCTTTTTTAAAGTTTTCAAGAAACAGAAAGAAACAAATATGAAGAAATAACCACCGACATCTCACCCAATATGGTTTTGTCTGATCGGGATCAAAGGTGAATCAGCACAGTGAGGCTTCAGGTTCATCGTACAAAACCTTTCTTTGCTTTTGAAGATGTGTTGTGTGTCCAATGCTAGAGGGCATGCAACTTAGTTATTATATTTTCTTCCTTTTATAGATGCATGACACAGCTATTTGTGGGTACATTCATTTTTTTTCACAATTTCTTTCCCCCCCTTGAATTTTATTTTGTGAACACCGGCGGCTTTTTGAGGGGAAAACAGGCAAAAAAAATAAATAAATATGCACACACTTGTTTCTCTCTTCACTTCTTCTGCACGTGCGCCTGGTAGTGTGTTGGGTATGGTAAAGTGCCGTGCCTTAGTACAGGGTTTGTACTAACTTTGTCGGAGGACAAAGGGCGAAAAAAAGCAAAAAAAAAAAAAATCTTCGTATCACATAGACGTGTGTAGTAGTGTAGCATCCTTGGGGTGCCTACACTGATACAACCAAGCTTTCAAAAAAAAGAGGAAAAAACAGAACCCGTCCTTGGACAGGTGATTGTCGAAGCTACAAAAAAAGGGGGGAAAAACAACAACAAATGTTACCGCAGTTTCTTCTGTGTCGCTATCTTACCAACTTGGGGGGAGGGGTTTTTGTCTTAGTTTTGACATTTTCCACGTGATTGCAGATGACAACTTCCAGAAACGTGTACTGGATCCAGATACTATCCATGAACAAAAAAAGAAAGAACAAATTGCTCCAGTTTTTTTTTCTCTTTCAAAATAACCACCTGCATGTTTCTCCTAACCTCCTATGCTCACACCCAGCACAGCCCCTTGCAGGTGTTAGTTGCAAATCAACACAACTCAGTCTCAAAATGATTCCAGGAATGGGCCCCGCACCGCTTCCCAAACACGAGGTATGAGTGCGATTTGGCCCCTCTATTTCCCTCTTTTCTGTCATTTACAAAGTGTTCCGGATATTGTGTAGCTGGAAATCCCAGAAGCCTACACCAGCAACGGTACACAAAACTCTATAACACACCCCTTGGTCAAATGGTTTACATGGTTAGGATTCCAGCGGCTAAGGGGGGAAATTAGCGAAACAATACCCCCACTCTCTTAGCGTTTCGGTGCTGCGTATTTCGTCGATTTACTCAAACAAACCCTCTCCTTGTTATCACAGGCTGATGCACAGTTCCACGGCGCGGCCACAAAGTTTGGGATCACAGTGGCAGCCATGTACGTCGTGAGATGGGCAGTGGAGAATGGTATGTGGAATAAAAAATATAATGGAGCTTCCCACACAGTTGTCAGGTCTAGGTGGGTGAGCAAATTGGGACAATTGGGAGACCACAAAGCGGGTGCGCATATGCTCACCCACATACCTGACAACCGTGCACCCCCTCAAATGCGTTCTGCGCTGACCTTTTTTTTTTTTTGTTTTTCACATAAATTTTGAGACATAAAAGCTTTGAGAACTGTTGCTCTTTTCGCCTGACCACCAGGCATTATCAGATTCGAGATCGAGACTAGTCTTTTTTTTACTTTTCCTTTTTTATTCAGCATTTAATTTCGCTATTTGAAGTGTGAACACACCAAACAATACCACAGACATGTTTGCGTACCTGCCCGTGCTTACATCCTCGGGAGCACAGCTGCAGGCTGTGTGAAGGAAGTGCGCTTGGATTTAGTATACACAACGCTCTTTTCTATGAAGGAAGACAAGGGTGTTTTTATTCAAAAGGGACAAAGAGATGGTGGTATCAAATGATAAGAGGGAAGCGCCTCCGCCCAAAAAATAAGGGGCAAAGCAAAAAAAAGCAAAAAAAAAGGGAGAGAAAGATGAAATGCAAAAAGAAGATTATCAACAGCTCGGAGAAAAGGGTAGAATGCCTGGCCCATTATTTCAATTTTTTTTGTTTTCTTTTTTTTGAAAAAAACGCTAATGCGTTTGAGGTTCGTAGTGTTGCAAGAAAAGCGGGAAGAGGCTGGGTTGTGGCGCTGTGCTCTGCACCTCACCCCACTCACCCACAGTATTTTTTTTTTAGAACGAGATATCCGTTTAGAACGAAACAAGAAAAAAACACAAAACACCGTCGCCCCCTTACCCCATTTAGTCCATTTCAACCTCTCTTTTTCCTACTTTCCCTCCACCTTTTCTCCAGGCATCCTCTTATCTTTGCCTCTCTCCCAATGGATCCATCCCCATCACCAACCCCGACACCAGCAGCACAATGCTGTGGGGGGAAGGACGGTGGGGGTGGAGGGTGTGCAAGCACTGCTGTGGTGGCACAGCCGCAGGGGCAGGGGGGTGCAGAGGACGCAGCGAAGCCGCGCAAGCGTGTGGTGGCGAGGGGGCGTGCGACAGTGCCGCCGGAGATCCTGAACAACCCGTTGTTGAACAAGATGGTCGAAGCCCTGCCTAAGGCGTACACCTTTGAAATACACAAAACCGTCTGGCGTGTTAAGGAGAGCGGTGCAAAGAAGGTTGCGCTGCAGTTCCCTGAGGGGCTGCTTTTGTTTGCACCGTTGATAGCGAACATATTGGAGAAGATGCTGCCAGGGGTGTCGTGTGTGCTTCTGGGGGATGTGACGTACGGTGCGTGCTGTGTCGATGACTGGGCATCGCGTGCGTTGGGTGCAGAGTTTCTTGTGCACTATGGACACTCCTGTCTGGTGTCCATCAAGGACTGTGTGGTGCCCAACATGATGTACGTCTTTGTTGAGATCAAGGTTGATGTGCAGCATGCAGTGGACACCATCAAACAGCTTGTCCCCAAGGACAAAAGGGTTGTCCTTTCTGCCACTATTCAGTTCGCTTCGTGTCTTCGCGCAGCGTCGTCGGAGTTGAAGACGTTCTTCACCACCCCGCCCACCGTCCCGCAGTCAAAACCGCTCTCCAACGGCGAGGTTCTTGGGTGCACATCACCAAAGCTGCCGGAAGGTGACCACGATGTGTTGGTGTTCCTTGCGGATGGACGGTTTCATATGGAGAGTCTGATGATACACAACCCGCATCTGCAGTCGTATCTGTACAACCCGTACACAAAGCTGATGACAGCAGAGTCCTACGACACAGAGCTGATGCGCAAGAACCGGATTGCAAGCATCGCGAAGGCGAAGAGCGCGGCACGGTGGGGTGTGGTTCTGGGCACCTTGGGGCACCAGGGGTCGCTGTCGTCGCTGGACAGAGTGGAGCGTCTTCTGAAGGCGAAGGGCGTGCTGTACACTGTCGTGATGCTGTCAGAGGTGTTCCCCGCTAAGCTGGAACTCTTTGCAGACGTAACAGCCTGGGTGCAGATCTCCTGCCCCCGCCTCTCCATCGACTGGGGCATGCACTTCAAATACCCCATCCTCACACCCTTCGAGCTCGAGGTCTGCATGGGCAACGCAGTCATGCCCAACGTCTATCCAATGGACTGGTACTCCAAAGACGGCGGTCCCTGGGCAGTATACACAGACAAGTCCGCGCCGGTGAAAGGAGAGGAAGTGCAAGAGGCATAAGGAGAGCACATTGCACTCTGTTTCAGTTTTCAAGAAAAGCGGGAAAAAAATGACAGAAATAAAGAGAAAAATGAGTGGAGAAAAAGTGGAGTATCACCAACGAAGGGGGGCAGGGGAATGGGTGAGGAGAGAGAACGAGAAGGTGTTGTGTGTATATGTGAGATGGGGGGTGTGGAGAGGTGGAGAAGTGGAGAAGCTCCACCCCCCACACCGTCTACACCTCGTTTCTTCCTTCGAACGTCGCTTCTCGTTAATCTTCCCACCCGTCTATTTTTTTCTTCTAGCCACACAGTTTTTTTCCCCCCTTTGTGATCACGGAGTTTTTTATAGGAAAAATAAATAAAGAATAGCAACCCCGTCTCTCGCCCTCTTTTCATTACGTGCCTTTTTTTGGGGTTCTTCCCCTTCGCTTCCCTCTCCTTTCATTTTTCCGTCTTCTCTCACTTCTGAAATTGTCCTAACAGAAAACGGTGGTCACTTTTTTCTCGAGTTTTCAGTTTTCTGGTTCTGTCTATGGTAGTGGGTTATTTCTGTTACCATTTGCACCTGCACTTGTCCTCATGCTGACACTGCCACTGCCACGTGTACATTCTGTTGTGTTCTTCTCTGTATGCCGCAGTGTGCTCTCGCAGCGTCGCTGTGCACGCATCAAGGACTATGGCGTCTACGGCAGTGGTGATGCACCTGTGGGGGCACGCCTTGTGGACAGAGAGGGCGCCTTGTGTAGGAGTGATGTAGAGTCTGCGAAGGCAGTGAAACGGTTTGCCCATGTTGTGTTCAAAGGGAATGACGGCGACGGCAACGAGAAGGAGCAGTTCATCCCAAGCACAGTGCGCGTGAGCAAGAGGCTCATCATCACAAAGCTGTACGAGGAGCTGGAGCGCATGACCTCCTCAGGCGCTGTGATCGGGCCGCGGACGTACAACGTTGTGGCGCACACCCTGCAGAAGCTCAATGCCTTTGAACACATCGAGAAGGTTCTCCTCCGTATGCGCGCCGCCTCCATCAAGCCTGAGACAGACTTCTACGTCAGCCTCTGTGCCGCTGCCTACCGCCTCAGAAAGGTCGACGCCTTCCTGGCACACTGGAGCGACTTTGTGCGGCAGTACCCAATCAACGGCCGTGGCGTGCTGGCCCACCTCCGCATCGCCTCGCATGCAGTCAAGATGCTCATGGCACAGGGGGGCCCTGTGCACCAGGGGCACGCCCGCGCTGTGCGTGATGTGCTCCGAGGGTTGAACCTCCCAAGCGCATCGCGTGCCGCACGCGACACGGTGGCGCGTGTATGGGTGGAAATCAACATCGTCGTGGCGCTCACTGTGCAGGAGGCGTGGGAGGCGGTGGCGGCACTGCAGACGTTGTCAGGGCACACCCTCGCAGCGTACTTCAGGGTCTGCGAGCGGCACTGCGATGTGTCGGGGCTGAAGCGTGGTCTCGCGCGTCTGCATCTTGTGCCTGTGGGCGACGACAAGGTGCTGTTCACACAGGTCATGAAGGTGTACGCGAGTGTCGGGGATGTGCCGCAGTGTGCTGCGTGGATGGCGAAGATCGAGCGTCCCGACGAGTTGACGTGGGTAGCAATGCTGCAGGCGTGCTACGTGGCGTGCAACTGGCGCCACCTGCGTGCTCTCTACGACACTGCGCTCCTGCGGTACCCGATGCTCTCCTTCTGGGCACACCTCATCGCCATCAAGTGTGCCATCAGGACACACGACAAGCAGTTCTGTGCACACGTCCTCGCAGAGATACGCAAGGACCACAACCACGGCGATGCTAAGCTCGCCGCACGTCTGCAGCAAGACGGCGTACCTGCTCCCGAGGGTTTCCTGTGAACCTTTCTTTTGCCACAACTCACTACAGAGGGGGGTCGCAGATGCGATGGAACACTCTATGGGAGCAGCAAGCACGCACCAGCCTGCAGAACTACCCTCGCACCCTCTTCGCGACAGGCGCACCGATGCAGCAGGGTGGCGGTAGGGCACACCTGCGGAAGTGGCTGCAGGACGTGGCGGACACACGCTACGCGTCGCGCAGACACGTGCAGCTGGCGGTGTACTCGATGCAGACAGGTCTGGACAACACTAGCGCATGCTATACGACAAAGTACTGCCTCAACAGCCTGCCGTTGGTAGAGGACGAGCACTTGCGTGCGTGGGTGGTGGAGCACGTCCTGGAGTTCATGCTGCTGCGCTACCACCACTGGAAGGGACGTGGCGGGCCTGTCCTCAAGCGACGTGTGATCCAGCTCTTCGACGAGCACCGCAGTGCACTCACAGGCAGCACACTCTACACCCGCCACCTGGTGGCGATGATTCTTGCGCAGCGTGGAGACGCGTCTGCCGTGTCTGCCGCGCAAGAGGCAGTGGCGCTGAGGGGAAGTGATGAGCCCTTTGACAGCAACACGCGTGCCCTGCACTTTGCAGTGCGCATCCGCAGCAGCAACAACATGGCGGAGGCGCTGTCGTTCCTGCAGGAATGGGTGGAGTACGTGCGCACCCTCGACGTGCACGACCTCTGCGAAGACGAACGCTGCTTCATGTACCTCCCGCTGGATGCAGTGTTCTACTCCCTCCTCGAGTTCAGGGACGCCAGCACGACGGAGATGCTCCTGACCGACCCTGCCCTGCTGCACCCCCTGATGCTGACGAGCACGCACAGACAGATGGCCCTGCAGGTCTACAGCGCATGCACGAACTTCAACATGATGCACAGTCTGTGGCTGCGGTATGCGGACAGTGCAAGCCCGGAGGAGTGGTCGAACTACGTCAACTGCTGCATCTGCATCGGCACGCCAGAAGCGATACAGTCCGGGCTTGTTGCGTGCAACGGCAACGTGCCTTTCGAGCACAATAAACCAACCTACACAAAGGTGATGAGGGGGTGGCTCGACGGCCCACAGGAAGAGCCACTCAAGCGGCACGACAACTGTGCGTTCCTGCAGAATGACGAGCGCACAGCCTTCTTGTTCAATAGGTCCAGTCGCTCCTCCAAAGTGCTTGTCGAGAGCAGCGACGTCGCACTGCTGTCGCTGCAGGCTGCCTTGAGGTGAGCCACCCGTAAGATGTGTGCACCAGAAAATGCTCAGGCTGATGTTTGAACGTTCTGCTGTGATACATTGTCGGCATGGTGGTGTCATGTTTATGGCCAGGGATGGGAGGGAGGGATGGTACGGTGTTGCGATGTGCCGCCTAACTGACGCAGCAGCATAGTCTTAAATGGACAGTATTTGCCCCCACCCACCCTTTTTGCACACCCCTGTTATCCCAGAGGCGTCTCAACATTGTCAACCCCACTCTTCATTTCAGATACGCTGGAGAGAGTTTTGTATTTTGAAGTCACATTTTATTTTGCACCCACCTCCAAAGGTTCTTTCTCTTCCTTTGCTTCTTTACATATCATGGAGGTCACCTGCCGGCACATGGGGCAGACCTGTGTGGTGGAGGTAGGTGATGAAGACACGGTGGGTGCGCTCAAGGCACGTGTCTTGGAGGCACTGCAGCTCGACTCTATGGGACACTCACGGCAGCTCTGCTTGCGCACGGAGGGCGGCAAGGATGTGGGTGCCGACACGTTGTGCACTGCAGAGACGGCTTTAGAGGCAGGTGCCGTGCTGGACCTGTGCCGTACACATGCGCCAGTTGCGGCGCACACATACTGCGACCCCAAGTGTGCGGGGCTCCCAAGCATGCCGCAGTTCTGCTGCATCTCCCCCTGCGAAACGTCGCTCCTCATCGGGACCAATGCAGGTGACATGCTGTACCTCTACGACCTCGCTGCCACCACGCTGCTGTGGACCCGCCCCTTCACCGCACACAACGTCGATGATGGACGCTGCATGGCGTTCTCGCCGTGCGGCGCACACATCGGATATGCTCAGGGTGGGCCGGACATGGTGACAGTGATGGCGACCTCGTCGGGCGAGATGGTGCACACCCTGGACCACGCGACACAGACACGCCAGGGAGGGGCGCATGCAGAGCACGCAGACGCGGTTGCGTTCTCCCCATGCGGCAGCTACGTTGTGACTGCGGCGCTCTCGGTGCTGGTATGGGACCTCCTCTCTGGCGCGTGTCTGATGCAGCACTATGTGTCTCCCTATGGGGTGCGGCAGGTGGGGGTGTCGGGTAGCAGTGTGTGTGCGGTGTCGATGGTGGCGGAGGGCATGCCGCAGACCTTTACGCAGATTGTCACGAAGTATGCACTTGGGACGTGGGAGCAGGAGAAGGCGCCGTTGCGTGGGCACCTCTCAGACTGCGTGCGGTACATGCTGCACAGAAAGACACACACGCTCTACGATGTGGACACAGGCAGCAAGCGTACTGCCCCAGTCGATGCTGTCCACGTCCTCAACGGCCTCCTTGCGTCGGTCAACACCCACCGCAAAGAGGTCCACTACTGGTCCGCCGACACACTCATGCCACTCCCCTGCACAGCAAGATGGGAAGAGGAGGAGGAGGAAGACAACCGCTACCGCAGCCCGCACTACGTTCTGTCTGCCTCGTGCATCTGCCTGCACAGGGGGAAAAGTGTAGTTGTGTGTCCCCTCTTCTTTGAAGGGAATGCGTGAAGGGGTACAAGTTTTTGTGATTCTTACTAACCCCCTTTTGTGCACACACAGCTCCCCCCCACTCCCCCATGTTGATTTTGCTGCAGAAATTGCAGATTTTTAACCTTGCGTGCGACGTTCTTCCCCCCACACCCCTATCTTCTTTTCGATAAGAACCCATGCGGTGCCCATAACCTACTTGCTCAGCAATCATATGGGACATTCCTTCTTTACTCTTGCCCCGTATTTGTGTGTCTTTCCCTCTATCCATAATAGACGCACCTGCTCTTTCCTCTGTTTCTGCGCTCATTTGCGCATCTAATCAATACCATTGGTGTCCTGAGAACGCCTCTTCTACTGTCGTTACAAACCTCATTTGCTTCTTCTTTTTTTTTTTTTTTGTGTTATCAAGCATTGACGAATAGAAATGGAAAACGACGGATGGTGCGTGCCCGCTTTAGCGTATTGTTTTTCCACTAACATCACTCACATTCATCAGTGAAAAACACAAACCTTTTGCGGTGCGATAAACGAAAAAGTGTTTTCTTTATTTCATTTAACTGTCATATCCTGAAGTCGTTTTCTATTTTCGTTCGAGAACAAAAAATGTCAAAGTTTTGAGTTTTTAAGACAAGTAGAGAGCATGCAAAACTGTTTGATAATAGCAACGGTGGTTTCATTTTTATGTCACGGAGGGTCTTGCACTGACGATGCCCTCTGATATTGCCAATGTATGCAGTTAGGACTGAAACGTGCTGTGCGAAAAAAAATACCACATACAACCAAGTTTTCAAAATACCAACTTTGTTTTCTCACGTGGCCCCTTTTAACCCACCCCTTACCCTAAACTTTGGAGATGCCACTTTTGTGTTTCAAACAACACTCTGAATGCATAAACAAATAAAAGCTACTTTCTTGAGTTGAGGACGACTTACGTCTACTTACGTCTATATTAATTAAGCACAAAACCTTCGGGCGACATTGAGTACAGACCATACCTAAGTAGGCGATTGTCGACACAACAAAAAACGGAAAAAGAAAAGAGAAAAAAATACAAAAACTACAACGTTACAAATATTGCACATTTACCCACTCCCAAAAACCTCATTTTCCCATATCTTGCCCTCTCCTGGTCCCCTTGTATTTTCCAGAGACATTTTCTCTACACTCCGTTGTCACATCTGGATGTCTCTGTTCTTATGTTCTTCAACGTGATGATTTCCCGCGATAGCGAAAAAGGGTCGCGATCGCGAACCCGAAGAAAGTGGCACCTTCTGCCGTCCCTTCTCTCATCCCCTTTCTGTTCCCATCCCACATACCAGCATTCTCCCCGTGCCCCACCCCGTTTCCCACACGATGGCCACATGTGGCATCCAGTCGCTGACACTGTTGCTGTGCGTGGTGCTGATTCTGTCGACAGGTGCGATCATCGGTGGCTTCACGTTGACAACATGGGACGACCTTTTGGAAAAGGCACGTGACACAGGAGATGAGGGCTTCGGGATGTGTCTCGACAGTGGTACGGCGGACATCGAAACTGTGTCGTCGCGCTACCTCCGCTCTGTCCTTGGCAATGTGGACACTGCTGTGAAGGAGTACCTGAAGGTGCCCGAACAGCTTGTCACGACGCTTGCAAACCTGGCGAAGGCACATCATCCAAATGTCAGCACCAGTCCTGCCTTCGGGCTGAGAAGTATGAGCCCAGCCCTCATATCAGCTTTCAATGCTGGGTATAAGGCAGGGATAGATACCATGTATCACGAGACATACCCTTGGTGCCAGTCACACCCCTTCTCGTGGAGTAAGGGGACTGGGAAGCCAGCAGGATGGGGTTCACAAATACAAATGCGGCATATGTCCACTGTAGTTGCGATTTTGCCCACAGACGGGACCCGCATTGTGCTGTTGTTCGAAGCTAGAGACCCTGTCACGCGGGAGCCGCAGATTGCCGACTATTGGCTCGCCACTGAAGCTAATGAACTAGGCAATGCCAAAGATATGACGCTTCCCTGCAACACCCGACCGAACTACAATTTGAATGAATCACGTGGAGTGTGCTTCGTTCCTATACGTTTTGTTCAGAGGCCAGCAGAGGTCCTACAGCGCGGGCTACAACTACACAACTTACACGATGGTGATCCACCGCTCCATCCTGCCCACGAGCTTGTTTACTCTGATATGCAGGTGACCTTTGATTACATTTACTGGGACCTGAGCTACACCTACACGCACCCAGGGATGTACACGATGTACCCCAAGCAGGGGAAACGTGTTGGGGTTGTGGGCGCAACTGTGACAGCAGAGGGGGTAAGGGATGCAGTGCGGAACCAGCTGCTTCCCACTGGCTCGTCATTCTACATCGTTGCAGCAGACCACAGCAAACACTTGGTTGGGTTGGTTGTGGCATACAACAAAGGACGCCACGTCAAGCAGGTGCCTACCTACATGCCTCCGCCACTGGATTTCACCGTTGGCATGGCTTCTACCATCAACATCACAAACCACTCTATGGAGGACGCAACAGCACACATCCCATCGCTGATTGCAGAGCACGGGCGGTTTGTGTTCACACACCCTCAGAACTACAGAGACCTTGTGGAGAAGACAGAGGACTCCTTCCTGAAGTGGTCTGACTCGAACAGCTCGGAGTACTGGACAATGACGTCAGCAATCGAGCACAAAACGATCTTGTGGTACGCCAACCTTCTTGTGCCGAGAGAGTCTGTGATGGAGACGATTGATGCGTCGACGAATGCAATCCGTGCGAAGGTGGCAGCAGATCTGTCCTCTGCAGACGCACAGAAGGAGGATGCAGTGATTGTGATGGTGATTGTGACAAGTCTGGCGATTTCAGCACTCCTGGCTATTGCTGTTGTGTTCACACGCTACATCACGTCACCTCTGCTGAAGCTTGGAGGTGAGATGGCAAGTGTGGCTGTGATGGACCTGGGGGCTGTGGACACGGGCCGTGCAGTGTCGCAGCTGAGTGAAGTGGGGATGATGCAGCGCAGCTTTGTTACCATGGTGGCGAACCTGGTGGAGTACCGGAACTACATGCCGCAGAGTGTGCTTGTCAACGAGAGTGAGCACGAGGAAGTCTCCGACACGGAGTCCACACGGGATGAAACCCGGTCTGTCGCTTCCTGTTCCAAGCAGTCGCCCTCTAGCACCGCAGAGGTGGTGCAGAACCAGAAGGCACTCCTGCGTGTGGAAGGGATGAAGAAGAAGAAGGTGTCGCTGGCACACATGAACGTCGTGTCGTGGCATGACTTCTGCAAGAACCGCAAAGATGCAGAAGTTCTCGCTGCACACGGTGGTGTGATTGAGAGGATCCTGGTGGCAGTGCAGCACAACAGGGGTGTGTGCGACACGTTCGCAGGGGACAAGATGCTTGCCACCTTCAACGCCTTCGTTCCGAGCTCCACACACCGTGTTGCCTGTGTTAAGGCTGCACACGAAGCAGCAACAGCACTTGGGGATGATATGCACAAGATTTCTTACGGGTGCACAACAGGTGACGCACGTGTCGGGAACATGGGCTGCAACGGGATGAAGAAGGTGTCGATTATTGCACGGTGTATGTCGTGGGTGGTTGTGCTCGAGCGTTGGAACAAGAAACACAACCTGCCAGGTGTCGTTGACCGTGCTGTGTCGCGTGAGGTAGAGGGACAGGTGGTCCTGCGTTGTGCAGGCGCAGTGCTGTTCGAAAAGCTGAGTGACAAGGAACAGGTTGTGTATGCTGTGAAGGGTGTGTGCAGCGAAGGCAACGAGGAGTGGATGTACCAGTTGGAGTCGACAGCAAACAACCCTCATGCACTGTGGAACGATGCTTTTGAGCACATCATCAAACAGGACTTTGAGCAGGCTTCCACTCTGCTTGACGGTGTGGCTGCTGACCAACGTGCACAGTACGAACAGCTCATCAAGTACGTGGAGGAGAAGGCCTACGTGCCTGAGGTTGTGGACATGCATTGAGTGCTTTGAGCGAGGTATGCTGGTGGTGATGAAGGCCAGTGACGGAGATGGTGTTTATTATGCTTTGGTTTGCGGAATTGCGGGGATGACATCGTACGTGGGGCAGTCGGAGGTGACTGCATCGACAACGATTCCGTTTCATGCGTACGGTGCACACTTTTGTACTCTTGCTGTGATTTTGTGTTTTCAAAGTGCGATGACTTGCTGTTCAGTTTGAACATGTAATGAGTAACACCTGTGGTGTGTTTACACACTACCACGTTTTGTTTCAAAGACACCGGCCTTTATGTAAAACTTTACCTGTTCCATGAAGAACTTCGATAGTAGTGTCTGTGCAGACATTCCCGTACTACGTTTCTTCAGGGATATATGGTGTCACTCGTTGATACTATTAGAGGCTTTGCTCCATTGTTGTTTTTATTGCCTCTTTACAGCAAAGGTTGAACAAAATTTTACTGGTGTGACCTATACAGGGGTAGTGGTATACCTTAGAAGGACCTTAGAAGGACCTTTTTTACACCTTTTTTTTTGGGGGGTGCTAAAATTATTTAGTGTACATTTTTTTGGTGGTTTTTTGTGGCCAGAATTTTTCCCCAGAAAGTTTTACCCACAAAAAATCAAAAAAATATTTTTTTGATTTCGGTGCACCGGAGCCTGTGCGTGCTGTGATGGGGTCACTTTGCGCTCAGAAATGAGTATTTTTGACCTAAAATGCACGTGTCAGTTTTTACAGGCCATTTTCAAGTTTTGTGTGCAAAATATGGTCAGTACTTGACTTCTGAAGGAAAAGTACAAAATGAACGTGGGGCAGTTTGCGTAGACGCGAATTTTACACCCCACCATTTGACGGGCGGAGCTCGTAGAACCCAACGAAGAGTGAGAAAAAAGGATACGCCGAAACAATAAAAGTAGCGTACCGTGCGCCTGCGGCGCAAGCTGGTATCCCACCTTCCCATGACATAGTGTCGCAGGCTACTGCCGTCTTGGAACCCTCCATCGGCCCCTTGCCTTGGTACTGGGTACTGGGTACTGGGTACCCAGTTTTTTGCTCGAAAACAAGGCCACTCCACCACAGGGAAAGCTCGGGAAAAAGTCACGTTTTCCTTAAGGAAATGCCCTAAGGAAAACCACCATACCTTAGAAGGACCTTAGAAGGACCTTTTTTACACCTTTTTTTAAGGAAAATCACACCATTTACACAAATTATTTTCCCGCTGTATTTTCCTGCCCTCGCATGTTACAGTAAACGAAACCTCTCTCCACATTGTTTTTGATTCGCTTTTGGACCTCGTCGATGGATCACTTCTGTACACCAGATTTCGCCCTTTCGCCCTTTCACCCTTGTGGCGTTGATTACTTGAAATTTAGATGTCTAAAGATTCAAAACGTTTAACCTTTATCACAACAGAAACAACACTACGTAAAGACAATGTTCAGATCTGTTGCGCTGCTGGCGTGTGCCGCAGTGGTCAGCGCTGTGAAGGAGCATGACAACTGGATCTACTTCGACAGCAACGTCACGCTTGCTGTGACCTTTGACGAGGCCAACCACTCTATCACACACGGCCAGCCGTACTCCGGTGCGAAGGGCAGCGGCCACGGCGTGCTTGTGAAGGCGGGACGCCACAAGAGCAGCGAGGTTGCTGCTGCGTTTGTCTTTGACGTGACTGCCGCCAACGTGATTGCAACACGCCACTTCATTGATGAGTTCCCGAAGGAGCTCAACTTCGCCGTCTTCGGGAACCTGACGCTCACAGACCCCAACAACAACGCGTCTGTGACGTGCAACAACTTCCGCATGGCGCAGGGCCACTACGAAACACACAACAACTGGTGGCTGGGAGCCTCTTACTGCATCAGCGTCCCCACCACGGGAGTGATGAAGTGCAGCTGTGGACTCAAGAAGGTTGAGTTCCACACCGAGAGCAAGGACTCTGACCACATCTACGTGCTCTTCAGGGATGATTAGGAGCTCTCCAAGGAGCCTGCACTAGCATGTCCACACATATTTCCTGTATTTTTTTTTCTCTCTTTTCCCTATTTTTTTTCCCACAAAAGAAATGTTTCACGTCTTCTCAGATGTTCTGTTAACAGCGTCGTGACTTTGCAGAAGTGTTGCACAATAGCACCATGCAGTAGATCTCTTATGACTGTGTCGGGGGGTAGTCAGAATCTTGAGGCCACTTGCCAGACAACACGTGGCGCGCGCAACACATGCTCTCCAGTGTCTGCATATGTAGTTTTGCGACCTGGTGGTGGGTGCTAGGTCACAGAACCTTCTCCTCTGTGCTTGCGCGTACAAGGTCCAAGCAAACCATGCAAAATGGTGCCCTCGATTCCAAAAAAAGACAAAAAAATACCACAACAGCAGCAGCAACAGCAGCAAGGTGTTTCCATGTAGATCTACCTTTTCTTTTCCCCCCTGCACCATGTGTATCCCTCCCCCTACTTCTTCCTACTGTATTCTTTGTATTGCGAAAAATAATACAAATGAAAAAAAAATGAACATTATTTTTAAATCGTGTGGTCCCTGTATTCAAAGGTTAAATAATTATAGCAAAACTAAAAAACGGAAGTTTTTTTTTGTATATCCCCTACCTATTTTTAGGTGTGGGGGTTAGTGTACATACACTATCGGGTGTATGACACTAATGCAAGACAAATTTTCAAAAAAAAACAAAACAAAAAGAACAACTATTGGCGGCACTTGTGTGCAGAAAGCCTTGTTTCAAAGAAGCGGTGCCTGGACGCAGGGGGTGCTGAGTCCACAGCTCCGCGCTCTTTAGCAGAACAGGTCGCTGGACACATGAGCTGGACGCCAACACCTCCCTCCCCTTTTATGAATGTGTGGCGTACTCGCTTCATTTCCTTTTCGCATGATTTCGTTTTTTTTGTTGACAGCAACGCCACAAAGAAACAAACCAAAAAAAAGGAGAAAAAAAGAAAAAAAAAACCAAACAAAGAATAGAAGGCAAACAAAGTAAAACAGTGCAGTGCTTCATGGGCCTACACGAACACAAACGTCTCAAAAAAAAAAAAATTCAGGTTTCAAAAAAAAGCAACGAACGGAAAAAAAAACAACAACAACACACCCTTCCGTTTTTCTGCAACGTTGCCAAACCAGGTGTTGTCCCCCACACCACCCACCACTTCCACCACCACCCCCTTTGCAGATTCCCTTACCCATCGCCTACCTTCGCACCTTACACAATGCCGACGTACAGCCAAACACCGGAACAGACGCGTGTTACGTTCAAGAACTACATGGACACAGTGAAGGACACGTTTCTTGACCCCCACATGCGTTCGCTGGTTGAGCACTACGGCCGTGGTGCGGAGATGGCCAAGCTTGAGAAGTTCGGCCGCACCAGTGCACGCGAGATCGACACCCTGGCACGCGCTTCGAACCACCCTACAATGATGCCACGTCTTGCCGCATGGGACGGCTTCGGGAACCACACCGGTGATATCCACCTGCCCGACGAGACGCACGAGATTGGGCGGCTTGGATACGCCGCAGGAGGCGGGCTGTTTAAGCACTACGCAGAGAAGGGGCAGGAGTTCACGACACTGGCGCTGTACTACCTCTTCGCCCAGAACGGCGAGGCTGGACATGCGTGCCCCATGGGCGGCACTGCAGGGATGACGAAGATCCTGCGTGCAGACAAGTCTGGGAACCCGCTCTTCAAGGAGTGGTTGGCGCGTCTTGAGGACCCCTGCTACGATACGCACTACCACGCAGCTCAGTTCCTCACAGAGGTGCAGGGCGGCTCCGACGTGGGTGCCAACGTGCTGCGTGCACAGCCCCTTGCCGAGAGCGACCCTCTGCACGCAACGTACCCAGGCTGGTCGCGCCTCTACGGAGAGAAGTGGTTCTGCTCCGTGGCCGATGGACAGCTCATGCTTGTCGTCGCACGTCCCGACGGTGCGGAGGCAGGCACACGTGGGCTGCGTGCCTTCATCGTCCCACGCAACTTGCCATATGGCGACAAGCGCTGCAATGACTTCCGCATCCGCAGACTGAAGGACAAGCTCGGGACACGCTCGATGCCGTCAGGTGAGATCGACTTCATCGGTGCCCTCTGCATCCCTCTGCAGCATAAGTTCGCGCAGGTGATGGACATCGTGATCAACACATCGCGTCTCTACAACAGCGTTGCCTCTGCAGCAGGCCTGCAGCGTGTCTACGCAGAGGCGTCTGCCTACGCACGCAACAGGATTGCCTTCGACCGTCCCATCATCAAGTTCCCCATGATCCAGAACACCATTGCCAAGCTGCGTGGAGAGTCCTACACCGGGCGTGTCGTCTGCTTCTTCCTGGCAAACCTGAACGACACGTTCCACACGCTGTCGCTCTCGGAGAAGCTTATGTGGCGCATTGCGATCAACCTCAACAAGTTCTGGACTGCAGAGGCAGCGATCACGATGAACCACTACGCGATTGACGTGCTGGGCGGGAACGGTGCGATTGAGGAGTTCTCTGTGCTGCCGCGTCTGCTGCGTGACGGTATTGTGGCGCAGCAGTGGGAGGGTGCGCACAACACGCTTACATCACAGGTGTACAGGGACTGCCAGAAGTACAAGATGCACACACATCTGTTCAAGTTCCTGAGGACGCTCGAGGCGCAGTTCCCTTGCCCACGCCTGCAGGCACTGGAGGGTGAGTGGGCAGCACTGCTGGCAGCGGAGGACGGCCTGCGCTACTTCAAGGAGGCGATCATGGCGGTGGGGCCAGTCATGCAGTACCTGCTGCTCATGAAGCAGGGCAACTCTGTCGACCCGCTCGTCACCACCGTTGCCGAGCACATCCTCAAGACCAGCGAGCACGGCTACCGCCCCCAAGACGACAAAGACTTTGTCAAGCGTGTCCTCATCCTTTCAGAGCCCGACAACATCCCCCCGACACCAAAGCTCTGAGCCACGGTCGTCACGTCTGACACCAAAGTACGATTTGATATAAAACGAGAAAATAAAAAGTAAACGAACCACCCCCCTCTTGTTCCCCTTTCTTGCGAATGCACGCCAGTTGTGAAAACAAATGGAACAAAGCTGTGCAAAAAAAAGCTAAACTAAATATCGCTTGGCAAAATGGTGAAAGAAGTCCTCGCTGGCGTCATCACAAGCCAAAACAAAAACAAAAAAAGCAAACAAACCAACAAAGAAATTTGCATAGTGGCACATCCTCGGGTGTCTACACTCATACAAACCAATGTTTCAAACGAAGGAAAAATATACACTGTGCACATTGGACAAAACTACCACAGTGGAGCACAGAAGGCATTGACACTGATACAGCCAAATTTTTCAAACGAAGATGAGAACTGGATATGAACGGTTCTGGTCGACACATACACTGAACACCTTTTTACTTTTATTGTGCATCTGTTCAGGTGTCTGCAGTAAAAAAAAAAAACAAACAATAACACGTTTTCCCCCTCCCCTTTCAAGGTGACTAAGCACGCGAGGCTTAGTATCATCGTATAAGATTTTTCTTTTTTTTAAATGCTAGAACCACAGCCCATTGTGGACCTGTTCCGCGTGAGCTTTCCTCCAAATTTTTTTTATATATTTCTTGTGTGCGTTTTCTTCAAGAGACCAACTGTCTGGAAGGTTTGTTCCCATCTCCCCCTCCCCCACCTCTGCTCCCCTTCATTCACACCCGCAAGGCAAGCTTGTAGCAAAACACTACAATGCACTGTGACGTGTCCGTGGGTTTCTTTGCGTGTCTTGTCTTGATGTGTGCGCCACGTTGCAGGTGCCATGTCAAGTTTATTTGTCACTCTTGTAGATCGGGGTGTGCACAGCAAAGCACATTTTCGAGCATTTTTGGTTTATGTTTTGCATCCATGTTGAGTTCGCTCATCGAAGGTGTGTCCATGAACTACCCGTTTTGTTTGTTTTTTGTTTTAATACATGATGGATGTGTGTGTATGTCACAACCAGCTTCAAACGTTTCAGAGAGTGGGCTTGGGCGCCAGAGAACGACATCATTGACCCTACGGCCCAGCCCCTGCACCTCTGTGTGTCATTCCACAGCTGTCGCTATCTCGTTTCTCTCTTTTGTTTTCCCCCTTTTTTTTGGTGCAAAGCAACGCTTCAGAGGTCACAGTGCGGGGACCTGCCTCCTCAACTGCGGCAAGGGTGTTTGCGAGCGGTTGCTGTACCAGAGGGAATGGTGTGTGTGTCTTATGAGTTGAACAACACAGATCTGTACTGCAGTGTTGGAAGGGTTACTCCGCAGATGGGTCGCAAAGGGAGTACACCCAACCAACAGGTTTCCGTGTGTTTCCTATTTTTAAATAGGATGACTAAGTAAAGTACAAAAGGTTCAAAGGGCTCATCTCACCCTCCCCTTTTTCAAAAAAAAGAAGAAAACAGAAATGAGGCAAAATAAATAATGCCTGCGTCCGCAGAGGCGTCGACGCACTTCCGATTTCACCCTTTTCCCCCCCCTAGTGTCTTACCCTCCTGAAGAGTGTCACATATTGCTCTGCTATGGACCCTCCCTTCAGGAGTGTTCGCCGCACTTTTCAAGCCCCCCCTTTTCCCTCTCCTTCGGTGCTTGCGTGAGTGGCGCTTGCACCCCACAACTGCCCCCTTTTTTGTATTGCTTTTTGTGTGTTTAAACTGTGGTTGACTATCCCGTGATTGTAGTCGAATACTAAACAATTTTGTTTTTGTGTTTCTGGCATTTTTGTGCGTGTTTTATTAAATTACTCTTTGAAAATGCAAAGAAAGTAGAGCCTTAGCACATTCTACCTGATTTTGACCCATGTTTACCAGTGTTTTTTGGTTAAATGGCTGGCAAACACCGACAAACATAGGTCAAAATCAGGTGGGCATTTGTGGGCTACACTAATCCAAACAATCTAATAAAAAAGGACAGTGGAGATTGCACAACTGTGGCAACACAACCGAGGCAACTACACTCCAACAATTTATCAAAAAATAAAGAAGCAATAGAAAATGACAGCAGAAACGTTGGTCGCAGGACCGAGTATTCCTCGGTCCCAGTCTCCGATTTTTTTGGCAGCCTTTTTTTTTCCCTTCTACCCCTGACTCAACATGAGAGCTATGGGTCATGTTGCCAACTTTCTTTAGTTCTTAAGGTGACCAAACACGAGAGGCTTGGGGTCATCTTAACAACATTTTTCTCTTTTTTTTTTGGGGGTGGCATGGCAGTTGTGTTTTGACAAATGGTGTTGTTGTGATACCAGGTATGTAAATATGTTGGGCAGAAGTGGATGTGTAACTTTTCACTATTTTTAGGTGACTCTTTGGAAAGTTTCATTTCCCCCCTTCCACTTTCCCCCCTTCCACTTTCCCCCCTTCCACTTTCCCCCCTCTTTTTTTTCTCTTCCTTTTTTTTCCACTTTGACTTAGTCATCCTTGCACACGCCTCTGTGGTGAACGTTGGGAATGCTTAAAAAAAGTTGGTCAAAAAAGTCTGGAATTTCCAACATATTCACATCCACGGTACAACACAATACCACATCCACAACCCTCTCCCACCCCCATCCTCCCTTTTTTCACACCCACCCTTGATAGTTTTATCGTTTTTTTTTTTCCCCTCTTCTTTTGGGACGTTTTTCTCTCGTTCAAGCTTCTCTCTTCTCTTCTCTTCTCGCTACGATGTGTGTGCACGAGAGGCACGTTCATCTTTCAAGTTTTTTTTCCTTCTCTTTTTTCTCTGGGGAAAAACCCCTTTTCAAAAAAAAGAAAAAGGAAAAAGGCAGCAGGACTTCTTCCTGTCTATTATTCAACAACAAAAAAAAGCCTTTTTATCTCTGTGGGGAATGTGCCAGAATCCTTCTATCTATTGAACACCCTTATCCTCCCATCTCTTCCCTTTCTTTGACACCTATGCTCCACCAGGGAGAGGGGGTACTGGCGGAAGGGGGGCAAGGAGGAGCCAGTCACTGCTTCCCTGTCCTGCCGTTTTCCGAGCTGTGGTCGCGGCTCTGGTCCTTCGATCCCTTCCTGTCACTGGGGGATTTTCATCCTTGTGGTGCCCATCTGCCATTCCTGCTGCTCCTTCCTTTGTGACCTTTCCCACTCGCAGCGATGCCTCCTCCAGCGTGCCCGCCTGTCCACACACCTACACTACCCCCCACACCAGGAGAACCTCACGAAGGCTTTTCACACATATACAATGGTCAGCCTTGTGGCCGACGATATGATGCGTCGGTGGGAGATCCTCGACGGCAAGTTCGCGCAGCTGGATATGCGTCTGCAGTCCGCCTGCGACATTGCGTACACGCAGTCGAGCGACGAGAACCTGAAGGAGATTGTGAAGGAGCTGCTCCCGCATCGGGGTGGCGGGCAGAGGCAGCAGATGCAGCGCAGCATGCCTGCTAAGCAGCCTGGGGCGCCTATGGGGATGCTGGGTGGGATGGGGGGTATGGGCATGGGAGGCATGGGCGGCATGGGCATGGGCATGGGGCAGATGCCCATGAACGCGATGAACGGCATGAACGGCATGGGCTACAACGCATTCGACACCATGCAGGGGATGGGCTTCCCCCAGGGCATGCCTCAGAACGGACCCCCTCCGCTGGCAAATGCTGCCTTCGTGGATGTGCAGCAGCAGCAGCAGCAGCAGCAACAGTATGAAGACCCCATCTCTCAAGGCGACATGATGCAGGGTGAACAGGCCTCACTCAACCCAGATGCAGCTCCGTGGACTCCAGGTGCATAGAATGAAAGGAGGAAGAGGAGGAGGAGGAGGATGGAGGGTGCTTATTGAAGTTGTGAAAAGGGGGAGGGGGAGGGGGAGGGGATGGTGTGTAGAACAGAGTTAGAGGTGGGGGGTGGGGGATGGGGATGGGATGAGGGGTGGTTTTGAGGGGAAAGAAACAAGGAAAGAAAAGAACGAAAGCAAAATAAAGAGCATAAAACAAAAAAAATGTGTCCCTTTTAAAAAAAAAAAAAAAAAAATAGCGAAAAAAAGGGAGGGGGGTGAACGTGAATAATCGCAACAGATGGCGGAATTATTTCTCCCCCCCTTCTGTTGCCAAAAAAAAAAAAACTTCAAAAATTAAAATTTAAAATAAACTAAAAAAGCAAACAAACAAAAAGTAATATCAGTGCACAAAAAAACCACAAACAAAAAAGAGAACAAAAAAAAAAAAAAAAAAAGCAAAAATCACAAAACAAAACAAAAAAAAAAACAAACAAAAAAAAAGCAAAACAAAAGATACAGTGTCAGTCCTTAGGGGTATAGTATAGCAACACTATTCCAGCTAAGTTTTTTTTTTCAACTGATCTCCCGCCCCCTTTCCTCCCCCCTCCCTCCCTTCCAAGTTGTTGTTGTAACTTACCTATTTTTTCCCCCAAGGTGACCAGAACACGAGAAGCTTAGGTTCATCTTATAAACTTTTCCGTTCTTTTTACCTTCAAAACAACAATACATACGAAAGTACTTTTCGCTTGATGAAAAAAGCGCCATCTCCTGGTGTGACCTATACAAGGGTAGTGGTATACCTTAGAAGGACCTTAGAAGGACCTTTTTTACACCTTTTTTTTTGGGGGGTGCTAAAATTATTTTGTGTACATCTTTTTGGTGGTTTTTTGTGGCCAGAAATTTTCCCCAGAAATTTTTACCCACAAAAAATCAAAAAAAAATTTTTTTGATTTCGGTGCACCGGAGCCTGTGCGTGCTGTGATGGGGTCACTTTGCGCTCAGAAATGAGTATTTTTGACCTAAAATGCATGTGTCAGTTTTTACAGGCCATTTTCAGGTTCTGTGTGCAAAATATGGTCAGTACTTGACTTCTGAAGGAAAAGTACAAAAGGAACGTGGGGCAGTTTGCGTAGATGCGAATTTTGCACCCCACCATTTGACGGGCGGAGCTCGTGGAACCCAACGAAGAGTGAGAAAAAAGGATACGCCGAAACAATAAAAGTAGCGTACCGTGCGCCTGCGGCGCAAGCTAGTAACCCACCTTCCCATGACATAGTGTCGCAGGCTACCGCCGTCTCGGAACCCTCCATCGGCCCTTTGGTACTGGGTACTGGGTACTGGGTACTGGGTACTGGGTACTGGGTACTGGGTACTGGGTACTGGGTACTGGGTACTGGGTACTGGGTACTGGGTACTGGGTACTGGGTACTGGGTACTGGGTACTGGGTACTGGGTACTGGGTACTGGGTACTGGGTACTGGGTACTGGGTACTGGGTACTGGGTACTGGGTACTGGGTACTGGGTACTGGGTACTGGGTACTGGGTACTGGGTACTGGGTACTGGGTACTGGGTACTGGGTACTGGGTACTGGGTACTGGGTACTGGGTACTGGGTACTGGGTACTGGGTACTGGGTACTGGGTACTGGGTACTGGGTACTGGGTACTGGGTACTGGGTACTGGGTACTGGGTACTGGGTACTGGGTACTGGGTACTGGGTACTGGGTACTGGGTACTGGGTACTGGGTACTGGGTACTGGGTACTGGGTACTGGGTACTGGGTACTGGGTACTGGGTACTGGGTACTGGGTACTGGGTACTGGGTACTGGGTACTGGGTACTGGGTACTGGGTACTGGGTACTGGGTACTGGGTACTGGGTACTGGGTACTGGGTACTGGGTACTGGGTACTGGGTACTGGGTACTGGGTACTGGGTACTGGGTACTGGGTACTGGGTACTGTGTACTATTTGGTTCTTATTTGGCATTTTTAGGTGACTATAGGCTGTGAAGCACGAGAGGCTTGAGTTCATCTTACCAAAGTTTTCTTTTCTTTTTAATCCACTTGGGTGGGGGGAGTACATACAGTAGTGGGGTTTGCAAAGCTGCATAAGCAAATGTGTATTGTGTGTGCACCTGGTAAGGTGCCTGTCTATGAGATGTGTGCGTTATCAGCTGCTGCCCCCCCTTATTTTTTGATTGTTTCATCCCCTTCACCCTCCCAAAAACCCTCCCCAAAAAAAAAACAAAAAGGACAGAACAAACCAAAGTAGTGGAGCGCATCCTCGGGTGTCTGCACTAATACAGCCAAGATTTTTTCTTTTGAAACAGCCATCGTTCGGGTATCCGACACTAACTTTTTAAACGAAGAGCAAAAGCAAACGAAGCGGCCATTATTTTTTTCCTTCTTCCTTTGCCGAAGGTGTCTTAATGTTGGCTGTTGTTTGTTCTGTGTTTCAGAGAGAGAGAAATCCTCATTATTCAAAATCTTGTTTTCCCCCTTCCCCCCCTTTTTTTCGATTTTTTTTCGATTTATTATAAATCTGTTCAGAACGTGTGCGCTACAGGCACATCTGTGGGGATCATAGGCAGTTCGCACGATACAGCTACGTCTGCGTCTGCTTTTGCGGGATAAGAAGGTAAGGAGACAGTGGGCCTGGACAAGCAGTGAAAACACCCATCCCCCCTTTTTGGCAAAATCATTTTCCCTTTTCCCCCCCCCCTAAATGCACAACCAATTCTCCCACCCCACTTTTTTTTCACTGCTGCCACCCACAGGGTTCTGAGAGGAAAGATCATCGCAAAATGCATCATATTTTACGAAAAAAAAGGGTGCAAAAAAACCCCCCCCCCCCCCCCCCCTTTTTTTTTTTGCTTTTTTGTTTGAACAATGTGCACGTGGTGTACCGATCATCTACCAAAAAAGAAAATTTTTTTTTCTTCCCTCCTCTTTTTCTCCCCCCCCCCATTTTTGGTTCCTCAGTGGAACCCGATCCCCCCCCCCCACAGCTTTACCCACTGCCCATGGCCACAGACGGTGTCCCACACCACAGAGCAGAACACTGGATGGGAAGTGGCGAGCTGCCCTCTCCCTCTCTTTCTTCTTCTCCTTCTCCTTCTCCCCCATCGCATGTTGGCGTACCATTTCTTTGGTGCAAATTGTTGAAAAATAAGTGGATTTCCTTTTGAATGCGCCCTAAAGGGTAATCTTTAGCCCTGTTGGGATGACAGTTGATGTACGGAACCCACCTCTTTGGTGATTGTCGATAACAACAAATATAGACAGACTCACGATTTGTGTACGATCAAAGTACAGTTTTTCAAAAAAAACAGCAACAAAAAAACAGAGGGTACAATCATAATTACAGTCGTTCAAAAAATGTTGGCATCCAAATTTTGGCGGATTTTTGGGATAATTTGTCGTCTTTTTTGGACGACTGTAATCGTCCCACGTGCTTTGACGTATTGAGGTGACACAAAATTTTGTGAACAAATTGTGAGCCACCTCCGAGAAAAGAATAATCTTCAGCAAAGAGACCTATTGCTGCAACTAGCCTAATAAAAAGGAAAGATGTATTGAAAAAAAATTGTGTTGTAAAAAAAGAACTTTCATTTGTATTGAAGATGATCTGCATCTGTGCCTTTGGGATTCATTTGCCCTCGGGCGGCTCTCTGTACAGAACCCAGCCTTGGGTGACTTATTGCAAATACCGTTTGTTTTTTTCAAGATAAATAAAACAAGGTATCTGTAATATTTTCCCCGACCCCAGCCTACCCGCTAAATGCGTGTTTATTAAAAAAAACAAAATAAAAGCAACACCCAAAGGGCTAGAACTGAACACCTCAATCCCCTTCTCTCTCCTTGTCTCCCCCTCTCCCTGCCCCTTGAACAAACAAAAAACAAAAAAGCAAAAAAAAACAAAAATACAACTTTGCCCCTCCCCATCCGGTTTGTTTCTTTAAAAGGTCTTTTTTTAAAATTGCGCAAAGGTGTGCAATTCACTCCACACATACGACAGTTGTAGGTGGTTGGGTGGGTGTGAGGTGCGGGGCGGTGAGTTGTGCCGAACACACGACATTTTCTTATTTTATTTTATTTTATTTTATTTTTTGCGCACCTTTATTCATACAATGCAACGAGGCCGAATCGGCCTCGCTAAGGCCGGCTGAGGCGTGGCTGAGGCGTGAATGTCAGCATTGGCACGTCCTCAGCCACGTTTCAGATAGATTTTCCAGACATGCCTATTTTTCAGGCGTAGTCGGCCTCGTTGCATTTTGTATGCTTATTTTTATATTTTATATTTCCTTGCAACGGTTTTTAAGGACGATGTTTTTCGTTGCTTCACGATGACACTTGTCCTGACATGACAAGCACATGTTACAAGCACAAAGCGTCAACGATAACTTGTCATGTCATGGCAAGTGTCGTCGTGTAAGCCCCCTTCCCTTCCCCCCATCTCCATATAACCCATCGCAACCAAACAGGACACCCAGTTGCGAGTCTATTCGACCCGCAACGCAAGAGTGTTCCTGGCATCTCTTTTCAAGTTTTATTTTTATGTCCCCCCACACACACTGTTCTGACTTTATTTTTGTCCATTTTGACGGGAACAACTCTTATCAAGGTTTTGTGAAGCAACATCACCCTAGTGCAACTAAGGTTCCCCCCTCCCTCACACACACACTGCACGACGTTGAAGTAGATGACTTTACTTGTGGTTTTACATGTAATTTTACTTGTGAAAATAGTTTACTTGTGACACACGTAAAAACGTAAGCGTACAGCTTCAACACAAGTAAAAAAAATGACATGTAAAACCACAAGTAAAGTAATTTACTTCAACGTCGTGCGCACGAACTCCGGAAACGGCAAAAACGAAGTTTTTGAGTGTTTATCCGGGGACGCCTCTTTTTCCCTTATTTTTTCTTTTCCCCATGATCTGTGGCTGAAATTTTTTTTGACCAAAAACCCGTATCCCGTGATCTGGGAACAGGCTGGGTTGTTTTGCAGTTGTTTAAAAAAGGTTCCCGTAACTGGTGCTCCATGAGGGTCGATATTGACAGGTCGCTGATCGATTCCCGAAAGCACCAGTAACTGAGAAAAGTTAAGGAACGATAAACGTTCTGGGTTGTCGTTCCTTAAATTGTCGTTTCTGGAACATTATCGTGCCTTAACTTTTTTCGGTTACGGCACCAATATAGACAAAGTCCTTGTAATGAATGTTTAACTGTCACAGCGATGCTTCCCCGCACCTTCCCCCCTACCTGAGTTTTCAACAATCATCACTACCCGTCCCCACACACACCTTCCCTTCCTCCCCACCCGGCTTTTCTGATCCTCTCAATGCAGTGCGTTACCCCATCCATACTTCAGTGTCCACCTCATAAGGTCCACCTAAACGTTGACAATGAGTACATTTTTTTTTTGGAAAAGAAAAGAAAAGAAAATATGTACAGATCTTTACCCAGCTGTTGTAAAGTGAGTGTCTACGCATATTTTTTTTTTATAAATTTTATATGTCTAGTAAAAACACTTTATACGTGCAATCCCTCTATAAAACGAATAAAATAAAGTGGACTTTATTTTACAGCTCACACGAGGGTTTTCTATGGAGCTGTAAAATAAAGTTTTACTCCGTAAAATAAAGTTTTACACGCTGGAGAAGAGGGTTTCCCCTACTTTTTTCACCAGGGACCACGAAAAAACACAGGGTTTCCGCCAAGGGGGACCGGGGGGGACCATGGACCCCCCCAATATTTTTCCCAGAAAAATCCAGATTTTTACAGGGGTTTGGGGGGTCCCATGGACCCCCCCAAGAAAAATGGGGTTTTGGAGGTTGTAGATGACCCCCCGTGGTCATGTGACCCCACCGTGCAGAGCATTTGGCTCGCTGTGTCAAAAGAAGTGGAAGAAAAGGGGGGGAAAATCTAAAAGAAAAAAAGAGAAAAAGAAAAAAGTAGCGTACCGTGCGCCTGCGGCGCTGTTGCTGACTATTTGATATTGATATATCCCCATTGATACTTATGTGGTTGCCCCTTTTTTAAGGAGGCTTCGATGCAAGCAGCGAGTACATTCACTTTCTATTACATGTTCCAACTGCAGCACTGTAGCGCCATACAACGAAAAAAGCAAATGCCATCACCCTCTCACAAGACCCTTACCTTGTTAAGCTTCCACCCCCGACCAGATCCTGCACTAGCAGGTGATTGTCGACACAACAAAAAAGCAAAGACAGCCTTTCTGCAGCCTAGTGGAAGTGACACCTCAATCGGCAGTGAGCTCCCCCGCCCTTTCAACCCTTCCCGAAATTTTTTTTGCGGCCCTCCCCCCGCAGCACCCTTCGCCTCTCCACCTGTGGCTGCCAGGGAGGCGCGCGCGAAGCGCGCGACGACCGCTCTTGCGGGGAGAAAAAAAAATTTTTGGGGGGTCTTTTTGATGGACCCCCCCAAATCCTGAAACCCCAAATGCTGGCGGAAACCCTGAAACAGGTAAAAAAAAAGTATGCTGGAAAATGGACGAGCTGTACGAAGATTATGGGACCTGTGCACCTGTGTACCTGTGTACCTGTGTACCTGTGTACCTGTGTACCTGTGTACCTGTGTACCTGTGTACCTGTGTACCTGTGTACCTGTGTACCTGTGTACCTGTGTACCTGTGTACCTGTGTACCTGTGTACCTGTGTACCTGTGTACCTGTGTACCTGTGTACCTGTGTACCTGTGTACCTGTGTACCTGTGTACCTGTGTACCTGTGTACCTGTGTACCTGTGTACCTGTGTACCTGTGTACCTGTGTACCTGTGTACCTGTGTACCTGTCTACCTGTGTACCTGTGTACCTGTGTACCTGTGTACCTGTGTACCTGTGTACCTGTGTACCTGTGTACCTGTGTACCTGTGTACCTGTGCACCTGTGTACCTGTGTACCTGTGTACCTGTGTACCTGTGTACCTGTGTACCTGTGTACCTGTGTACCTGTGTACCTGTGTACCTGTGTACCTGTGTACCTGTGTACCTGTGTACCTGTGTACCTGTGTACCTGTGTACCTGTGTACCTGTGTACCTGTGTACCTGTGTACCTGTGTACCTGTGTACCTGTGTACCTGTGTACCTGTGTACCTGTGTACCTGTGTACCTGTGTACCTGTGTACCTGTGCACCTGTGTACCTGTGTACCTGTGTACCTGTGTACCTGTGTACCTGTGTACCTGTGTACCTGTGTACCTGTGTACCTGTGTACCTGTGTACCTGTGTACCTGTGTACCTGTGTACCTGTGTACCTGTGTACCTGTGTACCTGTGTACCTGTGTACCTGTGTACCTGTGTACCTGTGTACCTGTGTACCTGTGTACCTGTGTACCTGTGTACCTGTGTACCTGTGTACCTGTGTACCTGTGTACCTGTGTACCTGTGTACCTGTGTACCTGTGTACCTGTGTACCTGTGTACCTGTGTACCTGTGTACCTGTGTACCTGTGTACCTGTGTACCTGTGTACCTGTGTACCTGTGTACCTGTGTACCTGTGTACCTGTGTACCTGTGTACCTGTGTACCTGTGTACCTGTGTACCTGTGTACCTGGGAAAATGGGTACTCCCCACTTTATTGTTCATTGTTCTGCATGAGAAACAGTGCCCTTATGTCGCCCCTGTTTTTTGTAGTAGTCCACCCACACCCCCTCCACTCTTTGGTCAACATCATTTTATTCGTTTTATAGAGGGATTGCGTATATCGTGTTTTTACTAGACAAATAAAACAACTTATCACTGCAAAATAAAGTAGACTTCACTATTTTACTCGATATTTCCAGGTGCACTCGTGTATTTTTTTTCCCCTCGCTTCGCTCGGGAAAAAAATACACACTCGTGCACCTGGAAATATCGCGTAAAATAAAGTCTACTTTATTTTACAGTAATAAATAGTTATTGTTTTTAAACCTACAAGCGTAGCTTAAAAGGAGAAATAGGTACTCCGATACGGTCGCCAATCACCCTCCCTCCAGGGAATTGAGCAATCAACGAAATAACCCTTTTTTTCTCTCCCTTTTTACTTACGGTCTTACCTATCAGAGTTACTATTTTATTCTTGAAGGTGGTCAACGTGGCAAAGTTCTTGCTACTTCTTACTACTGGTTGTCTGAAGGTGGGGTCACGTCAGCCAGTTTAAACAACACAGTGATGTTCGCTGTCCATACCTCTGATGAGCGTCTCAACCAACCAGACCTGTTTTGTGATCGTTGGGACGTGTTCTTTTCCTTACTAATGTATTGGCCATACAATATAAACCAATATGTGCTTTTTTTGTGTCTGTGTTTGAAATCAGTAATGGGTACTTCCTGATATTGCCTATGTGTGTGTATGTATGTGGCAAATCTTACCAAGTCTTAGCAGAAAAGGATTTACAGTAAAGTCGGGATATTTTTGATGTACTGTGGACGAGAGACACAATTCATCTTCCAAATTTTTTTTTGTTTTTCTTCTTTTATTTTTTTGGATGATCCCAATTGTGGCTTAGGATCATCTTTGCCAAAAAAAAAACCCCCCTTTTTTTTTGATGCTGGTACCCTATCCTTTGGGGTGTCCGCATTCATACAAAAATAAAAAGCAAAACAGAACAGAAAATAAAACAAAATCCACTATTTTACTTTGCAGATGAGTGGACACTTCTTCTATGCCCTTCGCATAAGGGTAGAAGGGGGTGGCCACGACAGAAGTGCACGCTCTTTTTTTTTCTTCTTTTTTTTTTTAAAAGGCCGACCGATTTCTTGTCGATAAACCCAGGGAGCTAAAAAAAACCCAGAAAATTACATCATTTCGCCCCAAGTCTGGGCGTGAAAATCAGATATCTTTAGCACATGAGAACACCCTCTTTTGACTGTTAATATACATGTTCACTCTGCTCCAGCACCGCAGCACAGCCATGTCACTGGGCACCTTCAATTTTCCACTTGAAATCAGTCAGCCTAAAATAAAACTATGGGTTTAGATGAAAATCAGGTCAGATTTTCATGTGTGCGTTTATTTCCCACTCGCTTTGCTCATGAAGTAAAAGCACTCGGTGATAACGCATCCTGTGAACATCAGGTTATCTGATTTTTATTTACCACCAAACAGTTGTTATTTTTGGATCACCAACTCACCTGCTTCATACCCTCGCCCCTGTCTCCCATATTCCACACCTTTTGCATATCTTCTACGGATGTGACACATCACTTCCCCGTTATTGCATGTGCACACAATTTTTTTTTATTTAGATGTGTGCACGAGAGGCACATTCATCTCAAGGTGACTAAGCACTGTGGGACTTCTGTTCATCTGACCAATTTTTTTTATTCTTTTTTGCTCCCTTCCACATATATGTGAACACCAAGGGTTGCATACAGCATTGCAAAGACACATTGGGCACATAGTTTTCGAGACTGCAAGAAGGGAAGGAGCTTTGTCTCATGGCTTGTCTGGCTTGGCTATTCTCACAAAGCAAAACAAAGCAGAAGGGAAATAACCTCTGCCACGCTCAGGGATGAGGTGTGCCGTCTGTATCCTAGCCTTTTTTGGGTGCCATTCGTGTACAGAACCACACTACCCATCATGTCAAAGAACAAAAAGAAACAAAACAACAACACAAAAGGTCTACACCGATTTTTCTGTGCAATATTAATCTTTTTTTTTTTCCCCCTTCTTCTTTTGCTTTTGTTTTGGATCGCTTTGCGGTCCTGCTGCATTGACGTCTCCGTTGCCCAACCTGGTTCAGCCTTTGTACTATGTACCCATGGTGACCATGTGCCCCAAGGTAACATCCTACATAACATACTTTTTACGTGTCATCATTGTGCTACGTAACAAGGAAAATAGCACGTCACCTGCACATGGTCACCATGCATGAACTACGGGGTAGGGGGTGTGTAGATGTCGACTCAGTGTTGTGGTGTGGGGGGAAACAGACTAAACTATACTTTACTAAACAGTGGAGCACATCCTCAGGTGTGTCTACAGTAACTAATGCGTCGTTCAAAGCCTACCCTTCAATCAGTGCACACTAACGCAACCAATATGGCTAAGAGGCGTAGGCAAGGTGTGGAGATCACACAGCGGAGGACGTGTAGTCACACTTATTTGCAAACCTGCAATAATATTATTCAGGATATGCCCTGCGGGACCCTTTTGTTCCCGCAGTGCAAAATGCCTTAACGACGTTGTGCAGCCCTACCTCGGTAGGCTGCTGTCGACGCAACAATAACAACAACCATACAAGACGCTCAAGCAAGCCACTGCACGCCAACCCAACACAAACGGTACAACCTGCCGAGCGAGCTGTACTCACGCTTTTTTTTCCTTGTCGGAAAAGTATTGCTATTTTTTTAAAACTATCTCACAGCGCCGAAGCACCGGTTTATTTAAACCCGGTGTGCACGATTTGTGTGTATCTGCGCGACCCAGTCATCTTATATGTTTGTTTTTACGTGTCTTGCACCCATCAGGTGTTCACGTCATCAACTTCATTTTTATTTATTTTTTTATACCTTTTTTAAAAGATGTAAAAGATGTGTCTGCAGGCTCATGGCCATCTTTTATACTTCCACCCCTATTTTTTTTATATATTTTTTTTACAGTGTGTTTCTTCGGGTGTGTATGTGGATGTGAGCGTGCGATGTTTATTGTGAGAAAAAAAGTCCTTTTTGTGGGAAATGAAGTAACAAAAAAGCCTTTTGTTGTGCATGTGTTCCCTTCTGGGGTGTTTCATCTTTTTGACGGTGTTTGGTGTGCATGCCTCCCGTTGTGGGACGACTGCACGCCCCCTCCCTCCCTCATCAAATGTACACAGTGACCACGTGACCGGGTAACATGCTAGGTAACATGCTTTTTGCATGAAATGCATTTCAAAGTAACATGCAAAACGCTGTTATTTAACATGTTTCCCGGAGTACATGGTAATCGTGTATGTAAGGTCTGGGATCATTTTTTTTTGGCCTTTTCGTTCAATTATTCATTTCCCGCTTTTTTCTCTCTTTTCCCCCCTTTTTTTCTTCTTGAAAAAGTTTAACTTGTGCGAAATGTTTTGTTTGCTAGGGTCTTCCTTTTGAAGATATGTGCACAGAAAGGCATGTGTTCATCTTTCAAGTTTTCTCTCTTTTTAAAGCTTCTCAAAGCTGTCAAGAAGGATTGTGCATGCCCTGCAAGGCAGCCCATAATAAGTCGTTTTATTTTAAATATTTCTTCTTTTTCTGCTTGCCAAAAATATTTGTTGAAAACAGCGCCTTAAAGAAAAGATTACCGTCACTTCATAAGTTGATAGCGCAGCTTGCACTCGTGGCAACTACACTAGCAACAGTTTTTCAAACTAACAATTATGCCCACTATTTTTTTCTCTCTCCGTGCCTATCGCTCGGTATCCAAACCAAGAGCACTTCCCCTCTAAAAAAAAAAAACAAACCATGGTCAGAGTGGGTGACTTGCACTGCCAATTTTTTTTGTCAATTTTCTCCGCCCCTGGCAAAGAACGCCCTCCCTCCCCTCCACACACACCTCCTCCTCCCCACTTTTTTCTAAACAGAAATAGAAGAAGTAGTGTTCTCCCCCCGCCCTTAACATTTCTCCTCCTCTTCCTCCTCTTCCTCTCCCTCCCGACCCCAAAACCTAAAACCTACAGCCATTTACGTCTCAAAACATGGGGAGGTGGCTTGCGAAGGACGATGTCGTGAAGACTGTTGCTGTTGTGGGCGGGACGCATGGCAATGAGGCGAACGGGGTGTACCTTGCGAAGTGGCTTGCCAAGCAGGACCTCTCGCATTACAACTATGAGCTGACTGTCATTTCGCCTGCGAACCCTGAGGCGACGCGTCTGAACAGACGTTACAAGGACGTAGATCTGAACAGACAGTTCAGCCTCAAGGCGCTTGCGGAGAATGCCTCTGGCTCTGCTGACTACGAGGCGAACCTGGCGCAGGAGATGAACGCACGCCTGGGTCCTAAGGAGGCAGAGGTGCCGAACTACGACCTCGTGATCGACCTGCACAACACGACTGCACCGTGCGGTGCTGCCGTGATGTCGCACCATGAGGATGTGTACGTACGTGAGGTGGTCGGCTTCCTGCAGCACTACAACGACACACAGCGCTGCAGGTTCGAGCCAGAGGACCCCATCGCTGTGTCTGCAGTGTGCTGGAAGGCAGGCGTCGATCCTGCGTTGGTGCCCTCCGTCGCACGCAGCGGCTTCACCTTTGAAGTCGGCGCAGTGCCGTGGGGTGTGCTCGACCCTAAGACCTTCTTCGCAACGAAACACCTCCTTCTCGCAACGCTCGGCTACATCCACGCGAAGAACGAATTCCTGCGCAGAGGGCCTGCAGAGTTTCCACGCATCACAAAGCAGATGACCGTCACACAGAGCGGGGTTGCTGCGTGCCCGGTGGGCTACCCGAGGGACAGCGAGGGTGAGATTGTGGGGTGCGTGCACGAGGGTGTGGCCGACTTTGCAGAGCTGACACAGGAGACTGCAGTGCTGAAGACGTTTGACGGCTGTGTTGTGAAGTTCAAGGACACAGCAGCAGGCAAAGACGTGCTGGCGAAGGGCCTCACACGCCTGTGCCCGCTCTTCGTAAGCGAGGCTGCGTACGTCGAGTCGGACATTGCGTTCAACATCGCGCAAAGGTCAGACGTATCAGTCGACTTCTTAGACCCAGACTGCGTCAGAAGAGAATCACCTCCCCTGGTAGACTCCGCATAAGGCGCTAGCCGAAGCAAATGCAGGCTTAGTTTTGTGCATATGAGTGGATCAGGGGTTGAAGAATAAGTGCTCTGCCAGGGTCGGTGTGTCGGATTCGATGCTCAAACGAAACAACACAAAAGCCGTGGTGGACATCTCAGAGATTTTTGTTTTTTAAACGTAACAGCCCAGAACCTAGCTACACCTCTCTCCTGATCGACGGATCCTCGCATCGTTTTAGTGCTTTCCCACCAAACTCAACGGGTCTTTCTTCTACGAGCCCAAGAAGTGGTTCCAACCCATGGTGACTGCCTTTGGTCAGGAGGCCTTTTGTCCGCTCCTCCACCCAGAAAATACTATGATAAAAAAGACACACCAACTCACCCCCTGCCTCTTTTGTATCTCCTCTTCCCACCTCCACCCCTCCACCCCCTACCACATACCACATACAGAGAGAGAGAGCATGTGACCATGCGAAGCGATGCCTTTCTTGTGGAGAGGCTGTATGCTGCAGGTGAGAGCATCACGACAGTGCGGACGCTGCACGACTTTCTGATGCTAAACGGGCATGCGTGCGACCTTGTCACGTTGCGCCGTGCTGCGAACGCGGCACGCTACAAAGAGAGCGAGCTTGTGCACGGCGAGATGCTGCGGCAGATCCTGAAGCGCATGCGTGAGGGTGTGCCTGCTGTGTCACACTGCCAGGCAGAGGAGGTGTTTGTCGCACTCCTTGAGCGTGGCAAGGACAGGGGTGGTGTCGCTGCGTCGCTGCGTTCGGTGCTCACAGACTTCAACCTGCACAGCTCAGCCCTGCTCCCAGACGCCTCCCCACAGGGCTTCGAGGACGAGTCGACACGCGAGCAGTTCGTCGACATCGAAAAGTTCACACAGTTCTACACCCGCCTCGGGGACGACCACATTGCGGGCGACAGCCTTGTGGGCTACCGTGTCGCGCCCTCGGGAGGGCGGTACTCCATACGTGCAGGTGCACCACGCGAGTCGTTCCTGATGCCGGATGATGATCAAATGGACACCGAGGGGCCGAAGATGTCGTTTCTGAACCACATCCAGAACATTGCACAGAAGAAGCGTGCTGCAGACGGTGTGCAGGCAGACGAGCACGTCGCTAAGGTAGAGCTGCCACTGCCTGTGAAGGAGGCTGTCAAGGAGAAGAAGGACGACGTACAGCATGACGTGCCTGCCAGCCCTGAGCAGAACACGTTAGTGACGTCTTCCAAGGAGGCGGCGGAGGACAAGAAGGGCAGGGCTGTGTTACTCAACAGCGCGTGGCCCGCACGCAGGAAGCTGCCCGACGCAGAGAGCATGGCACACCAGCAGCATGCGGCAGAGGTGCCAGTGTTGGTGACTCTTGCGAACACAGGGTCGCCTCGCAAACAGCACGAAGCCAGCACGGCCTCTGCCCCAGATGTGCGCAGCAGCAAGTACCAGGAGCTGTTTGCCGTGCCGAAGGCACTCCCCCAGCAGAACGACACGCCGCACAGCAGCGCACGTGTGAAGGTTGCAAGGAGGCAGCCTGCAGCGGGCAGCGCGCTCCTCGCAGCGCTTGTGGACCAACGTGTTGTGCAGGCACAGCCCGAGGGCAGGGTGCATGCAGAAGGCTTCGTGCGCTCTCTGCGCGACACGCTGGCACTGCACCTCGACACAGGAGCAGGGGAGCGCACCTGGGAGAAGCGTACGCCCAACCTCCTTCGAACGTCTGTGAAGGCCCACGGGTCCATGTTCAGGCAGCGCGACGCAGCACCAACGGAAATGTCCAGTGGGTGGTCGCCCGACAGAAGTGCCGCATCTGATGCCACCGACACCGACACTGATACCGACACCAGCAGCACTGCAAGTGCACCCCGTGCCAAGCAGAACGAGCAAGAGGGCATACACACACCAAGCAACGCTTCGACGTGCTCCACAGGGCTTTCGGAGCTGCACTTTGCACTCTCTGCCATCGAGGCCCATCCGTTGCATGGGAAGGTGCACGCAAAGCTTGAACCACGTGCAGCGAAGCCGGAGACAACCACGCAGCAGACAAATCCAAAGGACTCGGGGCTGCGCTCGTTGCAGGAACGGACATCGCTGAAGGAGAAGCACACACGGCGCCACATTGACAAGCCGCACGTCCGGCAAGTGACGCCTGTCAACTCTGTTGCAAAGTGGAAGCAACTCACCCGGAACAGGATGAAGTCGATGCTGTCGCAGATGCAGCCTCCAGTTAGCTTCCTCGTAGGCCACCTAGGGCAGTGTTGGGGCAGTGGCGATGCCTCACCTCGATATCGTGAAGACCTTGCTGCCATTGCAGGCACAGTGCCTGCAGTCATCGGCAAAGCAGGCCCACGCGCAACGCGCACCCACACCTCGATGCGCCCCTTGCATTGGTCCAGCAAACAGCACCAAAAGAAAGTCTCAGTCGGAGGGCGGAAACGACGGCCCAGCTCCAGGCAACCTCCCCCTTTGCAAGCCGTGCCGGCACCCTCCTCCGTGCTATAACCCCCACCTCCACCCCCAGAATCTCGTTAACACGTGATCCTTTTAAAATGCCCAACCAAATCCCACAAACCAATCCCCACCCATGACCCACGTTTTGTACTCACCGAGATTACCCATCATCGAAGTTCATGCGTTTCCCGAGCTGTGGTCCTTCGATCCCTTCCTGTCACTGGGGAATTTCCCTTGTGGTGCAAACCCGATGGTGTCTGCCGACACCATCCAACTGCAGAGAAGGTCCCAGGCCTCCTCCAGTACGTAACCGCCTGCCTTGTCGAGGTAGCGGGTGACGAGCTTCCTCTCGATGAGGTGTTGGAGTGCTGGCAGGTTGAGGAATATCTGCTCAGCCCAGAGGGTGACGTCGTCAGCGTAGAGTAGATCATCGTTGCAGATGGTCGGGGGTGATGGTTGACTGTGGCTGCTGTCGTCTTGTGCCATCCTGGTGAGCTCCCGGGGAGTAGTAGCAGTCGGAACGGAGGGAGAAGGCGACGATTCCTTCTTTGCTTTGAGCGTTTTTAGCTCATCCTTCAGGCGCCTCGAGCGTTCTTCGGCGGCGTCCTTCTGCATCGTTTTTTGAGTGTTATGGCTCAACACACAACCCACAACACACAACCCCGACAGGAAAGGAAGGCGCAAGAAATGATGAGGTCAATTCTTCTCGCGTGCGTGGTGCTGATGGCGGTGGCGGACAAGGGGACGAACACACACTTGTGGAGCGACACTGAGACCACCACCCAGCTCTGGCGTCTGTGCTCTTCAGGCTCTGTCCAGGAGCTTGCGGCGATGATCGAAGACCAGCCGGATGTGGTGCACATCCGTGCCAGCGATGGGCGTGGTCCTCTGTGGTGGGCCATTGAGAACAAGCAGGACGGGATCACCAAGCTTCTCCTCGAGCATGGTGCCAACCCCGAGGAACGTGACGTCGATGGCAAGAAGGCCGAAGAACTTACCGACGGGCCCAGTCTGACGCAGTGGGCGAAGGAGCTTCTCGCACAGAAGACGCGCGAGCTGGAAGAAATGGACGGTGCAGCTGATGAAGAGGACTACGGCTACGACGACTAAGCATCCCAAGAAAAAACAAAAAAAAAAAAACAAAACAACAAAAAGCAAACACAAAAAAAGAATAAACGATGTCCTAAACGTGCTCCCCCCCAACGTGGCTGAACAATTCGATGTTCTATGTGATCTTCAGGCATTGCCGATTGCCCAATGTTCAAGCAAAACCAAAGTTTTCAAAAAAAAAAAAAAAGAAAAAAGAAGAAAAAAATGAGATTATGTATTGTTTGTGTCGGATATTCGCTCACAAAGGTCCAGTCTTGTCTTTTGTTGGGTTCCATTTTGTTCTCTTCGATAGCGTGTCTGTGACTGCCCCGAGTTACAAATGCTATGCGAAATGAGGGGTGCTATTTCAGTAAAAAAAATACTCAAACAATTCTGAACTGCAGCCGGATCCGCGCAAACCACAAGCAAAATAAAAATGAAAACACAATATCCCAGCCTTTGAATGACATTGTGCACAGAGCCTGTCTTTTTTGACATGGAATCTCAATACCGCTAAAACAAAACAAAACAAAACAAGAAACAAAATAAATTCAACCAACTATTCCAGGGGGTTGACACCTAACAAAGTTCTGTTGATCAACAGAACTTTTTTGAAACTCCAAATCCTGGCAGTGGAGCTGAACTATTCTTCAAAAAAAAAACAAAGAAAAAAGAAGGAGGAACACGAAACTAAAACACAAAGATCTTTCCACATACCGTAAACCAAAAAATACTGGCCGTATCAAATATGGAACCAAAATATTCTGGGATGTAAAATAACTGGAACTTTTCGGATTGTCGCAACTTTGGGTGATCTAGGATCGTCTCCGTGAGACACGTAACAGGCTGTGAGAGCTTACTGAGAGCTAGTGAAAAAATCTCTCCCCGTTCCTGACCGTGTGGGTGTAGTGCACAACAATGGAAGGACACTCTTGTTTTTTGGTCCGTTCTCTGGAGGTGGGTGGGGGTACCCTAACTTAGTAAGGTACAGTACATGCACGCAGGAGGCTCTCCCAGCAAAAACTCAAAAAAATCCTCCCAAAAAACCAAAAACCAGTGGCCCAGAAAACCCCTGGCTAAAGTCTGGAACGTAAAATAACTGGAACTTTTGGCCAAATTTGGAACTTGGAACAGCCCAGTATTTTTTGGTTTGCAGCAATTTCAAGACTCAATTGATTTCCACCTCTGTACAATGTATGCAACACACATGCTTCGTGCCTTCACGATCCTCTGTCCAACTTGATTAAGAACAACCTGCCCAACTCGATGAACCACCTGTACCGACTGCTGTGCAGTTGCGCCGTCATCGTCAAGCCATTCCTCCAAGTCACCTCATACCTCTCCACAGCTCCACAGCTCCACAGCTCCACAGCTCCACAGCTCCACAGCTCCACAGCTCCACAGCTCCACAGCTCCACAGCTCCACAGCTCCACAGCTCCACAGCTCCACAGCTCCACAGAAAAAAAAAAAAAAAAAAAAGCAGTGTCACCCACTGGGGACCACTTTTTTACAGGGGACCACTTTTTTACACATAAGGGAAAACAAACTTTCGGTCTGCGTGCGCGTCCTGCGTGCCTGGGTTTTTTTGAGATTTTCAAAAAAAAAGTTTTTTCTGTGGAAATGCGAATACCGACCCCCCTGTTACCCCCATCTCCCCGAAAAAAATCCTAAAAAACCTTAGTTTTTTAGTCTTTACTATAGAGATGTGCGCCACCCACACCACACACACTACACACCCACACACAGCACACCCACACACACCCACACACACACACACACACCCCCTCACCACCAGGGGGATTTGACCAAAAAATCGATTTTTTTAAATAAATAGTTGCTCATCCAAAAGTGAATTTTTTGGGCTTAACGTGTTGTTTGGGGGCATTGAGGCCCAAAAAAAAAATTTAAGACAGTCCTGTTCAAAAAATGGACTGCCAAATGACATGTGGCATTCGGCCAAAAAGCAGCTTTTTTGGTCATTTTTACCTTGTAAAACATGACACTTGTGGCATGCTTCCCAGTACACAAAAGTGTATTGAAAAACCTGAAAAAACACATGTAATATGTGATGGTCAAAAGTGCAAGATTCCTTCGTTAATGAACTTTTTGAGTACCAGTTATACCTGGGGAATATGGTCAGATCACTCTTCAGACCAGCTGGAGTTTACCACAAAAACACCACTTTTTACAGGCCACTTTTAAAGCAGTTCATGAAGGCATGAGTGAGGTTTTTTTGTACACGTTACCGTGAGCGGGCGCGCGAAGCGCGCACGCGAACGCCCCGCGGGAAGCGAATAGCTGACCGCCTGCCCAGTGTGTGAGGTCCATACAAAAAAAACCACCTGTAAAAAAAGGTGAGGTCCTCCTCATGTTTCCATGGAAGTGTCACACAAGAGCGACAGGTTTTTTAGCCCGTCACCAAATTTTCCCATGGAGAGCAATCGGCTCGCGCAATCAAAAGAAGGCAGAGAAAAGAAGAAAAGAAAAAAGTTGGGTACCGTGCGCCTGCAGCGCTACCTGTTCCCTACCCTTTACAGGGGACCATTTTTTTAGGTATCTAGGGTGCACAGGGTGCTTCAAAACCCACTGCACGAAACCCTCCCGAAACCCCCCGGAACTGGATTTTGAAAAGGTGCACAGGGTGCTTTTAGCCCCCGAGAAAGGGTGCACAGGGTGCCTTTTTGGGTATGGAAAAAGGGTGCACAGGGTGCCCTTGAGATTGGCACCCTATGACTTTACACAGGCAAAACTTTTTTTTTTTACTTGAAAACTTTTCACCAGGGCTTTCAGTACACAGTTTTCACAGAAAACATAGTATACACAGTATACACAGTATACACAGTATACACAGTATACACCAGTATTCACAGTATACACAGTATACACAGTATACACAGTACAGTACAGCTGGGGTTCATTTTTTTTTACAAGGGGTTCATTTTTTTTTACAAGGGGTTCATTTTTTTTTACAAGGGGTTCATTTTTTTTTACAAGGGGTTCATTTTTTTTTACAAGGGGTTCATTTTTTTTTACAAGGGGTTCATTTTTTTTTACAAGGGGTTCATTTTTTTTTACAAGGGGTTCATTTTTTTTTACAAGGGGTTCATTTTTTTTTACAAGGGGTTCATTTTTTTTTACAAGGGGTTCATTTTTTTTTACAAGGGGTTCATTTTTTTTTACAAGGGGTTCATTTTTTTTTTACAAGGGGTTCATTTTTTTTTACAAGGGGTTCATTTTTTTTTACAAGGGGTTCATTTTTTTTTACAAGGGGTTCATTTTTTTTTACAAGGGGTTCATTTTTTTTTTACAAGGGGTTCATTTTTTTTTACAGGGGTTCATTTTTTTTTACAGGGGTTCATTTTTTTTTACAGGGGTTCATTTTTTTTTACAGGGGTTCATTTTTTTTTACAGGGGTTCATTTTTTTTTACAGGGGTTCATTTTTTTTTACACAAAAAACTATGTTAAGACGAAATCCTACCGATGTGCCTACATGGGGCGTCCCCCGTTAGTAGTGCGCCAGATGAGGGGCATGAAGCGAAAAGCGGCTAAAGGTGCAGGCCTGTGTTGCAGCACAGGTCTGGAGAGTTGAGGCAACTCGCCTGCTGAGCGTGAGAGGAATCAAGGCAGAGGTTCGCTGTCCAAGTAAAACCTACCCTGGTCATCCTCTGCCTGTTTTGTTTTCTGTCGTGATTGTTTGTGTTTGTGGGCGGGATCAGATGGGTGGAGGGTGTTTGCTTTTTGTTTAGCTTGGAGAAGGGCCACTCTCGCACACTCCTTGTTATCTATCATCTAGTTTCATTTTTTCATGCATCCCCAAAGTATGTAGACAGAGAGTCAAGACCACCTTGGCCAAAAGGGTTTTTTCACCACACTTTTCTTTTGCTTCCATTCGTGGAAGCGTTTGCTTTTCTTCTGTTCCTGGCCTGACGTGTGTTCAACAGGTGTGCTATTTTTACTGAGTGGAATCCATTTTTCTTTTTCCAGGTGAGGCACTAAAACAAGACATCCTGCAGACAACGAAACAATGGGCACGTGTGTTTTTTATTCTCCCTTCCCTTCTTTTAAGTAAGGAGGATTAGGTCTTCTTTTTTTCCTTTTTTTGCCCCATAAGTGTGACGCCTGTGTATTCAAATTGATTAAAAAGAATAAAAAACAAACACACGATGCAGTTTCTTGTTTTGTTTAGGAGGAAGTGGCCACTTACTTTACTTTACCGCCCACCTTTTATACTAAAACTTGAAACACCGACCTTTTTTGGTCATCATTTTTTCATTTCCTTTTTCCTTTTCCATTTTCCTGTTCATTTTATTGTCTTTATTGTTTACTCCATTCTTCCTTTTTCCTTTCTTCTATTCTCACATACAAAAAAAGACCAAGTACATAAAAGAGAAAAAAAAATTCACAGTACACACAGGACACACAGTTTTTACAGTACACAGTATACAGGTTTTTTTTTTCCAAACGATAAACCCCATTGTCAGTTCCCAAGGCTGACCTTCTCTCATGAGAAGAGTGGTGAGGGTCGTTCCAAAATGTACAGACAAAAAAAGGGTGTATTTATTTCTTGGACCTTCTCTCCTTCCCCCCTCTCCTTGTCATCCCACCATTTTACTTACATGTGCAGCAAACAAATATCACTGACTAAAAAAAGGATACTACAAATGGAGGACTCACCACCAGAACAAATCTGTGACGTCTGTATATCTAACATGTCGAAGTGCCTGTGTGAACGTGAAACTTTTGACCACGAGATTATGGATGATTTTGAATATGATGATGATAATGAAAGGGAGGAGGACCTATCACCATCACCAAAAGCTGAAAAAAGAGCTGGTCAGCCAAGGAGAAGGCCAAAAACTAACAGAACTGGGAGAGGGGTCGAAATTGGAACGTATGAAACAGTCGAAGAAGCTGAAAAGGCCCTTTTGGAGGAGGGCCACAAAGAACTGCTGCTGCGCAATAGCATCCTCAAAAAACAAAGGGTGGGGAAGGACGAAAGGCCGAACTACAGCGCCGGTGGAAAGGCAAAAGCGGCAGCAGATGACGTCAAAGGCGTGTGGCAACTTGCGAGGGGTGGCAAAGAGGTAATAGCTGACTACCTCCAAAAGGTTGGTCTGCTGCCGTTCACGATGAAATGCAATAAATGCGATAAAGAGATGCCACCAAAGCTCTTCTGGACTGGTGTAAATGGGAAAGCACGGAACTGGCCATGCTTTCAATGCAACACAACTTCATGCAAACACAGCAATGGCAAAAGGCGCCGTGTGCAGATGAAATTTCCTTCACCTTGTGAAAGACAACACACTGAGGATGGCAAACCCACAGGCGAGGATGGCGAGGATGGCGAGGATGGTGAGGATGGCGAGGATGGTGAGGATGGCGAGGATTGCGAGGATGATGGGGATGACGAGGATGACGAGGATGACAACAAGAAGGACAACAAGAAGACGAAGAATAAGAAGAAGAAGAAGAAGAACACCCACACCAAACTGAAAATGGATGAGCTGCTCATACTTCTTTGGGGGTGTCACATAGATATGCCGGTGAAATACCTGAGCGGCTTCCTCGCCACAGACAAAAGAACAATCTATTCCTACAAAGAGGCCTGTGTGGAAAATGCTAGTGTCCTTGTTGAGGAGCTGCAAGCAGGAATGACCCTTGGGGGGCCGGGGAAAGAGGTGGAGATCGACGAGTTCAGTGTCGGGCTAGTTCACTTTGTGAAAACCGAGGCAGGCTCTACGATTGACAAATGCGCGTACCAGAGGCTAATTGGAGCCACAGAGAGGGGTAGCAGAAAATGCTACCTCAGAAAGCTTCCTCTGGTGATCCAGGACTGGCTCAAGCCAGGTCAAACAGTTACCCTTCCCAGTGGGGTTGGTAACTTCACAAACAAACGGGCAAAAAAGGTCCCACCGCCTCCACCAGCACTGAGCAATGACGAGCTGAAGGCGTTCTTGGATGAAGAATTCATCTTGCTTGGGAAACCTAAAAACCCATTAAAACTCACAACAGATGGGGCCGGGGCGTACCGTTCGATGCTGGATCCTACAAAACCCAACTTCTACTGGAAGGACAAAATCGAGGATGCAGAAAAATGTGTGCGGTTTGCGTACGTTAACCATGGAAAAGAGGAGTTTACCCGTGTTGTTGCTGGGAAGAAGCCTGAGCCAGAAGCAACAACAAAACATGAGAAATTCGACGCAGAATTGCTGAGCGAGATTCAGGAGGTCATCACAATTGCGAATGCAAATGCAGAGTCAGCAGTTGACAATGAGGAGGATGGTGAAGAAGATGACGACACAGAGGTGGCGTGGCAGAGGACTGAATGGAAAGCGTGGCAAGCTGGAACTCAAAAGGCAGATGGGCTGTGGGGTATTTTAAAGCGCGCAATTCCTGTTAAAAGGGTGAGGATGATGAAGAGGATAAGAGAAGTCCAGTGGCAGCAATGGAAACACCTAATAAAAGACTACCCCCTGAAGCCGTTCGAGGTTATGCTGAGAAGCTTTGCCCGCTCTAGATTATTGAAAGAAGAAGCAGAGTCCATGAAGGATGAAGAGGAGCGCAGGGATATTAAAGAAAAAGCTGATGAAGAAAAAAAGAAGAAGGAAGAGGAGGACAAACGTGAGAAGGAGGCTCTGCAGACGATCGCAAACAATATGAGGGACAAAAATCAGAAGAGTGAAAAAAAGAACGCCATCTTAGAGGAGGAAAATAGAGAGCTCAAGGAACAACTGCACAGGCTGAAGCTTGCGGAGAAGAAGGAACACGAGGAAAAGCAAATCATAACTCCGATCGTGAGGCTGGCCCCACCACAAAGCAGCCAAGCAAGCTCAAGCTTCAACAGTGAGCAGACGACACAACTCCCCTCTCTGCCAACTCCCTTCTCTTCCAGCATCAATCAGGCTTCTCAGGTTTCCCAGCCGATCGTGCCGGCGAAGAGACGCAGTGAGACGCAGACCGAACCTGAGGGGCAGCCTGAACAGAAGAGACCCAGAAGAAGCTTTTACTATGGTCCAAATTAAGGGTGGGAAAAGTGAAGGGGAAAAGAGGGATTATGATGGGGGTGAGGTAAAAAAAAAACATAAAAAAAAAGTTATTGTGATGCTTTTTTGATTTTTTGATTTTTTGATTTTTTGATTTTTTGATTTTTTGATTTTTTGATTTTTTGATTTTTTGATTTTTTGATTTTTTGCAATTGAAGTATTGGTGTAAAGGGTTTGGTGCCTTCCCAGTGGGCGAGAAATCGGCTGTGATGAAGGAATTTTGTGAGGAGTTTGTCAAGTTTTTTATTTTGCAGCAAAAAATGCTTAAAAAGGGGTTGGTGCCTTCCCAGCGGGCGAGGAATCGGCTGTGATGAAGGATTGTAACTGTATTGGTTTTTGGAAAAAAAGAACTAATTTTATTTATTTTTGTCTTTGGGCACTTTCCTCCAATTTTTTTTTAAATTCTAAAAAGCCTTCGTTTTTTAGTTTTTTGGAACACTCATGTAGACCTTTCATTGGCATGAGGGGGAAAAACCGTTATTTTGTTTTTAGTTCGCTTTTTGATTTTTAATATTTAGTTTTGATGCAGTAAAAAAGGGGATGGTTCGGGATACAAATAAAACACTGTATTTTTGAAGGAGTTGGTTGAGAGATTATGCAAACCCGCGAAAAATCGGGCATTCCACTCAAGAGAGATAAAAACAAATACAAAATACAATCAATAACAAAGCACAATGGGATATGGTTGGGGATCCACGAAAAAAAAAAGACCACACCTTATTTAAGGCGCTCACTTTGGACGGTGAGAGATTATGAAAAAAAAATCATGAGAGGTCTTCCACTAAAGATGGATAAAAAAAACACAAAAAACAATGGATAAAAAGCAAAAGTTATTTTTCTTTGTCACACACTACAACCTGCACCAACCATAAGATACCTGATACCATCAATCAACTAGATACCCTAGAACCACAAGCCAGCTAAGTTCCTGAACCCCGCAAACCCGCACAACCACCAGCCAGATAACGTAACCTAGAACCAGATAATGTTGCCCGAACCCCGCGCACCCGCACAACCACACCAGCCGGATAACGTTGCCCGAACCCCGCGCACCCGCACAACCACACCAACCGGATAACGCAACCTAGAACCCGCAAACCCGCGCACCCGCAAACCCGCAAACCCGCACAACCACCAGCCAGATAACGTAACCTAGATCCAGATAACGTTTCCCAAACCCCGCGCACCCGCACAACCACACCAGCCGGATAACGCAACCTAGAACCCGCAAACCCGCGCACCCGCGAACCCGCAAACCCGCACCAACCACCAGCCAGATAACATAACCTAGAACCAGATAACGTTTCCCAAACCCCGCGCACCCGCACAACCACACCAGCCGGATAACGCAACCTAGAACCCGCAAACCCGCACAACGGCCAGCCAGAGAACGTAACCTAGAGCCACTTGAACCCGGCAAACACGCATAACTATACCAGCCAGACAATGCTACCTAGAACGAGCGAAGTGCCTGAATAGCACCCGAATGACCACACGAACGTGTAGATAACAACATAAACTAGCCCCAGTGCTTCTCAATCTCGGTCACCAATATTGCAAGACTGGATCGGGTGCACAGGGTGCCGTAGTGGTACCAAATCGGGTGCACAGGGTGCCCCCAAATGGTGCACAGGGTGCCTTTTTGGCACTGGATCGGGTGCACAGGGTGCCCCAAAAAAATGGTGCACAGGGTGCCCCCCAAAAAATGGTGCACAGGGTGCCCCCAAAAAAATGGTGCACAGGGTGCCAATACGGGTTTGCAATCGGGTGCACAGGGTGCCCCCCACGTTATAAGCCCCGGCTAAAAAGCACCCTGTGCACCCGATTTTTTGGCACCCTGTGCACCCGATTTTTTGGGGGCACCCTGTGCACCCGATCGGCACCCTGTGCACCCGAGTGGCCTTTTTTTACAGGGGACCATTTTTTTACACATTACAACACACTTGTCCTTTCTTTTTACCCTCCCTCCCTCCCCCTTTCCTTTGTTTTATTGTGAGCCTTGTACGCCTCCACGGGGCGGTCCCTGGGCAACGGTTGAGGAGTGCAGGCCGGCGAAGCGCAAGGCGTAGTGTGTTTTGTCCTTCTTTGTTTTCGTTTTTTGGTTTTTGCTTTTTTAAAAATGAGGAGGAAGGCCCTTTTGGGGGCGTTGTGGGTGGTGCTGCATGTCTGCATCAGCAGCAGCAGCAGGAGCTACACCAGCAGCAACAACAAGAGCAGCAACAGCAGCAACAGCAGCAACAGCAGCAACAGCAGCAACAGCAGCAACAGCAGCAACAGCAGCAACAGCAGCAACAGCAGCAACAGCAGCAACAGCAGCAACAGCAGCAACAGCAGCAACAGCAGCAACAGCAGCAACAGCAGCAACAGCAGCAACAGCAGCAACAGCAGCAACAGCAGCAACAGCAGCAGCAGCAACAGCAGCAACAAAAGCAGCAACAGCAGCAGCAGCAGCAACAGCAGCTCCCAGGGGATTAGGCCCCCCGACGGGTAGCTGCTAACAGGAGGCGTGCGTTCCCGAGAGGGGACCCTGGTGGGTTTGTTGCCCCGTTGACCAGCAGACGAGACAACGTCTGGCGTGTAACCTCCTAGTCGGCGCATCACCCGGGCTGCTCCACGGAGACAGTGGGTGGTGCGTGGTACGGGGACGACAGTCCTCACCTAGCATCCGGAATTCCAGGTATGTCAACACACACTAGCAAAGGACACACAGGGGTGGCTGAGAGGTTGGTGTTTGGTAGTTGCCAATGGCGGCTTGCTGACGGGGACCTGGACCATCTCACTGGGTGACTGCTGTATCTGCATTGTGTGGTTTTTACTGCACGCTTGTGGCTGCTGTCAGGGCTATCTACGATGGGTGAGGCGCTTCTTCCGAACGTCTGCAGCGGCTGCGTTGGCCTTCGGGACTTCACGGATGCTGTCGGTACGCTCAGGAGATGTCGTCCTCCCTGGACCTTGGCTGGGTGTCTGCAGTGACGCACCGGGTGCGTCCACTGTTTGAATCCACAGGGGTGATCCACAGCCACAGAACTGGTCCGTCCAGGTCAGGGTGTGCCTCCCATGTAAAAGCCCCCATCAAAGACTTCTGTAGCCACTCCTGTCCGCGTTGGAGTCTGGGTGACCGTTGCAACGGCCTCTAGGGAGAGAGAGGCCGGTGTAGTCAGGGACTACCCACATGGTGAGCACACTCGACGACTGCAAGCAACTGCACCGCTATTTGCTGCGGTGGTGCCTTTGTGAGCAGCACTCGTTCGATGTTGTGGCTCACATGTAACAGACTCCGACACTAGTGAGTGGTGACATCCCATAACCGCGACGGTTGGGATGTGAACAGGCTAGGCTGGTGAATCTGTTAGGGAGTTGTGTCGGATGCATACTTGTGGGGAGTCACTCCCCTGCAGACAGGCGTGACCAACTTGCCGAGCAGAGGTCAGGTCGAGTAATCGGCTGGCTAACGGTCAAAGATCGCATTGGGCAGATTCATGCGGTTCAGACCGTCGGTTCCACCTCCGGGCGACTGGAGTGGTCAGCGCGAGCTGGCTGTGTCCCACCAGTGCGTGAAACCACAAACTGGGACGCATGGGATCGCTACAGACTGGGTCACCAGCCGGTCCTCTCAAGCAGAGGGCTCAATGTACAGTCGGGCCACAGTGAGTTACACACCCCGCGGACTTCGGAAGTTTCTGTGATACGGAAGAAGCCAACGGGTGGTAGTGAGCTGTGCTCTCGGTGGAAGGGCGTGTCTGAAAAGGACACAACCAGGAGACCGAGGGGCTGCTGGTCGGAAACACCCCAGGTATGTGTAAAAAGGGTGTAGGACGGCTAGCAGCGGAAAGGTCCTCAGCCTGACCTGCGCCTCCCCACTTCTTCTTCAGGGGAGGAGGGCAAAGGGGACAAGTGAACAACATATGCTACACCAGCTGCAACTGCAGCAGCAGCAACAGCAGCAACAAGAGCAGCAGCAACAACAGCAGCAGCAACAGCAGCAACAGGAGCAACAACTTAAGCTGCATCAACAGCAGTAGCAGGAGCCCCCTTCCCCCCCTTTTTTTACCCCAAAAAGAGGCCTCTTGAGCCCAACAACCCAAGCAGCTGCAGCTTTGATAGCAGCAACAAAAACGTGTGTGGAGGCAACAAAGCAAAGAACTGTTGTCATAACAACCCACACCCCCCTTCCCCCCATGATATCCCCAAAAAGAGGCAATGTATGCCCAACCACATCAGTGGCTGCAACTGTGATAGCAGCAAAAACGAAATCTTCGGAGTCCTGGGTGGGGTCCCAGTATCACCCCTGGTGTGCAGCAGCAGCAGTTCCAAAGGCCTTTACAGCAGCAGTTCCAACAGCAGGCTCTACAGCTTTTTCACCAGCAGTTCCAAAGGCTTCTGCAGCAGCGGTTCCAACAGCAGGTCCAACAGCAGTTCCAACAGCAGGCACAACAGCAGTTTAAACAGCAGTTCCAACGGCTTCTGCAGCAGCAGTTCCACGAGCGTTTCCAAAAGCAGTTCCAGCAGCAGTTCCAACAGCAGGCACAACAGCAGTTTCAACTGCAGTTCCAAAGACTTCTGCAGCAGCAGCTCCAACGGCAGGTCCATCAGCAGTTCCAACAGCAGGCTCAACAACAGCAGTTTCAACAGCAAGGACTTCTGCGGCAGCAGCTCTAACGGCAGGTCCAACAGCAGTTCCAACAGTAGGCTTAACAGCAGTTTCAACAGCAGTTCCACAGACTTCTGCAGCAGCGGTTCCAACAGCAGGTCCAGCAGCAGTTCCAACAGCAGGCACAACAACAGCAGTTTCAACAGCAGTTCCAATGGCTTCTGCAGCAGCAGTTCCAACAGCGTTTCCAAAAGCAGTTCCAGCAACAGGCACAACAGCAGGCACAACAGCAGTTTCATCAGCAAGGACTTCTGCGGCAGCAGCTCTAACGGCAGGTCCAACAGCAGTTCCAACAGTAGGCTTAACAGCAGTTTCAACAGCAGTTCCACAGACTTCTGCAGCAGCGGTTCCAACAGCGTCTCCAAAAGCAGTTCCAGCAGCAGTTCCAACAGCAGGCACAACAGCAGTTTCAACTGCAGTTCCAAAGACTTCTGCAGCAGCAGTTCCAACAGCAGGTCCAACAGCAGCACCAACATCAACAGCAGACGCAGCAACAACATCAGCGACAACAACCTAGGGGGTGGTGAGCGAGGTATGCTGGTGTTCGGGGTCAGCCTTGCGGGGCGAGAAGGACAGAGTGGCTGTGTGATGATGCGGGTGTGGCAAAAGGGGTGTGTACAGATAGAGTTTTGGTTCGACTGGTGGTGCAACCTCTGGGAGGTCTTCACCTCCTTGCGTCAGCCTGACCCCTGCTGGGTAGCCGAGGCACCTGAGTGGGGAGTGTTTGTGTCGTTCGCGGTCCTGGATCTGTGGAAGGACAGACGCGCCCCTACCCTCAGTCATCTCATTTTGTGGCTGGTGGGCAGGAGGACCAGGAGGACGCGACGAGGACACCGGTCCTTGAACTGGACCAAGTCACAGGCGGGCAGGCTCCGTCGGCGCAAGGCGCCCTGCAATCGTCCGCCCTCCCCGGCAGCGCACCCAGTTTTCCGCAGGATCAGGGTCGCCGATGCGTTGAGAGGTGCTTTGCAGTGTGTGGCCATCTGGGTTCTGGTTTTTGTGGGGTCTGAGCTTGGGAGGTCAGCGCCACATGCTTTGGGTTGGGAGGTGCTGGGGGTGGGTCTGCTGCGGGGACTGTGCCGCGCACGCAGGGGGTGGCGGTGGCTGGAAGGGGCGAGCGAGCGAGTGCACCGATGGACCGGAGGGATCCGAGTGGCTGCCAGCTTGGTGAGAGCCAGTGTGATGGGGGTGGGTCAGTTGTCGGTGCGTGCAGCCGAGTGGGTGTGGGTTGCATGGTCCGCAGGTGGTTGTTTGGCGGGTTTTGTGGCACTGGTCGGCGTCGCGCGCCCACTTGGCTGGGTTCTTCTCTTGGAGGTGCGCCGTGTGGCAGCACGCAGGTGGACTCGTAGGATCGGGATGGCATTTGGCATGCTGGCGGTGTCCCTACTGGTCTTGCTGTCGTTGTTGTGGCGAGCGGTGACGCCCTGGGACCTGCGCCCTGCCCCTGCTGATCCGGAGCACCCGGTAAGCTTGTCCCCGTTTGCGTTGACCGGTGGGTGCGCAAACGTGAACGCTCCTGCGTATACAGAGCAGGCGGTGTCTGTGGACGCGACTCTGGCGAAGTTTGGAGCTAAACGCATCCCCAACGTGTCTACTAATGATTGTGGTTATGTGGCACTACACCTCTGGGACCACGACACGCAGCCGGACGTGAGGGCAATGCGCAAGCAGCTGTATGACACAGCAGTGGAGGTGTCGAACCGCCTGGTGCAGGTGCTGGGGTCGCAGGAGGCCATGACGGAGTTTGCCAATGGTGTGACCGGCGAGGCCCACCTCAACCACTTGGGGCTTCAGCTCACCGCGACAGCATCCCGCATCAACATCGTGGTGGTGCAGGCGTCGGAAGAGAACCCCCTCGTGCGCATCACCCCTGGTAGCAAAAGAGTCGCCAAGTCGTACGCGGAGAGCTTCCAAGCGAAACTTCCCACGGTCGTCATCGCTCTCTGTGACTCTCACTTTGAGGCAGTGGAGCTTGTCCCGGAGGTGGGGAAGACCAAGGAGGGGATGGCAGAGAAGATGAGGAAGGAGGCTCGGCAGGCAGTGCTGGACACAGCGCATTTGGATGGCATCATCCCCACCAACACCACCACCACCGCCCCCCTGGCTACCAAGCTGGGACACATCAATGCGGATCGGGTGTTCTGCCCCTTTGATGGATGCAGAGCGGGAATTTTGTCTTCGAGTGATGCGGTCGGGGGCCTGTCTCGTAAGGGCTTGCTGCAGCACATGCGTCGCCACCAGGCGGATGGGGCGTACATCCCCGACGAACTGTTGGGCCACTTGGGCATGTCGCGCTGTGCGAACGATCAGACGACATGCTATTGCCGCAGAGCAAGGAGGTCTGCAACACCTGTACGGTGCACTTTGGCGAAGAAGGCTTCACCGCTCCGTCTCCCTCCAGTCGAGGAATGCTGACAGATCAGGATGACCTCCCCTCCTTTGAAGTCATGGGGACCACCAGGATCCAGCTGAAGGGCGGGTGCCCAGACAAACACCTGCAGCTGTACAGCGAGCTCTTCCTGAGGGTTCTTATGGACATCCTTGAGTACCAAGACGAGGTGGCATGGAAGCGCCTTGCACTGTTCTTCACTGTGTTGCACCGGACACGGACAGAACGAGGGGGCAAGGACCAGGAGCGACGTTTGACGAGCACCTGGGGGAAGGACTTGGAGGCTTGGAAGGCTGGCCAGTATGTCGCCCTGTGGGAGCAAACGGTAGAGGAGCGGAAGCCAAGGCCCTCTGGGTGGTCGGATGAGGACACTGACGAAGGGAGACGGAAGCGCACCATCGCCAAAGCGAGAGCAGGACTCCCGAGCCAGGCCATGTCTTGCGCTACCAGCGACGGCCTCGCCCCACAGACACCGGCGACGCTGGAAAAGCTTCAGACGAAGCACCCAGCCGCTGCCGACTCCAAGGCCCTGGAGCAGGCGGATTGGCCCCAGCCTCAGGAGGTCCCACCGGTGACAGTGGTGGAGGTGATGAAGGCCCTGCGGAGCATGCCGAAGTCATCGGCGGCGGGTCCCTCGAACGTGACGGGCGCGCACCTTCGTACACTTTGCCTACAGAGGCGGGCTAAGGGCACTTTGGCAGCGCTGGCCGCAGTGTTGACGTCTTTGGCACGAGGAAATGCTCCAGTGGAGGTGGCTGAGTTCTTCGCCGGCGCTAACTTGGTGGCTCTCCGGAAGCCTGCAAAGGGGCCGGGCCTGGAGGAGGACGTGCGACCGATTGCGGTTGGGGACACTCTCCGCAGACTGGTGGGAAAGATTCTGTCGGCGCGAGTGCGGGTGCCTGCTAGGACGCTTCTTCTTCGAGGGAACCAGGTGGGGGTGGCAACGGCAAGGGGGGCGGCAGTGGCGACTGATGTTATCTCGCAGTACGCCGTGCGCAACCGCGGAAAAGGTAAAGTCATTTTGAAAATTGACTACCGTAACGCGTTCAACTGCGTAGACCGCCTGTCGATGCTAAGAGCGGTCGACGCCAACCTCCCCGAGCTGGCCCCATGGGTGCGATGGTGTTACCTGGAGCCCTCCAGCCTGTTTTATGGTGGAGATACCATAAGGTCACAGCGCGGAGCTCAACAAGGAGATCCCTTGGGCCCGCTTCTCTTCTCCCTGACCATCCACCAGATGGCGCTAGAGCTGAAGGGGCACCCAGGCCTGGATGGGACTTTGTGGTACCTCGATGACGGCTCTCTGCGGGGGTCCCCTAAGGCGGTTTTTGAGGCGTACCAGGTTCTGTGCACGCCTCGTTCGTAGCTCCGAACTGGGGTTGGAGGTGAACGCGAACAAGTGTGAGCTCATCTCCACTGGTGGCGTCTCCAAGGAGGATCTCGAGGCCGTGGGGTTCACGTTGAACGAGGGTGGACAGGACGCCATGGGTGAAGGCGGGTTCCGGCTGTTGGATGTGGATGGGTTCGACTTCTTGGGCATCCCCATTGGGTCTGCGGCTTTCTGCGAGGAGTACATGGCCCAGAAGGTGGACGATTCCCGCCGCAACCTGGAAGCCCTTGTGGACCTCGGGGACTCCCAGGCAGCCTTCTACGTACTGAGATACTGCGAAGGCTACTGCCGCATGGTGTTCTACATGCGGGGGATCCCACAGTGCGCGGAGTACCTGACGGCCTTTGACGACCTGATCGACAGGTGCCTGGCTGCGCTTCTGCATGACCCGGATGGGGCGCTGCCGGAGTTGGCAAGGGCGCAGGCGGCGCTTCCTGTGGCGCTTGGGGGGCTGGGTATCCGTCGCACCGTGGACCATCGGACAGCTGCGTCCCTCGCCTCTCAGTCAGGGAACCTGCAACTGTCGCAGGCCTTGGACCCGGCCTTCACCTGGGATGAGGAGAGATGGAACAGCGCGGCTGAGGAGTACAACTCCAGGGTACCGGTGGCGTTTCACGTGGACAGGGCCCAGCCGAAGAAGATCCTGGAGCAGCAGAGTCTGTCATCTGCGGTGATTGACGCCCAGGCAGACAAGTTGATGCAACAGCTCTGCATGCGAGACCGAGCACGGATGAAGTCCCTTCTCCTGCCGCTTTCCGGGACGTACCTCACGGCGACACCCTCAGCAAGGAACCAGATGTCTTCAGCGGATTTTGCGGTTGTGACCCGTTTCCGACTAGGGGTGGCCATCCATGCGGAGGGAACGACTTGCTCGGCATGTCAGGGGGGGCAGAAAAGGGTTGTCATGGACTCCTTTGGCGACCACACCTTTGGCTGCCCCTACTCCAAACACCGCGTCGCCCGCCACAACGCCTTGCGGGATTCGGTGTACCGAGCTGCTCAAGGGGCGGGCTTGGACCCTGCTTTGGAGGAGACCGTGCGAGTGGAGTTGGAGTCGAAGAAGCGGCCAGGCGACGTCTACCTCCCAGTAGGAGTGGCGGAAAATGGACCTCGTTGTTTGGACATCACCCACGTGTGCCCCACCTTGCCTTCCTACAGAACAGGGGCCTCGAAGTTTGTGGGCTGGTCGGCGAAGAACCAGGGCCAGGTCAAACGGGAGAAGCACGAGCGGGATTTGAACAAGATCAATACCAAGTTCTCCCCTATTGTGTTTGAAGCCTTCGGGGGTGCAGGCGACGAGGCGAACCTCTTGATTGCGCAGCTTGGAGGCCTGACGACGGGACAGACGTCGCACCTGACAGGGTCGGCAGAGTTGCGCATCCGGGAGAGCATTGCGGTGGCGTACCAGAAAAAGGTCGCATCTTCCTTTCTGGAGCGGGGTGCTATGTGTGTAGGGATTGCCACCCTGAAGCGGGAGCCGTGTGTGGAGGTAGATGTGGCACCGTCTGCAGAGGACATGGACCGGTTTGGACGCCGCAGTGCAGGGGCCGTGGAACCTCTCTGTGACGATGCGAACCCTGACGACGATATGAGTCGTCCTGCAGACCGAACGGAGGAGCAGCAGGGGAAGCGCAAGAGGGACGTGAAGCCGGACCACGTGGAGCCACCGAGGAAGCGGACCGGGAGGTTCGATTCGGCCACCGTGATTCCGGAAGGGCCTGGTCTCGATGTGGTGCGTGAGTGGGAGTTTTTGCGTGAGTGCCCGGCAGCGCAGAGGCCTCGGGCGACGGAGCAGGCGGCCAAGCTGGGAGCCTCGAAGGTGACTTGGTCGTTTGTGGCGGGGGACTGTGCTTTTGAGGCTTTGCTCTTCGCCACCGGGCGCACGGATTTGACGGTGGAGGGTCTGCGCCAGGCGGCAGTGAAGAAGGTCCAGGGCCGCGCTGATCTGTCGAGTGCGGCTGTCCCTAATTTTGGGGTCTGGCAGCGGCTGATGACGAGTGGGGACAGAGGAGACGAGCGTACGTGGGCGGATGCCATTGCAGTGGCGGGGGCAGGGGAGGCTCTTGAGGTATCTGTGGTCATCCTCAACGAGTTCGCCCGCCCTTCTCTGATGGTGCCAAGAAAACGGCCTAAGGCAGTGGTCCTTCTCCTCCACTCGGGTGACCAGGATGCGGCAGATGGATCCGGCAGTATCCCGGGACACTACGAGCCCCTCACCATGGACCCGGCTCTGCAGCAGCACATCCTGTCTTTTGAGGCCACAGGTGGTAAGGGGGAGTGCCAGTCAGAGCGCCCCATGGCTTTTGTGGGAGCGAGGGAGGCGGAGGCGTCGAACACTTTCCTGCAGTGCGAACAATGCAGCAAGCTCTTCGATGCGTCGGACGCACACTTCTGCTGTCACACGTGTGGTGGCTTGGCATGTCTGCACTGCGCTCAGGGGTCCAAGCACTGCCCTCTGTCGCAAATTGGCAGGGCGGAATATTTCAGTGCCCTGTCTTTTTTGCACTCGAATGTTCCGGCTCAGGCTGCCTCTGCGGAGGGGAGCGGAGACCCACCACCTAAACGGGCTCCTTCTCCAGCAGTGCCAGCTCCCGAGGGCGAGGACGTCGAGGAGGTAGACATGCCAATGGCGGGCGAAGAGGGGCAGCAGGCAGAACAGAAGCAGCAGAAGCACGAGAAGCAACGGAAACAGCAGAAGCAGCAACAACAAAAGGCGGACCAGGAGAAGAAGGAAGCGTTGCAGCGTGCGTCGGACGCGTGGCAGCAAGCCCTGGAGGTACGGCGGGAGCATCGTCGGTCGTGGGGACCGGATTTGGCCGCGCTTCGGGGCACTTTTGGCGACCGCCAGCAGGAGTTGAGTCGTTTCCTGGAGGAACAGAATGTGCGTCTGGACCAGGCGAAGGCGGCGGACAGGCATCGTGTGGAGGAGCTGACCGCCAGGCACAAGCGGGAACTCGCAGAGGACGCGAAGAAGATGCATGCGCAGTACTTGGAAGACTGCGATCGGCACCCCGAAGCAGGAGAGTCGCTCCGGGCGGAGTATGACAGGCAACGCTGCGAGAGGCATTACGCCATCGCAGCTAAGCATGAGTCGGAGCAGAAGGCGACCACTCTGTTGTTGACGGCGGTGAACCTCTCCCGACAGCTGGAGGCAGAACGCATGGTGGCATACGGGCGGTGCTTTGGGGTGGTGTGCGAAGGGCGGCTATTCCTCCCCTGCCATGCGGTGCGGAGAGCGGTGGGCGACGACCCTGAAGGACTCGAACCTGACTGTGTCGGCGACTGGATGGCTCTCTTTGGTCCTCAAGGTGCTTCTCCGTGCCCGGGCGAGTTCCTGTACTGCTGGGCGACACAGCAGCCGTGGAGTGGGAACGGGGAGGGGGACGGTGATTGCCCGGAGTCGGTGGTCGCCCGTCAGGCGGTTAGGAAGATAGCAGGGGAGGCCGGATACTGCGACACCTGGGGCAAGACCAGCGCGGTCATCGTCGTTCGGGAAGGCAGGGTCAGCTGGGGAACCCCTTCTCGGGATCAGCTGGAGGAGGAGGTGGGGCGACAGGCCGAGGCGGCAGACACCGAGGTGCGTGTGAAGGTGGAGGAGATGGATGATGATGAGCAGGAGCAGGAGGAGGACCTCGACACCGCGATGGAGGGGGCGGATCGCTCGCATTCTCTGTCAGTGGAAGGCATCCCTGACCAGAAGAAGCAAGCGAGGGTGAGGGAATTGCTGAGGGCGCAGAGCGAGGCTTGGATGTGGACGGAGGAGGAGCGGACGGAGAGGGGGGGTCTTTTCCCGTGCCTCACCATGGGGTCGCCGGTGCCTTCTTCTGTGACGAAGTGGATCTCCCTGTTCCACTACCGTCAGGGAGAGAAACAGGATGGCAGACCCTTGTTGTCACTCCCCCTCTCTACCGCTACTTTCACTCAGTGGTATGAGGTGATGAAGGTGGTGGGTTTGCATGAGTGGTCGGTTCAGGAAAAGTGCAAGGCAAAGTCGACGTTGCATGCCCTGACGGACAACCGGAGCAGTAGGGGGCAGGCCTTTGCAGCGGAGAGTACAAGGAGGGAGAATGAGGCACGAGCGGCTCGAGAGGGAATAGGCCGACAACCTCAAGCCTCCTCTTCTTCTTCTTCTTCTTCCTCCACCTCTGCAGGCCGTGGCACTACAACCTCCATCGCCCAACCTGCAGTCTCCACTTCTTCCTCCTCCTCATCGGCAGGCCGTGGCAATGCAACCTCCTCCGCCCAACCTGCTCCTTCCCCAGCTCCCAAAGGACCCCAGCGCCATGCAGCTCAGGGTAGGTCCAACACGTCGAACGTGTTCACCGACGCAGTGGCACAAGCGACGCAGCATGTGCTCTCGCCCCAGGAGGTGCAGAGAGGGCGCAATGGTCGCGGTGGTGGACAGAAGGGGAGACAGAGCGGAGGAAGGAAGGGGAAAAAGGGGAATAAAAAGAATTAGAGAGTTAGAGAGTTAGAGGGTGAGAGTGTGTGTGTAGAAGCGTGTAGAGAATGACAGTTTGCCCCATGTTTATTTTTAACCCTTTTTATTTTGTGTTTTTGGTTCTTTTCATCCTTTGGGGTTTGCCCCCCCCTTTCCCCCCTTTCCGCCCCCCTTCCTATTTGTTAATATTTTTGGTTGGCTGCTGGCTAGGACGGGTCTACCCCAGCGACGGCCCTTACCCCTTGGACGAGGCTCTGAGGGTAGAGGGCAGTCTCGGAGTAAGACCTGTCTAAGAGCCAGGCCAGTGGCATCAGGAGCCATTGGGCCACTTTTATAGATTGTGCAGTAGAGTAGAGTTTGTACAGAACTCTTGTCCTTTGAGTTCCTTTTTTCACTCCTTTAGTTTTTCATTTTTACCTTGTGAAGGTCAATTTAAATTTTTCATTTTTCAAAACCACCACAGGTAAGCACGAGACCCACCATTGTTGTTGTTGATTTTGTTGTGCGTTATTGTTGTTTTCCCCTTTGGGTGTCAGTCAGTCGGGTCAGGTCACACTTACAGAAGTTCTCAAAAATTTTCACCAAAAAGAAAACTACTAAAAAGATTATGGAACTTCCTTTTTATTTGTTTGTGTGTTACAGAGGAAACGGCTCACTCAATCCCCTCCTTCTCCTCCCCTCCCCTCCCCAAGACAAAGCAAAATAAAACTACACCGGTAGACAGAGCAACCCTCCCGTCCCATCCCCTCCCCTTTTCCTTTTGGGAAAAATTGCACTCACATACTACCCTTTTGCTTATTTGCAGGGAAGTGTTGGTTGTAGTTGTCCCACATGCTTTCTATTTTAGTGCCACTAACTGTGTTTTCAGGCACTGTCTTGCCAGTACAATAGTAAAGTGCCCTTGTCTGGACATCTAGCTGTTTACATACTCGCTTGACTAGTAAGTACCCCCTCTGTCACTGGATGTAGATAAAAAAAGCGAGCCTAGGGCTAAGTTGAACAACACCAAAAAAAAAAAAAAAAAAAAAAAAAAAAAAAAAAAAAAATGTTCCCTACCCTCCTTTATTTTTAAACATGATTGGTGCTCCTGAAATAAAAAATACCAAGTACACAACAAGTACGCAATATAGGGTATTCCTGTATTAATTTTTTTCGTGCACAAAGTGCGCAACAAGTACGCAGCAAGTACGCAACAAGTACGCAAAATGGGGTTATCAGGAGTACCAATGATGTACTTATTTATGTACAGTGTTCATTTTCTTTTGAGTACGACTCCACATCCCTTCTCCCTCACGGATAAAGATCAATTAGGGTACCATGGGGCACACGTGCAAGCCTGCCGCAGAGAATAATGAGCTGCTGAACCGTCTCCACGCTCGCTGTGTGAGGGCACCCCCTCCAAGGACATAACCGTCCTGGTTTTTCGTTTTCACTCTTCTCTGTGGTCACTGAACCTCCACCGCCATCACTACAATACCATAGCTTTCTTCAGTACATTGGTGTTTCCAGTAAAACACTACAATTTCAGATTTTTCCCCCAAAAGTTAGTGCGAAGCCTGTTCTCACTCCATGAAAGAAGGACAATTTGAAAAAAAGTTTTTTTTTAAACAAACTTTTTTTTGCCTGCCTGCCTGGGTTTTTCTGGGGGACGTCCCGACGCGCACGCAGACGAGAAGTTTGTTTTCCCTTACAATACACTTGTCCTTTCTTTTTAACCCCTCCCTTCCTTTCCCCCCTTTCCTTTGATTTTATTTTTGTGAGCTTTGTACGCCTCCTAGGGGCGGTCCCTGGGCAACGGTTGAGGATACAGGACGGCGAAGCGCAAGGCGTAGTATGTCTTGCCCTTATTACAAGTGTATCTAAAGGCGCCTCCAACAACAACAGCTCCTGCAGCGACGCCAACAGAAACAGCAACAGCAATGACTACAGAAGCTGCAGCATCAACATCATGGGTGACGGTGTGAGAGGTATGCTGGTGTTCGGGGACAGCCTTGAGGGGCGAGAAGGACAGAGTTGCTGTGTGGTGATGGGGTGGGGAACGTAAAGTTAGAGCTGTGGTTCGACTGGTGGTGCAACCTCTGGGAGGTCTTCACCTCCTTGCGCCAACCAGACCCCTGCTGGGTAGCCGAGGCACCTGAGTGGGGAGTGTTTGTGTCTTTCGCGGTCCTGGATCTGTGGAAGGACAGACGCCACCCCACCCTCAGTCTCCTCCTTTTGTGGCTGGTGGGTAGGAGGAGGCCCAGGAGGTTGTGCAGGGGTCCCAGGTCTTTGAACTGGGCCTTGGCACAGGCGGGCAAGCTCCGTCGGCGCAAGGCGCCCTGCAAACGTCCGCCCTCTCCGGTCGCTCCCGCAGGTTTCTGCAGTTTCAGGGGTGCTGACGCTGTGAGAGGGGCAGTGCAGTGTGTGGCCATCTGGGTTCTGGTTGTTGTGGGCTCTGAGCTTGGGAGGTCAGCGCCACATGCTTTGGGTTATGTGCTTTTTCGGGACGCGGAGTTGCTGGGGGTGTGGGTCTGCTGCGGGGACTGTGCAGATTACGCAGGGGAGGGCGGTGGCTGGAAGGGGCGAGCGAGCGAGTGCGCCGATGGACCGGAGGGATCCGAGTGGCTGCCAGCTTGGTGAGGGCCAGTGTGCGGAGGATGAGTCAGTTTTCGGTTTTTTGGCGGGTGGTGTGGCACTGGTCGGTGTCGCGCGCCCACTTGGCTGGGTTCTTCTCTTGGAGGTGTACCGTGTGGCAGCACGCATGTGGACTCGTTGGATCGGGCTGGCTTTTGGCATGCTGGCCTTGTCCCTACTGGCCTTGCTGTCGCTGATGTGGCGAGCGGTGACGCCCTGGGACCTGCTCCCTGCCCCTGCTGATCCGAAGCACCCGATAGGCTTGTCCCCGTACGCTTTGTCGGGTGGCTGTGCGAATAGGGAGTCGCCTGCGTACCATGCCGACGCCGTGGTAGTGGACAGAGTCCTGACCAGATACGGAGCCCAGCAGGAGGAACGTCACCTCCTCCACCAACGACTACGGATACCTGGCGTTGCACTACTGGGATAGCGTAGCTCAGCCGGACGTTAAGCGAGGCGGGGTTCACGGCCCCAGATCAACGTAGTCGGGGCGGGCTAACGGCCGAAGATGACCTCCCTTCTTTCGAGGCTATTGGCACCACGCGTGTGAGTTGATGAAGGCCATGCGCAGCATGCCGCGATCGTCCGCAGCTGGCCCCTCCCACGTCACAGGAGCTCACCTCCGTACCCTCTGTTTGCAGCGTCAGGCTGGGTCTAAGGGCACTCTAGGGGCCTTGGCGGCTGTACTCTCCTCGCTGGCCAAAGGGGAGGCCCCGCCTGAGGTGTCCCATTTCCTGGCGGGGGCGAACCTGGTCGCGCTACGGAAGTTGTCAAAGAATCCCGATCAGGAGGAAGATGTGCGGCCCATTGCCGTTGGAGACACGCTCAGAAGGCTGGTAGGCAAGATCCTGGCGACTCGGGTGCGTACTCAGTCCCGTTCCATCTTCCTCAGGGGGAACCAAGTGGGAGTGGCAATGCCCAGGGGTACTTCAGCGGCGGCGGATGTCATTGCGCAGTACGCAGAGCGCCACAAGGAGGATGACAAGATAATCCTCAATAACTATTTATTGCATTGGTGAAAATTTATCGTACTCCTTTATGTACCCTCCACCACCACTTTATCCAACTCTGGGCACTTTATCCCACCCTATAAAGTGATTTCCCACCCTATAAAGTGATTTCCCACCCTATAAAGTGGTTTTTACACCCTATAAAGTGGTTTTTTCACCCTATAAAGTGGTTTTTTCACCCTATAAAGTGATTTTTTCACCCTATAAAGTTGAAAATTTTTTTTTTTTCGCAAAGACATTTTTCAGCCGAAAAAAAAATTTTTTTTTTGGGCTCAGATGGGCCCAAAAATGCAAAAAAGCAAGAATTTTGATGTTTTGAGCATCACATATTTATTCCCCGGTCATTTTCTGAACAAAACCCACCCTGTACATTTTGTATGGGCCAGCGCCTTGTCAAAAAATTTCAACAAAAAAATTTTTTTTTTCGTGAAATTTTTGACCCCTGAGTGGGTCTTTGGGCCCAAAAAATGCAAAAAAAACTTGAAAAAAATCGACAAGTTAAAATTTCAACCAATACACCCTGTTTTTGACCATAAAATGAAAGAATCCACCCCATAAAGTAAAATTCCACCCCATAAAGCCACTTTATTTAACTCCAAAAATCAGGAGTACTCAAAATTATCACCATATGCAATAAAACTACCTTATCAACGCCAATATGGGCCATTTTTTCACTCTCGAATCGGTTCGTGCCCCTCTCGTGCCCTTCGGGCACTCGAGGAGCACTCACCGATTCTCGAGTGAAATAATGACCCATTATTTGTTGTTAATAAATAGCTATTATTGGTATGAAATAAGGAATACTTTTTTTCACGCTACAGGTCGTGCGAGTTACCTGCTGCAGAAATGGTTCCCGAGCGAAGCGAGGGGACCATGTAAATACGGAAAAATAATTTACCGAGCGAAGCGAGGTGAATTATGTTCAGCAGGTAACGAGCGCACCTGTAGCGTGAAAAAACGGATTCCTTATGACAAACAATACGTAATTTTATTCCGGTTTACAAAGTAGGGGTAGTCCCCAAGCACAGGCCAAAAAACAGTGAGATGGGAGATCAGGAAAAATAAATACCACCCACATCACACGTATCATCTGTTACAGGAGCTAATCAAAAGAAAAAAAAGAACAACAACAAATGCCGAGGACAACGCTTAAGGCGAAGATGCAGGAGGCATACGAGAGCGGACTACAAGAGCTTCGCCTCTTACAAGCTCGAGTGAGCTCCAAATTTTTGTCCAGATTCCCACCCTCCCCACCTGAAATCCACCCACCACACAGGAATCCTCATACAGGTGCGCCGTGAAATAAGGTGACTTTTTTCACGCCCCACACAATTTACCCGTCATTTGCCGTGAAATAAGGTGACTTCTTATGCGGGTTATTCAATTTCGTACCATGAGGTCTCGGGATACGCAGAGCCCGGGATCACTGGTCAGCAGCAGCTCTTGCGTCCCAAGCTGGGAACTTCCAGCTGGCGCAAACCCTGGACCCACTGTACGCCTGGGATGCCCTGAGATGGAAGCATGCTGTGACGGACTTCAACGAGCGAGTGGACCTGAAGTACAAGCTCAACACAGACCAGCCCACCCAGCTCCCGCTCCAGCAGAAGCTCGCGGCGGCTATTGTTGATGCGCAGGCAGACAAGCTCATGCTGGCCTTGAGCACGAGGGACCGTGCCCGCATGAAGTCCCTTCTCCTCCCCATGTCCGGGGCGTACCTCACAGCGATCCCCTCCAACGCCAACATGTTCACCGACGCATTTTTTCACGAAAAATGGTCGGAATGTGACTTGAATGGGCTCTAATGGGTATATTATGCACATAACATACCTAAATTATGTCGATATTTCACCGGCGGAGCCGAAAAAATCGATTTTCAGGGTGTGCAAAACTGTAAAAATGACGAAAATCGGAAAAATGACGATTTTTTGGTCAAAATATTTTTCACAGAAAATCGAATTTTACTATTAAGATTGGCTTTGGGCATGACCCAGTAAGGTTACTATGGGCCCCATGGGACAAACATCCTTAGGTATGGTTATAAGCCATGATACGGCTATTGCTGGAAAAATAGCCGTAAATTGTGGTTGGTATTGATTTCAGAAATTATGTGATGCTTAGATCATGCCATAGACGCTTTTAATGGATTCATATGAGCTCATACTACCCATATACCCCTTCAGAAGCCCCTTTTGACTCTTATGAATATCCTTATATAGGCTTCCACTTGTGCAGAACCTTCTCAGTGTACAAGATGTTAGGTACAAAAAAACCATCATATTTTTTACACTACTGGCATGCTTCCCAGGACACGTCTGTACTCAGAACGTTGTAGAGAAAAAAGGCAACCAACGATTTCTAAAGCTACAGTTTCTGTACTTCATTGGTATGGAAGCATGAAGATTATATTCTTCTCACACAACTTTGTCAAACATGGCCAGCCTCGAAAGAGACTGGCCTTTTTTACGTTAGCACGATTGTCTTTGTGCACAAGAAGCAAACCCAAAAACACACCCAATTCACACCTGACCTAATGCACAAGTGCTTACTGCACCCCATTTTTATATCGCCTGCAAAACCATATTTGTGACACTTGTTCCCCTTCAGAAGCCACTGTTGACTCTGTCGAATATCCTTCTGTAGGATCACACTTAAGGATATTTTTATGTAGAACCTTCACAGTGACCAAGATGTCAGGTACGAAAAAGCAACCGTATTATAGACATTGACAGAAGGCTTCCCAGAACAAGTGGGTACCTAGAACATTGTAGAGAAAAAAGGCAACCAACGATTTCTAAAGCTACAGTTTCTGTACTTCATTGGTATGGAAGCATGAAGATTATATTCTTCACACAACTTTGTCAAAACATGGCCAGTTTCGAAAGAGACTGGCCTTTTTTACGTTAACACGATCGTCTTGTGCACAAGAAGCAAAAAAACCCACACAACAACAGCAGAAGTTTAGAACCACATTCAGACCCTGACCCAACTCCAACAAGGGGCCCCTGTCTTGTCAACCACCTTGTGCATATATACTGGACCCCAGAAATGGGACATCCGTTAAAATTGGATCGATACAGAGAAGATTAGCATGGTCCCTGCGCAAGGATGACACGCATTAATCGAGAAAGTATCAACTTTTTTTTTGTCCCCCGGATCACACGTATTTTTTACACTGGTGTCTTCTTCATGCTTCCCAGACCAACACATATGTGCAGACATACCCATCACCCACAGGCGGCAAGTGGCAGGCTGCAGTAACCCATTGAAATATTGGTTTCAAAAAACGACCATATGGTTTATGCTACTGGCATGCTTCCCTGAGCATATACATGTCGAAAGCTGTGTAGAGAAAAAGAGCAACCAACGATTTCTAAAGCTACAGTTTCTGTACTTCATTGGTATGGAAGCATGAAGATTACTCTTCTCACACAACTTTGTCAAAACATGGCCGGTTTCGAAAGAGACTGGCCTTTTTTACGTTAGCATGATTGTCTTTGTGTGTCTTTGTGCAAAGCAAAAAAAAAACACACAAGAAGTGAGGATCTTCAAAACCACGTTTTTGACCTGACCCACCTCCAACTAGACAACCCTGTCTTGTATTCCGACAATATGGTATCTATTGAGCCGGGATGTGTTGGCTGCATCCTGAAACCCCTAGCTTCTGGGGGGGCAAGCTTCTCCAGAACTGGGCACTCTTTGAGGTGGACCAAAGGCACCTTCAACTTCTGTGTTGATGTGTTGTCCGTGTTAGTCTACTGTCCTGTTTGCGGCCTTGGTGTAAACCAGGGCAACAATCAGAGTGAAATGGGGTGAACCGGGCCAGGCTGGTCTCACAGAGCAGCTCATAACTCCTGCAGTGGACAGTTCAAGGATCGCAGCACAGAGCAGAGTGAGGGTGTTTCCAACTCAATGGCTTGAACTGGAGAAGCGTTTCTTTTTTACATTTTTCCATGTGAACATTGTTTCCACATCACCATACACATGTGTTGTTGATACACCCCACCACGTTGCCCAGACCATTCCTACCCACATTATTCACCACAAGTGGCATGTTTACCAGCACATGTTGGTGCTTAGAGCAATGTTAAGAAAAAGGGCAACCAACGATTTCTAAAGCTACAGTTTCTGTACTTCATTGGTATGGAAGCATGAAGATTATATTCTTCTCACACAACTTTGTCAAACATGGCCAGCCTCGAAAGAGACTGGCCTTTTTTACGTCACCATGAGAAAAAACATTCACACATATGATGCATGTACAAAGTGTGTGTCACCCTGACCCACCTCCAACAAGACAACCCTGTCTTGTTTTCCCATACTCTCCCTATGTTTGGGTGCTAAGTTAGTGTGCTACTTCGAAACCAAACAACTCGTTCAGCAACAGCTAAAACTTGAAAAGACCTTTCTATTTAAGAAAATTCTTTACAATTTTTATGATGCGGTCCTGCTGTTGGGCCTGATATGGCCCAAGGCGGAACTACTTTCATATGATGTAAATCCCGTACGTTCGTACAGAATATTACCCATGATGATTATTCTTACATTAGCGTGTAACACTAATTCTGACTGCGTTCTATTTCACACTTCAAATATTAGAACTGGATGTGGGGCTGCCAGTTTACTGGTGGTCCCGATCCAGCACACAACGCAAGCACCCTTTTTTATATTTTCCCACCCAGCACCCCCCCTGTGTCTGTGTTGTTGCCTAAGCATCGCCTTTTACAGGCTTCCTTGCAGGGAGTGTTCGGTCAAGTGATAGTGATGAAGAAGGACAGGGGCGAGTTTTCTCGTGAAATGCTTTGAAGCCTCTGACATTGAGAGGCTCGCTCCGACCTCTGTTTTTAATAACCCACATCACAGTGGTAACCACTGTGTATGTATGGTATGTATGGTATGTTTGTTTTTGTTTTGTTAAAAAAGAGGGTATGCCACTCCTGGATGTTGTGCAGCTCCAGGGCAACATGTGTGAACGGACCAGGTTGCCCTGGCGACCCGTCACCCCAATGAGAAATTGCGTTAATATCATCAGTGCACAAGGCACTGTATCAGATATTAAGCTGATAAGAACAGATAATACACTTGATCTTAGCCAAAAGGCCGAGAAGGTATGACTTCTTTTTAGTCCATACCGAATTCGACACCCATGTACAGGGAAGCATGATTATGATCAATATTACTAGGAAACAACAAGGCAAGCAGATTACACACCCATGTCACAGGGAAGTAAGTGAAGGTGATGATCAATCTTATTAGTAAAAACAAGGCCGCCGAAGCAGCTACACAAATTGCCAATGTGGCAACGCCGAAGCGGCCCATGGCGGGAATTGGGTAGTTTTCAACCAGCAATCTCTCCACAGCGTCCCTATTTGGTCATTGCTTATGGAATTATCCCGAGCGCAAGAATACCTCCTTTTCTCCCAGTCCTGTCACAAAGCTATGTCAACAGGGAAGTGTGTTGGGGTGGTAACATAAAGACACCACGTAAAGCTAACACACCAAAACTACCACTACCAATGTGCCTCCCTGTAGACATCTGTGCAGCCGATAGGTGGAACAAACAAGGGCAAGACTGTACTCTACACAGGATCTGTTTTTGAGTGCATTCGTGTTGAAGATTGTTTTCTTCGGCACAAGACCAAAGCTGGATGATGACATAGGTTGGGCATGTGCAGCATGAGCACTTGCGATGATTGTAACAAAACCCACCCTGTACATTTTGTATGGGCCAGCGCCTTGTCAAAAAATTTCAACAAAAAAAATTTTTTTTTCGTGAAATTTTTGACCCCTGAGTGGGTCTTTGGGCCCAAAAAATGCAAAAAAAACTTGAAAAAAATCGACAAGTTAAAATTTCAACCAATACACCCTGTTTTTGACCATAAAATGAAAGAATCCACCCCATAAAGTAAAATTCCACCCCATAAAGCCACTTTATTTAACTCCAAAAATCAGGAGTACTCAAAATTATCACCATATGCAATAAAACTACCTTATCAACGCCAATATGGGCCATTTTTTCACTCTCGAATCGGTTCGTGCCCCTCTCGTGCCCTTCGGGCACTCGAGGAGCACTCACCGATTCTCGAGTGAAATAATGACCCATTATTTGTTGTTAATAAATAGCTATTATTGGTATGAAATAAGGAATACTTTTTTTCACGCTACAGGTCGTGCGAGTTACCTGCTGCAGAAATGGTTCCCGAGCGAAGCGAGGGGACCATGTAAATACGGAAAAATAATTTACCGAGCGAAGCGAGGTGAATTATGTTCAGCAGGTAACGAGCGCACCTGTAGCGTGAAAAAACGGATTCCTTATGACAAACAATACGTAATTTTATTCCGGTTTACAAAGTAGGGGTAGTCCCCAAGCACAGGCCAAAAAACAGTGAGATGGGAGATCAGGAAAAATAAATACCACCCACATCACACGTATCATCTGTTACAGGAGCTAATCAAAAGAAAAAAAAGAACAACAACAAATGCCGAGGACAACGCTTAAGGCGAAGATGCAGGAGGCATACGAGAGCGGACTACAAGAGCTTCGCCTCTTACAAGCTCGAGTGAGCTCCAAATTTTTGTCCAGATTCCCACCCTCCCCACCTGAAATCCACCCACCACACAGGAATCCTCATACAGGTGCGCCGTGAAATAAGGTGACTTTTTTCACGCCCCACACAATTTACCCGTCATTTGCCGTGAAATAAGGTGACTTCTTATGCGGGTTATTCAATTTCGTACCATGAGGTCTCGGGATACGCAGAGCCCGGGATCACTGGTCAGCAGCAGCTCTTGCGTCCCAAGCTGGGAACTTCCAGCTGGCGCAAACCCTGGACCCACTGTACGCCTGGGATGCCCTGAGATGGAAGCATGCTGTGACGGACTTCAACGAGCGAGTGGACCTGAAGTACAAGCTCAACACAGACCAGCCCACCCAGCTCCCGCTCCAGCAGAAGCTCGCGGCGGCTATTGTTGATGCGCAGGCAGACAAGCTCATGCTGGCCTTGAGCACGAGGGACCGTGCCCGCATGAAGTCCCTTCTCCTCCCCATGTCCGGGGCGTACCTCACAGCGATCCCCTCCAACGCCAACATGTTCACCGACGCATTTTTTCACGAAAAATGGTCGGAATGTGACTTGAATGGGCTCTAATGGGTATATTATGCACATAACATACCTAAATTATGTCGATATTTCACCGGCGGAGCCGAAAAAATCGATTTTCAGGGTGTGCAAAACTGTAAAAATGACGAAAATCGGAAAAATGACGATTTTTTGGTGAAAATATTTTTCACAGAAAATCGAATTTTACTATTAAGATTGGCTTTGGGCATGACCCAGTAAGGTTACTATGGGCCCCATGGGACATATACACCCGAATACCAGGCCGTATTTTCAAAAAGTTGATAATCCCAGTATATGGTATGGCCCTGTGGTACGAAATTTTTGGCCGAAAAAATCGACCAAAAAATCGTCATTTTTGGGGGTCACGGTGACAAAAAGTTGCATTTTTTCACGAAAAATGGTCGGAATGTGACTTGAATGGGCTCTAATGGGTATATTATGCACATAACATACCTAAATTATGTCGATATTTCACCGGCGGAGCCGAAAAAAAAAAATAAAGGGGACCATTTTTTACAGGGGACCATTTTTTACAGGGGACCATTTTTTACACATTACAACACACTTGTCCTTTCTTTTTACCCTCCCTCCCTCCCCCTTTCCTTTGTTTTATTGTGAGCCTTGTACGCCTCCACGGGGCGGTCCCTGGGCAACGGTTGAGGAGTGCAGGCCGGCGAAGCGCAAGGCGTAGTGTGTTTTGTCCTTCTTTGTTTTCGTTTTTTGGTTTTTGCTTTTTTAAAAATGAGGAGGAAGGCCCTTTTGGGGGCGTTGTGGGTGGTGCTGCATGTCTGCATCAGCAGCAGCAGCAGGAGCTACACCAGCAGCAACAACAAGAGCAGCAACAGCAGCAACAGCAGCAACAGCAGCAACAGCAGCAACAGCAGCAACAGCAGCAACAGCAGCATATACTACACCAGCTGCAACTGCAGCAGCAGCAACAACGGCAGCAACAGCAGCAACAGCAGCAACAGCAGCAACAGCAGCAACAGCAGCAACAGCAGCAACAGCAGCAACAGCAGCAACAGCAGCAACAGCAGCAACAGCAGCAACAGCAGCAACAGCAGCAACAGCAGCAACAGCAGCAACAGCAGCAACAGCAGCAACAGCAGCAACAGCAGCAACAGCAGCAACAGCAGCAACAGCAGCAACAGCAGCAACAGCAGCAACAGCAGCAACAGCAGCAACAGCAGCAGCAACAGCAGCAACAAAAGCAGCAACAGCAGCAGCAGCAGCAACAGCAGCAACAACATATGCTACACCAGCTGCAACTGCAGCAGCAGCAACAGCAGCAACAAGAGCAGCAGCAACAACAGCAGCAGCAACAGCAGCAACAGGAGCAACAACTTAAGCTGCATCAACAGCAGTAGCAGGAGCCCCCTTCCCCCCCTTTTTTTACCCCAAAAAGAGGCCTCTTGAGCCCAACAACCCAAGCAGCTGCAGCTTTGATAGCAGCAACAAAAACGTGTGTGGAGGCAACAAAGCAAAGAACTGTTGTCATAACAACCCACACCCCCCTTCCCCCCATGATATCCCCAAAAAGAGGCAATGTATGCCCAACCACATCAGTGGCTGCAACTGTGATAGCAGCAAAAACGAAATCTTCGGAGTCCTGGGTGGGGTCCCAGTATCACCCCTGGTGTGCAGCAGCAGCAGTTCCAAAGGCCTTTACAGCAGCAGTTCCAACAGCAGGCTCTACAGCTTTTTCACCAGCAGTTCCAAAGGCTTCTGCAGCAGCGGTTCCAACAGCAGGTCCAACAGCAGTTCCAACAGCAGGCACAACAACAGCAGTTTCAACAGCGGTTCCAATGGCTTCTGCAGCAGCAGTTCCAACAGCAGGCTCTACAGCTTTTTCACCAGCAGTTCCAAAGGCTTCTGCAGCAGCGGTTCCAACAGCAGGTCCAACAGCAGTTCCAACAGCAGGCACAACAGCAGTTTAAACAGCAGGTCCAACGGCTTCTGCAGCAGCAGTTCCACGAGCGTTTCCAAAAGCAGTTCCAGCAGCAGTTCCAACAGCAGGCACAACAGCAGTTTCAACTGCAGTTCCAAAGACTTCTGCAGCAGCAGCTCCAACGGCAGGTCCATCAGCAGTTCCAACAGCAGGCACAACAACAGCAGTTTCAACAGCAGTTCCAATGGCTTCTGCAGCAGCAGTTCCACGAGCGTTTCCAAAAGCAGTTCCAGCAGCAGTTCCAACAGCAGGCACAACAGCAGTTTCAACTGCAGTTCCAAAGACTTCTGCAGCAGCAGCTCCAACGGCAGGTCCATCAGCAGTTCCAACAGCAGGCTCAACAACAGCAGTTTCAACAGCAAGGACTTCTGCGGCAGCAGCTCTAACGGCAGGTCCAACAGCAGTTCCAACAGTAGGCTTAACAGCAGTTTCAACAGCAGTTCCACAGACTTCTGCAGCAGCGGTTCCAACAGCAGGTCCAGCAGCAGTTCCAACAGCAGGCACAACAACAGCAGTTTCAACAGCGGTTCCAATGGCTTCTGCAGCAGCAGTTCCAACAGCGTTTCCAAAAGCAGTTCCAGCAACAGGCACAACAGCAGGCACAACAGCAGTTTCATCAGCAAGGACTTCTGCGGCAGCAGCTCCAACGGCAGGTCCATCAGCAGTTCCAACAGCAGGCTCAACAACAGCAGTTTCAACAGCAGTTCCAATGGCTTCTGCAGCAGCAGTTCCAACAGCGTTTCCAAAAGCAGTTCCAGCAACAGGCACAACAGCAGGCACAACAGCAGTTTCATCAGCAAGGACTTCTGCGGCAGCAGCTCCAACGGCAGGTCCATCAGCAGTTCCAACAGCAGGCTCAACAACAGCAGTTTCAACAGCAGTTCCAATGGCTTCTGCAGCAGCAGTTCCAACAGCGTTTCCAAAAGCAGTTCCAGCAACAGGCACAACAGCAGGCACAACAGCAGTTTCATCAGCAAGGACTTCTGCGGCAGCAGCTCCAACGGCAGGTCCATCAGCAGTTCCAACAGCAGGCTCAACAACAGCAGTTTCAACAGCAGTTCCAATGGCTTCTGCAGCAGCAGTTCCAACAGCGTTTCCAAAAGCAGTTCCAGCAACAGGCACAACAGCAGGCACAACAGCAGTTTCATCAGCAAGGACTTCTGCGGCAGCAGCTCTAACGGCAGGTCCAACAGCAGTTCCAACAGTAGGCTTAACAGCAGTTTCAACAGCAGTTCCACAGACTTCTGCAGCAGCGGTTCCAACAGCGTCTCCAAAAGCAGTTCCAGCAGCAGTTCCAACAGCAGGCACAACAGCAGTTTCAACTGCAGTTCCAAAGACTTCTGCAGCAGCAGTTCCAACAGCAGGTCCAACAGCAGCACCAACATCAACAGCAGACGCAGCAACAACATCAGCGACAACAACCTAGGGGGTGGTGAGCGAGGTATGCTGGTGTTCGGGGTCAGCCTTGCGGGGCGAGAAGGACAGAGTGGCTGTGTGATGATGCGGGTGTGGCAAAAGGGGTGTGTACAGATAGAGTTTTGGTTCGACTGGTGGTGCAACCTCTGGGAAGTCTTCACCTCCTTGCGTCAGCCTGACCCCTGCTGGGTAGCCGAGGCACCTGAGTGGGGAGTGTTTGTGTCGTTCGCGGTCCTGGATCTGTGGAAGGACAGACGCGCCCCTACCCTCAGTCATCTCATTTTGTGGCTGGTGGGCAGGAGGACCAGGAGGACGCGACGAGGACACCGGTCCTTGAACTGGACCAAGTCACAGGCGGGCAGGCTCCGTCGGCGCAAGGCGCCCTGCAATCGTCCGCCCTCCCCGGCAGCGCACCCAGTTTTCCGCAGGATCAGGGTCGCCGATGCGTTGAGAGGTGCTTTGCAGTGTGTGGCCATCTGGGTTCTGGTTTTTGTGGGGTCTGAGCTTGGGAGGTCAGCGCCACATGCTTTGGGTTGTGCGCTGTTTCGGGACGCGGAGGTGCTGGGGGTGGGTCTGCTGCGGGGACTGTGCCGCGCACGCAGGGGGTGGCGGTGGCTGGAAGGGGCGAGCGAGCGAGTGCACCGATGGACCGGAGGGATCCGAGTGGCTGCCAGCTTGGTGAGAGCCAGTGTGATGGGGGTGGGTCAGTTGTCGGTGCGTGCAGCCGAGTGGGTGTGGGTTGCGATCGGCACCCCGAAGCAGGAGAGTCGCTCCGGGCGGAGTACGACAGGCAACGCTGCGAGAGGCATTACGCCTTCGCAGCTAAGCATGAGTCGGAGCAGAAGGCGACCACTCTGTTGTTGACGGCGGTGAACCTCTCCCGACAGCTGGAGGCAGAACGCATGGTGGCATACGGGCGGTGCTTTGGGGTGGTGTGCGAAGGGCGGCTATTCCTCCCCTGCCATGCGGTGCGGAGAGCGGTGGGCGACGACCCTGAAGGACTCGAACCTGACTGTGTCGGCGACTGGATGGCTCTCTTTGGTCCTCAAGGTGCTTCTCCGTGCCCGGGCGAGTTCCTGTACTGCTGGGCGACACAGCAGCCGTGGAGTGGGAACGGGGAGGGGGACGGTGATTGCCCGGAGTCGGTGGTCGCCCGTCAGGCGGTTAGGAAGATAGCAGGGGAGGCCGGATACTGCGATACCTGGGGCAAGACCAGCGCGGTCATCGTCGTTCGGGAAGGCAGGGTCAGCTGGGGAACCCCTTCTCGGGATCAGCTGGAGGAGGAGGTGGGGCGACAGGCCGAGGCGGCAGACACCGAGGTGCGTGTGAAGGTGGAGGAGATGGATGATGATGAGCAGGAGCAGGAGGAGGACCTCGACACCGCGATGGAGGGGGCGGATCGCTCGCTTTCTCTGTCAGTGGAAGGCATCCCTGACCAGAAGAAGCAAGCGAGGGTGAGGGAATTGCTGAGGGCGCAGAGCGAGGCTTGGATGTGGACGGAGGAGGAGCGGACGGAGAGGGGGGGTCTTTTCCCGTGCCTCACCATGGGGTCGCCGGTGCCTTCTTCTGTGACGAAGTGGATCTCCCTGTTCCACTACCGTCAGGGAGAGAAACAGGATGGCAGACCCTTGTTGTCACTCCCCCTCTCTACCGCTACTTTCACTCAGTGGTATGAGGTGATGAAGGTGGTGGGTTTGCATGAGTGGTCGGTTCAGGAAAAGTGCAAGGCAAAGTCGACGTTGCATGCCCTGACGGACAACCGGAGCAGTAGGGGGCAGGCCTTTGCAGCGGAGAGTACAAGGAGGGAGAATGAGGCACGAGCGGCTCGAGAGGGAATAGGCCGACAACCTCAAGCCTCCTCTTCTTCTTCTTCTTCTTCCTCCACCTCTGCAGGCCGTGGCACTACAACCTCCATCGCCCAACCTGCAGTCTCCACTTCTTCCTCCTCCTCATCGGCAGGCCGTGGCAATGCAACCTCCTCCGCCCAACCTGCTCCTTCCCCAGCTCCCAAAGGACCCCAGCGCCAGGCAGCTCAGGGTAGGTCCAACACGTCGAACGTGTTCACCGACGCAGTGGCACAAGCGACGCAGCATGTGCTCTCGCCCCAGGAGGTGCAGAGAGGGCGCAATGGTCGCGGTGGTGGACAGAAGGGGAGACAGAGCGGAGGAAGGAAGGGGAAAAAGGGGAATAAAAAGAATTAGAGAGTTAGAGAGTTAGAGGGTGAGAGTGTGTGTGTAGAAGCGTGTAGAGAATGACAGTTTGCCCCATGTTTATTTTTAACCCTTTTTATTTTGTGTTTTTGGTTCTTTTCATCCTTTGGGGTTTGCCCCCCCCTTTCCCCCCTTTCCGCCCCCCTTCCTATTTGTTAATATTTTTGGTTGGCTGCTGGCTAGGACGGGTCTACCCCAGCGACGGCCCTTACCCCTTGGACGAGGCTCTGAGGGTAGAGGGCAGTCTCGGAGTAAGACCTGTCTAAGAGCCAGGCCAGTGGCATCAGGAGCCATTGGGCCACTTTTATAGATTGTGCAGTAGAGTAGAGTTTGTACAGAACTCTTGTCCTTTGAGTTCCTTTTTTCACTCCTTTAGTTTTTCATTTTTACCTTGTGAAGGTCAATTTAAATTTTTCATTTTTCAAAACCACCACAGGTAAGCACGAGACCCACCATTGTTGTTGTTGATTTTGTTGTGCGTTATTGTTGTTTTCCCCTTTGGGTGTCAGTCAGTCGGGTCAGGTCACACTTGCTGAAGTTCTCAAAAATTTTCACCAAAAAGAAAACTACTAAAAAGATTATGGAACTTCCTTTTTATTTGTTTGTGTGTTACAGAGGAAACGGCTCACTCAATCCCCTCCTTCTCCTCCCCTCCCCTCCCCAAGACAAAGCAAAATAAAACTACACCGGTAGACAGAGCAACCCTCCCGTCCCATCCCCTCCCCTTTTCCTTTTGGGAAAAATTGCACTCACATACTACCCTTTTGCTTATTTGCAGGGAAGTGTTGGTTGTAGTTGTCCCACATGCTTTCTATTTTAGTGCCACTAACTGTGTTTTCAGGCACTGTCTTGCCAGTACAATAGTAAAGTGCCCTTGTCTGGACATCTAGCTGTTTACATACTCGCTTGACTAGTAAGTACCCCCTCTGTCACTGGATGTAGATAAAAAAAGCGAGCCTAGGGCTAAGTTGAACAACACCAAAAATATATCCGTTTCGCTTGATCAGATCTCGACCGTTTGTTGCATTGCACGCTTCCACCTGCCGACACTCTTTTTTTTTTTTTTTTTTTTTTTTTTTTTTTTTTTTTGAAAAAATTGATTGTTTCCAGCACACGCGGACTGTGTCAGTGTGTGATGGTATATGATTATTGCCTGAAGTACAGAAAATGGGAGTGTCGGTGGCGGAGCACAAAAGAGGTAAAATGAAAAACATATCGGGTGGGGTCTCTGATCTAATCTGTGCGACGAATATATTTCCCCTAACACGCCATGTTTGGCCAGGGCCTCTCCAGCGCGTCAGTTGCAAAATATATCCGTTTCGCTTGATCAGATCTCGACCGTTTGTTGCATTGCACGCTTCCACTCAGGACCCTAAGGACCCTCGGATCGAAGGGACGCCGCGCGAACGATGGATGGGATTACGCTCCGCTGCTAAACCGGTAGTGTGATCGGGTAGTCTGCCACCACGCCTCTCGTATACTTGTCTGCTCTTTGCTCCAACGTCGGTACCCATTCACATGCGACTTGGATGCGGGCGCCGGCCGCTAGGGTGAAAAGTTCGGCGATCACGAAATTTGAGCGGTAGTCTGAAGAGTGGCCCCTCTGGAGGCTGTGTACAGCCGGGAGGTTGTCGACCATCAGCCTGAGTCGCGTAGTATGTACCGATCTTGCCGCAAGTGCTACGGCCTGCTTTGCCGCGTAAAGTTCCTTTCTGTATATGTGCCAGTGTTCCTGCTCGTTAGAGAAATCCGCCTGTGACACCTGCTGCGGTTCTGACTCAAGGATCGCCGCCCACGCCTTCGAGGAAGCATCGGACCATGCTGTGATAGATGATGTTGGTCCCCGTTCAATCCATGGATTTTCCTCAATACGTATCGTCCTCTCCTTTACTTTCTTCACCACCGAAGGGCGCACTGCTGTAGGCGTGTCCCATGCAGCCGTGTTGTATAAATCTCGAGCGATGTCTCTCATGAAGCTCAGTGTCGCGGGTAGGAAACATAGAAAAGAGTTTGTAATGTATGAGTGCCACACCATGCCCCCGACCACCTTGTAGATTTCCCTAGGGGTTGCCATCCCTCCGGTTACCTTCGCGTGTGCACTATTCGCCAAAAATTTCTTAATCCATTCCGGGTCTGAACGATATATATGATGTCTGAGGTCGAAAGAGACGCCGAAAGTTTCAAAAAGTTGTGTGGGGACCCCGTAGCCTTTCTCGTCCAAAGTCATCTTCGCGTCCACAGCGTTGCATCGGGAGATGAATTTTTGAAACTGCTTGGTCGCCTCATCCTCCGTGTCTGCGGTGACAATGAAGTTGTCAATCCACGTGACGCCCTCTGACGGTGGCAACAGTACTCTCGCCGCTCGGTTCGCAATGCACGGGGCGAACTTCCACCCCATGCACAAAGCTTTTAGTCTTGTGGTCACGAACTTTCCTCGCTGTGGTGCTACTTTTACCCCGAAGAAGTCCCTGATATCTGGGTGCACCGGAAACTGGTAAAACCAGCTCTTCCCGTCTGTATTCACCACCCAGTTGGCTTGTAGAATCTGATGTATCACCTGGGGCATTCGCGGGAGCCACATGTCCGGTGGGTGCCGCATGCAGTCGTTTAGCTTTCTGCCGTCCAGAACAAACCTTCTCCCTCCCGACTTCTTCTCCACTGTGAATCCATGCAGTACGACGGTGGGTTCCTGATCCACTTCCTCCAACACGTTATAGTCCTTCAGCGCTTTTAGATGGTGCATGAGATTTCGTGATATCTTTTTCCGGAAATGTGCGTCGTATCTGACGTTCTCTAGAGCCCCTTCCAGGAACTGCGTGTAAAAGCTTTTTGGATCTGTGATCAGATCAATCACTCCCTGCAGTTCACCTGTCACGTCCAACTCCTGCAGCTTTCGCATGTCCATGAAACCGGCGCATATGGGCGCGATGTAGTCGTCTTCTGGAATACCGCGCACACGGGGTGGTCTGCACAGCTTTCCATTCACCGACACTGCGAGGACATCGTTGTATAGCGCCTCCAAACCCGGCCCCATGTCTTTTTCGTCCTCTGGATTGTAGCGTGTCTTTTCCCCTGGGATCCATGGTACGCCAGGTATCTTCCCCTGGAGCAAGTACTTCACATGGCTGCCTGCAGCTGCTGCGACATGGTTGCCGTCACGTCCACCCTCTGTAGTCCCGCTTCTGCGACGTACCGAATCAGAGACTCCGTTGTTTGGTGACGGGTGAGGAGGCATATTTCGTCGAGGGACACCTTCTGTTTCAGGAGGAACTGCGCAGCCCCTCTTCTCAGTGAGTGCGACGACAGCTCCCTGTTGACTCTCTGTAGTGCGGCTCCGAGTTGGTGCGATGTTATCCCTGGTGGGAAAATCAAACCTTGCTGATCGCGGACGGCTTGCAGTCGTTGCACTAAAATTTCCTGCGCTGCTTTTGTGAGATGGTGGCCCGTGAAGCGACCCAGCTGGAAAGGATCTCCTTTGGTCTCCCTCCAATGCACTGCCACCACTCCGTCTGGTCTGATGGTGATCTCCTGCTTTTTGAGTCGCAGCACGTCCGACGCCCTCCCCGCCGTCACCCAACACATAGCCAGTGCTAAACGGATCAACGGCTTCTTCTCCAGCTCGATCGCCGATGCAACTTCGGAGGGACGTGCCGGCTTGGCCTGCTTGCCCGGCATCAGTGCTCCCATCCTTCGCAGACTCCGACGGTAATCCTGCACCATTTGGGACTCCGCCAGGCGTGCGTCCCCTGTCCGCCGTAACGCCGCCGCCACGTCCATCGTATACTGCAGCGCCGAACTCTCCGTGACTCCGTCTAAAGACCTTTTCTTTTCCACCCAATATATGAGCGCCACTTCGTGTGAGATTGTGCATGCGTGTTTCTCCTCCCAAGCGTTTTTGAATTCGAAGTATCGCCGACACGTGCTTTGGAGGCTCTTCCAGGAGGACTCCGCTAAGCATCGGGCGAGGGTTGTCTGGGTCGATTGAATTATTGTATTTTCCTGTTTGTTTGTGAGGGGGGTCTCGTGTTGTCGTTTTCTGCCTCTTTCGCTGGGGGGAGGAAAGAGCATCTGCGCGTAGGGCAGTCAGTTCTTCCCCCCGCGTCCCCCCTTTCCCTGGTTCTCGGTGCGTCGATCGTTGGTGCGGTCGTAGTCCCTCTTCCTGTCGTTTTGGTTTGTGTCCCCTCGGTAACCCCCCGTAGTGCCTCGGTCGTTGTTTCGGTTGTTCTCCTTCTTTTTATTCTTCCCCGCCTCTACCAACTGCTCCAACATACGTGCCTGCAGCTGCACGGTGAAAGCTTCGGGGAGATAGCCGTTTGCCCTCTTCTCGTACGTCAGACGGATGTTCCTGCCGTATATGCCCAGATGGGTGGAGGCGGACATGGTCACCACTACCTTGTGCAACATCGTCATCGTCCCCCCGTTGTCTGCTGGGTTTGGTTTTAAAGCGTTTAGAGTGGTGTCGAGGAAATCGAAATTGCGTCTCATCTCTACCTCGTGCTCGCGGGCGAAATCAAGGTTTGAGGGCAATGCGTATTCTTTGAAAACTTTGCTGACTTCCGTCCTGATTAGTGTCTTCACCTGGGGTACGTGTACGTTTTTCCATGTCCCGACCACCTCTGCATGGAAACCTTGGGGTAATGCGAGGTTTCGCTGTTCCTCCAACGCCGTCATCCTGCCGTTCAACGCAACCATCTGGTCCCTCATCTGCATCAGGATCACCATCATGTCCTGCTGTTGTGCGTTCTGTGGTTGTTGCTGCTGTTGTGCTGCGTTCTGTTGTGCTGGGATATCCGGTGCCGGGTCAGAAGCGTTGCTCACGGCGTCGTCCAGTGGGATCGCGAAAGCGCGTATCCACTCACACACTGGACACGACCACCCCAACTCCAGAATGCCATCCGTGAACTCCGTGCGTGTTTGGCCCTGCGGGAGTACGTTGCGGATGCATGTCACCGTAGTGCGGTGGCCGCAGCGCCAGCAGTTTGCGCCTCCTCCGTGCACCGTGGCGCAGCTCGGGAACACGCATCCTGCCGCCGCCTCAGCCGGCTGCCCCTCTGCTCTGCCCACCTCCACCTGCGCCCACTCAACGTCGTGCGCGTTGGCGGGAAGTCGTCCCGGGTAAGGGCCATGTTGGCGGTTTGAAAAAGGGCTCGTGGTCCCTAGGCTCGTGGTCCTGAAAAGGGCTCGTAGTCCCGTGGCTTACAAGCCTAATTATTATTGATGTCCGCTTTTCGTCTTTTTCCTGCTCGTATTTGGCTCACAGGCCGTATTATTATTGGTGTCCGCTTTTCTTTTCTTTTCTGCTAGTATCGGGGCCGGATTATTATTGATGTCCGCTTTTCGTCCTTCTTCTGCTAGTACTGGTCCACAGCCGAATTATTATTATTGATGTCCGCTTTTTCGTGCACAAATTTGGGTCTCTCTGCTGTTGCTTGTAGAAATATTTTTGTTCGCGTGTGCTGGTTTTTTTTTTTTTTTTTTTTTTTTTTTTTTTTTTTTTTTTTTTTTTTTTTTTTTTTTTTTTTTGAAAAAATTGATTGTTTCCAGCACACGCGGACTGTGTCAGTGTGTGATGGTATATGATTATTGCCTGAAGTACAGAAAATGGGAGTGTCGGTGGCGGAGCACAAAAGAGGTAAAATGAAAAACATATCGGGTGGGGTCTCTGATCTAATCTGTGCGACGAATATATTTCCCCTAACACGCCATGTTTGGCCAGGGCCTCTCCAGCGCGTCAGTTGCAAAAAAAAAAAAAAAAAAAAAAAGGGACCATCATGGGCCCACCCGAAGCAGTGGGACGGGCGTTGAAGCTGGTGCAGGAGCGGAGCCTGGCGATGGGTCTGCGGGTGAAGCTGGCGAAATGCGAGGTGATTGCGCTAGGACAGCAGACGCCACGTGACCTAGCACAGGCGGGCTTGCCAGTGTGTGCCCATGGATACCCGGACGACGGTGCGTGCGCAGCATGTGAGGGCAAGGCCATGAAGGTGCAGTACGGTGGGTTCGCGTTCTTGGGGGCGCCTATCGGTGACGACGAGTTTTGCGAGTCCTACATGGACAAGCAGGTGAAGGAGTTCGCTGAGCAGCTCCGCCTCCTCAAGGACCTCAAGGACGTACAGGTCGGGTTGACGCTTCTTCGCCAGTGTGAAGGCTTCGCGAGGATGGTGTTTTACATGCGTGCTATCGGACATGCGTGTACTCATCAGTACCTCAAGGAGTACGACAAGGAGGTCGACGCTGCGCTCGCCTCGTTGATGGGTGACACGGAAGGGCTTCTCCCAGAGATGGCACGTCGTCAGGCAGCACTTCCCTGCAGAGCTGGAGGCATGGGAGTCCGTCGCATCCGTGACCACTGGACGGCCGCGGCGATGGGGTCGCGGAGCGGGCTACATGAGTTGTGTAAGGTGCTAGACCCGGAGTTCCAATGGGATGCGGAAGGGTGGAAAGAGACTGCGACGGAGCACAACCGACATGTAGCAGAAGCAGACAAAGTAGACCCTCTGGTGAGACCAGCCACCCCTGTGCGACAAAGGGAGCTATCGGCAGGAATCCTCGAAGAACAGCTGCGGCGACTGTACCTGGAGGGTGATGCGGCTGATCGGGCACGGATGAACTCCCTCTCCCTTCCGCATGCAGGCGCGTGGCTCATGGCGCCCCCAACGTGGGAACATCACATCCCCCCGGAGCAGTTCCAGGCGGTCTGCAGGATCCGCATGCACCTACCTCTCTTCGCAGACGGGGTCCAGTGCAGGCAGTGTGGGCAGGCCATGGACGCGAGAGGCGACCACATTTTCGCCTGCAAGATGGGAGGACACCGCATTCTGAGGCACAACGCAGTACGCGACTTCGTCTACTCCGTTGCGAACGAAGCAGGTCTAGGCCCCACTCTCGAACCCCAACACCTGGTACTGGGGAACAAGAAGCCAGCAGACCTCTTCCTGTCCACGGGGGTGGGCGAGTCGCGGGGCCGGGCCATTGACGTGACAGTGTGGACCCCGACGTGCAAGTCGATGGTGCAGGGTGCTGCGGTGGCCAAGGGGTACACGGCAACGAAGGCGGAGGCGGCGAAGAGGGGGAAGCACCAGGCCGCCTGCATTGCTGCACGGATCACCTTCACTCCATTCGCGTTGGAGACGACGGGAGGGTTCGGGCCTGCGGCATCCACAATCTGGACGCAAATGCTACGCTTCGCAGCCGACAGGAAGCTGGGCAGCAAGCAGGAGATGTCGCGTCGTTGGGCGTGGGGGATGGGCACTACGCTGCAGCGGATGATTGGCAAGTCAGCGATGGACAGAGGGTGTCTGCGCGGGGACACAGCAGGCGCGCTCAGGGAGAGGATAGAGGTGGACGTCGCGCCGTTGCCAGGTGAGGACGAACACTTCCGACTTCCTCCCGACCACCTGCCTCCCATAGATTATGCACCAGACGACGGTCTATTCGATATCGACGTGTCCGCACTGAACCCCGAAGAGCCTGCGGAGCACCCTGACCCTCCACCTTGCCCTAACCCGGCGGATGGGAGCGCAACTCGACCACAGACGTTCCACGAAGAACTTTGGAACACCCTCGGGATGACAGTCCCAACGGTAACAGTGCCGTTCACTGTCGGGGACTGCGCCTTTGATGCAGTCAGGTGGCTGCTACGGGAGTGGAGGGACATCTCCTCTGGGGACCTGCGGAAGCTTGCAGTGACGAGGGTCAAGCAGGACAGGGACCTGGCGAACTCGGCGGAACCGACTTTCGGGTCGTGGGTGCGCTGGATGAGCGTGGAGGGGAGTCCGGACACTCGTTCGTGGGCGGACGTGACGGCGTTGGCTGGTCTCTCCCGTGCATTACAGATAGTTGTGGCGGTGGTGCGGGCGGACAGCAAGACGACATTCCTGAGACCGGCGGCAGCCCCACGAGGTGCGATAGCCCTGCTACACGAAGGACCGGTGGGCGCCGGGCACTACTCCCCTCTAGTGGTAGGTGCAGTGGCGAGGGGGATGATGATGAAGATGGAGCCACAAATCCCCCCTGTGGAGATGCAGTGCATGAACACCGGAACGCTGTCGTACATGGGTGACAGGCAGGATAGAGACGGAGAGATGGTGACGTGCGAGGGCTGCGCTGCGGTATTCGAGGACAGCATTGCACATTGGTTCTGTTCGGCGTGCCCACTCAAGTGGTGTACTAATGAGGCCTGCGCAGGGGAGGGCGCTAAATGTGCAGCACGCAGGCGCAGAGCCACCACCACTCCTTCTACATCGACCACCAGCCAGGGAGGTAGCTTTTACAACAACAGCAACCCAGCACCCCCACTGGCCGAGGTAGAGATTAAGGAAGAGGAGTTGGATGAGGCCTTCGAGTCCAGCCGCATGGAGATGGAAAGGCGCAGCAACAGCAACAGCAACAGCAACAACAACAACAACAGCAACAACAACAACGACACCAACACTGACAACAACGACGACGACGTTGCCGACACCAACCACGACACTAACATGACCGAGAACGCCGCACCGACAATGACCGCAATGAGGACCAGCTTTCAACAACAAAAGCCATCAGCTATCCTGTGCGAATTAAAGGAGGGGTCGGCCAAAAAGGGTGCATGGAAGGAAGCATCCGCCAGGAAGAGGAGGGAACAGGCGGAGCAGCGCGTCGCCGAAAAACGCGCAGAGAAGGCTGCGGCCAAAAGGCGAGCACCCACCGCCCACCCAGCAGGATCTGACGCCCCTGTGGAGGTAGCTTCCTGTGCGAGGTATGGAGAGACTGTGCCCGCCAGTGTAGATGAGTGGCGGAGGCACTTCTACCCCGAGCGTGGGCAGAAGCAGGGCAGCACCCCCCTGAGTCCGGAGAGAGCGCTGCAGGACCTGCAGGAGTGGTGGGAGGAGAGGCAGGTGAGCGGTGACGGGAGACGGGAGAAGAGAGAGACGGAGCGGTTCCGGAACGCCAAGGAGCTGCTCCGTAGGATGGCTGCTTAGGAGGAAAGCGGCCAGCATTAGATTCGTTTTTAGACCCCCCCCCCCCCCCCTAGGGGGGTCCGTCCGGCCGTTTTTGCTGTCCCAAACCACTTTTTTTTGTAATAACCCGCGAAAAACCCGAAAAAACACCTCAAAACACCCCCAAACCCCCAAAAAATCACCCAAAACCACGAAAAACACACTTTTGAGCACTATTTCGCACTTTTTTCTGATTTTTTTGGTGTTTTTTTCCGCTTTTTCCGCTTTTTTCCATGGAATTATACCCCCTAATATGCCTATAGAATCCCTGTACTGCTCACTGAGACAGCATAGCGACCAGAGGCTCCTTATTCATCGTACCGGTGTCTTCGCCGTCAAGGGGTGCACAATCTGCCGCAAATTCCTGCATCTCTGTCTTTGTGAAGAGATGAAGCACTTTAGTGTTGTACTTTTCAAGTTGCTACTTCTGGGTACTTTGCATGGACCTGCCTTTGTGGTGCGCTTGGTGTATCCTGCGGCAAGTTCTTCCCTTGAGAGATACGGAACCCAACCTAGACTGTAGAGGATGTCTAGGTTTCAGCGACAGTGGGTCGGTGTTGTCGGGGTGCTGGCTCCTTCCGTGGTGGCTTGCAACTTGGTCAAGGACACCGACAATGGATTCGCACGAATCATTGGTCATAGGAGGAGGCAAGGAAGGCTTTACTGCACTTAGGCACAGGGTACGTTCTCATTTTCAGGGACCAAAAAGCCCCAGTAAGTGTTGCAAGTGCGATTTTCCACAGCTCGGGAGGTCTGTCAGGCAGTTCGGAGGGATTTAGACACTTCTGCGACTGCCTGAATACGCCTTTTAGGGTTTTTATTTTGGGTGCGAAATACGTCAAAAGGATGGGGGGAAATACCGTTATTTTAAGCGTTGCAGACACAAAAACACCCTCAAAAACCCCCCAGGGACCCCAAAAAGCTGCAAAATCCACACATTTCCACCTCGGGACCTCATTGGAGGTGGACCGAGGTGGTTTTTTGGTGTTTTGAATGAATTGGTATTATTTTTTTTTGGTAAATAAGTGGTCTTCTGCTAGGCGTTGCATAGCCGTTGCTTAAGTGTTGCATAAGTGTTGCATGGCCTATAAAACCCTCCCAAGTGCCCAAAATGATATTTTTCACCCCACATGGGGTCTGGGGGACATTTTCCTGGGTGTTTGGACACCATTCCGACTACCTTGGCACTTTTTTGGGGGTTTTCAGGTACAAAAAAAGTCAAAAAAGTGACTAAAAAAAGGGTACTTTTAAGCGTTTGGGGCACACACACCCACTGCAAAATGCATCTGGGGCCCACACAGGACCCCTAAAAGCTGTAAAAACTATATATTTCCACCCTGGGACCCCACCGGATGTGGACTGGGGTGTTTTTCGGGTGTTTAGAAGGATTTTTGTCTGATTGGGGAATTTTTTTGGTAAGTGTTGCATTTTGGCCCATGTTGATGACGATTTGATGACGCTATTTTTGGAGATTTTTCACAAAAAACCGATTTTTTTAAACCAGGAAAGTCTCTGTAGAGGTTGTCAGGTGGTTTAATGGGATATTTTCGTGATCCCCAGGGCGATTTGCGGCCAGGTACGACCTTTTTAGTGGGTTTCTTCACCTAAATTTCAAAAAAATGGGTTTGGGACAGCAAATCCTTAAGGAATTCCTTCTACGTGGACCCCCCTACCCCCCCCCCCCCCTTTTCTTTTGTGTGTAGCAACACTCGTTTCTTCCCTTTTCTTTTCCCCCACCCCTCTTCTTTAGAGACCTGTTTGTCTAGATTTTTGCTGAACTGCATCTAGTCCTCGCTCAGAATGGCCGTGAGTGACGCAAGGACTCGTGAGTAAGATGATGTGTTTGGTAATCTGTGAATTCCCTTTCCCCTCCCCCCCCCCCCCCCCCCCCCAGCCCCTCCCATACGAGTTCCATGAGTGACCGCTAATGGCGTTAATTACCCTATCAAAAAAGACTACAAGGACAAAAAGAACAAAAAGGACGCTTGTTGTGACAAGAACGGAACTTCGTATTGTAAAAAGAAAACATCCCCCCCCCCCCTCCAGAACCAGCTGGGTACCAAACTGGAACGCTAAGTAAAACCACACTGACTGGACAGTCTGTCTTCTCCCCTGCCTCTCCCATGTTAATACTCCATTTTTCCTCAATTGTCAATGGTGCTGACTGTGCTGATGACAATAACAATCCATCTCTAGTTTTGTTCACTTTTGTGCCTCGTTCTAACTAACCGGCACTGTACAGATTGTAAGACATCTGGCCCTCGCTTCGCTCGGACCAAGTGCTTTTCATGTGCATAGTAAACGTACCCCCCTCGCCCTGTCCAGTTTGATGTGGAAAAAAAAAAAAAAAAAAATAAAAAAAAAAAAAAAAAAAAAAAAAAAACAGTGCGTGAGGTGCTTACAAAAAAAAAAAAAAAAAAAAAAAAAAAAAAAAGCCGAAAAAATCGATTTTCAGGGTGTGCAAAACTGTAAAAATCACCAAAATCCCAAAAATCACGATTATTTTTGAAAAATATTTTTTTCAAAAAAAGCGATTTTAAAATATTGGTTTGGCTTGTGCGGGGACCTGATACTGGGGCAATATACCCTGTGGGACATACTGGGCCCTATGCAAGGCCGATGTTTCAAAAATATGGTTGCCCCGGTAGACGGTATGGCCCTGCTGGTCAGTGCATCCGGCCAAAAATCATGTAAAAATCATGATTTTGGGGTGTGGCACCCTATGGGCGCATATATCTGGGGGTGTGAAATATGCATGGAATCGACCTATTGGGGGTGTTATAGGTCCTGGGGGCCCACATGGGTCATATTTCACGCTATTGGGTCACGGGAAAGTGATTTTGACATTTTTTCATCGATTTTAGCTGTGACAACCCTTCAAAAACACTGATTTTGGGGTGTTTCTGAGACGGTACGCTATACCCAGGGTCATATTAGGTATTAGTCCGGTCGACTTTTTGAAAAAACGACCCCGCAATGGACTCAGGGGTGCCAGATAGTGTATATGCACCAAAATGGATTCACGGGAAAAGTCAAAATCGGGTGTCAGATACATGCTGCCATAAGTGACGAATTTCAAAAGTTGAGATTTTTCGAAAATCAGGGTTCAGTACACGCTGTACCCAATCCTGGGGGCCAAAATTTTCAACTTTTTGAAAAAACGGGCGGTATATGGCCCTAAATTGTCAAAATGAGTTAATTGCGACCTCGGACGGCCTCCGGAGATGAGTAGAAGTTTATTTACTGAAAAAAAAAGTCAAAACACAGGCAAAATCCCACCTTCCACAGGTACAGTCAAAACTTTTATCCAGATCTCATGTTTTTTCAAAAAATTTTAAATTGTTTTTATGACTAACACCTCCGAAATTTTTCCTGATAAGATGGAATATGGTCCTGTCGTAGTATGCAGTGTGTTTGCAGGCAAAAATTTGCATTTTCTCGCCCCAGACATTTTTTTATACATAAAAGTGCATAAAGGGACCCCTGACCCCAAAATCCGGGTTCCAGCTTTTTGAAGGGGTCACCCTACAGGCCACCTCAAAAAGTTGGCCCGTAGGGCCAACTTTTTGAAAAAACGGGGTTGCGATGTGTCCTGGGGGCCCGAAGGGCCCCCAGGACACATCGCTGGGAAAAAAATATTAGGTTTTTGGGGGTCTATATAGGGTTGCTGTGGGGGTCACATGGCCGAAAAATGGCCATTTTTGGCCTATTTTTGGCCATTTTTTTAAGGTAAAAAATCCACTTTTTTTTTGTACATCCCCTTGCCCCCGGTAAAATTTACCAAACATATGGCCCTGTTGGACATACTGGGCCCATGAGTCGGTTGCTGGATCACCAAACTAGTTGCCCTATTTGCTAAAATCATGTTTTCAGGGTCAAAAATAGGGTGTTTTTTAGGGTCAAAAATAGGGTGTTTTTCAGGGGTATGTTAACCACGTATGTGTCTTAGGGACCAAATTTTCCAGGAATGTGAACCAATCGGGTCGCAATGGGTCCAGGGGGCCCGGAGGGCCCCCATGCAGGGAAAATTTGCAACAATCCTGGGCAATGCTGGGGGCCGATAGGGTGTGCCTATACACGTGTTTTTACGTGTTTTTGGGCACTTTTCAGGATTTTCGAAAATTTTTGCAACACCAAAATCAAAAATTTCGGTCTAGGAGGCCCATATCTGGAAAAAATCGATATTCCAATGGCCTCATTGGGACATATTGGGCCCAGGACCCTATTTTCAGGTCCCAGGAAAAGCCAAAACAATAAAAAAAATAGCTCAGGCGACCCCCAAAAATAGGCGAAAAACAGCCATTTTTAGGGTGTTTTTTAGGGGTATTTTTACACACACAAATTGTTTACCATAGCACACCCCCAGGCTGCCTCAAAATTTTATCTTTATTTGATTTTTCCAACCCACATAGGGGTATTGGAGGCACAACTTTCACCAAGCCTGGGGAATTCGGCACTGCACACACACAACTGAAAAAGGCAAAAATCACCTGTTTTTCAAGGTGTCGCAGGGTAAATGTTGTTCCTTAAAAACCAAATTTTTTCTAAAAAATCGGCCCTGCGGGTGAAAAAACGACACTATGGGGGGTATTCCAGGGTGTGGGGGCCCCAAAAATCCGGTTTAAGACCACGAGAGGGTCCGAATACACACCTGAGAAGGTCCCGGGGAGTAAAAAAATGGCCATTTTTGGGGGGTCAAAATCTCACTTTTTGGGGGGATGTTTGTATACCCAGTACCGACCCACTAGCTGGGATGCCCAACTTTTCGCGAATATGGGGGCCCGTAGGGCCCCCGGGGCCCAGGGGGCCCAAAATATCGTGTTGCAGATGCCAGGAGAACATGTTTCAATATTTTGGATACATTTTTCCATAGGGTCATTTTCAAAAGCACTGATTTTAGGGGTATTGAGCGAGGTACCCATACCCATGGGTTATCCTATATATTAGTTTTCACTCGGATGTGAAAAAACGATGTCGCAATGGATTCAGGGGGCCCAAATAGGGTATATGGCCCAGGAAATTTTCAAAAAGTTGACCCAACCAGGTATACAGGCATACAAGCCGGTAGGTCAACAGATAGGGTGTTTTCCGCACCCAAAATATGGGGTCATGACCATGTGGGTCAGACCTGAATTGATAAATGTTTCGCACAGGTTTTCGCGAATACCCCCTCTATTCCGAATGCGCTACAAGAGTTTTAAATTTTTGGCTATTTAGATTCACTTTTAAAAACAAAATGGGTCTCCAGAACACACATGAGGTTCACATGTACCTCTACAGAAACCTTGGTTTTGGTCGGATTTTGAGGCCAATTTTTGGGTTCCCACCAATTTCCTAGGGTATACTGGGATATTGCCCGTGTGTCCAAAAGTGATTTTTGGGGCCTTAGGACCCCGGAGAATCCATTTAACGGTCGTTTTTGCACCGGAAAGACCTATCTAGTACCCAAAAATCGAATTTTCATATTTTTGAAAAAGTGACCAAAAATCGACTTTTTTTGGTAACATTGTATGGCATAAATTATTCTACATAATGTGTGATGCTTGAATAAAAACTTACGACCCCATAATGTACTCGGAACTCACCCATGTAATTGGTGAGAAAAAAAAACTTTCCGAAAAAATGAAATTTCAACCCGAATATGCACATTTGGGTCATTTTACGGCTATGTAGGTCATTTTGTATGTGTTTTTCGATTATATAGGTGATTAGGATATGTGTGATGCTCAGATTAAATCGTAAGACCCCGCAATTGACTCAAATGTGCCCAAAAACCCTATATACCCAAGATTATTAACTTTTCCAGCATATTGGACATCCTTAGGTATGGTTATAAGCCATGATACGGCTATTGCTGGAAAAATAGCCGTAAATTGTGGTTGGTATTGATTTCAGAAATTATGTGATGCTTAGATCATGCCATAGACGCTTTTAATGGATTCATATGAGCTCATACTACCCATATACCCCTTCAGAAGCCCCTTTTGACTCTTATGAATATCCTTATATAGGCTTCCACTTGTGCAGAACCTTCTCAGTGTACAAGATGTTAGGTACAAAAAAACCATCATATTTTTTACACTACTGGCATGCTTCCCAGGACACGTCTGTACTCAGAACGTTGTAGAGAAAAAAGGCAACCAACGATTTCTAAAGCTACAGTTTCTGTACTTCATTGGTATGGAAGCATGAAGATTATATTCTTCTCACACAACTTTGTCAAACATGGCCAGCCTCGAAAGAGACTGGCCTTTTTTACGTTAGCACGATTGTCTTTGTGCACAAGAAGCAAACCCAAAAACACACCCAATTCACACCTGACCTAATGCACAAGTGCTTACTGCACCCCATTTTTATATCGCCTGCAAAACCATATTTGTGACACTTGTTCCCCTTCAGAAGCCACTGTTGACTCTGTCGAATATCCTTCTGTAGGATCACACTTAAGGATATTTTTATGTAGAACCTTCACAGTGACCAAGATGTCAGGTACGAAAAAGCAACCGTATTATAGACATTGACAGAAGGCTTCCCAGAACAAGTGGGTACCTAGAACATTGTAGAGAAAAAAGGCAACCAACGATTTCTAAAGCTACAGTTTCTGTACTTCATTGGTATGGAAGCATGAAGATTATATTCTTCACACAACTTTGTCAAAACATGGCCAGTTTCGAAAGAGACTGGCCTTTTTTACGTTAACACGATCGTCTTGTGCACAAGAAGCAAAAAAACCCACACAACAACAGCAGAAGTTTAGAACCACATTCAGACCCTGACCCAACTCCAACAAGGGGCCCCTGTCTTGTCAACCACCTTGTGCATATATACTGGACCCCAGAAATGGGACATCCGTTAAAATTGGATCGATACAGAGAAGATTAGCATGGTCCCTGCGCAAGGATGACACGCATTAATCGAGAAAGTATCAACTTTTTTTTTGTCCCCCGGATCACACGTATTTTTTACACTGGTGTCTTCTTCATGCTTCCCAGACCAACACATATGTGCAGACATACCCATCACCCACAGGCGGCAAGTGGCAGGCTGCAGTAACCCATTGAAATATTGGTTTCAAAAAACGACCATATGGTTTATGCTACTGGCATGCTTCCCTGAGCATATACATGTCGAAAGCTGTGTAGAGAAAAAGAGCAACCAACGATTTCTAAAGCTACAGTTTCTGTACTTCATTGGTATGGAAGCATGAAGATTACTCTTCTCACACAACTTTGTCAAAACATGGCCGGTTTCGAAAGAGACTGGCCTTTTTTACGTTAGCATGATTGTCTTTGTGTGTCTTTGTGCAAAGCAAAAAAAAAACACACAAGAAGTGAGGATCTTCAAAACCACGTTTTTGACCTGACCCACCTCCAACTAGACAACCCTGTCTTGTATTCCGACAATATGGTATCTATTGAGCCGGGATGTGTTGGCTGCATCCTGAAACCCCTAGCTTCTGGGGGGGCAAGCTTCTCCAGAACTGGGCACTCTTTGAGGTGGACCAAAGGCACCTTCAACTTCTGTGTTGATGTGTTGTCCGTGTTAGTCTACTGTCCTGTTTGCGGCCTTGGTGTAAACCAGGGCAACAATCAGAGTGAAATGGGGTGAACCGGGCCAGGCTGGTCTCACAGAGCAGCTCATAACTCCTGCAGTGGACAGTTCAAGGATCGCAGCACAGAGCAGAGTGAGGGTGTTTCCAACTCAATGGCTTGAACTGGAGAAGCGTTTCTTTTTTACATTTTTCCATGTGAACATTGTTTCCACATCACCATACACATGTGTTGTTGATACACCCCACCACGTTGCCCAGACCATTCCTACCCACATTATTCACCACAAGTGGCATGTTTACCAGCACATGTTGGTGCTTAGAGCAATGTTAAGAAAAAGGGCAACCAACGATTTCTAAAGCTACAGTTTCTGTACTTCATTGGTATGGAAGCATGAAGATTATATTCTTCTCACACAACTTTGTCAAACATGGCCAGCCTCGAAAGAGACTGGCCTTTTTTACGTCACCATGAGAAAAAACATTCACACATATGATGCATGTACAAAGTGTGTGTCACCCTGACCCACCTCCAACAAGACAACCCTGTCTTGTTTTCCCATACTCTCCCTATGTTTGGGTGCTAAGTTAGTGTGCTACTTCGAAACCAAACAACTCGTTCAGCAACAGCTAAAACTTGAAAAGACCTTTCTATTTAAGAAAATTCTTTACAATTTTTATGATGCGGTCCTGCTGTTGGGCCTGATATGGCCCAAGGCGGAACTACTTTCATATGATGTAAATCCCGTACGTTCGTACAGAATATTACCCATGATGATTATTCTTACATTAGCGTGTAACACTAATTCTGACTGCGTTCTATTTCACACTTCAAATATTAGAACTGGATGTGGGGCTGCCAGTTTACTGGTGGTCCCGATCCAGCACACAACGCAAGCACCCTTTTTTATATTTTCCCACCCAGCACCCCCCCTGTGTCTGTGTTGTTGCCTAAGCATCGCCTTTTACAGGCTTCCTTGCAGGGAGTGTTCGGTCAAGTGATAGTGATGAAGAAGGACAGGGGCGAGTTTTCTCGTGAAATGCTTTGAAGCCTCTGACATTGAGAGGCTCGCTCCGACCTCTGTTTTTAATAACCCACATCACAGTGGTAACCACTGTGTATGTATGGTATGTATGGTATGTTTGTTTTTGTTTTGTTAAAAAAGAGGGTATGCCACTCCTGGATGTTGTGCAGCTCCAGGGCAACATGTGTGAACGGACCAGGTTGCCCTGGCGACCCGTCACCCCAATGAGAAATTGCGTTAATATCATCAGTGCACAAGGCACTGTATCAGATATTAAGCTGATAAGAACAGATAATACACTTGATCTTAGCCAAAAGGCCGAGAAGGTATGACTTCTTTTTAGTCCATACCGAATTCGACACCCATGTACAGGGAAGCATGATTATGATCAATATTACTAGGAAACAACAAGGCAAGCAGATTACACACCCATGTCACAGGGAAGTAAGTGAAGGTGATGATCAATCTTATTAGTAAAAACAAGGCCGCCGAAGCAGCTACACAAATTGCCAATGTGGCAACGCCGAAGCGGCCCATGGCGGGAATTGGGTAGTTTTCAACCAGCAATCTCTCCACAGCGTCCCTATTTGGTCATTGCTTATGGAATTATCCCGAGCGCAAGAATACCTCCTTTTCTCCCAGTCCTGTCACAAAGCTATGTCAACAGGGAAGTGTGTTGGGGTGGTAACATAAAGACACCACGTAAAGCTAACACACCAAAACTACCACTACCAATGTGCCTCCCTGTAGACATCTGTGCAGCCGATAGGTGGAACAAACAAGGGCAAGACTGTACTCTACACAGGATCTGTTTTTGAGTGCATTCGTGTTGAAGATTGTTTTCTTCGGCACAAGACCAAAGCTGGATGATGACATAGGTTGGGCATGTGCAGCATGAGCACTTGCGATGATTGTCACATACTTCTTGTATTGTTTTGTCTCTCCCCTGTATGGCGCAGGGAAGAGTACCAGGCACAGCCCTTCCACTTACAGCTTGTTTTTAAGAAAAACCTCAAAAAAGGCTTCACATTACTTTTTTCACCTTCAAGGACATCTTGATAAATCAAGAAGTTACCACACTATCCTCGCTCTCAACATGCTTCCATGTGTAGCAAAGTGCACACAGCAATAGAACAAAACAGAGCCATATCACGGTTCTTGCCCATATCGAACTCATCTTTCGCCTTTTACTAAAGATGACCGTGGGTAAGAGCCACTATGTGAAAGCATAATTTTTGAAGGGGCCTTTGTGTCTCATCTGTTTTTAAGTCTTGACAACCACTACGCTTCCCTGAAGGTGTTGGAGTTTCGCATGTTGTTAAACTCAGCTAGAGGTTACATACCTTACTGGTGTCTGACCTGATCAACAAGGGCGTCGACACACCAGTGGCCCTTGCATTGCACTGCGCAGGGGATACTGGTGGCACTAGCTTCGGCTGGCTTGCACAGTGAAATTTTTGACAGCGGCGGTGCTGTGCTTTGCACAAACCCGCCTTTTTAAACAAACAAACCAAAACAAACGTGATCACACAAACCATCATGTTACCCAGTAAACCCAGTAAACCCAGCACACTGGTCTAGAGGGATCGACCACTGAGTGGTGACCTGTGAGCACACAGGCACCTGCTCCGATGCAGTAGTGCAGCGCACTAAGTGCTGTGCTAAGGACTGGCCAAACTTGTTAAACCTGCTGACCCACAAACCGGTTTTCACAACCGAAGCAAAAACAAGCTCAGAAATAAAAAGCTCTTCAAAGGTTTTCGAACCTGACTCAGTATTGGATTCGGCCATACTCTGGTGAATGCACCTCATCCCGCCTGATTTGAGAAGTTAAGCACCAGCAGGCCTGGATAGTACTGGCGTGGGTGACCAGCTGGGAAGTCCGGGTGCTTGAATCCTTTTTGCTTTTCTTCCGTGTTGGTGTGTGGTTTTAGGACATCCAGACCCTGACCCACCTCCAACAAGACAACCCTGTCTTGTATCCCTGTGTTTGTTGCACTATCCAGAGAGCAGAAATGAGGGGAGACTACACCACCGACGGTGCTTCAGCCTACAGGAGCATGCTGGAATGTGAATGCTGCATGACAGCATTCACAATTTCACCTTTGGTGAGATGGAGATGAGCGCAAAGGTGCAAAAATGCACAACAAAAACTGAGGAAGAGGCATCCATACTCCCCAGAAGGGACGTGCGCACCTGCAGCCAAAAATTCTCCTGTGCTTAATATCATGCGCGCTGGGGATGCCGAAATAGCTAAACTGTTGCAAGAAGTGGGACTAATTCCCAGGCAGTTGCCCTGTACAACATGCAAGTCCACAATGCCAGAAACACTGTACTGGACACCAAGATACTCCAAGAAGATCGCAAACTGGCCTTATTTTAGGTGAAATGACCTAATGCAGAGTGCAGCGGAACAGGGGAGACAAATAAAGTTTCCTGTACCATGCAACACCCAAGACCTTTTGCACAAGTGAAGCAAAAACAAGCTCAGAAATATAAAGCTCTTCAAAGGTTTTCCACCCAGACCCATTATTGGATTCGGCCATACTCTGGTGAATACACCTCATCCCGCCTGATTTGAGAAGTTAAGCACCAGCAGGCCTGGATAGTACTGGCGTGGGTGACCAGCTGGGAAGTCCGGGTGCTTGAATCCTTTTTTCCTTATTTGTGGTGTAACACACAGAAGTTGGTTGAAAAGTGAACTGATAGTATTCAGCGCAAAGCATGATTATTGAAGGGTATATAGCTCAGTGGTAGAGCATTCGGCTGCAGTCCGAACGGTCCCTGGTTCGAACCCGGGTGTGCCCTCTCTTTTTGTTTCAAGACCAGATTTTCTCTTGAGTGTTACTTCTCCCTTTTTGGTTTTGAATTCCATCCCCACCTTGTAAAGATTCGTTTAAGAAATGTAAGGGGGTTTAGCTCAAATGGTAGAGCGCTCGCTCAGCATGCGAGAGGTAGAGGGATCGATACCCTCAATCTCCAAACATTTTTTGGCTTGGAAACACTGTTGTGATATTTCCAGATCTCGATTCTTTTTGGTACCAAAGAAAAAGAAGGAAGCGACAGAATTGTATCTCCTATGGTGTAGTGGTTAGCACTCGAGACTCTGAATCTCGCGACCGCGGTTCGAATCCGCGTAGGAGAACTTTCCTTTTTCTCCGTTTCGTCCCTTGTTATTCTCCTCTGTGACTGGTTGAAACGCATTCCCACTTCCATATTCTTGTTGGCTTTTATTGAAGGCGAGATGGCCGAGTGGTCTAAGGCGCCAGGTTAAGGCCCTGGTCCCTTCGGGGGCGTGGGTTCAAACCCCACTCTCGTCACTTGTTATTCTTTTTCATTTTCATTTTCAATCTATCCCTTTTGTTTTGTTTTCAAGATTGTGCAAAACACAAAAAGCACACTTGTCAGGTCCTCCTTGGCGCAGTCGGTAGCGCGTCAGGCTGTTAACCTGCAGGTCGTTGGTTCGAACCCAACAGGAGGAGACTTTTTTCCCTTCTCAAACCATTTTCTGTTCTTTGCAAAAGTCATAAAAAACTGGGAAGGCGAGATGGCCGAGCGGTCTAAGGCGCCAGGTTTAGGCCCTGGTCTCTTCGGAGGCGTGGGTTCAAACCCCACTCTCGTCACGTTATTACCATTTTTCCGCAGAAAACCCACCTCTTGTGGAAAACAGTTCCGGAAAACCCGCAAACCCGCAAACCCGTAAACCCGCAAACCCGCAAACCCGCAAACCCGCAAACCCGCAAACCCGCAAACCCGCAAACCCGCAAACCCGCAAACCCGTAAACCCGCAAACCCGCAAACCCGCAAACCCGCAAACCCGCAAACCCGCAAACCCGCAAACCCGCAAACCCGCAAACCCGCAAACCCGCAAACCCGCAAACCCGTAAACCCGCAAACCCGCAAACCCGCAAACCCGCAAACCCGTAAACCCGCAAACCCGCAAACCCGCAAACCCGCAAACCCGTAAACCCGCAAACCCGCAAACCCGCAAACCCGCAAACCCGCAAACCCGCAAACCCGCAAACCCGCAAACCCGCAAACCCGCAAACCCGCAAACCCGTAAACCCGCAAACCCGCAAACCCGTAAACCCGCAAACCCGCAAACCCGCAAACCCGCAAACCCGTAAACCCGCAAACCCGCAAACCCGCAAACCCGCAAACCCGTAAACCCGCAAACCCGCAAACCCGCAAACCCGCAAACCCGCAAACCCGCAAACCCGCAAACCCGCAAACCCGCAAACCCGCAAACCCGCAAACCCGCAAACCCGCAAACCCGCAAACCCGCAAACCCGCAAACCCGCAAACCCGCAAACCCGCAAACCCGCAAACCCGCAAACCCGCAAACCCGCAAACCCGCAAACCCGCAAACCCGCAAACCCGCAAACCCGCAAACCCGCAAACCCGCAAACCCGCAAACCCGCAAACCCGCAAACCCGTAAACCCGCAAACCCGCAAACCCGCAAACCCGCAAACCCGTAAACCCGCAAACCCGCAAACCCGCAAACCCGCAAACCCGCAAACCCGCAAACCCGCAAACCCGCAAACCCGCAAACCCGCAAACCCGCAAACCCGCAAACCCGCAAACCCGCAAACCCGCAAACCCGCAAACCCGCAAACCCGCAAACCCGCAAACCCGCAAACCCGCAAACCCGCAAACCCGCAAACCCGCAAACCCGCAAACCCGCAAACCCGCAAACCCGCAAACCCGCAAACCCGCAAACCCGCAAACCCGCAAACCCGTAAACCCGCAAACCCGCAAACCCGCAAACCCGCAAACCCGCAAACCCGCAAACCCGTAAACCCGCAAACCCGCAAACCCGTAAACCCGCAAACCCGCAAACCCGCAAACCCGCAAACCCGCAAACCCGCAAACCCGCAAACCCGCAAACCCGCAAACCCGCAAACCCGCAAACCCGCAAACCCGCAAACCCGTAAACCCGCACTAGAAGAAAGCTCGCTAAAATGTGGCAGGATGGTGTGGTTGTGAGGTATTTGGCTCCGCCGCGAATTAATGTTGAAAAGATTAGTATCATTCAGCAAATGCAGAAATGATGTTTGTAACCCTCCAGAGGTCTCAAGGGATTCCCTTGAGAGCTAAGAGGATTCCCTTGAGAGCACCAAAAATTCCCGCGAGAGAATGTGCGTTTTGGTGACTGAAACCGGCCAAAAACTTTTTAAAACGGCCCACAACCTGGTTTCTGCGACTCGAAAAGCGTATTCGCATGCTTTTGGGCGTCCGTGGGCCACAAACGATGGTACCCACGTGGGCCGAAAAACGTACGTGTTTGTACACAAAACACCACAAAAGCGCTTGTTTGCAGAAAACGACCTCTTCGGGTCACAAAGCTACATCCCTCCCTCCCTTGGCCCTCGGGATTCCCTTTCGGGAGGTCAGGGCGCCCTCGGGCCTTCGGCCCTCGGGCTGCCCTGACCTCCCTCAAGGGATCCCTCGGGCTCTGGCGGGAGGGAGGGAAATAGCTAGCCTATTCATTCATAGAAAACCTGAAATGACACGGAAAAGTCGAAAAAATGAGGGAGGATGTAGTTTTGAGGCACGTTGCTACGCCGCGAATTATTGATACATGCTGCTGACATGACTGATACAGTAAAAGATTATCAGAAAAGGTCACTGAAATGTAGCAGGATTTACCCACTAAATATTTGGACAAAAACTGCTAAATTTAGCAGTTTAGCAGTGTGTTTAAGGAAGGATATTTTGCTCCGCCGCTAATATTGACACATAAGAGACTGTGGTTGTTAAGCTGTTTGGATCCGCCGCAAAATTACTCACAGGGATAAGAAAGCTCGCCAACATGTAGCAAGCTTGTCTGGTTGTGGTGTGGTTGCTCCGCCGCTATTAATTTTTCAGGTTTGCATGACTATAAGAAAGTTTGCACAGTTTGCACAATGTTATTTACTATCATCTCCGGGGAAGACTGCTACCAGTGTCAAAATAATGGTACTTGTGTGCTTGGCTATTTTCCACACATCTTAACGTAAGGAAGGCACGTTTATTTTGAGACTTCCCATGTTTGACAAAGTTGTGTGGCAAGCGATAATCGTTGTGCTTCCAATGAACAACGACACTGTTCTAAATACTGACTTGTGCTGGGAAGCCTGTCATCAATGTCAAAAATATGGTGGTTTTCTGTTTTCTAAAATCATGTAAAAACTGATACATGCATTTTAAGTCAAAAATACCCATTTCTCAGTGCAAATTGACCCCACCACAGCACGCACAGACTCCAGAGACCCAAAATCAAAATTTTTTTTTTTTTGATTTTTTGTAGGCAAAAATTGCTTGGAAAATTTTTTGGTCAAAAATCCTGGTTTTTGGGGTATCATACATGTGTATGACCAATTTTCAGGTGGTCAAAAGTGGTGTCTGACCCCCATGTCCAGGTTATGGAAATGTCCTATGAAGCCATTGCGAAGGAATTTGGTACTTTTGAGCATTGCACATTATGTACTGACCAAAAAACCCACACAATACCCCAAAAACACCAAAAAACATGTAAAAACTGAAACATGAATTTTAGGTCAAAAATACCCATTTCTCAGCGCAAATTGACCCCATCACAGCACACACAGACTCCGGAGAGCCAAAATCAAAAATTTTTTTTTTCGATTTTTTGTAGGCAAAAATTGCTGGGAAAAATTTTTTGGTCAAAATCCTGGTTTTTGGGGTCTCATACGTGTGTATGACCAAATTTTAGCTGCTCTAATGTGGTGTCTGACCCCCATGTTCAGGTTATGGAAATGTCCTATGAAGCGATTGTCGAAGGAATTTTGTACTTTTGAGCATTGCACATTATGTACTGACCAAAAAACCCACCTAAAACCCCCAAAACACCAAAAATCATGTAAAAACTGATACATGCATTTTAGGTCAAAAATACCCATTTCTCAGCGCAAATTGACCCCATCACAGCACACACAGACTCCGGAGACCCAAAATCAAAAATATTTTTTTTCGATTTTTTGTAGGCAAAAATTGCTGGGAAAAATTTTTTGGTCAAAATCCTGGTTTTTGGGGTCTCACACATGTGTATTACCAAATTTTAGGTGGTCAAAAGTTGAGTCTGACCCCCATGTCCAGGTTATGGAAATGTCCTATGAAGCGATTGTCGAAGGAATTTTGTACTTTTGAGCATCAGAAATTAGGTACTGACCAAAAAACCCACCTAAAACCCCCAAAACACCAAAAATCATGTAAAAACTGATACATGCATTTTAGGTCAAAAATACCCATTTCTCAGCGCAAATTGACCCCATCACAGCACACACAGACTCCGGAGAGCCAAAATCAAAAATTTTTTTTTTCGATTTTTTGTAGGCAAAAATTGCTGGGAAAAATTTTTTGGTCAAAATCCTGGTTTTTGGGGTCTCATACATGTGTATGACCAAATTTTAGCTGCTCTAATGTGGTGTCTGACCCCCATGTTCAGGTTATGGAAATGTCCTATGAAGCGATTGTCGAAGGAATTTTGTACTTTTGAGCATTGCACATTATGTACTGACCAAAAAACCCACCTAAAACCCCCAAAACACCAAAAATCATGTAAAAACTGATACATGCATTTTAGGTCAAAAATACCCATTTCTCAGCGCAAATTGACCCCATCACAGCACACACAGACTCCGGAGACCCAAAATCAAAAATATTTTTTTTCGATTTTTTGTAGGCAAAAATTGCTGGGAAAAATTTTTTGGTCAAAATCCTGGTTTTTGGGGTCTCACACATGTGTATTACCAAATTTTAGGTGGTCAAAAGTGGAGTCTGACCCCCATGTCCAGGTTATGGAAATGTCCTATGAAGCGATTGTCGAAGGAATTTTGTACTTTTGAGCATCAGAAATTAGGTACTGACCAAAAAACCCACCTAAAACCCCAAAAACACCAAAAATCATGTAAAAACTGATACATGCATTTTAGGTCAAAAATACCCATTTCTCAGCGCAAATTGACCCCATCACTGCACGCACAGACTCCGGAGAGCCAAAATCAAAATTTTTTTTTTTCGATTTTTTGTAGGCAAAAATTGGTGGGAAAAATTTTTTTGGTCAAAAATCCTGGTTTTTGGGTCTCATACATGTGTATGACCAAATTTCAGGTGGTCAAAAGTGGAGTCTGACCCCCATGTCCAGGTTATGGAAATGTCCTATGAAGCCATTGCCGAAGGAATTTTGTACTTTTGAGCATCAGAAATTAGGTACTGACCAAAAAACCCACCTAAAACCCAAAAACACCAAAAATCATGTAAAAACTGATACATGCATTTTAGGTCAAAAATACCCATTTCTCAGCGCAAATTGACCCCACCACAGCACGCACAGACTCCGGAGAGCCAAAATCAAAAAATTTTTTTTTCGATTTTTTGTAGGCAAAAATTGCTGGGAAAAATTTTTTGGTCAAAATCCTGGTTTTTGGGGTCTCATACATGTGTATGACCAAATTTTAGGTGGTCAAAAGTGGAGTCTGACCCCCATGTCCAGGTTATGGAAATGTCATATGAAGCCATTGCTGAAGGAATTTTGCACTTTTGCGCATCAACAATTATGTACTGGGCATTTTTCCCACACAAATTTGACCCAGTACTCAAGGTCAATTTGACCTTGGTTCTTCTCTCAGGGTCTTCTGACCAATTTTTAACATGTCTAAAATGGTATCTGACCCCCATGTCCAGGTCATAAAAACGCCCAATCAGTCCATTAAAGCCACAGATTTGATGTTTTGAGTAGTTGTGGTTAAATGTGGCCCAATTTTCCCAGCCAAAAAATGACCCCAAAAATCACGAAAAAAAATATTTTAAAGCCGATACACTTACACACCTAAATTTGGCCCAATATGTCCAATGTGGTCCTCCAGGGTTGCAATGGCCTCATTTTATGGGCATACTGGCCATATTTCATACTTATGTCACATTTTGAAATTTTCGTCACATACAATACACACACCTTAGAACCACAAAATATCGTCAATTCCTTCACAAAAATAGCCGTGAAATGCCGCACCCATTTTAGGTATCTTCAGAAAATGCTAACATCCAAACCCAGTACATTACGTCGTTTTTGGGCCCCAATCTACCGGAGTGTATTATCAGAAATACTGGGACCACGCGATCCAGCAATCCTGCAGCGTCGCCATTTTGTACCCCTCAAACCCGTAATAACTAGAAACCCGCAAACCCGCAAACCCGCAAACCCGCAAACCCGCAAACCCGCAAACCCGCAAACCCGCAAACCCGCAAACCCGCAAACCCGCAAACCCGCAAACCCGCAAACCCAACCCGCAAACCCGCAACCCGCAAACCCGCAAACCCGCAAACCCGCAAACCCGCAAACCCGCAAACCGCAAACCCGCAAACCCGCAAACCCGCAAACCCGCAAACCCGCAAACCCGCAAACCCGCAAACCCGTAAACCCGCAAACCCGCAAACCCGCAAACCCGCAAACCCGTAACCCGCAAACCCGCAAACCCGCAAACCCGCAAACCCGCAAACCCGCAAACCCGCAAACCCGCAAACCCGCAAACCGCAAACCCGCAAACCGCAAACCCGCAAACGCACCGCAAACCCGCAAACCCGCAAACCCGCAAACCCGCAAACCCGCAAACCCGCAAACAAACCCGCAAACCCGCAAACCCGCAAACCCGCAAACCCGCAAACCCGCAAACCCGCAAACCCGCAAACCCGCAAACCCGCAAACCCGCAAACCCGCAAACCCGCAAACCCGCAAACCCGCAAACCCGCAAACCCGCAAACCCGCAAACCCGCAAACCCGCAAACCCGCAAACCCGCAAACCCGCAAACCCGCAAACCCGCAAACCCGCAAACCCGCAAACCCGCAAACCCGCAAACCCGCAAACCCGCAAACCCGCAAACCCGCAAACCCGCAAACCCGCAAACCCGCAAACCCGCAAACCCGCAAACCCGCAAACCCGCAAACCCGCAAACCCGCAAACCCGCAAACCCGCAAACCCGCAAACCCGCAAACCCGCAAACCCGCAAACCCGCAAACCCGCAAACCCGCAAACCCGCAAACCCGCAAACCCGCAAACCCGCAAACCCGCAAACCCGCAAACCCGCAAACCCGCAAACCCGCAAACCCGCAAACCCGCAAACCCGCAAACCCGCAAACCCGCAAACCCGCAAACCCGCAAACCCGCACTAGAAGAAAGCTCGCTAAAATGTGGCAGGATGGTGTGGTTGTGAGGTATTTGGCTCCGCCGCGAATTAATGTTGAAAAGATTAGTATCATTCAGCAAATGCAGAAATGATGTTTGTAACCCTCCAGAGGTCTCAAGGGATTCCCTTGAGAGCTAAGAGGATTCCCTTGAGAGCACCAAAAATTCCCGCGAGAGAATGTGCGTTTTGGTGACTGAAACCGGCCAAAAACTTTTTAAAACGGCCCACAACCTGGTTTCTGCGACTCGAAAAGCGTATTCGCATGCTTTTGGGCGTCCGTGGGCCACAAACGATGGTACCCACGTGGGCCGAAAAACGTACGTGTTTGTACACAAAACACCACAAAAGCGCTTGTTTGCAGAAAACGACCTCTTCGGGTCACAAAGCTACATCCCTCCCTCCCTTGGCCCTCGGGATTCCCTTTCGGGAGGTCAGGGCGCCCTCGGGCCTTCGGCCCTCGGGCTGCCCTGACCTCCCTCAAGGGATCCCTCGGGCTCTGGCGGGAGGGAGGGAAATAGCTAGCCTATTCATTCATAGAAAACCTGAAATGACACGGAAAAGTCGAAAAAATGAGGGAGGATGTAGTTTTGAGGCACGTTGCTACGCCGCGAATTATTGATACATGCTGCTGACATGACTGATACAGTAAAAGATTATCAGAAAAGGTCACTGAAATGTAGCAGGATTTACCCACTAAATATTTGGACAAAAACTGCTAAATTTAGCAGTTTAGCAGTGTGTTTAAGGAAGGATATTTTGCTCCGCCGCTAATATTGACACATAAGAGACTGTGGTTGTTAAGCTGTTTGGATCCGCCGCAAAATTACTCACAGGGATAAGAAAGCTCGCCAACATGTAGCAAGCTTGTCTGGTTGTGGTGTGGTTGCTCCGCCGCTATTAATTTTTCAGGTTTGCATGACTATAAGAAAGTTTGCACAGTTTGCACAATGTTATTTACTATCATCTCCGGGGAAGACTGCTACCAGTGTCAAAATAATGGTACTTGTGTGCTTGGCTATTTTCCACACATCTTAACGTAAGGAAGGCACGTTTATTTTGAGACTTCCCATGTTTGACAAAGTTGTGTGGCAAGCGATAATCGTTGTGCTTCCAATGAACAACGACACTGTTCTAAATACTGACTTGTGCTGGGAAGCCTGTCATCAATGTCAAAAATATGGTGGTTTTCTGTTTTCTAAAATCATGTAAAAACTGATACATGCATTTTAAGTCAAAAATACCCATTTCTCAGTGCAAATTGACCCCACCACAGCACGCACAGACTCCAGAGACCCAAAATCAAAATTTTTTTTTTTTTGATTTTTTGTAGGCAAAAATTGCTTGGAAAATTTTTTGGTCAAAAATCCTGGTTTTTGGGGTATCATACATGTGTATGACCAATTTTCAGGTGGTCAAAAGTGGTGTCTGACCCCCATGTCCAGGTTATGGAAATGTCCTATGAAGCCATTGCGAAGGAATTTGGTACTTTTGAGCATTGCACATTATGTACTGACCAAAAAACCCACACAATACCCCAAAAACACCAAAAAACATGTAAAAACTGAAACATGAATTTTAGGTCAAAAATACCCATTTCTCAGCGCAAATTGACCCCATCACAGCACACACAGACTCCGGAGAGCCAAAATCAAAAATTTTTTTTTTCGATTTTTTGTAGGCAAAAATTGCTGGGAAAAATTTTTTGGTCAAAATCCTGGTTTTTGGGGTCTCATACGTGTGTATGACCAAATTTTAGCTGCTCTAATGTGGTGTCTGACCCCCATGTTCAGGTTATGGAAATGTCCTATGAAGCGATTGTCGAAGGAATTTTGTACTTTTGAGCATTGCACATTATGTACTGACCAAAAAACCCACCTAAAACCCCCAAAACACCAAAAATCATGTAAAAACTGATACATGCATTTTAGGTCAAAAATACCCATTTCTCAGCGCAAATTGACCCCATCACAGCACACACAGACTCCGGAGACCCAAAATCAAAAATATTTTTTTTCGATTTTTTGTAGGCAAAAATTGCTGGGAAAAATTTTTTGGTCAAAATCCTGGTTTTTGGGGTCTCACACATGTGTATTACCAAATTTTAGGTGGTCAAAAGTGGAGTCTGACCCCCATGTCCAGGTTATGGAAATGTCCTATGAAGCGATTGTCGAAGGAATTTTGTACTTTTGAGCATCAGAAATTAGGTACTGACCAAAAAACCCACCTAAAACCCCAAAAACACCAAAAATCATGTAAAAACTGATACATGCATTTTAGGTCAAAAATACCCATTTCTCAGCGCAAATTGACCCCATCACAGCACGCACAGACTCCGGAGAGCCAAAATCAAAATTTTTTTTTTTCGATTTTTTGTAGGCAAAAATTGGTGGGAAAAATTTTTTTGGTCAAAAATCCTGGTTTTTGGGTCTCATACATGTGTATGACCAAATTTCAGGTGGTCAAAAGTGGAGTCTGACCCCCATGTCCAGGTTATGGAAATGTCCTATGAAGCCATTGCCGAAGGAATTTTGTACTTTTGAGCATCAGAAATTAGGTACTGACCAAAAAACCCACCTAAAACCCAAAAACACCAAAAATCATGTAAAAACTGATACATGCATTTTAGGTCAAAAATACCCATTTCTCAGCGCAAATTGACCCCACCACAGCACGCACAGACTCCGGAGAGCCAAAATCAAAAAATTTTTTTTTCGATTTTTTGTAGGCAAAAATTGCTGGGAAAAATTTTTTGGTCAAAATCCTGGTTTTTGGGGTCTCATACATGTGTATGACCAAATTTTAGGTGGTCAAAAGTGGAGTCTGACCCCCATGTCCAGGTTATGGAAATGTCATATGAAGCCATTGCTGAAGGAATTTTGCACTTTTGCGCATCAACAATTATGTACTGGGCATTTTTCCCACACAAATTTGACCCAGTACTCAAGGTCAATTTGACCTTGGTTCTTCTCTCAGGGTCTTCTGACCAATTTTTAACATGTCTAAAATGGTATCTGACCCCCATGTCCAGGTCATAAAAACGCCCAATCAGTCCATTAAAGCCACAGATTTGATGTTTTGAGTAGTTGTGGTTAAATGTGGCCCAATTTTCCCAGCCAAAAAATGACCCCAAAAATCACGAAAAAAAATATTTTAAAGCCGATACACTTACACACCTAAATTTGGCCCAATATGTCCAATGTGGTCCTCCAGGGTTGCAATGGCCTCATTTTATGGGCATACTGGCCATATTTCATACTTATGTCACATTTTGAAATTTTCGTCACATACAATACACACACCTTAGAACCACAAAATATCGTCAATTCCTTCACAAAAATAGCCGTGAAATGCCGCACCCATTTTAGGTATCTTCAGAAAATGCTAACATCCAAACCCAGTACATTACGTCGTTTTTGGGCCCCAATCTACCGGAGTGTATTATCAGAAATACTGGGACCACGCGATCCAGCAATCCTGCAGCGTCGCCATTTTGTACCCCTCAAACCCGTAATAACTAGAAACCCGCAAACCCGCAAACCCGCAAACCCGCAAACCCGCAAACCCGCAAACCCGCAAACCCGCAAACCCGCAAACCCGCAAACCCGCAAACCCGCAAGCGCGCAAACCCGCAAACCCGCAAACCCGCAAACCCGCAAACCCGCAAACCCGCAAACCCGCAAACCCGCAAACCCGCAAACCCG